>JAWWEV010000083.1:99764675-99876790 GCA_035583235.1 Hafferia zeledoni
GAGGAGAGGAGAGGAGAGGAGAGGAGAGGAGAGGAGAGGAGAGGAGAGGAGAGGAGAGGAGAGGAGAGGAGAGGAGACAAAGGGCAAGTGGAAAAGAAGAAAGAAGTTTGAAAAGGGCCAAATATGAAGTGGATTGACAGACCATTGTGGTTGTTAGAAAAAACATGGCTTGTAGGACCTTCTAAACTACTGGAAAGAAGGTGAGACTGGGAACCTCTTTTTTGGACTGATTCAGAGAATGGGTATTGATGGGCCTGGACTGCAAAGGGAGCAGGTGCTTTATTCATCCCACATATATGCCTAGTTCCCCCTGTAGAAATGAAAACATGCCATGCTAGAATCAGTAACGGACAATACAGATAAAATATATCAGCAGTATTTTGATTAAACTATTGTTTCTTGCTGGTGAATGTTGGCATAACTCATTGTGCTCCAAAAGCTCCAGGAAGTTCAGGAATCTCATAAGCCAATGGGAGACAGTAGCTCACTCACTTACCAGAGCATGTATGTGCCATTCCTCCTGGGCTGACACAGCAGTCAGAACAGGGACAAGACCACAGCCAGGTTTGAAGCACACTTTTAAAGTGAAAACCTTTGATTCGTTTTTTTTGTTCCTTGAGACTGCCATGCAAAGACTAACCAGAGCCAGGTTGCAGAGCATCTGCATGTTCTCCAGATTCCAGAAATTTCAGATGGGAGCTTTGTTTTCCATGGTTCAGGAATGCTAATCCAATGCACATTTCAAAGCAGCATTTCATGTCTTATGATACAAGTGGAATTCCACATGAATACTCTGACTAATCTTCATTTGTCATCTCAGGGATAAGTATATGCTGTTTCTCTGACCTCTAGCATGACACAAAAAGTGCAGACTAAAGATAGAGGAACTGCAGCTTTTATCCCTTTCGCTGATTTCTTTTCTGCCTTTGTTTCAGATTTCAGGGAACTAAGTGAATTTGCCCACATTTGAGCCATAGATCCTGTTTTCCTGGTGTGAAATGGATTCCCTGTTCATTTTGTCCTGGAGAGAAATGATTTTGCCACAGGAGACACGTTTATTTTCTTGTCACATTTGCATATTTTATCTCTGTTTCACAGAACACAAAACCACCTCATGTATGCAGGAATTAGACAGACTTGATTTAGGGCTAGTCTATTGTTTCAGAGACAGCACCTCGGTACCCTGGACAGCTTGATGATCAGAAGGGTTATTTTCAGTGTCATAACAGTGTTGCATAGTGTGTAATTCCACCAAATCTTACTCACTTTCTCAGGTATGAGCATACTCAGCTAACTGATGCACCTCAGGCACTCATGCCATAAGATGTGGCATTACCTTCCATGTTAGAACAGGAAATGAAGGGCAGAGTCCAGCTTCCCATCATACCCATCTGGGAGCTGTGTTAGGTCCTGTCCTCTTCACCTTCTCTCTGGCCTTGGAAAAAGGAGCATAACCAGTTCTGTCTCCTTGAAAGGCCTGCTTTAGATCAGGGCTGGTGTTCTCACCATGCTCCCGACACAACCCTTGCTGAGGGGAGGAGCTGAAGTGAATCCCCCACCTCTCCTTGATTTTACAGGGAAACTTGGTTTGTGCCAAACATTTGAGAACTAAGTTAAGAGTTGCTGAGCTATGAGTTTGGGTTTGCAGATACATTAGGAAAACCCTACCTCTGGGTAACCAGAGAAGGTATGTTTAAAATTCCTGTGTCATAGCTGAACTGTTTGGTGTCGTGGGGTTGTAACTGAGTGATGGGAGGCCAGCATGCTTCAGACATCTGGCTTGCAAAAGAAAAAACAAAACTCAGTAAGTTAAATCCAAAGTTTGTTTTAAAATGCAAATATAGTCAAATTGTCTTGAAATTCCAGTTTGTCCCTTTCTGTGGAGGGAGCGGCAAATGTTTTCCATACATTACACACACCGATTTCCTTTGTAAAACAGAGATTTAAAAAGTTAGAAAAAAGAATGCTGTATTCTGAAGGGAATTGCATATAACATAGCTGCCTAAGTGGGTTTACTGGCTCACAAATAGCCAGCAAAGTCACCCAGCATGCAGGCAATGCAAAACGCTGCACAGAACATGTATCATGTTGATGCATTCCATTTAAGAAATGAAACGATGAGTTTTAATTTTTAGGGTAATTTTTTCTTAAAGAATTACAAGGACGTCATAAATGGAATGGAAAGGAGAAAGATGTTCAGGAAGAATACTCCTTTGGTCACAGTTTGCTGCAGGGTTTGAAGTGATATCCAGGTTTTCCAATATTCTGTCAGCCCTTCCAGGAGAAAGAGACCTCATATTTTAGAATGAATTTCCATATTTTTATATAAACACATTTTGTAAAAATACCCTTGGCTATGGCCAATATATAAACTGCACAAGAGCAATTTCAGTATGAATTTAGAATCTTAATCTCCAATAAACCAACAATTATTTTTTCTTGTTTTATAGAGCTATTAACTGATGTTAGTAGCACATGCTAAACTTTTAGGTGAGACAAATTATGGAAGTGTTAATTACTTCATAAAAACAGGTGAAGCTTAGTCACCTGTGGGATGGCAGATGAGGGGCTTCCTTTTACCCTACTGAGGGTCCTCAAGAGCAGTGTAACGTCCTTACAGTAGTGTGATGGCCTCACTTTACGCCAAACAAAACAAGCAGTACTTTGAGTGAGATTGAGATGAAATTTATTTAATGTATTTTACTTTAGGTAGGACAAAGTAGAGGACCAATATAGTTGTAAGAATGAGAAATGAAGCCATTCTTTGGCCATCACATTTTAGGAGGAGACAGACCCTTGTGTATTCCCAACTGCCTCTCTTGAGGAGTATCAGAACTCAAATAGCTTAGATTCATGAACCTAATGATTAAACTTTTAAATCAACAATTGTCATTGGAACAGTAAAAGCTCCAGGAAACTTGTGTCAGGTTTTTCTGCTGCTGTATGTCATGCTTGATCCCATACAAGGACATAAAGAAATTTACACAGTTATGTGCATACAAATATTGTGAGGGCAAAGGAATATCAATCAGTCAAGAATTAATTACAGCTTTTGCGTGTTCTACTTCTCCCATAAAGGGTATGGTTTGTTTCTGTGTCATTAACCTGGCTGAGCATATGATGGAACGTATGATGGGAGGACATGTTGTGCTAGGATTCTCCTTGTCCTGATCATTACATTCTCTTAACCGCTGCAAAACTCAACAGCATTTGAAAAAAAAGTATTTTGTTTAAAATCCTGACATTCAAAATCCTGACGTTCTTCAGGTACAAGCTCATTCTTGTACTAGTATGTTATTTTCCTGTAAATTGCATGCCAAGTTGAATTTGCCATGTAAGTGTGAAAACTAAGAGGATGTGTCATTAGGCCTTGTGAAGGGCCATGTACTGGTGATAGCAGAGCCATGGGAACAGCCTAATATCAAGGCCCGAAGGTCACAGTCACATCCTCTTATCCTCTACAATTTGCATGTCTTCCTACCTTTTTCATCTTCTGAAGAGAGAACTGACAACATCTGGCAATTGCTGGGGAGCACAGATTTTGTCACATCAGATAAGACAGTTTATCTGTTTGTGACCAGCCAGTCTCTCTGCAGCACATATGTCAGCTCTTGAACTGAATCCCAGACCTCATGCATCAGGGGTTGGAAGGCTTCTGTAAGGCCTCTGTGGGATCTGATGAAATTGTGAGATCTTGACTGGCATTGCTGAGCAGTGACTGACTCGCACGAATCATCCCAGTGATTTCAGCCGTTGAATAGCTGCTCACTGTTGTCAGAAGAAGCTTTCCAATTTCCCATTTTTTGCTGGTTGCTGTTTGTTAAATCTTCCAGGTGAGTTTGGCATAGCAACAGTGTTACAGCAGCTCGCCATGGAACAAGATAGAGGACAAAATGAACAACCCTGAGGCATATGAGTATTTTTAGATTGTTTGATTGAAGGCTTACAGCAGCAGTGTCTTATAGCACTGCCAAGTCACTCAAAAGATGGGAATGGTAAACTAAACGAGAGTTTGTTTAGTCACAGTCTGCATCTGCAGAATATGATTTTAAGATGACTGCTCTTTTTAATGAGTAGGTGTGATGCTAAAGCCTGAAGGTACAGCAAGAATTTAAAACCACAACAATGAGTCCAAGAGGAGAGAAAAATCTAACTAGGAGAATGAAGCAGGAGGTTTCATTTCTGCCATGCCAAGGGCTTTCTTCTACACAGAGAGTGGGAAGATAGAATGAGGCCAAGGATTGTCTAGTCTTAGTACTTCCATGTGGAGTGAACTCACTCCTAGTCTTTTCCCTATTTCTGTTTGGTGAAACAACAGTTTGATAAGTTACTGAGGCAGCATTTATCAGTCAGTAGAGCAGGAATGAACATGAGGCCAGCTGAGATAAAGACTATCATGAAAGTGAGACTTGGCTAGAAGTGAGTTGCAGGGAAGTAAGGACATTTTCGCAGCTCATTTTCACTAAATAAAATCACTCACTGTCTTTTGCAGTTCAGAAGTTTTGCTGAAATGTCTGTCCTTGGTGAATACTTGATGAAATGCATCCTTGGATGGAGCTACTCCTGAAGACTGTGAATAGAGTCCCACAACCTGTTAGCCTACTAGAGAGAACAAGCAAAGGAGGAGCTATATACTTTTATGTGGAATTGGAGAGGAGCAGATCTTCTTAATCCAGGAGAACCATGGCATAATATATCTTTGCTGGGCACCATCTGATTTGTAGTTCATAGGTTTTAGGTATAATGATCTATCCATTATTTTTCCTTCTATCTGTCCCAGAGAGCATTCTCTCCTTGCATATTTCCACCAAAACACTTGGGGTACTTCATCGTTCTAATGCAGGGCACACATTTCTTTCCAACGTTTCCTATGCTCTTGTCTTCAACTGAATTTGGTACTTCCCAGTCATGCCAATTACTTCTGTCATTTCCAAGGAAATTGCTTTGAAGAGTAAAGTAGGTCAATTTGAGAGTAGTTTGCAAAGCAGAATTTGAACAATAGCATGAGAATATGATAGTCTCTTAAATTGCATGTGTGCCCTTTAGCAAGAGGCAAGACTGAAAGTACTCAAAGCAGACAAATCTGAAAACTTGAAAGCACCCAAGATATGTACAGCTTCAATCTGATGACTCCCTATTAACAAATAAATAATTATAAAGTCAAATCAAGTAACTATTTTTTGCTAAGAAATTTTTCTTTTTGATGTATTTATATCAAATATTTCTTAGATAATCCATAAAGTCTACCTATGTGAAACATAAATGGGATCTTTCAAATTAGTGACTCTCAAACTGACAATATGTACTATATTCATT
Source organism: Hafferia zeledoni (assembly GCA_035583235.1). Taxonomy (NCBI): domain Eukaryota; kingdom Metazoa; phylum Chordata; class Aves; order Passeriformes; family Thamnophilidae; genus Hafferia; species Hafferia zeledoni. Next base: position 99,769,992 of record JAWWEV010000083.1, read on the forward strand.
CAGTTCAATTGCTCTTATATTATTGTGACTATCTCCTCACTGGGTGAATACTATGCATCTATGAATTTTGAATTGAACATTGTTAGAATTCATAATTAGACTAATTAGACACTGTTCAAGTATTTGTGTCAAGACTTACATGATATCAAGATTATTGTACAAGAGATGACACTCAAAAATTAAGTAAAAAAAAAGTATAGCTTTCTCCCTCCCACTTCTTTACCTACATGTAAATAAAAAAATATGTATTTGAGAACCATAGAATCATTTAGATAGGAAAAAACCTTTAAGATCAGCAGGTCCAACTGTTAACCCAGCACTGCTAAGTCCACCATTAAGCCATACCCCTAAGTGCCACATCTACATGTCTTTTAAATACCTCCAGGATGGTGACTCTACTACTTCCTGCGCAGCCTGTTCCAGCGCTTGATAACTCTTTCAGAGAAGAAATTTTTCCTCCTGTCCAGACTAAACATCCACTGAAAGAAGAGCCTAAAATAAATGTGAAAATGGATTGGAACTACCCCTAAGACTTTTCCTGGAAATAAATCTTTATAGGATAGCTATGTCTTCCAAAAGTTTGCTTGTCCCTCTTGAAAGAGTGTATGAACTACTTTCCTGCATTTCCCAACCACTTTTGCCAAAGAGAGTGAATGAAGGGATCTTAGGCAAAAGTACCCATTAGTTTAGTCCAGCCTCTTTCCAACTAGTTAATGGGGAAGGTCAGGCTGTTCTGCAGCCCCATCCAGAGTGTGGTAAACACATCACCTGAAATGAAAGGAGAAGAAATAGCATAGCTTAGCCTGAGTCATCCAGGGTGCAAGCCACACAGAGTAAAAGGGAAAGATCCTCCCTTGTTTCTCACAGGGGAGAAATGCACTGAGAAATCAGTGATGATTAATAAACATTATTCAGACATGAGGTAGGAAGACAAGCCGCTTTCCAAGTAACTCCCTTTACTGCAGTAGCCAAGTGGAAAGCAAGCCAAGTCCTTTAATTAGGACATGATATCTTTCTTGCTTGTTACCTCATCATCCAGCTGCAACTTATCACAACCTAGTTTATGAGCTCCCAAGGATGGAAAGCATATTTTACAGGAGGCCGATGCACTAGTTACTGCTACAGAACCTGCTCTATAACTGACACTGGAAACACTATTACTCCCATGAAACCCAACAGAATAACATGATTTGGGGACAATATTACCTACAGGAAAAAAATATATACAAAAAGCTAACAAATTAGCCTGGTTATGTATGAACTTAATATTAAATCCTAATAAAGACAGGATCAGAAAGAAAATTTCTTTTCTTTTAGCTTGTGTATTAGATGTGAAAATTGTCCTACGATGTGTGAAAAAGCCCCCAGGCTCATGCAAGGTCATGCTTACCCATAGAGCTACTGTTTAGAAAAAACTATTCAAACAAAATAAAAATGACTTCTGGAATAGAAATGTTGTGTACATTGCAGAGTGCACTTCCCTAATCTTTGAGACACATCATACATTATTTATTGCCCATGAATAATTTGCTAGAGCATTCCCTATGCACCTTCTGTTACATAGGCAGCACTGCTGCCACGAACATTTCACCACATAATGTTCAACTCCTGGGATATTTCCAGAAATGAGCAGGTCCCTGGTCTATTAGAGAGTTGGGCATTTTTTCCCTTCCTTTTTCAACAAATAAACATGGAGGGAACCCAAAATTATGCTTAATTGAAACTAAATATGTCTGTGCACAAATTTGCTAGTCTTTTGAGGTGATCTCTTTGCTGTATGTGTCAAGTCTACAATTCTTGTCTCATCTTCCCTTTTCCCTATTCCAGAGATTTTGCTTTCAAGCTTGCATGAGAAAACCTTGACCTGTTCAATCATTCTGGCATTCATGGTCAAATTATAAAGACCACCTGTCTTCATTCTGCAGGAAATAAGTAGATCAAATAAACATTTTTTTTTTAGCTCTTGACAACTCATCAAGGTACCTCTTTCTAGGGCTGGATTCATCCTTCCTCCATTTCTTTCCTTCTCAATTTTCTCAAGTCAGGGACTTGAAATTCCCAGGGCTTCTGCATCATTCAGTTGCCAATACTTTCCTCTGGACATGAGCCCTACCTAGCTTATTTGGTGTGATGGCTAAAAGCTCTCCTAATCCCATTTTCAACAATTAATAATTTCTTATCCCCCTTGCAGATTCAGGAGATCAGAACTTCCTAAAGTGCATCCAAAACAGAAACAGCTTCACAACTGTTTTCATGGTGCAGTGGATTTTTTAGGTGAGGCACAGCGTGCATAGAACTGGCCCCACCCTTTAACTCCTAAGGTTCATCTGACATGGCCGAGTGAGCCAGGATGGTGCCAGTGAATTCCTCAGGACTAGGACCTACAGCCCCTGGTATTGACAGGAGGTCTCCCATCCAAGTACTAACCAGGGCTGACCCTGGTCAGCTTCCGAGATCTGACAGGCTCAGGCATCAGGGTGGCATTTAACTGCCTTGAAATGGATGTAGGCCATATGAATATTGCTATTTCCACTTCAGGGCTTTGCTTTTAGGTCTTTGATAAGTTAGGAATTCCCTATATATAATGGACACCAATGAAGAGATCTCATGACAGCACTATTAAGACATCCTTTTCCTAGAAAATGGTAGAAACAGTGCCAGATTTACATTGTCCCAAGGTAAATAATTTCATCTCTACTGAAAGTGTTACCCTTCAATCAGAGTTGTTTGGGGTTTTTTTGTGGGTTTGTTTTTCTTTTTCTTTTTTGTTCATTTTTTTTTTTTTTTTTTTTTTTTTTAACTATTACAAAGATGTAAGTTGGGGGCGGGGGGCTACTTTCCTACGAGGTTACTGAATATAATGTATTAGTGCAACAGCTTGCCCAAGGCTAATATGTGAATTGTAGCCATTAAAAGTGAGATCAACAACAAACATATTGTTTTGTCAGAGAAAGAACAAAATTTTATTTAAGGTAGATATTATAACAACATTTATACTTCAATCAAACACAGAAAAAAGGTTATGATTCTTTATGAGAGTTGGGAGAAGGGATGTAAGCTATGTGGCCTCAGGCCACTTGGAGTTTCTATGAAAAACACATTATGAGAAGGAGGAAGAGTGTCCTGGTAGAGTTGTGTACTTCATCATTGATATCTAAAAATATAGTACAGGAAAGAACAAACGTGAATTTTTTATGCTCTGAAATTCATGAGTTCTGCTAAAGAAAGCAGCAGAAATATAGGCAAGCATTTGCTTCTTGAGATAATGTTCCCAAGAAGTCATCATTTTTAGTGAGCCTCATATTGTTTTTCTGAGAACTTCCTCAGTGATGATGTGAACAAGAGAAGAAAAATACCAACAAACAGATTGCAGAGTGAGCAATCACACAAGAAGGCAAAATATCTACACCTTCCTTATTTAAAAAACACTTTTCCTTCACGTCTGAATGCTTGCTGGTCTTGGAGGAGAAACACATCCCAAGAACAGTGCCTGAAGTCACGCAATACATGAAGTTCAGCATCACATCAGCAAAAACTTCCAAGTTCAAGGTGCAACATATGGATACCAGGTGTTGGATCTGTGAAGTAAACATGGCTGAGGGATCGGTTACAAGTCTGGCAAACAAAAGATTCTTCTCAAAGTATGGAGACATCCCTACACTGAAATCATGCAGAGGGTTTTGGAAGGTCTTGTCATTGTTGATCATACTTAAGGCAAGAGGAGGTAGGGAAGTTTCTTGCCACCAGCCATGGCTCTTGTTCATGCTTTACCAAAGACATGCCTTAAACTTTGCAAGAAGCCATCCTCAGAGTCCAGTCAGGGCTATCTTCAGAGTGTACCAGCCCTCTTTGCATTAAGATGGCTCGGGGATTGCAGATATCATACCCAGTAGTTTGGCATCTAACAGACAAATTTGCTTTTCATTTCCACCAGGGCCACTGTTTTGGATTCAGTGTCTTTGGATTCAGTCTTTATATAGATGCCTTTTAGCAGTGCTTCAGAAGGGAAAGCTTTGGCATTCTGGAGTCTTACACAGAGCTGTAAGGTATCTCTACCAGCTGTCACTTGCAATGATTGGGGTGCCTGCTTGTTCACAAGAATGCTTCTTATCTAGCAGCCCAAACCACCCATAATTCTTCTCTGTCCAGGCTCTGTCATCTTTGTCCATGTTCTGGGATGCTGACTCCTCATTTCTGCCTGGTTGTCCTGCAGCACTCAGGTGGCTGCCTCAGGAAAACTCTTTCTTTCTCATTCATCATTCCCCTCACATCAAACTTTCTGTGCAAATCAAAACTTCATTTAACAGGACCCATAGAACAGGTTACAAGTGAAATTGATGTTAGACATAATGCAAGCCTACTCACTCCAGAAATTCTTCCTGGCTTCTTTGATGTCTCTAACCCAGAGGCCCTAAGGCGTCTTTTACCTTTGTATAGTCAGAGTGTCAAGGTCATTACAGTTGTCTTTTTGTATTGCTACACAGGCCAGCTGGAGCTACTAAAACATTCCTATTATTTTACTAGATAACTGTTGAACATATCTGCTGTACAGCTTTAATTCTCAGTTGGTTCTGCCAGCTTTCTATAGACCACACGAGATGTTATTAACTAGGGAATGGGTTGTGTTACTTTTCTGTGTTACAAGTTTATTAATGATGACTGAGATGAGGTCCCTTCTGGGATCGTACTTACCTTTTCTACAATAGTTGAGACAGCACAAATTGTTTTAGGATTGAAAGAGATGAGCTGAAACAGCTGAGGGACTGGAGCATGACTGTAATTACACAAAGCAGAGCAATCCACATGTAAACAAACATTCAGGCTGTCAAGCCTTCCTTTCTAAAAATTTGGAATAAACTCATTTAGCATCTTGTACGACTCAAATGTTTACAGATCTCATGTTGTATACTAAGGATTTGAAGCAAAGCCTAAAGAAAGCAGCTATGCAATAAAAAATTCATTTTATAGATGGGGCTGACACTTTTGTGAGAGCATATGGTGAATATTTAGAAGACAAATCTATGCAATTCAATTTCACCTCCAATATGCATGATTTCCAGTGAGTGGCTTAATGCCAAACAGGATAATACCCCTTGTGGGATCCCCCACATCACTCCCAATTGATTCAAGACAACAGATTTAGTATCAGCTGCCAATCTTTTGTGGATTCTGTAAGTTGAATGCTTTCCCAGTCATCAGCCTCTGTGGGACTAAGCACTCTTCTCTCTCTGGTACACAGGGGAAACTTCTGTGTTAGTTAGATGTATTATTTTTGATACAATGGTGATTTATGTGTTTTGTATTCTGAGCTCATGCAGCTTCTGTGACATCTTAATATTTAAACAATTCCTTCTTTTGCAGCAGGAAACTGATAACATATTGACTCTTAGCAAGAGTTAAACAAAAAATAAAAGCGTTTTTGTTTTTAAGTGTATTTTCCCTTGTAATCCTGCCTATTTCCCTTAATTTGAATCCCTGGTGCTGTAACGGGATCAGTATGAGTGGGTGCCCATGAAAACCCTTACTTGGAAAAGCTGATTGCTAAAGCAGGATTGCTATTCACATTGGCTTAAGAGTTTAGAACTGATATTGCTCTTCAAAGTGATTTCTCAGTTTTCCTTGATGGCAAGAACAGTTTGAACCACTTTTTTTCCCAGTGAAAGTTAAAATTCATCATCCTTTTAATATAAAGAAAAGAAAAATCATGTCCCTGATAGAATACCTTCCATCCTCAAGGCAGCAAATATTTATTAGACTCCTGGCCCAACCATAGAAAAACTGTTGTTGTCACAGTGAATTACTGTGTATCCTCATAATTATTTTTATTTGTGTTGTTAACTTTAATATAACATGGCTGAAATAATGCAAGACTGCTTGGCATGTAACAGTGTAGGAGACAAAACCAAAAAGCTTTACAAGTCAGAAAAGTTCATTCTGTCTCTAAAATACTTCTCACCAAAATGTAACATTTCAAATATGATGAAAATCAGGAGAAGAACTGTATCTCTGGACACATTTTGAAATGGAGTGGAAGGAAAGAGACCCTTGGACAACCTTTGCTGTCTCTCTGTAATAGTGCTCCTGCAGACCTGGTTGGCAGGGCTCTGGTCTCTGCACCTTCCTTGCCTCGTGTGCAGGGAGCACAGAAATGGTACTGAGTCAAAGAATCTGGGCTGGACTCTGTCTAAGTCACTTTACACAGGTGTAAATGGCTTCAGAAGTTGCCAGGAGGATCAAGCCTTGCAATATAATTTTTTGCCTAAGTTTTAAAATCAGTAAAAATATCTGGCATGAGCCAGGATCTTGGTCTGGATGTGAAACATTTGTGTTCTGGTAAAGAATGAACTGGAGCAACATCTGAAACTGGCTGGAAATAAAAACTGCCTAAGATGAAAGTCTTGGATCCTTTGTCAGAATGTGAGAGATGAGCACACCCATGGATGGACAGAGGAGAAGGGGTGCACATGAAGGTCTCTGGTAGGTTCTTAGCTTCATCAGCTGTCTGCACAGCCTGTGAAGGCAGAGTTAGTCCTCCACCACTGTAATCCCTGTGAGGCTCATCTTTGTCCCATGATGCCAGTTAAGCAACAGGCTTCAGATGCACCCACATATAGAACAGTCCCATTTATTTTTAATCTGACACTTAGCAGAGTTTATAAAGTCTTTCTTCTTTTCAAATGTAATGTAAAATAGAGTAGAGCACCTTTGATGAGTGAGTAGTTTGGATGCAAGACTCAAAGGCAGGCCTCGCGATGCGCCGTCCTTCAGACCCGAGCAGCTTTGTGTCCTGCCCTTGCACTGCCTCAACAGGGGCAGGGAGTGGGTTCTGTTTCTGGGCTCTGGCACAGCAATCGATTTGCTGCCTAAATGCTGCCAGCTGGGACCCAGCAGGAGCAAGTTTCTTTACATTCTGCAACTGCCAGAGTCTGATCCCATATCCTCTTCCCTGTTAAATCCCTTGGGTGTTTTATGTTCGTGGGGGATGGAGAATCAGGACCCAAGACCAAGGGAGAAAGGGAAGCTGACTTCTGTGAAGAAATTATAGAGTTAGCTGTACTTCTAGAGCCCATGAGGGTAGTTGGTCAAAGATACTGAATCACTCGAGAAGAGGAAGAGGCAATCCTATAACACTCCATGTCTGCCTTTGTTTGTATCTATAATTTGAATGTTTAAAACTTAAATGAAGAATTATGAAGAAACATGACGGTGACATTTGAGAGAACAAGGGAAAAATCAATTATTATTAAACTGAGCAAAATTACATGGAATGATAAACAGTGCTCTAAAACCATTACCTTTCTGCCCTCTTCAACTTTCAAGGGAGAAAATGGGCTCCTTTTGTTGATGCTAAAGGAGAATATGGTTGCAATGCCATGGCAGTTGAGTCATAAACATATCAGGATTACTTAGAAAGCTTTGTCTTTTAGAATTAAAGCTGTGCCCTGACTTTGAAATCTGGTGTTATTGAGAATGTGTGAAGGAATAATTTGATACTTTGATACTGCTACAGCAAACTTTCCTCATTTCCAAGAACAGCACTGCATTTCCAAGAGTGGTTTTGCCACATTCACCCCTAGAGGAATGTGGTGCCCAGACAGTCAATACTGGAGTGGTTTCACAGTGTTCAGCAGACAACAGGCACTGCATAAATCCTCCTTTTGTGTGCCAGGCTTTAGTGTGCTGAGTAAGAATGGGGCTAAGAAGAAGGAGGGCTCTGCAGGTGCTGAGGTCTTTTTCAGTAGCACAATAAAATCCTGTCCCAGCTGCTTTGCTATACTGGTTCTCATCACAAAAAAATATACCCAAAGCTTCTGGGCACAGGCAGGCCAGCACAGACAGAAACTTAGTGCCATCCACACATTTAAATGTGACACTAAACAAAACTGACATTTTATTTTGTTCCTCCTTTTTGTTTTAAACCAAGGCCTAGTCCCACCCTCAGTGCAGGAAACATAAGGAAATGGTTTAAGGTGGTACTAGATTTCATTTTCCCAATCTGCAGCACCATACTTGCTGTACAAACAACTCCACACAATGTCCCTTCTGCTTGCCAAGTTGGCCTTTAGATCTGGTGGTGGCAGGAGGCCAGCCCCACCTTTAAGACTCATGTCACCGCCAGTCTGTGACATGCCTCCAAGCATAATGACCCATGCTCTTCATTCACTACTTAGACCAGTTCTTATTTGTGTTTAAATCCCTCTATATGGCAGAGTGCCACCTGCAACTCTCAGGACACCCTCAAAGATGCCAGCTTAAACTGAAAGATATTTTCCATGGTAGCAGTTAAGGCACGTGCATGTCTCACACTCCCAGTGCTTGGAAATCAGCTAAAATTTGGTATTTATGATGCTATTGTATTCTGCTGTCCTTCTTGGAAAAATCAGGGAACATAAATGGAGGCAGATCTGTGAAGAAATGCACTCCAGCTGCCCTGATCCTCCAGCTCCACTCCCCCTTCTGTGCTGACCATGCAGTGCAGCAGTGTGGTGGGAAACAGGTTCTCTCCTCTGGGCTCTGGGGAGCTATGAGTGAGCGAGGTAGCAGCAGAAAGCCCATGGCCAGGATCCTTGCAGATGGAGCTACTCTCTTCATGGAAGGTGCCCCGCAACACAGAGCTGGTCTCCATTTAGACAGTTATGCCTTGACCAGGATGGTCCAGTCCTGAGGACTCCAGTCTGGGTCTGCAGTGGCTGGAAGTCATGTCCATGGCTGTAATACCTTGTCTGTTGTCACTGGTGAAGCTTTAGGCAGTATAAGATGTGGCTCAGAAACTGTCTTATGGAACTTATCAGCTAAAATGTTATGCAGTGCTAAGAGACCAGCTCCATAACACCAGAGGGATGCTGTCCTCCTGCAGGCTCACTTTCTCTAGCCTGATGGCACTTCTTTTTTTCATGGAAAAATGCACAGGATTTGGAAGCTTTTATAAAACCTTGCCATAGGTCCACTCTAAGTGCAAATGCAGCCCAGTGAAATCAATGCAGCCTTAGTGAGGAGCAGGAGTGGGGTGTTTTCCAAGCCCTTCTGTACCTCATTAAATAATTTAACTTCCAAATGCCTCAGTTTCCCAGCTAGCAAAACAGCAACAGTCATGTAGAGCAAGCAGACTTCCGTATGTTCCCAAGAAGCAGCTGGTTGTGTAAGCATTGTCTGGGCTCATATAAGATCTGAACAGGGAAACCAATATCTAAATTCAGAGGGGTCCTTAGAAAAAAGGCTGACAGTCAGACACAGTCCTGCCAAGTCCTTCACCTTGGCCCTTGGAAATTGGATGAGTAGTTGTAGTTTCTTATGGTAGTTGTCACTTATTTTCTTTTTAATACTGCCTGACCCTTCCTGCTCAAACTTGCTGAGCTCTCTGGATTAGTAAATTTTCTACTGTTGGATTTCTTATCCAAGTTAAAAAAAATACAAACTCATCTTCACAGACAGCACACACCTCTAGAAAAACGGGCAAGGGCACTCCTGTCTTCAGTCACGTGATACAGTCAACTAAAGGACATCCAACCTGCATTATGAAAATAACTAGAAGCTGATCATTTCTTGCATAGTACTGCATTAATCTATTTCCTGAATGGATATGGATTTTCCCTATTCAAAGAGGATAAGTTAAAAAGAACTCCCTGTAAATATGTTTCTCTCACTGCCAAAAGCAGAGAGACAAAGAAATTCCTTCCTCCTGCCTCTACTTGCTCAAATTTAATTAATATCATAATTTCTTCCTGTACTAAGGAAACAGCTTCTTCTTCTCCAGGTTGCTCCAGCACAACAGACACTAATAGAAAAACAAGTTCCTGGTAAAATATTGTAATAAAGAGAAAACTCTTCAAAACTCTCTGAAGAAGTCCTGGTATATCATTACTGGTCAAGCTCCACATTACTAGGTATTGTATGTAGCAGCTACACCTAAAACTCAGGTAAGACTCCAAATTTTCTGTAACCACTCTGCCACACTGGTCACCAGGAGCGTCTAGCTGTTTATGCTGCTGGAGACAATGAACACCTTCCCAGCACAGCTGTGCTGTACCCAGGAGAAGGGTGAGGTGTGTCTGGACAGCACCTTCTGGGTGCCCTTCTAAGCCCTGCCCTCCCCGTACTTACAGAGCAAACCTCAGCACTCCCTGCCCTAGGTATGAGACACCTTTGCTTTCATCTTGCCCTCTCTGACAAACTCACATGGACATGTATGTGCATGTGTAATTAGGTATTTTTTGGTGTGTATACATAATAAGAACAGTCTCCAATGCACACAACTTTTTCCTGAGGGAGAAGATGAACAAATAAATAATGAGACAGATGTTAGTAATGCTGCTTATTAAACCAAGAGATGGCAAATACTGAAGTGGTAATTGTGGCAGGACTGAATAGGGGAGGGAAAATTATTTTTAGGTGTCTGTTTCTTATAACCACATTTTCAGAGAGGGTGAGCACAAAAAGCGTCTTTGATTTCATTTGAGACATAATGTTCCATTTCCATTTCTCATTCAGAAAATACTGGGTTAACTGAGGGCAGCTCTACCTCAAGAGATCCCTCCCCATGCAACACAGTTGTTCCAATCAGGTGGCCCTTGAACTTTCCAAGACCTCTCAGTGAACACTACTGCCTTCTAAATATGATTTTTACCTTGCTGCTAGAACCAATTGCCAGTAAATGAGTTGGTGACCTAAACTCCAGTTGACTTTCTAATCCAGCCAACAGCACGGGGAGGACTAATTGCTGTTTCTTACAGCTCTTGAATATACGGCTGAGGGTACAGGTGTCCCAGAGAAGGGTTTGCAAGCATGCTCTGTTATTGCAATGCCTGGCTGTTTTTAAAAGCCATCATGCCATAGCTCTACAGAATTTGTCAGATGTTTTACATTTTTGCAATCTGGTGGCATGTTATATACAATGTCTTTGGTGGGGAAGGATTTGTGTGCTGTTTGATGTATGTGCCAGCTCGTGGCCTGCTGCTCCCTAGAGCAAAGACTCATTTGCATAAAGCATTCATCAAAAGGAGGTTTACTTACATGGTGGCACACTCAGATGCCTGCTGGAAGAAGGAAACTCACTGTGATGGAGGTTGAAAGCCTATGTATGCATCTTTTGATAGTGTCTGTGTGCTTCACCTGATCACACCGATACAGAACAAAAATAAAAATCTATCAGACTAAATAATTGAGACAGAAAAGAGACAACAATAAAACTGGCCGTGGCTTATGTGCTATTCCCCAGATATTTATTCAGTCACCATCTTGCCTAGTCCCTCATTAGTACAGAACAAAATGCTAGACTTTAATCACAAAGACTTCCTAAGAAGATTAAGGGCCAATTTTCACTGTCCATTTAACTTATCTTTTAAGCTCTGTATTGTATTTATTTTCTTAATCTGAGCTGAGCTTTTACACACAAATACTGTTTAAAAACAGCAGAGGAAATACTATGCAATGACTTTGCTCCTTTATTTCCAAAGACCAGTTTTGCTGCAGACTGAGGTTAAAAAGATGCTTCTTTGTTCATCTTTCTTTAGGAGACTGTTTTCAATATATATATATATAATTGTGTTGTCTTCTTTGACTACATTAGCTGTTTTTAAGTGGTTGCTCTTTAGCTGATGTACTTTTTGGAAAGGTTTAATGCCCAGTGTGCTGCCTGATGGGTTTTATTTCTGCGTAGTATCCATGGAGGTGCTGCCTCTAGGCAGCTGGAAATGAACTTTCTGCATACAATACACTGTTTTCTGTTTAAATGATTGTTTCTAGGCTGTAATTACTGTGTCTGCACTGCAGTATGCACCAAGCCTAATCAGTTCATCTGCCAGCATTGTCTGCTACCCTGACAAGAGACTAAACCCATAGCAAGCCTGACCTAATGGATGTCAAGTTTAAAAATGTCTCACTGCTTCTTTGGATTGGCTGTTCTGAACCATAAGACCATGGAGACTTCAGAAAAGTGTGTGTGGATTTTTAAACTAGATTCTGCTGAGTGACCTGACTACCATAGAAAGAAACATTTCCATATATCCAAAGCTTTCTGGTATGTAGGTCACAGTAAATTTAGTTAACTTGCTAAGTAGCTCAAATGATAATTCAATTTTGGTGTAGAGTGGTGTGTTGTGTTTTTTTTTTTTTTTTTCCATTCAGGTCAGCAGTGGCCTCAGGTAACAGTGGGCTAGTTCCTTACTCCGTTCCCCATCCTACCTCCATTTGAGTTTCAGAGTTGCCTTTGCCTAACCTGAAGAACCAGTACCAGAGTGATCTTCTGTCCTGGTGTTGGCATGATTTCAGGGTAACTAACTCCACTGAGAGAAACCAGAAAGCCTGGTAGTGGGATTGGCTGAATAAACCAGTTCTGGTTCTGGGAGCTGGCAGTGGCTGAGCAGTGCTTGTGGGACAGGGCCCACAGCAAGTGGAGGTTCTCCCAGTTCTTTGGGAAGGACTGATGGAGATCAGGAGTGCGGCTGGTCACCTACCCCAGACCTGCTGACCAAGAGTTCAGGCAGACTCTTCCAAGGGTGGACATGTCTCTGCTGAATTATTTAGCTCTGTGCTAGGAAGGTGCACTAATTTTTTTCTGAGTAAAAGGAAGCCACATACATGAAGAGGTGTTATCCCATGGTACTGCAGTTTCTGGATAAATAATTTTGCTTTGGTTCTCAATGTTAAAAGGGTTGTGTAATTCAGGGTAGTGTCCCACCATGTCTTCTCCACTGTGTGCCACTGTGTTCTTCAGGACTCATGGCTTGGCATGTCTGTCCTGCTGAAGGCTCAAGGGATTGTTGGAAAAACATAGCATGGAACAGCTCCATCAGCCTGGGCTTTTCCTGTCAGTCAAACATGGGCTGATATTGAGAGATGCTCTCAGAGTTATAGAAAGGCAAGGTGTGTCACTTTGTGTGGCCTCCTATGCAGTAGCACAACTCAGGGCTTGCTACAGCCAAGCCTCGGGTCCAGGACTGCTTGCCTTGATACTGGAATAAGATTTGTTGTTTACCAAACACAGCTCAGGGTGCCGGTTTCCAGAGGCTCTGTCTTTTCTGACTTCTTACTGCTGTTTTCCTTCCAGTTGTTTCATGATCCTATTACTTTATTTAAAAAAACCAACTAAAAATATGCTTTTATTTAATACGAGTACACATCAGTTCTTACTTGTAAAACATTTAGGATGCCTGTTCAACATCTTTAACTTCCATTTTTATGTGTACACAGCCAAACAGTGGTGTTGTCAGGAGCATCACACACTGAGGGGAAGACAGATAATTTGTGAAGTCAGGGCTTTGATTTTTGTGGGAGATGTGATTTCCATGACAAACCACAGTAACACTGTAGTAAGAAAACACCCTCTCAAGAGTCGTTGGTTTTGTCATGGAAATAGCTGCGACAAAATCATGGCCTTTATTGTTCTTCCTCTCATTCATATATGCAAAGTGGATTTTTTTTCTGTCCTGCAGAAAAGCAAGTGAGGAGCAACACAATACATGTCTTCTCTTAGACAAAATCAGTAGACCAAGCCATATTTTAAAGACAAACACGCTGAAACTGTAGTCAGAGGTTTGTGATAAAAGTTCCTAAAATGTCTTGGTTACTTAGGTTTCCTGCCTGCCTAGAGAATCAGTAAAATACATGTTCTTAACTGCTAAGAACTTAACATTGCAATTCTTAATAGCTAAAATGTATGGTCTGCTCCTCTCCTGGGTAAAGTGGGAACTTTTTCAACACCCCAGAATTGTGCCCTGTTACCTGTTACTGCAGAGCTTAGTATTTTGGAGCCAAGTTGATTCCAACCAGCTCAGTGAGGAAGAGGTGCCTGCTGAGCAATGGCTGTGGGATGAGCCTGTCCATTTGCACTGAGCTCTCTCCTCTGCAGCCTATTCCAGAGGGATCACACTGGGGGAAAGGAGAAGGAGAGTACCCAGGTCCATAACATTTTCTTGTGTAAATCTATTCTAAACTCTTCCTGTAGGAATCAAAAAATCCAATTAAGGTATATAAAAAGCCCCCAACCCCAAACAACCTAGGGATTTAAAAGGACAAACCAAAAGTGGCTATTGTTGGCATTTAATAGGACTCATATTGCATAGCCTACCAGCATTCTTCCCTTTTAGCACAGTATCTGCTTACATTGCTCAGCCAGGCTTGTTTCCATCAAAAGACACATAAAATTCAATATCCAAACCACATTCTTTTCCTCATTCAGATATCCAGCAGCAACCAAGTACGCTAATATTTTATTTTTTTTTTCTATGTCTTTCTCTCCTCAGATCTCCGACCATCACTCTGGGCAAGACTAACCCAGGCACATGGCTGCCCTGTTCCCAGCAGGGGAGCATTTCTGCCACCCACCTCTTCACCTCCTGCAGGTCTAACCTGCAACTGATGGCTGTCAAACCATGGACTCTGATGCCAAACCATGGAATTCTGAAGAACTCCTTTGAGCCTGTGTAGCTCCAGTCACATCTTTGCCTTCAAGCAGTTGCTCCATAGGGAGCATCGCCTTTTTTCAGGCCAGCTTCAGCATGAGAGGCTGCACTGGCTTTGCTCAGAGGTCCATTGATCCCTCCCTCACTGGCAAGATCCTGCCCTGATCTCCAAGTTTAGTCAGGATTTCTCACTTTTTTTTTCAGAGGATGCCAAGATTTGCACCCAGAAAGTATTTGTACATCACAAAAAGACTCAATAATGAGAGAAGTTCTGAATCTGCAGTGATAGTAAAAAAAGAAAAAGGTGTTTTTTTCAGAAACACATGCTAGTTTTTTATTCTAGAGACATCTCTCATTCAAACCTGAAGGCAGAATGTCTTATATTCCTGCAAGATGGATAAGAAGATAAGCAGGGAAGGGGAGCAGACTTTGCTTAAAGCCGTTAAGCCTCTCCACAAAGCAGGCTGGGCTACAATGGAGACTGAAGACATTACCTATCATTTGTATGAAAATTATATTTACTCAGCAGCCTAATAATACGCTACCATGTTGCAGTTATTTACATAAAAAGAAGTCAAAACAGGGGAACAGGGAGTGAGCAAGAAATGAGGTACCTCCAACGAGAGCATAGGGGAGTTTGATGGTTGAGGAACTCAGGAAAGGAAGGCACTGGGAGAAGATGAATGTCTTGGGGTACTCTACATTTACAGAGATTTCAAAGGGGGACATGATGGGAAGGAGATGGTGAGGACAGATGGTCCAAGCCTGATCCTTGTCCAGGCACTGAGGCACAACATAGGTGTGGTGTTGCCTTATTGTCCTATTTTGGGAATTCCCTTGTGGGCTTGGGTAGGTGAATTGAGGCCGTGTACCCTTGCGGTGTAAAGAGTAGGGCAGCACGTTCTGGCCAGATGACTGTGGAGAGGCACGAAGTGGGAGAAGGGGCTGAAATGGGAGAAAGGGGTGACTTTTTCTCCTCATGGTGCCCACATGCATACAGCAGTGTCGTGGCAGGAAGGGCACTCCAACAATCTGGGATGCTGCAGCCTCCACAAAAGCTGTCTGGAGTGAGATGAATGTCACAGGTCACAGTCCTGCTCCTGATCCCTGCTACATTGCAGAAACAAGCAATATCCCAAGGCCATTGTCTCCAGCACCACAAACTCCTGGGTGAAATCCAGCTACCTATTTCAGCCTTATCAGATGAAGCTGTGACAGATGTATTCATATCCCTTTCACTAACTTGGGTAGTAATCTGTGAGGCTTCTCCTGCCCTGATTATTCATGAGGCAATAATTTGGATACCCCACAGACACTGAGTGAGCTGCAGATCTTCTAAAAAGACTTTTAATTTTCTCTTAGAAGCACTTAAAAAACCCTTAGATGGACTAGAGCCTTGTCATTTATTTTATGATTTATTTAAGTAATTATGGAGCATGATGGAAAAATGTGAGGATCAGTAGGATTCTCCTAACCCCACCAGCAGCTATACTGGAAGAGAAAAGCCCTGTTGTTTCCAAAGAGCCGGTAGAAACATGTGATGTTTCTCGATGTCACTGTATTTGCAAATTAGACTAGAAAGAAAATTATGTTTAATTAATGTGATCCACAGCATTTCTACTTGTGCTTAACATTCTCCTTCTCGCTATTGCTTGCTCTCTCGCTTTTTTTCAGTGGTTCCTGCTGTTTCAGAAGCACTTTGCCTGTCAAGTCACAGACAGCTGCTTATCCTCACCGAACTTCATATTTCAGAATGGCCAGCAGCTAATTCTGCAAACTAGTGTATCCTTGACTTAGAAGACAAATACCATTTCCTGGTATCAAAGCAACAGATGAATCCCCAGAATTTCCTTCTGTATCATTAAAAAAGAATTACAGCTGTCACAAGAAATACAACATAAATTTTACTTGCCAGTCTTCAACATTGCTTATTCATTTGCAACTTACTTGATCTAGGAGAAAGAGCTTTTAAGGAAGCAGCAACCTCCCCATATCCCTGCAAAGATACCACTGGTAATTTTTGAAAACAAACAAGGATTTTTCAGTTGTGGCTTAGTCTTCCTCAATGGCATGAATAACAAAAATTGTGACTTCAAAACCCTTCTTGCATGTGCTAATCCTTCCACTGAAACTTACATTAGTCCAACAATTCAGTAAAGTGTTGCAGCAAGATTTTCAAGCAAGCAGGGTGGTGACCATGGACAATTTTAAGCCTTCAGACTTGGGGATTATCCTTATCTCTCATGTAAAATGCTATCAGTGAGGCTTTGAGACAGCTGGGAAGGCAGTTATCACTAATATGACTATTGCTGAGTAGGTCTGGCACTGAACACCCCTTGTTTTGGCTGGAGCACCAGACAGCCATTAGAGAACAGTACTTTTCAGCCACTGCCAATCTTGGTAAGTGGTCATTTTTGTAATGATAACCCACAGGTAGACATTTTGACACAGAGTCAATAGCCACAGCCCTCACTGATATGGCAGAAATAAGACCTCAATTGGCTGATGTTTGGGAGCTAGGGAGTTTGTTCTTATCCAACAGCTGAATTAAATTTCCTAGAAAGCCAGCCATGATGTAGCAGGATGGGATATGAGGGGCTTATCTCTTGACAGAGCTAACCAGGAAGGCTTCTAGGGATCCCAGATGGTGCTCTTCAACAAATGAGCCTCTGAAAGCCTCAGCAAAGGAAATGGAACAGGAACAAGCCAGCTCAACGATGGGATAAGTCGTCAGAGCAGTTCTGGGGCTCCAGAGAAAGCATGTGGCACAAACAGATGGTCCCAGGCAGAGTAGCTTGAGATGTTTCCGCCCCTTGGAAGCATGAATTCTCAACTGCACTTACTTCTCAGTGTTAGCCACTGGTTTTACGAGAGTCCTGCATAAGCTTGGAATAATACTGGACATGTCATATTTTTGGTATTATGTTTAGCCATCTGGTTTTCACTACCATGAACGACTGAAAGCAACAAGCCATACGGCCTCGGAGAAACCCAGAAGATGGGTCCCACTATCTGCATGAGCAGCTGTTTTGTGGAGTTCAGTGAGGGAATTTAGAAACCTTCCCATGGCCTTACCCAGTGTTCACAGTATTATGTAGAGTATTTGGCTTTGCCATGACTTATTTCATATAAAGAAGCATTCGGCTTCCCTTATGAGTAAAGGAGGAGTTTGAGGGCTTTTTCCTGCCCTCAGTTCAATGAACTTAGGAAATACCATCATAAAAAAAACATCACGAAGCACTCGAGCAGCTTGTAAATACTGAGGGTTTTATTTCCACTTCACATGGTCTCCAGCAGACTCTTAAACAAGACCAGTTACAATTTAGTATGCCCAGAGATCTCCGTGGTTTTCCCAAAACAAAGGAAGTTCTCAGTAAACACTGTACATAGCCAGTTGAACTGCTAACAATAATTTAAAAACTCTTTTTGTATAGCCAATGCAAGAATACCAACAATAAAAGTACAGTACAGGTAAATTCACAACAATATTACAGTGAAACATTGACTCACATTTATGTGATGGTACAGTAGCAGTATGTACATGCACTAAAGTGCGAGGACCCAGAGGCATGCAAGTCAAGTATTGTAGGTGTATTTTACAGCTAACTCCGTAAGACTTTCTGAGGCATCCTGTTTGGTTTTTTTTAACACATTTTCTTGTGTTTACCTGTATTCCCCTCCATCTCAATTAATCACAAGTCTAGTGAACGAGCTTAATGGCTTTCTTCACTACTTAAAATGTATTGCTTCAGACACTTGAAGCATCTTTAAGAACCTTACCTTTAAAAAACAATAACGCTGACATTAAAATAGAATAAAATTAACTTAAGACCCTAGTTTTACATGAAATTAAAAAAACCCAACCCAAAAAAATCCCAAACCAATATTGAAAACATAACAGTGCAAATATAACCAAAAGGCAGTCAGTATTTGGAGAGAGCGCGAGCACGTATTCAAATTCCCTTAAAACTTAATTTACATTTTATTTTAAATCTTACTTTATATCATTTAAACCATTTTTTTTGTTTTTGTTAATATACTGTATGTAGAAAAGATGGAGACAAAAATAGTTTTCTCAGCTATGAAAAAATTAAGTTATTACAGGCACATTAACTGTTTCATTCTAGAAACACCTCTGTTTCCCAGGTCGGACATTCAGCAGCTGTGTCTGAGAACATTCCTTGACCTCTCCAAGCGGACTTCCCTCCTTCGTGGCAGAGACGGCTGGTGGGCGACCTGGGGGCAACGAGCTGTGGTCCCCCCGGTGCTGTGTGGAGTCAGGCCGGCTCGCCTCCCTGGCTGGGGCTCTCTGCCAGCAGCTCCTTGCTTCCGCACTCCTCTGAGGAAGTCAGGTCTCCGGTGGACTGTGACTGTGAGGCAGTAGGGGAATGTGAAGCCCATCGTGACGGTGGGCGCCGGTTCGCTGGTCTCTCTGGTCGGGAGAAGCAGGGTTGGAGGGATGGGGCTAGTGCAGAACAAGGTAGTTCCTTGGCAGCCAAGAGAGCAAAACAGCGGTTAGTGACTTGCATTAGAGGCCATCTGGATGAGCAAAGAATTAAGAAACAAAAGCTTCAAACTAAAGCTAAGCATCTGTCATGTCACAGGACAAAAGCAAGAAATGAACATCTGGCTGTGTGTGGACTCCAGGAATCTGCATGTGTGTCCATGATTTATGGAACAGGTAAGGAGAGAATGAAGGAAGGAGGCCTGGGATGAGTTGGAGTAGCTGACAAACTTCCATTTGCTAATTCTCCTTGTGCTAGAAAGAGAAGAGCTGAAATGTACATTTGCATAATAATTTAGGAAAATCCACTATTCCTTCATGTTACTCTGAGTGCTGACCTGGCACAAAAGATCCAGGTTTGGCATTTGCAAGTGGGGTGAAAATCAGCTGCTGACTCCTTTTGTCTGCTTCAGAGTTCAGACTGACATGCAGGAGACTTCTTAGCAGCAGAATTATGACTACAGGAGTAGCTATGGTCTCCAGCTGGGTTAAAGATGAGGCTTACCTACAAATTTTGTCTTCTGGAACATCACTTCTTACTGCCAGCTGCTGAAGCCTAAATTACAGGATTCAGAGGTACTGTATGTTAAAGATGACATTCACAGAAATGAAAGAAAATGGAAATTTTATTCCTCCACCAACTTTCCACTGTTCAGGCTTGGTTAGCTTGCCTTTGCAACTAGAGACAGTCTACAGTTGTGTTTTTTCACCCTGGCATGAAGTTGGTAATGCCTCTAATATTTATGGACTTTGCTCATGGCACAGCTGGACTTCCTGCCTTACTCTGAATGCTCCTTACACCAAGGTGAGTGACTGTGGTGACAAATCTGCCTCATAGTGCCAAAGCCAAACTTCTGAATTCCACTGCATACTTTGTAATTCATAGCAAATCAGATCAGTTTGTCAACAATGTGTACAACACTAAGCAGCAGTCACTGGAAAGGACAGAGGAGTTCAATAAAAGCTAGTCTAAAAGTCAATGCAAACTGGCAGTAAATTGAGAGAGAGACAAAAAACAATACCATGCAAAGGAAAAGCTCTGGCATGGTAAGGCACAGGGAAACCAAGGCAGCAGTAGAACAATACAGTAGGGAGGCAAGGATTCAGCACACGGTTTTACAGGGAGGAGAAACACGATTAGGGATGGAGAATATCAGAGTAGGTAACATGATGTGACTGGCAGTGAACAAACAAGGTGATATGCCATTGAACCTCTCCATTTGAGTGGGAAGACAAACATGAAGGCAAAAATGTGACAGAAAGATCAATTTTGAAGACACACTGATGAGGTATGAAATATGGTGCTGGTGGAGAGAGTGCATTGTCAGACTTGGGAAAGCCTCAGTGAAGGGTCAACCTTAGTGCCTTTGGGCAATGCACGGGAACGGGTTGATCCACAGCTACACAGCAGTGCTTCAGGCAGGGCTATGCCCACCTGCTCTTGGCACTCGCAGAGAGCACGGCCAGTGAGCCATTGTGGGAGTGGTCAGAGGGCTATGGAGCCTCAGCCTGAACTGCTTCCTCTCTGCATCTCACCCCCTGCCCCATCTCTGCACCATAAACTTCATGACCTTTGCTAAACCAACAGTAAGGCTGAAATATAAATTGGTGCTTACAAAAAGATTTGACTTTGTGTCCTTACTTCACCTTATCCCATTGTGCCTTGGGCAACATATGGTCTGTGAAAGCTGCCACTCCACTCAGATTTGTTAAGAGAAATCTATCTGCGCAGCAACACTTACAGGCAGCACAATACGGTGAATCGAGGCTATGAGATTTGGGGGGTTTGTCTTAGCCTCTTTCTAGACAGAGGCTTAAAATTATATCTTTATAGCACTGCTTGCTGCTGGCTGCTTTATCCTAGTTTCAGAGCAGTGAATCAGAGTTAGCATGGCAATAATGAAATTCATTTCCACTGCTGCCTCCCAGTTCAAAAGCCTCTCTTCAGCACGCCCGCAGATATTGGTCAGCTTTTACCAAACAGCAGCGTTAGGCTCATCTTATCTGTGATATACACATACCCAGCACCACACAAGGCTGTGCTGGTGATGGATGTTGCTCCATGGCCAAAAGTAACTGGCAGCATAATCTTTAAAACGTGCTGGCTGCTGAGTTAGTCACCCCCACCTGCTGTGCGGAAACCCAGCCATGACAAGGAAACTGTGTGGAATGGTTTGTGAAAACCCTTCCTCACTTTCCAAATGTAGCTGTCATAGCTAGAAATGTTTGTTTGTTTTTGTTTGTTTTGTTTGTTTGTTTGTTTGTTTTAAATACCCTTTTAGTAATTTAGTTTGGTTGTTGCTTGGGGGTGTGGGTGGACAGGCAGCACTTCTTAGTCTGAACATTGAAATTAGGAAAGATGATTTCAGCTTCAGTTTCTGGCTATTTCCTAAGCCAGGCTGTCAGCCACCATGGCTATGCTTGTATTAATAAACAAAAAACCCCCAGTTTTCTCTTTTGTCTTAGGCAGAGTGGATAGTCACAGCTCATGTTTGCACAGCATTATCCCTTCCCTGTGGCAACTGCAGCCACTGGCCAAAACTGGGTCCGGAACACCTTAATGAGCAAATGTGGCTGTTAACCACGGGCTGGTGCTGAAGCCCCTTCCCACCCCTCTCCACCTGCTGCTGCAGCCAGGGCTGAAGGTAAGGCACTCCTGGGGCAGCCAGAAACCCTGTACAGTGCTGTGTATTTGTCAAAATTAAAAAAAAAACCACCAAGTTTTACACAAACCTGAATCTCTTCCCAAAGGTTTTACATACCTTTCTGTTGGTCTTAAACTTTGACAATTTTTAAAAGTTTAACAAACCCCCCCAACCAGCACAAATTGGTGGGACCTCTTCATAGCCTGAGCTGCTGCAGAACACAGATGAGTTCCTATCCTGAGCAGTTCGTGTCACACAAGAAGGACCCCACAGGGATGTCAGGTGTGTACTGATACCTCCAGAGCTGTGGTCATTTATTTCCCTTTGTTAACCCACATGTTCAAAAATGACTGCTTTTGGAAGGCTCTGTAAACAAGGTAGAAAGGACTTACAGCAGTGAGGCAGGCAGGGTT
Source organism: Hafferia zeledoni (assembly GCA_035583235.1). Lineage (NCBI taxonomy): Eukaryota > Metazoa > Chordata > Aves > Passeriformes > Thamnophilidae > Hafferia > Hafferia zeledoni. Next base: position 99,791,953 of record JAWWEV010000083.1, read on the forward strand.
AGAGTCCCCAGGGGGCAGTTAATAAGACAGTTTGGTTCTGGACAGAACAGACAGAAAAGAAAAAGAAAGCAAGTAGGTTGGAAAGAACTGTTTTAATCGATTATGTTTTTTAAAGTGAAGATTTAATGTCAGCAAGGAAGAAGTCTCCAGATGTTACTACTCATTCAGATCATGTTACCGCTGCTATAACAGGGAAACTAATAATCAAAAATAAAGGATAAGTCACTAGAAGAAAAGATTTAGAAAGGAAGGAAGCAAACAAACCAATCTTTTACAATCCTAGCACAGTCACAGAAGAGGACATAGCAATAAACAAACCAAACATTTTTACTCAGCAGAAAGTTATCCTTTGCCAACCTTGATTAGGGCTAGGGAAAAACCACATTACTATGAAAGAGGAATAAAGCTGTATTTTTTTCTCTTTGTTTAATTTCGAGTGTTTCTGCTTATGAAATCTTTAACAATTGAAAACGTGATTGATATTTTTGTTGCTCAGTTTTCATGACAGCCCTTTACCTCACTGTTCTCCTTTGTTTCTCTTTAACGATGATGCTGGATGGAAGACTCAGACTAAAGCAAAAGCCCTTTAATTCTGACAAAACCTTCCCTTATTTTTCACATTTCTCCTTCCATGCTGAACAGTTCAGTGGCAAGCATGCAGCAATTACTCTGCCTTGGCAAGCAGAGGATGCAGCACCTGCCCTCTCCTCTGTGGGTCTGCGTGGATGGTCCTTTCACAGTGCCATCTCCAGCAATGAGTCTGACCCTCAGTCCAGGGCTGTTGTGTAACCTGCATGATCTACACCCTTGCTAATCATAGAAGCAAAATATTCACACAGCTCTTCCATTGTTACTTAGGCAATGCTAATCTGCATTTTTAATAATACAAATCCTATGATATGCAAGATAGTGATTTAGTGAATTAGCAGGATAAGATACTAGTAGGCCCACTAGGTGGATATGAACTTCCTTGTAGGCAGCGTTGGGTCAGTTAGAAAATACAAAGTTATTGCTACTCTGTATGCATATACACTCACAAGCACACTGTACTTACGTATGTAAATACATAAATATATGAATCAGATTTCATATTTGCAGCAGGAATATGAAAGGAAACTATGTAATTAAACAACTCAGAAGCTCTGATTAAAGTCACCAAGAGGTGCTGCATGCAAGTTTGAAAGTCATTAATATACCATGCCACAACTGCAGAAACCAGAAGGCATTTGGTGGTAAAGGTCACTTGTCTTGGCCAAAACCAACAGATGAGGGGGAAGCAGAGCAGAGTTCTACAGGAGGGTGGCAGCGCCTTGTCAGTGCTTCCTCAAGCACAAGCCTGCTTCCTTCAAAATCATTGCTCACTGAACTGCTGCATCTGGCTTTGTACAAAATGTGCTATGTGGAATTTGTACAATGTGTAACTTGTGTGGTGGGTGTAATCCACAAATAACCCAAGGCATCTGCATAGTCTAAACTTACTTGCAGTTTTGTTTTCAGCAGCAAACCCATGCTCCATTGAGTACACCTTGCACAGCACCACCTCTCCCAGGAAGAGTGAAGCTCATCCTGTGAATGCCCACCACCTTCCTGTTCAATGCACTGTCCTGAGAAATGACAGGACCACCCAAAGAACATAACCTGTGCATTTAGGCCACAGTCATAACGGCCAGGTAGGAGTTGCAAGGAAAAACAAGTCTTAGTTCTGAGGCTCAGAACTTAAAAAATTAAGCAAAAGATACTGAGAATTCACAAAAGGGAGCAATTTTCTTCCAGGTTGATGGTCAGTGAGTTTTTGCTAAACAGCATTGACCCAAATCTCTGTGCATTAAACTGAGGTACTGACGCTAGTTGCATCTTGCCAACAGCAATTTGTAATGATGCAGGATGACATCCACCTCCTTATATATGAAACCTACTGAGACACTTAAAAGATACAGGAGGAAATCAAGAGTTTCTAGGGATGCCTTTAAGGCAAAGCTGAGTTCAACATGCGAGAGTACAACACACTTTCTAAAAAGGACCAGTAGTGTATTTCCAGTATTTCAAACTGAGGACAAAATAGAGAGATAGCTAGAAAAAGTCAAATAAACAAGGCTTCTTTCCACTTTTATTCACTCTGAGGTTTGTGCACAGAGACCACTTTCACTCATTAATACTTATAATGTGCATGTGGTATCTTTCTTTTCTTAATATAAAAACTTCTCTACATATATCCATATAAAGTGCATATAGGGAATACATTCTCAGCTTTGGATCCTCTGTTAATCAAAAAAAGATCATGCTTTCTGAGCAGTACCTACAAAAGAGGAACTGATTGTACGTTGAGAACCACCCACCAGTGCAAGCCAAACTGCAGACCAAGGGTTTCAGCACTCAGGCCCCCACAAATCCTTCATGCCAAATGTTAAGTTAGAAAACAGGGTTTGCACCTTCCCTTTTGAGGCTATCTGAGGCATGAGTGGTAGGAGTCTGCCCAGTGAGGGCAAGGGGGGACGTCTGAGGTTTGCAGGAATCAAGGAGGATCTGCTGCCCTGCAGCCAGGGCTCTGCAAAAACATTAGGATGTCAAAGGGACAGCACAGGACAGAGAGGATGACAAGTGCCTGCCCCTGCCCTGGGCAGTACCACCAAGCAGTAGGGCACACACCATTTCAGAGCTGTACCAGAAAGGCAATATGTGCTGGTAAGGACTGGGCATAATTCAGCTTTTCTAGGCCTCCTCCAAGTTACACTCTCAAGTGCATAAGAGTTGACCAGAAACATGAGGTTTAGACACTGAAAACTGAAAGCTTTCATCCATCATAACACTTCCTTTTTTTGTTGATTGCTCTAGAACATTGCTGTACCTGAGACTGATTCCCAACATCCAGACACACTTGCTGAGATAGGTGGTGATGGTTACACTATTGATAGCAAAATATCAATAAGGAGTTCTTAAACACTAAGTAGGTATGTACTTAGACTACTTGATTTTATATATTTTTTTTCTTATTTTTGTAAGGCAGCAACAGTTAGTACCAGACACCATGCCATTTAGTCACATTCACGGACCTGAGCCAAACTTAATCAGATACAGTCAGAAAATGTATGCTGAAAGCCCTGAAGCTTCGGTTCAGGGTGTCATAGAGACTATTTTTCACACAAACTTGTTAATATCCATTCTTATTTACGAGAAAGAAGCTACCTTTCCATCCAGCATAAAAGAGACATTTACTCAAACCTAGAGTCCCTAGAGAATCTGTAACATGTGATATGTTTTTTGACAGAAAACCCTTATCCCAGTAATTCAGGGAAGAGCCATTATTATCCTAGAAGAATAAAACTCTTTCAATGCTTTCAAGCGAAATAAGCTGCCAGGGTAGAAACTCAATTCTTTAGTGAGTTCTTCAGTGACTAATCCAATCATTTCATGACTGGAACTCGCTGGTGGTACAATGATAGAGCTAGGATATTTACTGTACATACTTACTAGGACTGCAAGAGATCTCATAACGCATTTGTTCAAAGAAGAGTGCATTTAGCTATAGGAGGAAAAACAAGCAAACTCATTACCTCTATGGACCCTGGATCTACTTTGACAATTTCTCCTGTGCTGTTGTCATTGCTAAGATTTGGTGGGCTGTGTGAAGGTAGCCTTCTGTCTTCCTTTAAGGCATGCTCCAAAAGTTTCTTATTCAAGATCCTGGCAGCATTTTCTGCAAGTGTGTACCCTGGAGGAGCAGATAAGTCCTGCCTGATACTTGTCACCTCGGTCCCTTCCTCCTTTTGCATCTCTGTCCCCAGCCGGAGAGGACTGGGTGATCTGCCACGGGCATTGGTACATGGCTCCTGCAATGGGCCCAGTTCTGGTCTGGGTTCTGCTGACCTGGACCGGCTGCTAGATCTGGGGCATTTTTGGAAGGCCTCATGGAAGGTGGGGCTGTGGTCAATAATGTTGAACAAACTGGAGAGGCCATCGTTGATAGTGGTGTGGACAGGACTCTCCCGTGTAGTAGTTGATCTAGCCCAGGCGGACTCACTGAATCCTTTCTGAGGTGTGCCAGGCATAGTCCGGTTATTTGGCTGGTCTGATTTAGGAAGGATTTTTCTTTGCAGCTTTGGAGAGCCATATTTGGGGGAACAGCATGTGCGTTCAAACTTAGCCTGGACCTTTTCAATGACAGGGGTCACTTGCCTGCTTCTTAGGCTTCTGGATGGTGAAGAGACAGGTGTGGACCCCCCCTTTGGTGTCAGACACTTGTGTGGGCTGCTGGTGATACTGCGCAGGGTTTCTGTCTGCAAGCCAACGCTGATGGTCTGGGTGGTCTGTGTCCCTGTTGTCCTCATACCATTGGTTTGACACGCGGTGTCCTTAAACTGAGGCTCTGTGGAGTTGGAGCGTATTGCGTTGCGGACAGAGAAAGCGACCTCCTTCATATCATCACTCATGTTTTTGGACATCTCCAAGCTGTGCAAGGGTGAGGCAAAGCCCACTGTAGTGCAAATAGGACGCTCAAGGGGATGAAGACCATTCTCCAGAAAATCTTTATGATGTTTGGCCAGGTCACAAGACCATCTTCCAAACATGTCTGAGGAAGCTCCTTTTGTCTCAGCGACATTCCCCATACCTTTGGTCACAGAAAACAGGAAGTCTGGCTCAGCCTGGCTTTTCCCTTCACTGCTGGCTATCACTGAGTTATCAAACCTACGGACAACTGGTGGGCTGTGAAACACACGAACTCCCATTTTTTCAGTTACTCCATGACTCCTTGTTGGCTGCTTTTGGCAGTGCTCTGGGCTGGTCATGGTGTTAGTTGTCATAGTGACACTGGTGGTGAGGTACCATGATGATGCCTGGATTGGATCAGAAGCAGGATCGTTCCCAGCTTTCCCAATTTCTGTCCTTTCTGCCCAGCCTTCTGCAGGCTTCTCAGTGGTCCCACCATGGTTCCTAGTGTTATTGTAATCCCAGTTTTTGTTGAACTCCTCGATGTATTTCAGATCGTCAGGAGACAGGGGAGGGGTTATATCATCTTTGCTGCTGGAGGAAGGCAGGTTTTTTTCTGGTAAAAATGGAGAAATATCCATCAAGCGCTGAAATTCTGACATGGAGGAAACAGACATTGCCCTGGAGAGGGGAAAACAGGAGAGTCACTCACAGAACTGGAAATTGTCACAGAGTGCCTTATTTTCAGCAGCAAATTAACTCTGGAAACTCAACTTTCATTACCTGCTTACATCATATAATCATAGACTATCCCGAGTTGAAAGGGACCCACAAGAATCATGGAAGTCCAACTCCTGGCCTAGCACAGGATAACCCTGAGAATCACACTAAGTGTCTGAGAGTGTTTTCCAAACACTTTTTGAACTCTGGGAGGCTTGGCACCATGACTACTTTTCTGGGGAGCCAGTTCCAATGCCCAATCATTCTCTGGGTGAAAAAGCTTTCCCTAATTTTCCTACTTTTGCCCTTTATTTAATCTGTCTCCTTTTATTCCCTTTAAAATAGTTGTAAATGCAAACACTTCTCACATGTCAGTAAAAGTACCAAATGGTTTATTAATGGTTCTTAATTTACTTCTTTCTCATGGATTGCTGCTCGGCAAATGACTGAAATATGGAACAGCAGGATGCATTTCAGAATTATACCATTCACAGAAAATGAGTGCTCGTGACAATACAAGGCAGACTTTTCAAAGCAAGTGTGGAGTATTTCTGACTTGCTGGGAAATCAGCAAATCCAATACCACTCCTGAGGCTGCCCAGGCTGCACAGCTGGTGTATAGTGATGTGCGACCTCCAGCTGAGATGTTCTTCCATTGAACTAGATTGGTGAGCTGGGCTCGTGCTGAAATTCAACCAAAGGGAATCTTCAAGTGATAATGCAGAATTCTTGGCTTTGCCACATTTCATTGATTAGCACAAATCACGGGCATTCAGCTGAGTTGTCCTACTGCTTTAAGAAAAAAGTCACACAAAAAAAGAAGCTTTCTGAATGGGACTACATAAAAATGTAAATGAGTGCAGTTATCGGAATCAGCTCAATGAGGTAACTGAAGGGAGAATTCAGCAAGCAGTGGTTTACATGTATCAGTAGTCCAGATAATACAGTAAAATCACACTGTAAGTTTTTAATCAAGAGCTCCAGCTGCACCTGGGGTGCATCTCTGTTACGGAGTCAGGTGAGTACTCAGGCTTTTAAGTGGATCTCCTAGTCAGATGCTTCCGTTTGCCTCAGGGGGTAATCTCAGAGAGCATGGGCTGGGTTCCTCTGGCATGAAAGTGAGCTGGAAGATGCTCTCCAGAACAACAACTAATGCATTCTAGAGTTAAGTGGGTATTCAGCCCATGGGATCAGGCCAGAACCAGTTGAAAGGAAAATATTCCTGACATGCAGCAACACTAACTGTTTTCTCAGCACCAATTGTTTTTCTCTGTATACTGATGTCTTCAGTTCTGCACTATTTGCAGGCATAGCTTTCCCTGTGAGCTGCAGCTTCATGCTCTTTCCTACAGCTTGATCTTTGTGTGCTACAGCTGAAATGTGGCCCAAGTTAATCAGAGTAGAACAGAAGCATATTAAGATAAATTAATGCCGGGGTAAATCCATTAATCTGGCTAGCAGGCCGCTTAGGAGGTGGCACGGTTATGCCCCAGGTTTGTGGCTTGGGTGCAGAGAGCTATAGCTCTGGCATTTGACTATTGGCTGGGTTTTTCCCTGTAGGTTTTACTCACCTTTGAAGATTTCCTTTGTGTGTTTCTTCCTCCTGAATAAGAAAAGTAATAAACATGGTCACTGATTTGTGAATCTGCTAGTGACATTAGTTTATGGGTCTTTCGTCATTCACTTCCCATTAGTTGTACCACGTATGGTTGTTTCTAAACAGTGATTTTCCCTCTGATAAAGAATCCTAAATTGCCAGTGGGAATATTCTTCACTTTATACATAGGCAGCAGAATGGACAATCCCATCAGGATAACACATTGCACAAGTAAAGCCCATATGCCAAATCTACAACAGCCTTGAACTTTTATATTCCCATGCAATTATAAATGTATATAGGCTGCAAATGGCTTTTTTTCCACAATGTTTTGTTTTGGACCATGTATTTGTGAGTGAATCTGTTCTACAGAGGTAATCTACATTACACCATAGCTGTATACATTCAGCTGTGCTAAACTAGAACATAAACTGAGGTCCTTTGACATAATAGTTCATTATACATTTCTCTAGGAATCAACAAGTGGCACCAGTCAAAACTCATTAAACTCACTGTATTAAATGTTTGGGAGGACTGTTGCTTGTTTCACAGGGAAAATACCTACAGCTTGCTAATGGCATTAAGATGTTTTTATGGCAGTTATTTCCCTGTGACAATTCCCGTAATGAGTTGCATTTTTAAATAGATACTTCCGAAAAAATTGCTCTACAGTGATTTTAAGTTTTTGCTTATATTTCTAATAAACCACAGGGAATAAAAAATATGATCAGGAAAAAAAGAGTATTAGTACCTATTACTGTTATTTGACCTTGTGAAAGCAGGAACACATTACCAACAAAGAGGTGCATTTCAGATTGGGACTATTCAGAAAAAGCACTGCTTAACTCAGCAAATGCCTTCTGGTGTTTATCCAGAATCAGGGAAAAAAGGTAGTAAAAAAAAGTAGTAAATTGATCCTCTTTGCATTCACTGTGGTATAAGTCTGGAATAATGCTGGTGGCTTCAGGGGAGTTACTGCACAGTAAATCTGATCTAACTGAATGCATAATCAGGGTGAAGGCTGGATTGACTTCTACTGCAGTTAGTACCAAAGAGAAAATATAGCAGAGAGGTAGCATTAGCAGGCTGCAGTTTCCTCTGTGCATCCTCAGCTAAGCTACTCATTAAACTCCAATCAGTCTCACTTGAGCAAACCCTCTGAGGGAAAATTACTTTGCTTAGGTTCCCCTAAAACATGCTTTGAAGGAAAGAAGCTATGCAAATATCACCAAGGACCAAATCTTGCTTCCCACATTTTTGTTAATGGCAGTAATGTCTGAAAAACAGAAAAGAGAAGAGAGAACTCCCTTCTCTAAATATCAGACTGAATCTGAAGGAAACACCAATCAGAATTAAACACAACACTTGGTTCCCTCACACTGGTACTGACATTCTTCACTGATCATTGGACATGCATGAAACAAAAGCTAAGAAACAATAAATATGAGATCCCATACTGCCAGCCATACACTTATGGCACCAAGGGAAGAAAATCTGGAACACATAGGTACCTGCAGCTACTTAAAATGTAAGAAGGGCAGTCACATTTCTTGCTGCTCTTAATCTTTTTTAGTTTTCTTCCTCTCAAAGAACTTGATTTCAAAATTCTTTAGCTTTGTACAAGCGTATGGGGATAGGAGCCCTGGGTTTCATTCAGCAACATTATAAACAACACTGTGAAGACCTGGAAGTAGTGAAAATTAGTTTGTTGTGGTGCAGATTTTTGCAGGACGCAGACTACATTCCCTATGTCCCAATGGCATCTGCATTTTACATCTTTATAGTTTTATGGTGTGATTTCAGGGTAGGTACTTTGCTGATTAATAACTTAATTTTTTTAACATCTCATCTCACTTATGCTAATCTATTTAGAAGGCAACCACAGCAGAACAACCAGAAGTGTCTCTCTACAGCACTTACTGTTTTACTAACAAAATAAAAGCCTGTGTTTCTTCATAAATATGTATCTACTTAGAATTGGAAGAGATTTAAGACCTTCTAAACCAATATGTTGTGTCAAATATAGTTATCATAATGTAATATGAAGGTGACACAATCTTGTAACCTTTAGGCTGGTTCCCAGTTTCTCAGGTGGTTGACACTGGTCTTAATCGGCTCATAACAAGGAATGAAAACTTGTCCATGCCAAATTCACTACTGGGTAACTGCAAGCAGTGCCTGTGACACAACATCTCATTTTGCGCAGCAGGGATGCTGTACCAATTTCAACATAAGACATAACATGCCAGCATGAGGAAATGTAGAAGAGCACATACTTCCACTAATCCAGTCAGGAATTTCTCCCGCTCCAGCTGGCGAGGCCGGTGATCATCAGACTCATCAGGGGAATCAAGAGACAGCGATTCCAGAAAGAGGTTTTCTGTGCCACTGCACCGATCGCTCTCCTTCAGCTTAGACAGAGACCGTTCATCAAACTGAATGGTGTCTGAATCAGAGTAGGATCTTGATCCCATCGGACGAGGCACATGAAGGTTCCCCTGGGTCGTAAATGGACGACGGCTACTCTCGTTCTGGTCACACAGCAAACCACCTCCTCTTCGTGGGCTCGCTTCTTTCTGAAGCTGGAAACCAGGCAAATTAAAAGGAACAGCAATTACTTCTGGAGTGTGTGGCGTTTGCAAGAGCTCATCCTTTCCTAGGAGCAAGGTACCCATGCCCTAGGGAGGCACCCTGAGATCACTGTCTGGCTCCAGGGTTGAACCTCCAAGGAACATGGGCCTTGCTGTACTGGTCCTTCAGCAAAGGGAGATGTCTCTAGAACTTTGATGCTGTTACTCATGGGATTTTGAGTGACTAAATCTGTGTGTATATAGTTTTGCTTGTTTACATGTATATGTATACATACATACACACTGTTTGTATATACACACAAAATAATGCATCTGTCTGTAATCCGATTTTTAAGGAAACAAATCAACACAGACTGTTATTTAAAAGCAATCCAGATAGCAATACAAGTGGAAGCTCAAGAAACCTGAGTGACTTGGAGTCTCATCAAAACAAACACATTTCTTGTCGGGTCAGCAATATAAAAGTTGGGGTTTATGTACATCACTCACTTCCAGAGGTGGAAAATTGTGCTTAACAAAGCACGAAAATGTTGTTTCATAGATGGTCTAGCCTTAATGCATGGATAGAAAGGTGACTATTTGTACAGAACAGCATTGTCAAAGGGATGAATTAGGCATGCAAAACATGTATGAAGAAAATGTGTATTTATAGAAGGACCGTTGAAGCTATTACACTCTGCAACTATTACTATACTTTTCAAAAGCTGGGTGAAAAGAGGATGAACCATTAGTGAAATTATCAATATTAAAATTTGATTATCAGCTTCAGATTTTTCTAAATTAGATGATCAACTTATGTTTTAATTGTAAATACAACCGGATGGCGGAAATTAGTGATATTTTCAAACATGATGAATGACAGCAGGAATCTGGTAAGAAATCTGATGTTTCGCTAGATCAGCATTCTAAGATTAGTGACAATAACCTGAAAATGCAAGTCATTCCTTAGTACCCCAGAGACTGAGAACCTAAAAAAATATATTAATCTTGTTACACACATTTAGAAAAATAAACAGACATTGTATTGCCTAATTTAGTTCAAACCATTTTAGGACCCAAATTATTAAATTTGCACTCAACAGTGAGATTTTTTTCTTTGTTCACGTCTACAAAAACAGGAATGCATCTTCAGTGTTTTGCTCATGATATACAAAATCTGAAACAGTTTTATTAAAAGGAACTAAATTAGGGTGTCTTATAAAGGCAGGGATTGAAAGGTATATCTCAAGAGATCCTGGAGTCCATTCTGCAGTATACAGGCAAGACCCAAAGCAAGGAGAAATGGTAATGACATGCTTTCTGTATAGATAGCTCCAATTGCAAATCCTTCAGATTTTCAAAGTTCCTATAAGAATAATGATCTGGAAGTCCTTCTGAGAAAACAGCACAGATGCTGGCTCACCCTTTGAATCTCAGACAGCTGACGGGAGAATTAAAGTGAGAAATACTGCTGTCACTTTGCAGGAGTGAGTAATGATTTTGAGTCCCCATGTGTTTATACCTTTAAAAACACAACTTTTCACACAGGTGATCTTGGGGTTTTAAATATTTGTCAGTGTGTTCTGTGCACAATTAGCTTTAGGAGCACAGCGGAGGGATATTCTCTAAGGGAAAACAAAGTGACAGAGTACTTAAAGAGAAAAAACAACTACTCTGAGCTCTGAAAAAAGTAGGTCATCATGTTTTTTATGTGCAAGCAGTATTCCCGTAACCACTCAGAGTAAAGTATTTTATATATTTTATGCATTGGTGTGAGCTTCTCGTTTATCATACGTGTATTATTCAGGAGCTATGTGAAAGCAGACAGACACAGAGCACTAGTATGAAATTTGACATGTATGCCTCTGCTATTTCTTAGATTCTGTTTTTCAAACATACACACTGATGTAGTCTCATCATCCTCTATGTATTGCCATACATGGAATACACACAGAAAAACCCTGGGGAGAAGGACTTCAAAGATATACTAATTGTTTCCATATAAAGCAGGGCATGAGTGCAATCTAAGAGGATATTCAACTAAAAGCCTGCAAATATTTGGAAGCTTCCTGTCATACAGGGAAATGTTTGATTATAAGCAAAGATGGAGTTATGAAGTTTTGTGGGAAGGTAGCCAAGATTTCAAATGCTATTTCTGATCATCTAGTTCTCTGAAATTAGTTGATATAATATCTTTTATTTCATCTATTCATTGCTAATTCTGTGTTGCACAGTAAAGATATAGTTAAAGTCTACCAGTTCCAGAATAGTAACAAAGAAATCAGTTCCAGGACTAGTTAAGAGCTATTTTGTAGGCTATCCCAAGATGACACTAAGAGGTTATGTCAGGTTTTAAGAGAATTAAAGGCTAGGTAACATTAACAGGGATTTCCCTGTGGCTTCCTTCAATGTGCCCCATTCCCAGGGAATAGCAAAAGCAGCCTTTAACCAGGTTATGTCCCTCAAGCTATTGAGGATACACCAAAGAGATAATATTAAAAAATGCAATTAATAAGGGTGGTAACGTAAACATCCAAAGAGGTACCAGTGACTCTCCAAAGAAAGTTTATGTCTACATTCTTAGTACATTGGAAAAATTTTTGGGGCGTTACTTAATTCCCATTGTTCAAGAAGAATCTACAGGAGGTAGTTTGGCCACTGAAACCCAATAATTAGAAACCAGCCCAGTCAACCCATGGAGAACTTGGCACCTTCTGCCACTGAACCCTGGAAATCAGGAAATTTGCATGATGAGCTTTGCAATAGGCCTCATAGGCTCTGTTGGCTTTATCTTAGGAGATGTACTATTGTGTTACATTATACAGGTTACCTCAACAAACTATATGATGTATACATAAAAATCCTCAGATACACGGGAGATTAAAAAATTCCAGAATATGATTGATTCATAATTTGAAATTTAGAAGCTCAAAAATAATTTTTCTTGGTCTTAAAAACCTTCTTGTTGGTCACTGCCTGCTCAGACCTACACTTGTAGCAGTGATTTGAGAAATATCCATAGAGCATGGGATTTTTCTAAGTGCTTCTCTGTGGGTTTAACAGCCATAGCACAAAACCAAGGTTGAGTCTTGCACTCATAATATTTGCAGCCTGGTGTCTTTTCTATAACTTCCTGTTGCAGCCCCAGCATGAGAACATGAGAAACAGACAATGAACCCTTTTCAAAAACTGATGGTCAAGTTACATGGGACTTTCATCAATTTAACCTGTGAAGCTACTCTGTGCTTCACTCAAGTGTAAGGCTCCCTTGAGACCATGCACAAATCTGGTGTAGTTCCATTTCAGATGTCCTAAGGACAGGAAGTATTCAGTTAATTGAGGATCCACCATTTCAGTTGTTTTTCTTACTTTTCCTGGAATGCATGACTCAGGGCTGAACAATGTTCAATCAAAAATGGTGTATTAACTCTTCCTTATTAAACTCTTTATTTTTTGTATAGCTTTCAGTCAGATAATAAATTCATTAGGTAAAATCTGTCTCTAATACTAAGCAGGTGAAATTATGGATAGGCATGAAAAACAAGGGGACAGGTATGCACATTTCAGATTGGGAAATGATAGCAGAGGTGTGCACAAAACCCATGTGACCAATATTCTTCTGAATATTTAATACTGATAACTGCGCTACCAGTCAGGGCTCTTCATGTTAACCCCCGTGTTCCTTTGCTAGAGAAAAAGAATTCTGTTGAGACTGAATAGTTGCAGCAACAGCATCTTTGGTAGCCAATTCACAGATGAACAGGCTCTTTTGGCAGGGAGCTGTATACCAAACCTTGCATAACACCGCATGCGAGTTGAGTATTTTAGCACAAAGAGATGCACAAAAGCTTTCAAACAGAATGCGACCATGCCTGTTCAGGGTAATTGAAATGAGGCAGGAAATGGCCTTTAACCTGGAGTTGATTTCTCGTGAGTGGTCTTGTGTAGGGATTATGAGCATTTTCCTTTTACTCCCTTGTGTACGTAAATAGTTTTGTAGTCTGAGAAACACTAATGTAGCCAAGGAACACAAACCATTCCTGTGCTGCTTCTTAATGCAGCCTCTTGACCTTGGATTGAGTGCAGTAATGGTGCAATGCCTCCTGCTTTCAGACAGCTACTGCTCACCCAGAACGACTCCTTACCTGATGACTCCTTACCTGTTCTATCCGCCGTAGCAGCTCTTTCTTTTGACACTCCCATTCTCGCCGGTCTCTATCAAGCCTGTCCAAGAGCTCCACCTTTTCCCGATTCCAGTTCTTCTCACTGTGCTGGATTTGCCAGCGGAGGTCCATCACCACACTGTGACTGTCAGCCAGAAGCTTCTTGTGCTCCTCTCTTTCCTTTTTAAAAGCTCCCTTTGCATCAGAAGCGAGGCCTGTTTCTCCAGAGGTGTTCTCGCTCTTCCCCTCCAGCTGGCATTAAAGTAAAATGTTACTCAGATGTTAAACTTTCTGTGGTAAAAGCCCATGTCTGACAATGGATTTGAGTTAAACACCTAACTCCACAAAGGTAATGGCAGAATTATGGCAATTCTTAGATCTTAGGATCTCAGTAAATGATCAAATATGCTCAATGTGAAAAAAGTGTTAAATTTAAGATAGTGAAAACTATAGGGAATAATTTCTTAAGCTCTACCAGTTTATGCTATTAAGGCACCATTTGTGAACTTTCTGTTGGGAATATGGGTACCAGCAATAAAGGAAACATGGAGATAAACTCCAATCTCATCATGATGTGAGACAATTGCCAGGAGAATGTCCTCAGCTACTGCTCTGCTTTTGTGCTCTCACTCAGTGTACCTGAAACCTGATAAGGGTGCATTCGTCTTCTGAAGAAACATTTCAGAACATCTTTTCAGTAGTGGTCTTGATGTACAGCTCCTCCCACCTTCCAACAAAAGAGGGTGTTAGCAGCAGGAGATGTACCAAGATCATCCCCCCATCTCTGCAGGTTCTGGTGCCTGAACTGATTTCAAGGGCCACCTGATGCCACCTTTCCCTCCCTTCTTGAACTTCATGCTCAGGGGTCAGCTCGATCAGGACAGAGGAGCTGGGCCAGGATAATAGATCAATAGGAAAACAGGATTGATGGGTTATCAGGATGTCTCTAGTGCAACCCCCTGCTTTCAGCAGGGTAAGCTCTAAGGTCAGAGCAGGCTGTGCAGGACTTTGCTCATCTGGATCCTGACAAATCTCCAAGGACAGAGATTGCACAACCTCTCAGGTCAATCTGGGCCAGTGCTGGACTGTTGTCAGGGGGAAAAGAGTGCTCAACAATTCTGTGTAAGTTCAAGCAACTGAAGAATTTATCCCTGAAGCCAGACCTCTTCTTGACAGCCAGTAGATGTGTGAGTGACTCAGAATAGGATGCATCTCCATCCCCTGGCCCTGCAGGTGAACTGGAGTGAAAAGCTGCAAAAACTCATTTCCGCCTCTGGAATTAAAGTTGTCCTCAAAACGGTGAGGCAGCCGGTCTGCTGGGAAACAAATTCCTTTAGCAAGTGAGAAGGACACCTTCACCTTGTCCTATGTAGAAAATAAGACCAAACTTTCTGAGGAAAGGGAATTTCAGACTGGATTCAGGAGTGATGCTTACTAGTCTCTGGAACAGCCTCCACAAATAAATGACCAAGAGGTCATTGCTTGAGTCATTTAAAATTGTACTGAGCTGCAGAGAACATCCCATTACAGCCACTTGCAGTAACAGGGAAATCTTAAAACACCTGCATCCTCTACCATTAATTTCCAAAGCCCAGTTGTTTTCAAAAAAAAAAAAAAACCCAACCCCAAAAAATCAATTCTAGAAGAGCAGCATCCTATTTTAACAAAGTCGACATGACACTATCTTTCTCACACTTTCCCATTTCTGCAGTGCAAATGTGTGGCACCCACAGTGATGTGTGAGAGAGAGGCTGTCTTGCACACAGCTGCTTGGCTTGATGGCACACCAGAGGTGCTGTGGGGCAGGAACACAGAACATTCCAGGAGAGGCAGCTCTGTGCTGAGGATTCATAATGGGAGACACTATTCTGGGAAGCACAGCTCCTCAGGAAGCCAGAATGCTTTGCTGCCTTTCTACACTCTGCTGACATGTTAGTTCAGCAATATGTAAAAATATCACTGCTAGTTTCCAAACTCACTGCTATCTTCAGGAAATGGCGTCTTGCTCCTTGCTACACCTTTCCTCTGCCCATCCCAAAGTTCTCAGCTCCCTTTCATGGTGCTGCAAGAGTCGAAGTTGGTGCTGAAACCAGTGTCAGCAATGTTGGCACCCATTTTTTTAAGTTTGTTTGCTTTAATTTTACTGTTCTGTGTGGTCCACCCCTGGTTGCTCTTTTAAATTCCTGTTGCATTTACTAAGTAACTGTGGCACCAAATAATCATGAATTTCAGGAGTATCATTGCAGAACTGAGAACAACTAAAATAATAAGGGACTAATGAAGTAAACTCTACATGGTTTCCTTACAGCTAAACTTGACAGAAGGCTGTTTAGGACTTGTTCTTTGTGATACATGTAAGTCAGCTTTCAAGGACCTTTGATATCCCTGCAGACTTCTCATCTTGCAATAGCTGTCCTTAGGGGAGGTTGCTGGAGTGTCTGGGGTAAATCCAACTAGGCTGGAGTGCAGTCTCAACATTACCACTCTGCTACCCCCTGGAGAATACTGCTACATGCAGTAGTAGCTCTGGCTAGCATGCTAAATTGTGAAGACACACCGAGGCCTGCTATATCTTTAGCTGATACGAAGCATGAAAATTCTAAAAGCAACATAAAAAGCAAAGAAATGCTCAGTAGCAATAAATACAGTTTGTATGATTATTCTGTAAAAGAAATTCCTCCTTCCATTTTTTTGAATCACAAAAAAAAAAAAAAGCAAAATTTTTGACCTCAACAAGACTCATTCTCTCTCTCCCCTTACATCACTGAGATCTTCATTACCACTGGGCAAATTCTCAGCCTTTCACTCAGCAAAAAAAACAGGTGGTGCTGCTGCAAAGGGCAGGAACTCTGAGAGAGGCAGTGGGAAGTAAGAACAGAATAGTGATATCCCAAGAATGTACAGCTGCCCTTAAAGTGCCATGCACAAGCAGCCAAAATACAGTAAGTTATCCTGTACCGGACCATAGGCTCACCCACACCAGAGCTCTGGATTTTGTGCCATTTGAGAAGAATATGCAAAGTCTGTAAGTATAAACATGAGGTAAAACCCAAGGCAAGTATACAGTGATACACCTTCAGATTAATTTCATGGTGTTCAGTGATTTGGACCTAAAACCCTCTCCAGTCAAAGGTGGTGTCTTTAGACTCAGGAGGGAGTTCCTGGTGTCTATGAAAAGCAGAACCATGCTTTTGGCAGGGAGAGAGTACCTCTGCCTGCTTTTACAAAACAGCTCCAATTATGAAGAAAAGGTCAGTTTGTGCCTCCTCAGCATGAAAGTTTAGATGTGACTTTCCTAATCTTGCTAGGGTGGCCAGATGCCTCTCCATGTGCACCACAGCTTATATGCTCCCCAGGCATCCTGAAGATGGACAATTGGTCAGTCCTAGTGAGGGTCCATGTCCTTAATCCAAGTGTCTAAAGCAGATACAGGGTTTGGCCCTCATACTAATTCCCTCTTTCTTCCAAACTTTTCTCAGTTTCCAGTTCCCAGAATATGGAGATTTTTCACTTGCCCAGCTGGAGTCTGTGGATTACTGTGACTCCTTATTGCCTCAGCATTATCACAATTTCATATTTTGAGAGAAATCTAATTATTTCTTATCTTAAAAACAATGCCTATGGATCCTTTTGCCAAATAAGATGCACATGCATTTCCGGCAGACAGTGCTCTATTTTTAATGATCTTTGCAGTGCTAAAGCTCTAAAGTAGCAGGCAACAGTACATTGTCACCTCTGATATGCAATGCTTTTGTATCAAAAGCGCTTTCTTTTCTTTTTTACTTTCTTTCATACTAGAGAGGGTTGAAGCATCAAAAAGCACAACTATTGCCAGTGACTGTTAAGAGCTGACTCTCTTGAGGGAAATGATCTTAATTGACCTACTGCTTCATAAAAAAGGTGAAAACAGCAGCAGTGAAGACAACAGTGGAGACTAGAAAGGCCTTGATCCTCTGTGGGCCTGTCAGGATGTTGGCAGCTGTCTACAAAACTTATGGTGGGAGGTGGGTTCATCACCACCAATCAACACAACAAAATGGCATCATGAACACACATGAATCTAATAGACTTGACTATTGTTTGTTTAAAACTGAGCTATCTTTTTGCTACTGCACTGGGGACCTGCTTTTACTGTGAAATAGAAATACTGGGGAATTGGCTAGGAAAGACAGTTTCACGTCTTAGATATTGACCAGTTTCATTCTTCTCATTTGCTGAAAAAGTGTACAAAGTAACACACATAGCTCAGTAATTACCACATGTTCTATATTATTACCAGTGGAGCACTAGAGGTAGCGAAGAGCCTGGGAAAAAAACCCAGAAAGAAGGGTGCAAATCTTCTTTCTCCCTGAGCAGGGGTGGTAGTGGTGCCCTGGTATCAAACACCAGCCAAAGTGGCAGCCTGGAAGTTTATTGCCCATGCAAAGGCAAAGCATGTAAGCTCTAAATCAGCATTTCGTGGTCAGACTTTCTCTAAGTTTTATTCCTTATTGCCATCTCGAGCTTAGGGTAAATCTATCACTGAGATATTTTGGGAGGAGTGAAAATGGGAACTGATTTTATTTCCTTTCTCAAGTGATGTGTTGTTTGGAAATGTATGTGCACTAAGAAGCAGCTGAACTGAGAATCTGAATTTGTTGAGACAAGATTGCTAAAAATGAAAGCTTCTTTATTCCGGGAAAGCAGCCCACAGTACCTGAGCAGGAAAAGCAGCGCTCACATCTCAGCTCTGTGCGTCACAGTGAGGCCTCTAATGTTCAGTAAACCCTTCTAAAAGTACCACCCTCCCAACAGTGAATATTTTTATTATATTTTCCTTCTGCAGAGAAGCTCTACAATTTTTCTCAAGATCTGAATGTACTAGTTCTCCCACCCCTCCACTCTTCAGTGTGGAAAACAAGAGCTTTCATGCCATCAGCATTGGAAATGAATTCTTGTGGGGGTTTTGCTGATTTGTTTTCATGCTGTTTCAGAAAGAGTACATCTTCTGTGAACTGCCATACATGACACTGAAGCACCAGCTTTTACACAAGTACTTCTAACAGTATCCCAATGGCAAGTAGCTAGAGCTCTCTCTTTAGTGGGGTACCATCCATCTCAAACCAATAGCTTTGAATAGCTGCTTTACTATTAATATATTGATCTATCACTTCAGTATTATTAAATCACTCTTTTCTCTCCTATGCATTAAATATCACAGCTGTTGTGTGCCAAGGCACAGTGACAAACTAATTGTGAGCATGCCAAAATTGAGACATTTTTCTCTTCAATAGATACAGGCCCCTGCGTGTCTCATTACCACAGCTGATACGTTACTAGTCAACTCTTCTGAGAAAAATACATCAAGAGATTAATTTCCTCTGTCCTCATCAACACTACACAATATCTACTACATGGGCACTCATACTGGGACAACTGGAAATCCAAGAGGCAACCCAAGAAGCAAAGCTTTGCTCAGGCTTCAAGGAAGGAGGCTTTCAGGCACCAAGGTAAAATGCATATATATAGTCCCTTTCCTGTCTGTCACAGATTTCCTGATTCATTAGCACCTCAGCCATTCTTTGAAGGTGTTGGATGTGGGGGATGTTACCTGCTCAAGGCGACACTTCAGCTCAGTCACTTCCACCTCCCAGGCTGCCTTGTGCAGGGCGTACTGCTGCTGGAGCCCCTGGCGCTCCCGCTCCTCATCCCGCAGCTCCGAGCGGAAGTCATCCAGCAAACCCTTCAGAGCACTCAGGAGCTTCCGATTTTCACTTGCCTGCCACAACAAAGCAAAGGAAATGCTGTCATTGGATGGCTTTCACCTCCAGTCTCATTTTTAGGAGGAAAAATGACTATGTGTCCATTGCATGGAAGAGAGAGCGCTTGGGCTAACTTTTGCATGAGGAAACTAAGAATAGCAGTGCCTTCTCTGTCTGCAGACATCTCTGGAAAGTGGTTGAGTCACCATCCCCAGAGGTATTTAAATGATGTGTGGGTGTCACACTTTGGGATGTGGCTTAGTGGTGGAATTGGGAGTTGGGTTTATGGTTGGACTCCACAATCTTAAGGGTATTTTCCAATCTAAATGATTCTACAATTGTGCAATTGTATCATTCTATTTCTCATTAGCCTCTGATGCTTCATGAAAGCCAAAGGTACTTAAGTCATCTGGGAAAAAAGCACTAAACATCTTTCTGGATTGAGGACATCTGTAATAACTTCTTTTTTAATACTGTAAACCAAAGCTAGTGTCGTTCCTGAGGTTTGTTGGGTAGTCTTACATACAGTCATTGCTCAGTATCAAATCCCAAATATTTGTAGAGTAAGGTTTTGAGCTGAGGATCTCTGCCAAGGTGTTTCATTAGTCTATAACTCACATTTCTGCTCCCCCCCAGGCAGTTGCACACAGGTTAGATTTGCAGCAGCACCCTTCTTGGTACCAAGGCATGAATGCCAGGCAGGCCACTTTCCCTCTTGTAGATGGAATCAAAGAACAAACTCCTTTCTTGTTGAGAGTGTCATGGTCATACTGTAAATTTTGTTTGTGCTCTTGTGCTAGCCAGAAGCCAAGAATGGAGTTAAATTAAATGTCTAGCCCAGAGCTGACATCATGTATATTTATTCAAATCTCTAATTATTTTTCCTAGTGTTAGCATTTACTTTCTGCACCTTCTCTGAAGACTTGCAAAACCTGTCATTTTGATGTTAAATATCAAAAAATGTTTTATACATCTTCACTTTGGATGAGTACAAGAAAAGGCTTCCCACCTTTTTTTGCAGTCATTGAATCAAACCCAGAAATCTGTAACATGATTTATTTATTCAAAATTTTAATCAAATATTCTCAATGAGCCTCTCAAAGACCAGGGAGTAGCCAGCAATGGTCCCTGACAAGCTATTCTGAATAGAAATACTTTTAAGAAAATTGCTCATGCAGACTCAGCATGAGCAGGAGAGTGGGAAAGCCAACTCAACAAATTCAGCACTTAATCCCCTGATTCTCATAAATGTGTTAACTTCCTTGGGAAGATCTAACTCAAATTAGCTGTCTCAATTTTTGCATGATAGTCTAATTGATTTTACTTTTTATTTGTTTTCCCAGTTGAAGGCTTCCCGCAGTTCTTCTTATCTGGTGTTTCATAAACTAACTACACGGGGAACTTCTTTGAAGACAGCTCAAGTAAACTGATGTACACAGAAATGTTTTTTTCAATGACAATACTTACAAAATTTTATGCAGACAACTAAGATGATTTCATATGCTCCTCAGATTTTTGGCATCACTGAGCTCACCTCATCCACTTTTTAAATCACTAGCCATATATACCACAGTACCTTTTTTCTTTAAAAACAAACAAAAAAAATGTGGTCTGCTTTTTCCAAGCCATTTGATACATCAGCAAAAATATGCTAGATGCAGAGAAATGACTGCAGGTGCTCATTGACTGCCCTATAATCTGTTTGGGCTAATGAAATGTGATGGTGTACAACACAGGGTCTTGTAAGAAATGCACCCACAGAAGCAGAATTAATTTCATTAACATTTAATGCCAATTAGCAGTTTCCTACTATAAAGCAGCAGTATCCATCATGCATATAAGATCACCTCCTATTAAATATGCAATGAGATTTTATGTTTCCATCATGAATTTTTGTTCTAATACCTAATTAAAGCTAAATTCTCCAAACATCTCAAGCCCCTTGTGTAATAATCAGAATAAAAACTGCTTTGAAGATATGCCCTTCGTGTCACAACAGGAGCTGCTAGATATTGAACACATCAAAATCTGGTCTCATCCTCTTTGAAAACCCCAACGCCAACTGTCTGTGAAGTGCTTTCATTCAAGAGCCATAAACCTTTCTCTGGCAAAGCAGTCCCACTAGGGAAATGAGGCAGAAGAAAAATAAAACCAAATGACACTAAATCAAGCTACATATCTCATTCCTTTGCACACATTTAATAATTTTAGAGTCCTATAAAATTTGGTTTGGAAAGAAAGAAGTTATGAACTAGTACATAAAGGAGCAAGCAGCCTCATTGCAGATTTGTAGCCTACTGGAATGAGGGCATATCTTATTTCTAGAACATTACATCAATGTCACACAAGTGCCCCAGGTGCCACTGGGCTTGCCGGGATTTTAATTAGCTTGCCAATACAAATCCAGTTTTGGTTACATACTTTTTATTCCTGCAGAGAAGTACTTTTTGCATGAATTTGTATTTACAGTCTGAAGTTGGAGAGGTCTGTGAGGATTTTGGGGTTTTTTTTGCCACACTGAAGTTGTTTTGGAGAACAGACAAAGTACTTTTGAGGGAATATGTTCTGAAATACAGTATTTACATCTAGACATGCTTTAGATTTCTGTTCGTAAAACTGCCAAGCAGCTTCTGCATAAGTCCTGCAAGTACAAAACAAGTATTGTTATTGTCTTCCTCACTCTTTCAGGCATGTTGTACAGCAGAAGAAATTTGGCATGTGATTCCCTGGACAGTGTCCCATGCAAGGAGATGGCTCGTTCGTACCTTAACAGTTTCCCAAATTTAAAGCTTGGAGGAATCTGACTGATTCACAACTGATCTAAGACAAGAAAATTACAAAAGCTTTATAAAAGTTTGAAGTCTTCTTGTATCCACAGCTCTGGAATTATCGAAACAACAGCTGACAACGAGCCAAAACTTCATGTAGTAAATTGGAATTAAATTCCAAGACTGTGGAGCATTTACTAAGTTGAGTCAATCATAGAAATGGGAGTCTCCAGCTCTAGAAACGTTTTGGACCAGAGCAGCTTCTTGCAGCTTGGTTCTGCTTTTTATCACAATTCTTTATTCTCTGAGAATTTCACTTGAGTATTACATTTAAGAATCTAGCCACTGCCTGGTGTTACAAGCAGTTTAGTAGAGCAGTCAATTAAAAACAGAAGGTCAGGAGCCTAAACAGCAAATGAAAACTGTGTATTTTCTCTGTCTAATCACAGAGCTAAGCAAAAGAGAGGTTGGACCTTGGTGCAACCCATTTTAGTATATTTAGGGCTTAATGACTATTTCTTTGGGCTTTTCTCTTAGCTAAGCTTTGAAAACCAACATTGTATGATCACAAAGAGGTTTAACATGGGATTTTCTTGACATTCCTCCCAGCAACAACACTACTGTACTGTTTTTTAATGCTTTTTCCACTGGACCACAGATGTATAAACTCTTTTCTTTTTACTCCCCTGATCTTTTCACCATTCAACAGGCATCTCATCCTTTCCACTCAACTGAAACCAAGCTCGTCCTTTTTCCACAAGTTGTTCTCCCTGATCATTTCCTGAAGACACAGAAACACTGGCTTACAGCAGCCCTCCCCTGCTGTGCCACCAGCCCAACTTGCCTGTTTATCTCCTGCCCATGACCAGACTTCCAGCTTGGCTCTTAACCTTGCCAGTTCCTTGCCTGCCCCTTTCTGCTGGGTGCCCCAGCCATGTGCAGTGTGCCACACCTACCAGCAAGGGACAATGCCATACAAAGGAAGATGAATTGAACCTTGTCAGAGATCCTATCTACTCTGCCCCTTATCATCTAATCTTTTTTTGCCCCTTTCCACTCTGCCATGACTTCATCCCTCCACACACGGGCCACACACGGGATAAAAATCCCAGATAAGTCAGATGTGTACTTTCCACCCAGCTGAGTGTCTCAAATCATAATGATATAAAATTATAGGTTGCTTGTTGAAATTAAGGCCTCCAGGCTTATAATTTTTCTCATAGTAATTCCAGTTTCCTGTCACGATAAGAAAGTCAGCAGCAAGAGTGCTGGCTGAAATTACAAGCCATTAAATATTAAAATCAAATGTTAAAAATAAACATGGGTAACCTCAAGTTACAATAAGCCCTCTCTTTTTCTGACCTAGTTATCTCAGCCACTCCTAAACTATCTCAAAATTTCATTCCTGATGTGAAACAAGTGCTTATGCATTTCATCTTAGAGCTTGCCAGGCAGAACCAACTACTTTGGGTTCTCCTGGGCAGGTGCAAACCTTGAAGACTTCCAGCTGCACCACTCACTCCAAATTCCCAGGATAAACAGTGTTTTTTCCAGTTGTGGACTTCAGGAACCTGCAGAAGATCCCCCAAAAGCTGTTTTTTAGCAAAGCAGTGATTGTCAGAAAATCCATTAGCGTGAGTGGGCAGAACAAAAAGTAAAAATGAGAAATATTTAGCAAACTTGCTCATTCTTGCAGTGTTGAAAGAACATTTTTCCTGGCTGGAAAGTGAGAAACCTATTTTACTTTTACAAGGTCATTTGGATATCATGCACTATTCACTGTCATGAGGGGCACTGAGATGTAATCTGTTCCTATGGATCATTTCTTTAAGCAAGATTAGCTAGAACTGCTGAGATGTATATAAAAATGAATTATAAACAATTTATTGCCCCTTTCTGTTACCTTATTTGAGATTAATGCCTAAGCAATTATTAATTCAAAGAGGACATAATTTATTTTAATATTCTTGGTGATTTTAAGAGATCTATACGGAAAGTCTGTACATGACAGAATTTGGTTTATATTTATTTTACTAATTCTACATTAAATCAGTCTACAGGTGCAATGTATTTAAATGATGTGTTTCAAAAGCATCTCTTCCGTGGCCTTCTACAGCCTTTACCAAAGCAGAGCTTGCTGAGAGGAAGACAGTTATGGGTCTGGGTGATCAGCAAGATAGAACTTTTCCAAATGCCACACTGATTAAATGAATACTAAGTTGGTAGCACACTTCACAGACAATAATAGCTAGGGAATGGAGTTGTCAACTAGCATGATGGAAAAAGAAAGCAAAAATATATATCTATTTAAAACAGAATATGAAGCAGCATAAACCCCACAGAACTCTACTGTCTTTATTCAGATGAAAATTCTTACTGAAGTTACATCTTGAGTTGTAGCAGTGGGTTGAAAAACAGCCTGTGCATCTCCCAGTCTAACTTTATTACAGGAGAGAGACTGTTGCCTGCTACAACATAGAGAAAATAAGCAAACAGGTTGTACATAATCATGAGAGTATGAGGAATTCAAGCCAAAGAACTGAAATGCACAAACACACACAATCTCCAGTTCCTGCAGCAACTCCAACAAAGTATTGTAGTCAGAGAGAGTAAATATTTGCCTGAGAGCTGTCACTGTGGAGCAGGTTCCCAGGTCAAGGGCTGGATAGAGATGGAACCCTTGGCATAAAGATTCAAGTCTCTTTTTCACTGAATTTGTGTTTTATGTAGAATTCTTGCTCCATTCTATTTATGATTGCACATAATTACATGTAACAGGATGCTCTCATATGAACAATTTCCATTTTAAAAACATAAGTCATTCTCCTTTGAATGTTTGGTCTTAGTATTGTTAGGACAACTAATATATTAAATGCACAAAGGAAAAAGCTAGGACATATGGCAGTGCTCTGACCCACAGTCAGGGCACAGGAGATGTCAGGGAGAAGTTAGCATCATTTTCTTTCAAGCTTTTAAAACCAAGCCCAGTGACAGGAAGGAACTTTTACATTGTTTTCCCATCATCTCTAAGGGGAACATTAAATACTTGTGGTAATTTCTTAAATTATTTAAAGGAAATAAAATCACATCTTCTTGCTAAAAGCTTCACAGTAGAATACAATAGCTATGCTCATACAAGAGGAGCATCTAAATTCTGCAAACCATCACATACTGATAGATGTTTCTGGGCAAACAGCCACAAGAGGAAATAGGATTTTTCACTGATAGCATCTGCCAACAGAACAGTAATCACGTGGCTTCTGATTAAATTTAAATATAAATATAATGGATGAAATCCACTGTAATTGCTGTGTAGCTACAAGTACTTTTGCAAGTATGAATTTAAGAGATCTAACACAGCAGCACAGAAAAATGAACTCCCTTGGAAAATCCACAGTATCCACTCCCAAGGCAAGATATATAAATGGTGTATTACCTGCTTCTGCTGCTGCAACAATTCTGCAGTCTGCAGCTGTGGTCCACGATCAGTGCTCTCCGTGGTGGGACGCTTGGAGAGATCTGTCAGTGCAAACACAACATCCTCTTCCTCCTCCTCTTGCTCTGCATCATTCGCCTTCGGCTCAGACTGAATGCCAAAATCTGGAAGGGACTCAGGGTGCTCAATCTAAAATGCAAAAGATGGCACACATGAACATTCCTTTGCCATTTACCTCTGGGGATATAAATCTGCTGAAGGACTAAGGGAAGGGACCCTCTTCCCCTGCATCTCCATGGTGGGATATATTGACTTCAACTCTGTAAGCTACAGAATTAATCCTCGGGTGATATGATCAAAGAAATGATCTTTGGGTGACATATGACGTTTCATATATGAACACAACACTATGCAGGCTTGCTGAATATGAAATCTATGCAACTGAGAAGATGAGTGTTATGTAGCATGATGGCTATAATCCATCACACATTAATGAAAAACTATACAAGACATTGGTATATTGTATGATGAAGATACGGAGATCAGGAGATATCCAAATGTATCACTTTATTTTCTGTAATGTGCTAGCAAAATGTAACTCCAATAATGACTAGAGCTGAACTCATTATAAATTTGCCAGTCAAAAAATCCAAACAGTCAAAAAATGAAAGGTATTTTGGTATTAGAAGATGAGTTAGTTTACATAGAAGCAAGTTAGTACTGCTGAAGTAAAGTAGAAGCAAATTATTTCTTAATAGCTACTTGTCTCTTGTTTCTGACTCATATTACTACAGCATATGAATGTAAAGACGTTCATGCACCCTTAGCTAAGAACACAAAACACTGGAGTATTCACCTTAAGCATACTCCTACCAGACCTGAAAGGTTACTTGTGCTGCCAAATGTAGCAAACACTGAAAAACAGTAGGAACAAAAGGATCGGAGATACTGAGAAAAACAACTTAGTTGCTTAGCAAATGGTTTCAGAATTGCATGAAACTGCAAAACAGATCTCTTGTTCTCAAGAATTTTGTATAAAATGTCAGAATTGGCAAACACTTTAACATATTTTTTTCTTTAGGTAAGATTCCCAAAGCAAATGGTAATTCTGAGTGTGCAACTCAACATAATTGAGCAGCACCTTTCTTCACAGTGCATGTTGGCTGGCAATCACACCTCTGCTGAGATGTGTCAGCCTGGGGATTCCAGGTTGTTATGTACTTCTGAAATTCCTGATCTTGATTTAGTTTCTACCTGGAAAATCACCATGATGACAACTGGTGTGTTGCTGCTGACGGTGATAGACATGTGTATGGAGAAGAGGAACAAACAAGAATGAATCACTCTAAGTTCCCCCAGGAAGCTGCATAATTCTCCTGCCAACATGAAAACAGAGCTTCCCTCCATCTGTATTGCTGAAGGTTTTGTAAGGAATACACTGTGTACATGATGAGAAAAACAACACTCAACCCATCTAAGCAGATTTGACTCCCTTAGCTTGCCCTTTTTTTTTCAAAAAATTATTCAGGACTCATATCTTTGAGATCCAATTAAGTTGTCATTTACTATGAGGGAGTTTTTCAGGGCCAGATGTTTGTAGTAGGTAAGGATTTCAATTTAAAGATGGGTGATCTGTAATATATCAAGCAGAGTGTACTTCAGCACAAGCCAACTTAAGAGAAGCTTTTGTATTTAATTTCAATCCCCTTTCAATCTATGTGCAATTATGAAGTTGCTGATGCCACATCACATTTAAAGGCTACACTTAAAGAAGGGTCATCCCAGTACTCCACCGGTTGTAACTCATTTGGGTTATTGAGGTGGGAGAGTTACCTCTAATGTGTCCTCCCCTTCCTCCTCCATTCGCTTGCCTTGCCGCCAGTGTTTCAGCAGCCACTTCAGCTTGACATACAGGAGAAAGGTGTCCTGCTTGAAATGCCTGAGTTCTTGCTGCAGCAGGCTTTTCTCTTGGCTCCAGGTCTTCTCTTCCAGTTTGTTCTGCAAAGTCAAACTCTGCACTTCCAAGTCTTTCCTCCTCAGGGTCTGCATATGCTCCTCCTCCAGCTTTAATGGAATGACAGACATCATGTCAATGGGGTGATATCCCAGAGCAGTCTCTAGGACTTTTTCTTCATTGGGTAAGACAAACTGAAATCTAATTTTCATCAGTAGTGAGTAACCATTGAGTTTGGCTCAATAAGTCCCTCAGCAGTTATGACTGCTGAGGAAATTAGAAGATAACAGATGATAAGCTTTGCTTAGATAACCATAGTAACCTGCTGTGGAATTGGATATTTACTCTGATGATGCACAATAGCTCTGATGCTGGTTAAACATTTTATACCACTCATATTTTCCTCTCTCTCTTGATTGTATCTCTGCAGTAACTTTCTACCACAGCCACCACGCCACACTGTTGCACGTACCACACCTACGAAATGCATTTGCAGCCATTCATAGGAGGTGGAACCACAGCTGCCCTCTAGACAATCTGCAATATATCCTGGCCTCTTTCCTCCTAGACACAGGCTCATCCTTTCCTCTGTGGCTACATCTCCGTCTGCTTCTCGGAGGGCAACACTTCCAAAGGAGCCATGCCCAGTATCTCTCACACAACTATCAGTCCCTCACTTCTTGCAGTTCATGCTTGAAGGCATCTGAACAATAGCATAGTAAGCAGTTTCTCATTCTGACATGACTATCTGGGACACACACAGAACTGAAGAGACAGGAATAGGTTGCAACTCAGCGTTCAACATGTCTCAGCTTCCGTGCTAGAAACACCAAGAAAAGCTCATTCTTTAGAGGACATATATAATTACACCTGTTTCAATGCAAGGCCACCTGAAATGTTACTCTTTAAATGTGACTTCTCCCTCAATATTTCAAAATCAAACCATGTCATGACCTGTACCTAACAACACTTGTAACAATTAGTTGTACAACATCTCATATTCTGCATGGATGAGATAGTGTTTTCACTTCAACCAAGCTGTGGTTCGCACTGATGAAGAAAAGGCAGATGGAAAATGAGTACAGAGCCTCTGCTTGCAGATGCCAGTTTCCATTATTTTCCATTCTGCAGAACAACAGCCTCTCCCTTTCCTGACCAGCTCCATAGATGAAATCTATGAAAGCCACAGCACACTAATGACCACAACAATTCAAACCATTGGTACACACCCTTGCAACAAACAATGTTCACATAGGAATAAAGAATATCTCAGGAACAAGGACTCCCTAGCAATAAACACTGCTAAGAAATACATGTTTGATTTTCACAGCAACCTTCAGATGCTTCTGACACAGGCTACTAGTCTATACTAGGTGGTTTACTAAGGACTTGCTTGCCATTTAAATGAAGTGCTCCAGCATAAAAGCAAATTTTTAGCAGCTATGCAACTATGCCCTCAAAAGTTCCTGATTGAATTACAATTATTTACAGTAGTAGGTAGCTTGACTGTGTTTCAAAGGAAGCTTAAATGTAGTCTGAAACAAGATTAGCTATAATGGCCCAAAAACAGACATGTAACTCCTAACAACACTCATGGAGATTGCACACTGCTAGAATACTTTAATGTGATGTCATTAAAGATTCCTAAAACTGAAATAGTAAAAAAGGGTCTGATTTTAAATTTAATTATTATGGGAAGAAACAAATAGATTTGATGTTGATGCAAGTTCTTCCTCCAAATGAAGTTATGGTTAAATACAGCAAAGATCTGATTCATTTCCACCAGAAATCCTGGAAGGTGATAAAACAGGAAGAATATGAACAGGATGGGTATTATCTGGAAAAAAAGTGAAGAATCCAGAAGATGCTTTTATTCTTCTACTTCTACTGGCTGTCAACATGAACAGCTAGCTTTGATTTTGCTGCATTTTTAATTGTTTTTACAAGATGTTATAATCTAAGTACATGTGGTCACAAATTCTTGCAGAAGACCCTAGTGCAGGTGGATTCATAGAGTATTATGTTTTCTCAATGGATAGCAATTGAAAAAAAAAAAAGAAAAAAGAAAATAAGAACTTTAAGAACTGTAAGAGGCAGGCATAGCTTCCAAAAAGCTTTCATAGCCAAGGCAACCAGGAAGGAAATCAATTAACTGGTTGCTTTCAAAAGCCTCCAATGGAAAGCTCCTGTGGATCAACTGGAAGTTGCAGCTAGTTATGAAAAAATGTAGAGATACCACTTGGACATAAAGAGATTAGTTGGCACAAGGAAAAAATGCTTTACACTATGCAACAATTATGCTGAGTTTAGTCTATGAAGTAAATTTAAAAAGTAAACTTTAGTTAAGAGTCAAACAGCCTGCAAAAATTAGTGACAGATTTTATTTTTTTTCACTCTAGGAGCTAGAGATCACAAAATGATTGACTAATTTGTCCAGCCTTCAAAAGAGCTGGGGGAGCTCATGACACAAAATATGATTTATTCACCAACTATTATAAGAAGGTTGGAAGCACGAGGTACTGAGAAATACAAGAAAGTCCTGACTTGTGTCTCAGTTATGCGTGGGTAACAACTCCTCCTGCTTTGGAGAAGTGTTGGATTTTCTTTGGTCTAGGAGGAGTCCAAATAGGGCATAGAGCCAAACTGCACTCCTAGAGATCAAAAGCACCCTTCTCCCCAGCTCAGGGAGAGCTGAAGGACCTGATGTAATTCTCCATGCAATATTTCATGTCTCTACCAAGACTTTCCCCACATAAAGAAGGACAAAACTTCTCTGCAGTAAGCAGAGAAGAAGAATTCACAGTGGCAAAATGGGCTTGGGCTTACACTGCCTCAAATTCCAGATTCTTCATTCACTTGGATGAGGTCAAACAGGCACAGCCATCAGGTCACATGTTCCCAAGTCCTGACAAACGAGGTTCATGTCACATATCATGGTCATATGTCTCTCCCAGAAGATGGGTTTTGTATTTACCTGGATGATCCTTTCTGTAAACTTTTCTTGCTCCTCTTGGTGAAGTCTTGTCTCTTGCTCAAGCTGAGCCTGAAGCTCCTGTATCGATACATTCTGTACAGGTAAAACAGGGGAATCCCTGAGCTGATCAGCAGGACAAAGGGACAGGTTTAGCAGAAAATGTGTCTCCATGGTGTAAAACAAGGAAAAGAACTGCAGGACAGACATCTGCACAACTCACAGTGATCAATAGTTAAAACCAAAGCATAGTGTGCAAATAAATAGCAATGCCCTAAATATGTGTGGGAATTTCCTGTGTAGCTTCTTCTGAAACTAAAGCTGGGATGATGGTGTTACATATTGGATATTCCCTTCGGGCCTCTGCTGTGGGTTTGCACTCAAATAGCTGAGACAGTGCACCATCACAATGTTTGCCAGATGAACTCCTATTTACAGGATTACTTATTTGGTGATGCATTTCTTTATGATAACCAATGTGGTAAAATTTTACCATGTCCACAAAAGACTAATCTAATGCACATATATTGAACCTAATTATTAATTTGCAACACTTGTGATTAGGCAGTTAATGGGATAGAATTAATTAAGACAACTAAGGTTCCTTTCTTCAGATACAAGACAGCTCTCTGCACAAGTTGACTTCATTCTGTGATTTCTACTCAATTGTTACACAAATGTCACTAGGATAAGCTGTGTGAGCCTGAGGTCTGACCAAAATTGTTAAGTATCCTCCCTTTCAGGTCCAATACTATTTTAATCTTAATAATTTCAAATTCAGTTTGGCATCCCATCAACTCTACTCCTGAAAGTTACTTAACTCAAAAATAAAGACTCAAGAAAGCAGAGTCAAATGTATTTATTTATACTAGGTTAGTTAATATTATGGCACTTATATTTCTGATCAGAACTTTCTATGCCCTTCACTTTATGTCTCTCACATTGGAGCTAAAAGTGATTTATCTATACAAAAGTGATGCTCAGCTTGATGCCATCCTATTCACGTGTGTGACCACAGACACACTAGAGCATCAAGTGCCTAATTCCTAAAGTAAAGACATATTTAAAAAAGGGATTGCTTCAGGCTTGAAAGCACAATCCCAAATTCTCAGCAGGAGTATGTTAAGCGCACTCCAACCTCAGCAGCTGCAAGAACATAATAAGGTCGTGGGACTGTTCTCGGGAACTGTGTTGCCATTTCCCTTCTGGCATCAACCCCGGCACTCGTCCCCTCTGCAGGCACTCCTTCTACTTCCCAAGAGCAAAGCCAGCAGCTGCTGCTGTTCAGGCCACAGCAGCCCTTGTTGGGACACTTTTGGTTATTTAAAATATATTTATTACTGGAACAGACACCCCTCTCTTCTCCTCTAGGTTAAAAAGTCATAAGGCAAATGGAAGTATCCCATAAACCACCTGCAGGATCATACTGTGCTGAAAAACTTTCTGGGCCCTATCAGTTCCTTCTTCACTTGAGCCACTTATTGACTCATGCTTGTCTGTTTTGTACCTGAGGAAAAGACACTTCCAGACCTCTGAAAGGTACACATAAAATGACCAAGAAAACATTATCTACTTTATCAATTTCATCTTACATCTTAATGTGTCTGCAGACATTTTGTGTCACATAAGGTCAAAATTTGGTCTCACAAGTAATTTGAAAATAAGTGATTGTGAAGGGATTTGGAAGTTTAGCACAAGCATTTGTAAATCGTCAGTTTAATTCTCTCATCCAACACAAGAAAAATTACTTTCAATAGAAATCTCTGCGTTATTTTATTCTGATCAGGCTTTTTGAGGATTATGGCTAATAAGAACTAATGTACCAGTTAATTCAGGTGTAATTTGAAAAAAAAATTTCTGTTCCTTCTTTTTATGAATTCAAAATCAGCCAAAATCATGAAATAGGGATCTGGTGGAAACAGATACAACACAGCAATGCTTTTCTGTTTCCAATAATCACTGATCTTAATACGATTCTCCTTACAGTCATACAATTACAGATTTAAATAATTGGAAATAATTTTGGTCCTGGGATTCATGAAGCTGGAAGATGAATTAGGGCAGCAAAAGTTACCTGGAAGGTAAGGTTTAAATTTTTCACTATTCACTTCACACTTGTGTTTTCCAATGAAAGATGATTTGTGGAAGGATTATTTGTTTTACTTCAGAATAATATTAATTGGAATTGCATAGTTTTGTATATACTGCCAGCACCTTATGTCGGCAATATTAGGGCAAGAGAACTATTAATTCGTGCAATGTTTTTATAAATGTAGCCCATGCAAAGTCAAGTGTCAGGAAACTTGGGTGCTAGGATTGTGGTAACTGTTGGAACTACTAAAAAAGAGATTAAATTTATCATAAAGACAGATTGGCTGTTACATGCACACTAAGTGCAAATAATTTCACAACTGCTTTGCCTCTTGAAGGATGATACATTTTTGTCAGTGCTAAAGTGTTGAAAAGTAGCTATGAATGAAGAGCTGTACACCTTGTTCCTTCCAGTGCAATCTGACAACTCTTCATAATCTGTGATTATATATAATGTCATTTCTACCAGAAGCCTTGGGATTTGCACTGCTCAAATAATGGGAGATAAGGCTGCTTAAGCACCTAATAGATTGCTGCTAAATGTCTGGATCATGAACGAAGAATACGTAGAAATGAAACATGTGATATTTGTGTATGCAGTACAAAATGTACCTGATAGAGCACTTATGGAGGTCTCTATGTTTGTATGTGGAAGTCAGTCCCCTATCATATAATGTTTAGGGTGGCACAACTGTGGCTTTGTTTTGTTTTTGGAAAGCAACACTGTTTCAAAACGGACACAAAAGTTGATAACCTGTTAACTTCCATTGTTTGTTTCCTTTGTTCTCATTAACGAACATACTACACGAGGAATGGAAAACATCCGGAATGCGACAGCCACCACACAATGTTCTGACACCACAGACACGAACTCACTACAAGAGACATACAAACACAGTATAATGGGAACTACGAGCTACTGCTACTCTACCACAGCACCACAGAAGCAGCTGCACTTCATCCACAGCTCAACATCTATTAATATTTTCCTGTGTATCCCAGTTATTGCATTACCAGATACACTTCCACTCCTGTCCCCTTGGACAGGCACTGCCAAATCCTTCTGCTCAGTCATTTTATCTCACCTGTTATTTCTCCAGAACAAGCTAATCCATGCCGATGTCTTTACCACCAGAGGATATGCAGAGAAATGTCATTCACATTTGAGGAAATTCACCACAGCTCCCTGACTGCACTGACCCCTTTCTGTCCCTCTCAACATGGTGATGGCTTTTCAGGTTACTTACCAGCTCACACAATCCCACATTTCTGCTGTGACTTATTTTTACATTATTCCAACCTGCCATAAGGTATGTCTGGGTTTTAGTTGCCTGTTTTCTCTATTTTACCATGCAAATTACCATCTCAATTTCCCTGAAAACTTAATCAATTTATATGCAACAACTGTGAACATCAAATTCCATGGAATCTTTCTTTTTAATCTTTTTTTTTTTTGTCTTCCCCTAGGAGCCATCAAACAAAATAGGTCTGAGGAGGAAGAGTAGAATGATGGTCTCCAGCACTTGTGTGCAATTCCAAAGAAGTCAAAAGATGAATATTTTATGGTGCTCCTCTAACATTACCTTATAATACTTTGATATTTGGACCTTATATTTGACCATGTAGTTTAGAAACTGCTACTTTTTCACATGTGACTATTGCATGCAAGAATCAACCAGATCAGAGAGAACTTCCAGTGCCCTTTTTAATACCTTTTACATGCAATAAACATCTAACTGAATTCTCAGAGGCTGCTTCTGAAGATGTACTCTTCTCCTCATCCCTTGAAAATGAAGATGTGTGGTCTTATATTTGTCTGCACTTATATGGAAACTCTATGAGTTTGGGAAAACACAGAACACTTTCCTCCAAGTCTTCAAAAATCCATGTCATTGTATGGATAGTATACAAAGTCTCACTTAGTTCAGTTAGGACTCAAATATCCAGATTTACATCATAAGGGGCCTTTTAAGCCATTATGTTGTCAACCTTTACAGAATCTTATATGGCAGGAAAGAATACAATACAGCAAATTAAGTTATTCTTGCTGCCACTAATCTTGGTGGGAACAGCATCAGTTTGTCTTCCTTCTTCCCACAGCTTTGCATTGGAGGAGTAGTGGACATAAGACATACTACTTTCTATGTGGTCCTCACTTGCTATTGTTGATTTGTTGGTTTTTTCCCAAGGAAGAAAAGTCACAATGTGTAAAACATTCACTGTTTCCTTTAAGGGAAAACAAAATCTTTAACCAGAGAAATGGATGTGCAAATTTTCAGCACATGGCTGGGAGCTGCTGCAAAAGCTATCTAGCTGAAAAGCATGGAATTATGAAAACTGCACAGAAGCAGCATGAGTTAAAAAACAGAACATTCAAAATATAGATCCACATTCAAAATGGATCCATACAGAAGTTTTGATTCAAAGCAAGTGGTAAAGTGACTCAGGTTGGTGTACGCTTAGCTCAGATATTAACTTAGATTAACAGAGATGGTTTACATTTCTTACTGGCATAATAAGTGAAGAAAATGGATAAACAAATAAAAGAATTACTTGGAAAAAAATATTCTTCAATGTGAGCTGTTCATACTTCATTACTAGATGTCATGGACAACTTATTCTTTAAGACATGCTCTCACCTTGTCTAGTCTATCTGCTTTTATTTTCATTCTCTGCTTACATTTCATTCCCCTTTAGTGAATTCTCTTCAGTGGTTCTTTTCCCATAACCTGGGAGTGTCAAAGATTTTTTGGCATTTTTCTACACAGAAACAAATGTGTAAGTCTTTAAAAGCAATGTAGGAAAATAATCCAAATCTGAAATGCAAAGATTAGTGCTTTTGCTCTTGATGCTATATGCTTATTCAGGTGAAGGCAGAACTGATACCGTCTGAAGGAATGGAGCTAGGACATACAGCTCCAATTTAGAGCAACAGGTATATACGGTAACAAATCATACTGAGTTATTTGAAAGAGTGAAATGTTTCTTCTTCAGAATGTCTTCTTGTTTCTGAATAAACAGGAGGACACTGCTTAAGGAAGTTGCCTTTTTTTTATGGATATTCCATTGGTAAAATTCACCAGAGGAAAAACAATTTACTGTTTTCCCCGCCAGTTCTGTAGGGTGTTTGCTCCATGAAACATTGTGTTGCCTTTTTTAGTTTTTCTGTTTGTTTTAGTCAGGGTGTTTTTACTAGTTCACCTACTTTTTCTTTGGATGGTAAAGAATGGTTTCCCCCTCCCACACTAATGCAGCTCTGCTAAAATCATGAATAATGGATTGAACAGCCATCCCAATGGGCTCCATCCTCCCACAACAGCAGCTGAATGGCTTGTTTCAGCTAGAAAACAAAGCCCTGTTCTTAAGGCCATTTCAAGATTTTATTTCCCTTGGTCAGGGACTCTAACCAACCTCCTTAGCATGCAAATACATTCTAATAATACTGTTGCACTAACAACTGCAGTGCAAAGCCCAAACAAAGGCAGATGTTTACAGTTAGGCTACAGTGTAGTTTCAAGCACATGTCTGTCTGCATTTATTGTATTTAATCAAACAATTAGGCTCCCACTATGCTTATTTTTATAAATAGAAGAAATGGCTAAATGGAAGTTGCCCAGCATTGCTTGTGAGAATTTTAGTTTTGGGGAAAAAAATAAATTCAGAAAAATGGGTTTGCTTGAATAAAGAGAAAACATTTGCCTCATTGAAATGAAGTGTATTGTTTTCATGCTGAAAGTCTGCACACAGTAAGAAGAACATCAATCAATGTTATCCAGTGGCCAGTGTGTATATTTTCATAAGTTAAAGCAGATAAAGACTCATGTGCAACCATACCTGCTGTAGGCATTACAAGGTTTGAGTCCCCATTTGAAATTTCTGTGGTAATAAAAAAAGCCCCTTTGGCATTTGAATAGTATTTTTTTCCTGCTTATTCATCTGGCACAAAAAATGAGTAGCTTTTGCTAGGGCAGTGTATGAAACAAAAAAAAAAATTAAATTAAATTAAAATAATTAAAATAAATAATGAAATTTAATTGAATAATGAAATTAAAAATGATGCCTTACAAAATTATTTTGAGAAATTTTCTGCTTCACTTGGACTTGACTGCTACAGATTTTAAGATTTCAGCAGGCTGACAATTGGGGCATAATCCAATGTAAATATTCTTTGTTGCTTAAGTAACAGTGACTGAAAAAACACCTTATCTTCAACAACGTCTCAAGTTAGGCCCTTTGAGGCCCAGTCTTACTCATATTTTGAGCACATCTGGTCCTGAACTGGATATTCTCTACCTTTGGTTCTAATTACTAGTTTGCTCCTTGTCAAGCTATGGTGTAAAAACTGTTCATCATCTATTTAAGAACATTTGCAGTACATCATTTACACATAATCCCATCCTAGGACAGAAAAAAAAAAAAGATGTGGCAAAATTAGCCAAATCCCTCATCTTAACTGAGGGCTTACACATACAGGCTTTAATATAATAACAAGACTGATCTAAGGTGAGGGAACCAATAAATAAAACAGAATTTAAATAGAAATACTTTAAACATTTGCTGGGGTCACCTTCTGACCTAATCTACAGTAACTATTGACCAGTGTCGATTTCTGATTGCAAAAGGATCCATGTTGAGCAGTTTCTCTACCTCAGCCCACTTCACCACTGAGGAGGAATGACTTTACCTTACAGGGAGAGTCTTAGGGTGTTCCGGGTTTATCAGATTATCCTTCTCAACATCTTTTATCACCGTTAAAAGTGAAAAGTTGGATGAAAAGCTGCTGAACAAATTCATTATTCCAATACTACCAAAACTCTATGCTATAAGGATACTTTACACCAAACCAGCAAAGAATTACCTGTTTGATATTCCACACAGCACTGTGCTGCTTGGCTGCTGGCTGCCCTAAAGTTTTTTCTTCCTACCCCTTCTAGTTCTTGCTATTGCTTACTCACAAATGCAGCTGTCCCAGGCAGCAGTTCCCTCTTCCCACACTGACCTAGGGGTCTCAGATATATTAAGGCTTCTGCACGTGTCTCTAGAATTAAAAACATATTAAAACTCATCTCTCACTAGAAGCTACTCTAACCATCACAGTTTCAAGGTGGATTTGGCTTCCCAGTGGCCAGCAGAAAAGTTATTCAATGCTCCAAGCTGGCTTTATGGAGACAGATTAGAAATGGTTTTCTTCATGACCAATTGCAGTGTCTGGACAATCTATGCTCATGAGAAAGCAGCTAAGGACATATTTACTGAGCCAGTCTCTACATAGACAAAGATTCAAATAAAGTTGATTGATGTTTTTGACAAATGGAAAAGTACTCAACAACCCAAACAATGGAGAATTATGCTTTAAATAAGCTTTTTTGGAAGCTGTAAGGTGCTGTGTTCCCTGTTGAGAATCACCATGAACATCAGCATCAAACTCTCTCTTGTGCAGACTACTGCCAGGCAAAATGCCGAGCAATCTTTATCTGTAGACTTTCCAGATTTCAAGTGTCCACCAAGGTAAAATCTGTAAGTATGATCTAACATCAGGGATTACAATGTCTTCTGGAGATTTTTCCTTTCTGTATTCAATTGCAGCAGGTCCCTGAGCTGTATTTTTTTCCTTAGCAAAGCTACTGGGAGCAGGGTGATGACTCCAAAGTCAGGATCAATTTGCTTCTCTGGAACAGCAAGAGGCAAACGAGATCAACCACAAATTTCACAACAGGGGTGCTGTGTCTGGTCCAATTTACTCCCCCAACCCCTGCCTTCTGTTACTCATCTCCTGGCTAAGGCAGCAGGAGG
Organism: Hafferia zeledoni; assembly: GCA_035583235.1. Taxonomy (NCBI): domain Eukaryota; kingdom Metazoa; phylum Chordata; class Aves; order Passeriformes; family Thamnophilidae; genus Hafferia; species Hafferia zeledoni. The sequence continues at coordinate 99,830,182 of JAWWEV010000083.1, forward strand.
CAGTGAGTAAGATGGGCTGCTTTGCTGACCTCTAGACTGAAACAGCCCTTGTCTCCTGGCCTGTAGAGTTTAATGTCTCCATCAGCTCTGCGGTGTGGGTCGGTGGTGGCTCGATGGTGGTGAATCTCTTGCTCTTCTCCACGATCTTGTTTGAGCTGCCACTCCATCTGATCCCTCAGTTTGGACTGTTAGGTGCATGGGCGGTTTGTAACAAAAAAACAAAAGGACAGGAGGGAATAAAGAAAACAAAAATGGGTAAGGTAGACGACTGGAAAACTACAAGACAAAGAAAAGCGTGAACAGAAAAAACAACTTAAATACAGTGGCATAAGAAAGTGAAGAGAACAAAACCAAAATGAGGATGAGCAAAATGATGGGCTGAAACATCTGAAAAGCAAAAAAGAGAAAGAGAGGAAAAAAGAATGCAAACACTGGTTATGAGGCGCATGCAATGAGGATGCATGAGTCAAACCAACAGCAAGCATACAAGTCATGAAGGATATGGGACACAAGGCTCTTCCTTCCTTACTTGTGCTGTGCAGAAAAGCCATATCCAGTGTGGCAGTTGTGGCAGTTTAGACATGCGCCCATGGGCAACGCTTTAGGCAAGGCAGTCCTTCGCTGGCTACAGAGCTTCTCACCCGCTGCTCGGTTAGGGGAGTGAGCTGTAAGCAGGCTTTTCAAAACACATCACTTAGAAAACTGCATTTGGTTGGGTTCTTTTGGCAAGGCTTTTGAGAATACGCCTGACCCTTTTACAAGAAAGCATAATAAAGACTTCCTCACATTTCTTAGCAAGGCTTCTAATTTACATTCATCAGAATTTTATTTTTTTAATTTATCTCCTCTTTCATGGGGAAACACTGCTGTTACAGACAAAAATAAGACAGATCTCTTTACCATCAGTGGATTAGCCTTTTTGCCATGAGGAACCGCCTCTGAATCAAAGGAGTTGTGCAAATAAATAAAAGAAAGAAACCTATAAAGTGTTTGTTTAACATTACACAATTCAATACATTGTGGGTCTGAAATCATAACAAAGCAGCTGTGAGAAAAAATAGCTCTAAGGTAGCAATGCCAGAAAGAAAGAGAAACGATAAAACAGAAAGAAGGCAAATAAGAGGCTGACCTACCTGGAAGTCGGTGATTAATTCCTTCCCCAGGTTACCAATGGGAGAGTCTCGGGACATGGATGTCATTGTGGATAGAAAACTGGAAGACTCTGTGAGATGGGGAAGAGGGGAGAGATCCTCCATCTGCTCCTTAAGGCCCTCTCCAATGTGATCAACCTTCTCCAGAAAGGTCTGCAGCTCCTTCCGGAAAGCTTTCATCCTTGAGTTGACATTGTCCAGAAGCTCTGGTTCATGCTTATCTTCTTCACTTTCCTCACCACTTCTAAGATCCTGCTTGGTGGATGGACTGCTGGTTACGTGCACCTTTGCATCATAAATTAAGCTGTCTGTATCAGTGATAAGGCGGTCCACCGTCCTTTCAAGCCTCTCAGCCTCACGTTTAATGTTAATTAAAGACTCAGTGTCCTCTTTCACTCTCATGAGCTCGGCGGAGCACAGGTCACTGACTTCCGAAGGCTTCCCACTTCCAAAACCTGATGTCTTCTCATAAACTTCTTCAGAGTCACTCTCACCCCCAATGGGCCCTTCTCTCTTTGGCTGGAGTGAACGACCATCTTCACTGTCACTCTCTTTTTTCCCGGCATCGCTATCAGCATCGCTGTCCCTGGGGCTGGAAGTGCGCAGGCCAAGGTGAGAGGCAAGATCATAACGCTGGACATTGGACATCAGGACCCTGTTCTCATACTGGAGCTTCATCACTTTCCCACTCAGCTCATTGATTTGTGACCTGGCTGACTTCAGCTCCTCTTGCAAGGTGCCACCGCACTTGGATGCTGCATCATCCAACCAGCCTGGCTCCTGGCCCGGCTCAAACTTGAATTTGTTCAGCTCGTTTGTTAGCTGTTTGTTGTGATCCTCGATTTCAGAGATTGACCGCCTCAGCAGCTCTGCTTCTTCTTCCACGAACTGCAGGTGCCTGCGCAGCTCCGTGGCTGACTCCACGGAGTCACCATAGGGTGAGGTAGGAATGCTTGAAATGTGGTCCCTGCTGAGACACTCTTTTTCATACTGGCACCTCATATCCTCCATCTCAGCTTTAATCCCCCTATTCTCCACTTCCAGTTCCACTATTTTTCTGCCCAGTATGTTGGCTTCCTCCTCCACCAGCTTCAAACGAAGCTTCAGCTCAGCCTCCCTGGTGCTGGGCGGGCCTCCTGCCTCCCCAGTAGGCAGGGGGCTGTCCACATCTCCATAGATGGACTTGTACTTCTGGAGCTCCTGCTCCAGTTCATCCTTCTCCCTCCCCAGTTTGGCCATCTTCTTACGCATCAGCGCTGCCTCCTCTTTGGCAAACTGGAGCTGGCACTTCAAATCAGCACTGTCCTCCTGCCAAGAATAATCACCCCCCCAGCAAACCCAAGATTATATTACAATAGAAGCACAATCAGCAGCTTATTTTCCAAAATCGCCACCACCCCGTCCTCCGAGCTATATCTGTTAGGTATGCAAACAATACACAGACAGAGCTGCACAAACCACACAGTGGACACGTTTCATGGCTTGGTCTTGGTTAAATTGGCAAAGCGGCTTGACCAGTTAAAAAGGGGGCAGGGGGAAAGTGTGCCTGTGCAAGTGTTCAGTGATGCAAGAGTGCCAGCACAATGTTTTTTCTTAAATACTGAGTAAATTTTGTGGAAAACAATGACTCAAATGAAAAGGCTTCATGATTTGTTGGCACTTTTTGTTAAATTTATGCTTAATGACACACTTGTTCCCCTTTAGCATCATGAAACAAAGACTACACAGATGAATTTGCTCATCATAATTCCAAATTTTAGGTTCCTTCAGCTAGAAAACACACAAAAAAAGGTGTGCTAAGCTGCATGGTTGCCTTGAAAAGTGAACATTTTAATCACTGTGATATCATAATGCTGTGAAAGAGACTGAGTTTTCAACTTGCTTTCCAAATAGGAAGCACACTGTTGTCTCTGCTGCTGTTATTATTAGGATGGAGCAGATTGTGATCTCTGTTTCTGGTATGGACAACTGTTCACAAGGGAGACTGGCGAAAAAGTGAAAAAGGAAAGAAAAATTCATTAGACCATGTTTACATCCAAAGAGATCCCATGTGAAAACCTGCATTTTTCAGGAAGTACCAGGGTATAAAATGACTGTTTTGTTTTATTTGTGTGTGTTGGGCATCCATTTTAAAGCATTGTACCTCAACTCAAATGAAAACTCTAGCGTGTATTGTGCTGAAATAAGAAACAAGGTTAAGTAAATTCTAAGCCCGATGAACAAATTCTTTGCATGAATGACTTTCACGAATTGTCATGGAGATACAGGCACTTGGCCTCGAAAGAGACACATTTATCAGCATTAGCAGCATAATCGAAGTCAGGCTTTGAAAGATGATCTCTTGAGACTGCAGATTTTATCTTTGGTGGTAGGCCATGTGGACATATGTGCAATTATCTATGGAAACTTCATTTCACTCTCCATAGCACTGTTATCTTTCAAAAGGATAATTTTGTTATAATTCCTAATAATGGAAACCAAATCCAGAAGAAAACACAACTGACTTTAATTGTTAACCCAGATCAGGCTATGAAAAGAAAATAAAATTACAAAACTAATTATGGCCCAGCAACCTGAGGAAATTATTCGATTTCTATAGCACACATCCTAGCACATTGGTAACAGGGTCTTCTATGTTACCTAGATTAATTTCACCCCATTCTATTTAGATATATTAATTATGTCTTAATTTCAGCTATTAATAGCTAATACGAAAAAGTAATTGGTTGTATACTTCTGAACTCAGCCCTGTTATTGATGCTGCTTGCTGCAGGTTGGGACTTTAAAATACTAAATAGTAGAAAAGTTAACTTACATGTTAATAATATAATAGTGGTAAAAAATAGTTTCTGTTAACACTTGTTTTTCAGTGATAATCAAGAATCAAACACAACTGCAAACAGCTCAAGGGTTGATGGACTAAAATTCTGGTCATTGTGTTTCTGGCACCAGAAATGTGAATTTTATATGAATTAAATCAAGGTGCATAAGATTAATTACAGGCAGAGTCTCTAGAAGATAGGCTTTCTGTCTTCTCTATTGTCTCCTTGCATAAATGTTCCTCTTTTTGCACACATATTTGCAAACTGCTTTTCTCTTCATAACTCAAAAGTGTAAATTAAACATCAAATTAAAACCTGGCAAAATTCCATGCAATGTCTGCTGGAGTCACTCTCAATTTTGGTTGTTTTGGCTGAAAAAGACTTTATGATTAAAGCATCGTCTTTCGTCAGGGTTGTACAATATATTATTACCTCTGTTTTTCCTATCATAGAGAATCAGTTAATCCCTGCAGCTGCAGGTTTTGCTTTAAGGGAAATACAAAGATCAGAAGGAAAGTTACAGCCAGAGCAGTGCTGCACATCAGAGCTCACAGGTGGAGAGATTACCCCTGGTTATTTATTTATGCTTATAGCTAATCTGGCATTTTCTTTATTCTGTTTTTGTAATCCAGTATTCTTTCCCCCCCTTCCTGTCTGCCTTTGGGTCCCAGTTCCCAGCCATCAGTGGCATTAGCTGATGCCTTGCACCTCCCCAGTTGCAGGCAGCAGTAGCGATGTCTGAGGGAAGGGGCAGCCTGTCCCCAGCCCTCTGCCCTGCCTGGGAACACCGGGAACTCCTACCCAGGGTTCAGAGGGAGCTCCAGCCAGACATCCACGCCTTTCAAACCGTATAAATAACTGTCACCGAGTTGCACTTGGGACAACACACTCAGCGTTTTGAAGCTTTTGAAGAAAAGGGAAAGGGTTCAACGGGTTTAGGGTCAGGGCCCCAGTGTTTTTTCTCGGCATCACCGCACGACTCAGTGCATCTGTGGATTAGCATGTTATTATAGCAGGACAAAGCCACTGTTAACTTCGTTAAAGGCATTACTTTATTGTCAGGTTTTGTCTTAGCCATTTTTCTGGGGGGGAAGGGAGGAAAAAATAAAAGGATCGAATTTGTAAGTTTTGTTTTTTGCAAGTGCTGAAAGAAACAAGCTTCTTTTTTTGTTAAACAAATACAAGTCTCACACAAAACAACAGAGCTGATGGACGTTAATCTCGCCTACTAAATATGGATCCCATCTGGAAAGGTGAGAAAGCTTTAGATCTTCCTGGCTTCCCTGCCAGGGAACATGACTACTGAAAATGCCATTCCCTGGACAGCTTTTTTCCGAAGGAAAAGAATGGTCAGGAGAGATTTATCAGCCAGATCTAAGCATGCCAGAAGGGTAAGATTCCAACCTTCATGCATCTGTCCCTCTGAAACTTTGTGTGCAGAAATATCAGTGATTTCTTGATCAGTTGAAACCAAGCAGAAACAGCGAGAGGGTGAGACACCCACACAAGCAAGCAGAGTTTTGACAAAAAGGGTAAACTGAAGAGAGGTCCAATCACCAACATTAAGAATAGTTCACTATTAGTTAAATAATGAATAAAATGAAAGGAGGCGGGGGGAAATGGAGAATAGCCTCCTTTCCATCCTTTTGGAGAAACGAGAGGCTCAAATCCCAGGGGCTTTCCTAAAAGGTATACATAGGGCAGATCATATAAAAAGAAAAGAAGGAACAGCAGTGTAAAAACATTCAATCAGTCATGGTGCTCTCAGGGACTTTAAGAGATCATTAAGGATAAATGGGAGTTAATGATTACTGATAGTGATTATTTGCATGCAATTGCACCATGGCATGGTGCTTCAGAAGAATGTTAATGGCAAAGAAAGCAGAAAGAAAAAGCCCAGATCCCTCCCTATAGAGTCTGTATTCTAATTTAGACAAATGTGGAATGTGAAGATAAAGAAATGAAACGTATAGGAAATAACTTCATTATGCAATGTAAATGATGCAACAAGAATGAAGAGCTGATCAAAAATTCCTCAATACGATATTTCTTTTCTGGCAAGAAGACACAAAGCTAGATAGAGGCCAACGCCATCTCCTCTACCACCACCACCACCAACTCAAGGGAACTGCCAGGCAGAAGATGGGTAAGCAGTTTTGGGGTTGCAAGTCTGACAACAGGGCAGTATGACCAGCACCCAAGCATCTGGCTGAGTGCCAGCACTCCTACCTTGCGCTGGAGAACCACTTTTCTTTGTGTTTTGCCTGGTGCCTGGTATTTTCCAAGAAGCTCCGTTTTGCAATTCTGCTGAATAAAAACTTTTTTCTTCAGTACTGCTAGAGGTGAGTAAGTGCTACTGTGAACTCTGCTTTTACACCACTTGAAGACAATCAACCTCATGGGTATTATTTACTCGGTGTGCCCTGTGGTGGGTGAGATGTTCCAGCTAATTTTCATGACGAGCTCTGAGTAAGTAAAAGCACCAGTCTTGCCATATGCCATATATATTTGTAAGCTTTTGGATGCACAGAATCTAAGTTTGTGGTTGCTTCTTACTCACAAAACATATAATGGGTGTTTGAACTTTATGTATTTAGGGTGGCTGTCCCTGAAGAGCAGCATTTTAAACTTCTTGGGCTGTACCTGTACCAACTCTTTTGGTTCATGCCCCAGGACCCAGCAGTTGTTTGACCAGGTTGGGCACTTGCTGTGGTGTGCTTTGATCTTAACCAGAATACAGCTCTGAATGGATACCTGGGTTTGAAGACAGCTCTGGGTAACACCCTAGAGCTGGGAGATAGCTAGGGCATGCACTCATAGGCTGGGCCATGTCAGTGTATAAGGTTGTTTCTCAGTGTTTCCTACCCTAAAGAATTGGTGAGGATAATTGAATGGCCACCTTGCAGAGTGCTGATGCAACGGTTTTCATTTCCAAGCCCAAATCCTTTCCTTGCATGAGTTACTATGTGTGTGCATACAGCATAAAAGTTCTCCCTGTGTGGCTTCGCCATGCTGTGAGTGGTGCTAAGTTCACCCTTTGTTACTCAGCTAGTTTTGTGAAGTAATTTTTAAGGTTTTCCAAGGCAAACTACAGCTGCTCTTAATGCCTGGATTCAGGCAGAGGAAACAAGCACAAGAATCCATTCCCTTTGCACAGCTCTTTTTTTTCCAGGAATGAGAAAAGGAAAGACAGTGTTGTCCATGAAGTCCAGTGGACACAATCGTGCCTTCATGTAGCTTCATCTGTAAATCAAATGTGTGTGGGCATGTGTGTATATTTCATCCATGTATTGTACAGCCTTGCAATAAAAATAAACTCTCTGACCTGACTGACAATTTAAATAATTCTTCACAGCAGGCACTGCAGAAAGAAAGCCCAGAAACCCATTTTATGGTCTGATTAAGCCATGTTTGTACCATCTTGGCAGGGACACTTGGTCTGCTATGTCCTGAGAAAGCAGGCTGAAGCCCCTCAGCCACCACAATCCCCTTGTCTGCCCACTCAGATGCCTGCCCTACCCCTTCAAGTTCAACATAATGTAGTGATTTATTACGGTTATTATTACAAATCAATGGATTTTAAGATTAGACAACCCGTAGGTCTCAGCTGCGTGCACTAATTCTGCCAAGGGGGCAGCAGGGGAAGCGCATCCTTTCTCTAATGAAGGCACTATGTTGCTTCTTGGCTCCTCTCCCAGCTAGGTGAAATACTATCCCCATCTCTCAGGCTATAAACAGTAACTGTACCGGTGCTGGGAAAAGCTTTAACTCCTACAGTCAGCATAAAAAGCAGAAGAAACCAGGCAGACAACTTTCCTGGGAAGGATCAACCTATGTGATTCCAATAAAACTAGTGCCCAAAGGGAGACTGAGTGGGTAGCTTAGGCTCTGTGTTGTTGCACTTCAGCTTTGGGTAGCACAAGTTCACGTTCTGCCCCCCTGACACCAGAGAGATCAGACCCCGGGCTGCGACACGGGAGTTCGAGAGGTGTCTTGTGGTGTGCAAATTGCATTCCCTGCCAAGACACTCATTAACACAGAATTTTGGCACCGCGTATAAATTTAGTTAGTCCCTAGGCTGCGATCCAATTACTTTGTGAGGCAAGGTGATTTTCTTGTAGAAAACCTGCAGCCTAAATCTATGAACACAAGCACAATGAGCCTGAGAAGCTGCACAGTTTAGAGACCACACTTGTGTCCTAAATTGCTTCTACATTATCTCTGGGAGGTCTCAGTAGATTAAGGCCTAATTGCACTCTAGTTAATATGCCTGATAGCCCTGTCAAAACCCATAAAAAGAAATTTTGAGGTTTAGCATATGATTTTGCTCAAAGGTGCGTGTTCATGAAAACCATACCTGGCTAAATGTCTTTTTTTCTTTGTGGATTTCTCTGCTGCCTCTTCTCTTCAGGGAACTCTGCAATAGAAGCAACACTGAGTTATTGATAAGTTAAACACAAAGCCTGCAAGTTTGGCAGAGCTCACCACTACAATTAAATTAGGAGAAAGAATGTTTTCCTGAGCAGCTGAGGATTTCATTTTAATTGTAATTGTTAAAAAACCCCAAGATGATCAGGTCCTTGTAAGTGAATTTTCCAATGTAAAAAAATTTCCCACCAAAACAGGAGTAAAACTAGTTAAAATTTCACAGAGTGGGGACACTCCCCACCCCTCCCTTTTTTGACATGGACCACCCCAATTTTTGGCAAAACTCTCTTTTTGCATGGGGCAATGATTCATGTTTGATTAATCCAGGGCAGAAGTCCAGGAATCTTACTAACAGTGGATGTGAAACATATTGTGGAAACCTCAGAGAAAAGCAACCCCCTCAAACAAATAGGCAAGGACGTACATGTTTAGGCCATGTCGCATAACATAATTGGTTAATCTGTGCTAGCAAACCTACTGAGGAGCCCAGAAAAAGATCAGGTAGATCCCTGGGTATTTCTGAATTTATAAATCAGATTTGATTGGCTTTGTAAATATTTATATCCCTTTGTAAGCCAGTTTTTTAAAACATAGAAATTATGTCATCACCACTGCTTCATTTTCAGAAACCTCTCAGCTCCCAAATGGAAAAGCACGGTTTTCCTGAGAAGTGAGAGGTGGAACACCATCAGGATGTTATCAGTGTTTGCACTGACTTGTGTCTCATGACCTGTGTTCAAACCAGTGTGAGCTGGGTCTGTTTAGAAAAGGCATAAATTTGACACTTACCAGGTTGAGATATCAAAAGGGATCAATAGGTATTGGCAAAAAAAAGTGGGAAGCTAGAATTCAAAGCCAGATGTATTGCTCTGTCTGTGCCCAAAGCCTGAAGCCTGATACTCCCCAGCAATCACCCTGATATTCTGGCCTCTTTTATTTACTGTTTATATTTTCTCGGGGGGGGGACAGTTTCCAGTTGAGGTGAAGGCTGAGCTGTCAGGGATTGCCTACAGTATGCCCACCATCTGGTCCCTGGGATGGAGCAGTGTCCCCTGACCAGTGCCCGCTCCCACATCCAATGGGCTAAATCCCAGTTTCTGTAACCCACATCAACTGAGCACTGCAAAACATGAGGCCAGTGAAGAGGAAGCGAAAGGAGGGAGAGGCATCCTGTTAATTAGCTAAGCCCAGTCTCGTGCCCAACCATCAGCTGACAGAAAACATGATGTGAGCTTGGGGACCAGGGCACACACCCCATGCAAATCCTAACCAAAAGCTTTCCTTGGCTTTGTGATTTCTGACTGTCAAGCTATGCAGCTTCTGCATATTATAATTATTGCACACTAAGACAAATCTCTTCTTCTGCCCTTTGTTACACACAGTTAAGTAGTTAAAACCCATTCATACACAGCACCATATGCCCAAGACATACTACAGTTTATTTTTGCTAATCTGCTCTCTACTTTAATCCAGTGATTTCCTATAACTGCTGGAGCTGAGTAAGAGAAATGTCTTTTTCTGGATAGTGAAACAGTTTAGTAAAAAAAGACTTTAACCACTAAAATCATCATATGAAAACCTGTTACACAACTGAAAGCAATTACCAGTCAGTAGCATCATGTCCTGTCGTGCAAGATGGGTGGCTATGTCTGAAGATATATTGGGCATAACCTTGGTCCTCACACTCACTTCTTGTGACTTCAAGCGAGAGCAGCTTGAGCGAGACAGGGGTTGCTTGGATACTGCATTTAATTTGTAAGTCCTTAGAGTCAGGGATGAGGCTACCCATTTCTGTACAGAACTCCATGTATAATTGTGCTAATCATGACAGAAATGAAAAACTGTGTGCCAAATGCTAAAAACTTCTTGCTCTTACCTATAGGCAAAAGATTACATTTAGACACATCCAACTTGAGAAGCTAAGGGATATAAACACATGGGCTAGGGTGAGGAAGAGAAAGTAAAAAGGCCTTTGGTGTGTTGTGCAGGATAATAACTGGAAAATAAGGGGAAGGGAATTAAAATTTAGGTAGGTGACATAGCTGAGAAATGGGTAGGTAGTTATCTGACTTTGGAAACTAAGCTTCACTCCTCACCGAAACAATGGACTTCACAGATCCAGACTAACAAGTGTGTAATGTGTTGCCCTAGATGAGACCTTTCTTTAAGCATTTTCACACTGTCCTGTTTGAATTTCCGTAAGAACAACCTTGTGATCAGTGCTCAAGTGAGAGACTGCTTTGAACTTCCAAAAGGCAGAGACTCAACCTTAGGCTGAGTCTATCCTAGGTGTATGAACAAGAATGGTGTAAGAAAAAGAATGGAATATTTACCTCTGGGGGCTGTCAGTGGATTACAGGGAGAAACTTCCCTCCCATGTGTCAGTGGAGAACTAGAAACACAAACATGGCAACAAGGGACTGCCTGGCCCAAACACCGTAAGTCCAACTCAAAAGCAAGGCAAGATCTCCATTTCACCACTGTGGGACTAGGCTGCATGTGTGTATGAAACACCAACCAATACAGCTGCTGTTTTAGCTGGACTAAGGCCAGAGGGTGCTGCTGCAAAAAGAAGTAGGTGGAATGCATTACAAGCTTAAATTACTTAAAATGTAAAACAGTCCAATAAATGAGCATTTCTCTTTGATGTACAGGAGATTGGCATCAAATGCTGATATGAATTAATGCTAGAAGGAATGTTTCTATACTACTTTTTATACTCAAGAGATCAACCAGGTATGGCCATCTGCCAAAAAGTCTTTCAATGATGGTTAAACAAGATATTTTTAGTCCTTTGGTTAACACAGTCTCTTAGGGAAGTGGTTATTTGCCAGACATTTGCTACCTCTACCTCTTGACTAACAAGGAGAGATAATATATGGGGGCCCAATGTTTTAAAAGTTAAATTTCCCCAAAGATTATGGGATGTAGCCAACTACAGTATTAAAAGCAGGAAGAAACACAATTATTTTCACTTTCCCTAGGAACCTAGCATGGCCAGAAAGAGGTAATTTGTGTCTTTTAGTGAATTCCATTTTTAACAGGGAAGAAGAGTCCTGTGAACTGGGCAGGGAAAGTGAGACCACTCATGTGGGGAACAGCAAGCAGGAGTCCATGCACTAGAACTAGAGATTGAGCAGAGCATGGAAATAAAGTTTGAGTTACTAGCAATCCTACAAGCAAACACATGATAGGCCCCAAGTTTTCATGCTGAAGCAAGTGCTGACTAGGATGAGAATTGCTCTGGGAACAGGCATCAGTGGAGAAGGACTTTGAAAATGAGAGAAGCAAGAGGCCCTAAGAGCTGCCAGTGTGTCACTATTCACTGCTGTTGAGGAGCAAGTAACTTTGGGCAGAATCTGGCATCTGCAGGCAGGCGTGGGCTTGCTATCACATGCACATCAAACTGAACCTGCAAAATCAAGTAGTCAGTCACTGAAGTGACAATGTCTGCAACTCAAAAATGGAGAGACTGGCTGGGAAGTCCAGCCCTGAAGGCAATTTCTATCACTGTGACGTGTTAGGAATGATACACAAGTATCCCTGTGGCTTATGAGCTGTATAAATAATGTTCCGTGCCAATGATGGCTTGCTACCGATTGCTTTGAAATGTATAATCACAATTTTCATTTGCATTCATTAGAAAATACAGCCTGTGAAGAATCTGACAGCACTTTCAAAAAAATATACACAGGTGAGCAAATCCACTTGCTTTAAATCCAGCAGCACGCGAAGCAGCCTGCTTGCAGATTACTAGTAAGTGCAAGCCCAACAGTCTCAGAGCTGCACATTGGCATTTCATAATAATTCTTGCTAGCTGTTGAGCCCTCTTATGTTCACAAATGAACAAAACATCCAGAGAAACATAATCTCTGCCCCATAAAATGCGACTCATTGGAAAATCTTGCCAATGGACCAACTCTTTCATAGTGGTTGCTCTCAAAGAAACACTGGTGATTTAAATGAAGGTAATTCTGCTTGGCATCTATGTGAGTTGGAAGAAAACCAGATCGTCTTGTTAACAGATGGTCAGAAGGGGGATTTATCCCCAAGTAATGTAAACCAGCGTTTGTTAACTGCACCACTAATCACTGCTCAGGAACGCCTCACTGCAAGCGTGTTACAGGCACTGTGCAGGACTGCCTAGGAAGATTGTGGCAGGGGATGAACAAAGCTAGGGATCTCCATGCTTCTTCTCCAGCAAACTCCCTCCACACAAATGCAGCTCTGCTGGCCACTGCAGGCAGTTTCCCTCTCAACTTCTTGCAGCTTTGGACATGCCAGATCCTGATACTGGAGTGGTGCATGATTCCCCTTCATCTTACTGCTTCAGAGCTATCCTTCCATGTCCAGTCCGGTAGACAAAGAAAAAACGTTTTGTGCAGAGCTCTGGAACTCTTAAATCACTAATGAATAAACCCTTCTATGAATGAACACTGAAAGAACGTGACCAGGACCTGTTTCTTTGTGAGGGGCAGATTTTGGCTATCACACTGCAGCTGTTCAGTACCGTTACCTGCCCACTTGGTGCAAAAGAAGCATTTCCCCTTTCTGTGGCAACATCCTTTTTTTAGGCAGGACAGAGTGGCTTTCCATTCTTTCTTAAGGCCTCAAGCATCTCTAACTCCCAAGTCTTCAGCTGAAGTTCTGCTTTGCTGCTGTCCCATGCTTCTGTATTGCAATGGCTGTGCAATGAAAGTACAGTGGCAGCTTTCTCTTTGTGAACTCTTGTATTTATCTATGGGATGGTTAATGGAACTGGAAAATACAATGACATTCTAATTGCTTTTCAATTGCTGTAGGCCCTTGAAAAAGATATCTCACCAAGCCCTGATAAAGCTGGGCTTGACGCAAGTGATCTATATCTCCATTCACTCCCCTGTGCGTTTCATTTTCTAGAAACCTTTAAATACTGTGATATTCATCATTCACATGACCTAGCAAAGCAAGCTATGCTTGAAATATCATAAGCATTACAGTTCAGGATAAAAGCTATCCCTTGAGTAAAAAAGCAGCAAAGCACACTAGCTTTCAACGCCAGCTTAAATTTCCCTAACACTGCATTACTCTATTGTGTTAAGCTTATGAATAGGGGCTTTGGAGGAGCCTCTTTCTTTTGCCTTTTACTATGAACACACGGCACTGTCTGTCTCGTGTGGCTTCCTGATGCCCTTTGCATGTGGACTGATAGCACTGTGGTGATATTAGCTGGTTTTTTGTTTACAAATAATGTGGTGTGACAGGTCTGGGACCCTGCTGCTAGGAGGGAAGCAGCAGGGTTGCACCTGCTGTCTGAAGCCCTGGAAGGTTAAACAGCAGCTCTTGGGAGGATGGGAGACAGCTGGGCTGGCTCTGTGTTCAGCTTACAGCACAGCATTTCACTCAATATTTGGTCAGTGCAAGCTGACATGGGGACTGGAAACCAATATAATAATTCTTATTAATATACTAATTAATTAGTAATTATAGTAATAATTAGTAAAGGATATAGCCCAATGAAGTAATAATTGCTATCAATATAATAAATTAAATCCTGCAACAGAGAGCTGAGATCCTAACCACTTACACCTATCGCTGTCTTATAGAGTTCTTCTGCTCACTTTCCTTAATGACTTCTTGTCGGGTTCTAGAAATTTAGGTCTGAGAAAAATTCCATCACCAAAGACAGAAGTCTGTGCTTGTGTGCATAAACTGTCTCCCGAGGAGAGATAAGAAAAGACTCTAGAGTGAATGTTATCAGGTTGTGTTGTAATCCCCTGCTATCCATAACTTCCTGAAATTACCATAACCCTTCCTACCTATTAGCATATGTCTCCCTGAAACCTTAAAAAGTGGTCAAGGGTTCAATAAAGTATTCCAGTTTCTTCCCCATAGCTGGGATTGTGTAGTTTTTTGACCTTCACAACTTCTTAAATCCACTAGAATATATTTTAAATGTCCCCATTTGTGCCATTTTGTCAAGACATAAAAAAACCAAATTCCAACACATTGGTCACAATACATAAAGAAAATTATAACACACTGAGACCAGACTTTCCTTTTTTTTAGGGGGAGAGGTTCTATTTCAGGTGAGGAAAACCAGGAAGAAGCCAGGTAGATCACTGCAGACAACACTGCTTCTTCCACCCCTGCTACACCAATACTGTGGCTCTGATGTGCCAGCAGCAAACACATCCCTCCAAGCTCATCACTTTTCCATTTGAGCAGCTATTAAATGTGAGTTCCACACTCTGTGCCCATTCCTTAACCCCACAACACAGGCACATGTGCTAACCCTCTGTCCAGGCACCACCTCACTCTCAGACCCTGTGTCTGAGGAGCAAACCACTGCCACCACATCCCTTGCAATCCTGCCAGGGGTTGCTGCCAGGCGTGTGCTGCTCCACCTCCCACCATATTACACCTGTAATGCCCATGGTAACTGTGGCTGGAACCACCCTCCCCCTACTCCCTACCAATGCAGGAGGCAGCAGCAGCACCTCAAATTCCTCTAATCAGCTAGCCACAGTTATTAAGCCCCAGCTCTCTCCTGCTCCTTGCAAGCAGGCTGGAAGCCATGTCATCCTGCATCCCTTTGGGAAACAGCTTGTCGAAGGGTTGGGTTTAATCCGAGTGGTATGTGCTGCGCTGACACCGCCTGAGCCCTCTAATTACCTCGTTAATGTCATATCGTAGCAGACAGTCTGTGAAAAATTTGCTGGGCACTATGTACACACAGAAGCAGACCTGTCCTGAAACAATTTGCCAGAGGGAATAGTCCTCATCCTGGGCCACGAAACCCTATGGAATGACATACGCCTGGTGCTCATAGCACAGGAAACACTTCAGCGCACTGAAAGAGAAACAGTGTCCCTCTCTGGGAGGGCAGGAGCCAAGCCCTGCACCCAGCAGTGCCAGCAGGCTTTTCTGCCTCTCTGGGCAAAATGGGTTGAAAAACTCCCTGAGAAGACAAAACAACTTGTACAACCTTTTTAGGTCTGTTTTTCTGTCTTATTGTGACTCTTATTGCAGCAGCCTGAGTAAACTTGACAACTGCTAGAGAAAGCAGCCCCCAACATACCTGTGCTGCCGTGCACCTGTGACCTTGCACTGCTTGGCATCATCTGCATCACCCAAACTGCCTGAAAAGAGGTCAACTGCCCTTCCCTCCTTTTCTCCATGAAAATATACCTTAAAACCAATCTTTTCTGAGGAACTGCAGCAAACACCCTACTGTCATGTCATAGGCCTCTCTGGGGAGGAGCCAGCTAAGGCTGGCTTTACAGAATGGGATTGCAAGCCAGGTAGTGCTCAGAGAAGAGATTAGGAGTTTGCATTCCCAAAGGAAGACAACATGAGAGCATTTATTGCTTGTCACTGCACACCCAGCCAGGCATTTCCTGTAGGAGAGACAATCTATTACAGGCATAAATATTGGGGGTTTTTTTCAGAAGAAGATTAAAAAGACAGTATAGGCACCGGGAATGGACACCTGCTGTCCAGCTGCAGCACTAGAGTCTGATAATTCTCTGCCACCAAGTCCTTTTGGAAAGCAATACTAAATAGCTGGCCGTCCCATTATCAGGAGAGCCTTCAGAGCACTGGGGGAACAAACTGGAGAATTTAACAGCAATGGGACAAAACAGAGTTAAACATGATTTGGACAGGGCTGGTAAAGGAAAGGAAAGGAGCTGAGCAAAGTCCCAAGCCCATACTAGGTCATCAGGAGGTTACTGTAACCATTTACAGAACTGGGAGAGGGAGAAAACACAGCTCTGCAAGCTCTGTAGTGTTCAAGGTATAAATGTAAGGAGAAAATCTCACAGCATCTGGAAAGAAGAACATTTTTGGAAGTCTTTTTGTGGAGAAAGATATTCAGAAACATGCAACATCTGTGCTTTCCGCACTAACAGATCAACAGTCACAGCATTGTTCTTCACATTGGGCTTGGAAAGAAAATTTTTCCTTGAGCAGACAACGACAAGTACAAGCATATTCAATCTCCCCTGGATTAGAGCAACTTGCTGTTTCTATAAAGTATTAAATAAAATTCTAAAGAAGCAGAGAGATTAAAGACCAACTGCAATGATCCCCAATGAACATGTCCCAGATAGTACTGTAATCCTTGGTTGCCTATCTATTATTTCACAATTTTAAGGGCACTGCAACCTGAAAAAGGAGTTTATAAAAATAGAGCAAAAAGACAGCAAATTCACAGTTTGGTAGCTGGTGGCATTTTTGAGCATCAGATAGCTGCTTCATGTGACACACTTTCCTATACATCATTCAATGCACACAACAATTTACTGGCAAGCAATGGGTCACTCCCAAGACATCCATATTCAGCAAGCCATAGGAGTCACAGTTCAAACACAAATAAAGTTAGTTCTGCTACAATGAACAAGGCCACCAATTTTAGAAATTAATTTTAAGCCAGGGTGTAGCAACTGTAATTAAGAAACAGTGAAACTAGGGCAGACACAGGTGACAAGAAGGGGACAGAGCTCCTGCAAACATGCCAGTGCAATGTCCATCCACTCTCCCAATATATTCTGTGAAGCAAGAATTGCCCTCATGGGAGAAAAGTGCCAGGCAACCTACAAGCCAAAATGCAGCTGGAAATGACCAGAAGGCAAAAGAAATTGTTAGGAGAGAATACAATTTCAAAATCCGCATTTCCTTGGAAAAACCAGTCTACAAAGATATTTCAGTAAATATCAAATGAAAAACTCTACATGCTGGATATGGCTTCAAAAGATGTGCTTAGAAAGCCGTATGATGAGCCCAAGTGGTAACACAGCACTTTAAACACTAACAAAATTACACATAAAAGTTATTTTTATGCCTTTTGTTATTTTATATACCTGCTGTAAAATGTACATTTTGCTGAGAATATATACAGTTCATTGATGAAGAGTTAAAATCCCACTCCAGCTATCTGGATTGTGTTGCTGAACATCCAATCCCAAATATAGAATAAAGTATGAAAAAGGTGAGCAGCACCGTTGACTTTCCAAGTCCCTGAAAGATCATGCCAGTTGGTGTGTCCTTGGCTGTAATCACGCACGAAAACACATGGGAAGAGCCTATGGATCCGTTTGTTGAGCTTGCAGTTTGTTGATGCCTAAGTAAAGAGCTTTCTGGAGATGATTTGGGAATCAGCTTCCAGAAAGTCCTTTAGTAACTCCAAAGTCCTTCCAATCTGTGTACTTCTCATGCCAAAGTACATCAGAGCAGAAACATCCTCTCGTGCTTTGTATTTGAATTCCCTATTCCTGAGAACCTCTTCACATGTGGAAAGCTTTGCAAAGCATTCAGGAAGAGAAAAGAAGCAATGTCTTGCTCCTACTCAGAGCAGGACTGCAGGCTGAAAAAATAGTCAGGGGAAGTACCCTTTTATTATACTTCTTGACCAAAATGTAAAGCAGACACTTATTTTTTACTATAAATCAGCATATGAGGTACAGGGATTTAACCATATACAAATAGCTAAATACCAGATACCAGAGCAGAATATAATTCTGTGCAAAAATTATACTGATCTCCACCTTTTTCAATGCATTAAAAAAAAAAAATCTCACATTTGCAATAACATCAGTGCTTGGACTAATGCCTCAGTCAGTGCAAGGCGCTCTCAGTCTCCACTGAAATGGGAGTTTTTAGGAGACTGGACATCATTCAGGGGTTGCTGCCGAGAGTTAACTATTGGTCATTAATCCATGATTACTGTTCCGTGGTGATTATAAGTAGGGCAGCAAGGGACCTGATGAAACGATGTGATCAGGTCATGTCCTGAAGCCATATCGAGTCTGACAGGGAACATCTTTTTCTCCCCAGTTTTTCCTGGGTTTTTTGGTTTATTTTCCCCCTTCACATTCCCCCATTTTTCTTTTTTTTTTTTTTTAATTTTTATTTTTTTCCCAGGCCTGACAGAGTTTAAGAAACATTTGGATGATACTCTCAGGCACATGGTGTGACTCCTGGTGATGGTCCTGTGCAGGGCTAAGGTTGGATTCAATGATCCTTGTGCGTTCCTCCCAACTCAGGATATTCTGTGATTCTATGAACACAAATCTAGGATTATTCTGCAAAGTCTGAAGAAAAAGCAAGTGAAGATTTGGTAAGGGACTTGATAAACCTTCACCTCTTTTCTCTGACTAGCAAAGCAAAACAAAAAAGGTAAAGAAAAATGAAAAACCTCAAGCCAGCTACCTAAATATTCTTTCTCTATCACTGGTCAAGGCAAGGATTCACAAAGAGCTGTTAGTCTCCCAGGAATAACAAAATGGAAATGTCTGGGCTACATCACTGGAAGAGCTTTTGAACTGAAACATGGCAACAAATAGCACAGTAGAGTTTATCCCAGCCTGGGTGCAGAAGATTAATGACTATGAAGAATATGTATGCATTGGAGTGAATAATGGCAGCCCTGAGGAAGGACTGGCAGAGACCGACAATTTTTTTAGATCATTATTTCTCAGATGACAGAAAGTATTACAATGAGGAAGTTCATGCACTTTTCATTTTTATAATTAAAACACAAAAACTGTTTCTCTCTTACCACTTAATTCACTGCTCACTCTTTCTCTGTCCTCGGCCACCTGCAAAAAGCAGCTCCTCAAAGGTGAGCTTTTTCTTAGCTGAGGGCCCACTCCATCTCAAAGGGTGCTGCAGTGTCAGTGCTTCAAGGGCATAAATAGCTGCTTTAAGGATTTCCACAGCAAAAGAACTGCATAATTTGAATTCCTGGTGGCCCTAAAGTAGCCGTGCTGAGGTCACTACCTGGGGACATGATCTGCTCATTGACCAAGAAATAAGGGGAATATAACTACTTATGGAATGGATCTTCCAATGTGCCTGCTCATTAGCAGCACAAATTTCATGTGATCATAATTTTTATGGAGGATCTCAATAAAATATGCAATGATATTCTGTTCTTAGAAATCTCAGTGTGGTGATTTTCTGCTTTTTTGAGAAACCTGAAGATCCCGGATACCTTTGCAAGATGTTTTTTAAGATCCTGGCAGGCTTGACACCTAAAATATTGGGAAGGGTAGAGCAAATAAAATCACAGACAATTACCAGCTCATCTCAACCAAAGCATCATTTCCAACACCTACTTTTCCTTCCCTCACTGCCCTACCTTGCCAGGCTCCCAAGAGCCCTGAAAGGAGTTCTGAGATAAACACAAATGGAGAAGCACCCACTTTTTCTCCGAGTAAATCTCTAAAGCATGGAAAAGCCCAGGTCTCCCTCTCCAGACATTGATTCTCCCCCATCTTTTGCAGTGTTTTGCCTCTAAATGCAAAGCAGAAGGAGCAGAAGGTGCAGTGATCTTGTTATTATAATGAAAGTTGCTTCACATTGGTATACTGAGACTGTTTTTTTAGAGCACATCCTGGTGTACTTCTGGCACAAGTTACCACACACAGTGCATGATGGGGACATCAGACTTCACTTACTGGGATGAGTAAGCAAGGAGTGAAAGGCCAAGTGAGAAAGGAGTGAAAGGCCTTAGAGATCCACAGCATTTCTTTGAGAAAGAGACAAAAAAAAAAAAAAAAAAAGGCAGGCAATAAATCAGGGAAAAGTGTGCAGAGCACATAAATCGCCTGAAAAATATTGACTGTTCAACACTTGCACATCTGCAAATTCACTGAAGAGACATGAAGTTATATTAAAAACAACAACAACAACAACAACAAAGGAAATGGATCCCAGTGAAACTTAGAAAACTTCACCCCACATGCTCATTGCTCTCTCACACAGATGTGCACGTATACATGAACAGGCAGCTTTCAGTAGTATTTCACCACCAGGCAACATTGCTGCAGCCACACACACAGTGCTTTCCCTCTCCTTTACACAAATGCCTTTGTGCTTATTGGCTCACTTGTGTCCATGCAGAAAAAGCTTTTCCCTGGCCACCCCAAAAGCTTTGAATGACACCCAATTTCCTAATCTGACTTGATTATTTTCTCCTTATTTTGCATATAACTGGAGTATGAATTTCTAAGGTGTTTTCAACTACATGGGAAAAATGAAGAAAGCAGTTTGTGCCCAAGGAGGAGACAAAGAAACTTGAAGCAAAAGTAGATCTAGAATAAAGCAAAATAAAACTCTAATTGAGATAATTATTGTTAATGACTTGGAACCAAAACTCATTCAGATGAATCCCCTGCCAATTTTGCATATTCATTTCATTAACTATCAACGTAAAAATGGGAGGTTTAAGCCAAACAGTCTACCCTTACACCAAAAACTAAAATGAAATCTTGTTGCAATCTTAAATTCTAAGGGGCATAAATTATCATTCTTTTTAGAAGGTTTATACTCATCTGAAATCTCCTCTCGTTTTTCAGATAATAAAACTACTTATACTTTAGGAATAGGAAATGATTGATTCTCACTGGTGCTTAAAGAAAATTGCTACCTTTTTTCACCCTCACTTTCTGCCACTGGACTCTGTACAGCATTATGTACACTCAGTATCACTTGTGGCTATTATTCCATCAGTGCCTTTCAGACACTGCAAGATAAACTAAGTAGGCTCTACCTTCCGTCCAAATGATTCAGCAGGATTCTCTTTAAATTCTCTTTTGGAAACCCATTTAGCTACTACTGACACAATAAAATATAAATATTTCTACCCGTAAATAAAAGAATAATAATATCTAAATAAAATTAAAAAACCTTAAACCACAACCAAAATTCAATAACCATTTTTATTTCCACAGAGCAAAGTGAATCTGTAGTGTTCACAGCTATTCATGCTCCAAAGTTGTGCTGCATGTATTGATGTGATTGGTTCATTATTCTTCATGCAGGGCATCCCACTGACCTCACTTCAGCATGAATTGCGGAATCACAGCTCTATTATGGACAGGCCCAATATTTATGCACACACAGCTCCTCTGAATGACATGCTCTCCTCTGGCCCTGCTTTTCTTCTCTTTAGGTGCTTCTTTCTTTCCTCTGCCCTCTAACTTCTATGTGGCTTTTCATATTGTGTGAATTTAAGCTGCAAGCCTCTCCACAAACTCACATGTAAGACTGTTCAGCTCTCACAAGGAATGCAGGATATATTCATTGATTCTCCAGGCTGAAATATTCAGCCACACAATAAACCTGAGAGGGAAGGATGCTTCCTAGACAATGCTAAAGAGCCGAGCCCAGGGTAAGAACCAAGGGAATGGAAGAGACTTTTAAAACTTTGCAATTACTATCTGCAAATAGTCTGCTGAAAATACTACAGGCTACCAGCTGATTGTAGTTCCACTACATATTTTAAAATGCAGCTTTGACAAGCTCTGAACTCCTCCTCCAAATGTTCTTCCTGCTAATTTTTTCTGAAAATAGTATTCCCTATAGATACCAAGGGACTCTGCTTTTCCTAAGAATAATATGTTTGTAATATCAAAACCATTGGAGATAAGAAGCAATGCCAGGCGTCCCTACACGCTGCATGGAGGGAGCAATGCCCCCCCCACTGCTGTTGCATTAACACATGCCTGGCACAGAACAACACTTCTGGATATATTTCACAGCAAGAAACTACATGGGGTCTAATGCAGGAATAATCTTCAGAAGCAGTATTTTCCTTTTGGCTGGATTTTAACAAATAATAGAATTGAATATAGGCTTTTGTAGTCTGAATGTTTCTATTCAAACCTTTAGATTCAAAAGCCTTTTAATGTAAAATACTGATCATGAAAACAGAACCTAAAACCCAACCAGTCCTTTTCAGAATCAATATTCTGGGTACAACAGTGCAATGCAATAATGTCACCTAGGGGGTTACAGTTTTTAACATTATTACTAGCTTTTATGTTCTTTCTTGGCTATTTCAGTCTTTTTAAAATGAAAAGACAATAACCTTAATGTAGAAAACTCTGCAGTTCTGATGTGTTTCTGGGGATACTAGCTTGGTAGTATACAGTCATATGGCTGCTCCCAGATTAGAGGCAGGGTGGTGTTTTCAGCTCTTCTTGCAATTTTTTAATTTCTCAATTTCTGTTTCCTTATGTTTTTATTGTTGCTTTGCTATCTGTGAGTGTGTCACCACAGAGAGATTAACTGAAATTTCAGACTTCATTGAAGCCTCTTTGTCCTCTCCCACGACACATTAGCTACACATTGACATGCCCCAAACAAAAAAGGATAAGTGACAACAAAGTGCCCCAGAGTCCACACTGCTGATGCAAATTTCTCGAAATCATGAGTTTTAAACCTCATTATGCTTGGATGTTTGCGCAAATATGCCTGGATCTTTGCGGTCAGTTGTAAAAAGCTGCTAAATGAAGAAAAGGGATATTGATTTTTCTCTTCCTTCCCACAATCCAATATTTATGATGCAAACAACCCCTAAAATATGTGGACTTTTTTGCAGAGCCTTGAGGAGGCTGCACAGCCAGCAGAATCCCAAAGTTCAGCTGCAGAGGTCAGGCAGACACATAGAAAAAAGAAGAAAAATGTCCTGGGACTACACCCACTTCGGAGACAAGTGGATTATTCTGCAAGAGAGGTCACAATTTCAATTCCTCCACAGCTCCCCTAAACAGCAGATGCAAGCAGGGATGTGACAAATAGAATGCTGAGTTCTAGTTTAACACTGATTTCTGTATTGCCTAACTTCTAGACTGCAGTTTGCTCATGTATGTGCTTCACAGGATTGTTGCAGGGATTAAATCTTGCAAGGATTAATCTTTAAATCTGGGTTTTGAAAAGATCTGCATATTATATGCAGAATTACAGCTACAGTTAAGGTCACTAGATTACTTGTCAGGCAATAGAAATTAAAAGATGAGATGTTGTGTAATTATCTTACATTGCATTTAGAAATATTGTCTTTTATTTTCCCAGGATAAAATCTGTGTATAATTTGACACGAATTTAAAAGCACACAAGTATTGCAAATACATATACCTTAGACAATTTAACAGTTACACAAATGGCAGTACTAATTTGTTCTTCAATTCTGTTTGACTCCACCACACTGCAAACACGTATGTCATCTCATGTTATGGCAGCTGTCCTGGAAATGAGCCAAATTCAGCATCAGTGCTAAGAGATGCAACCTGGTAAGCCAGCTGTGATACATATAACTGCTGCCAGCAGAGATGGCGTTCATTCAAAACTCTGCTAAACCAGGAATGTGCCAAGTCTACACCTTTATGATCAGTGTATACAGCTCTGGTCCTCTATCTAATTTATTACTTCTTGAATTAAAGAAGCATCAAATCAAAGAGAAAAGAAAAAGTAAAAAAAAAAAACCAAAACCAAACAACAAGTGTAGATAAGAAGTCTGGCACAAAACACAATAGCCAGGTTTGTAACTCTGAGGAGCTACTTCTCAGCTGTGGTTCTGTGGTCAGAGCTGTTCAGCTCTCCCTGTTTTAACCTCTGACAAAAGACAAGGACCTTCAAAAAGAGCAGTGTGTTGAGTTCAGTGAAAGAAGCTGCCACTGGTATTAAGACTCAAGTAGAGAAACAGGCATGCCACAGGGAGACAGGAGCATGTTCTCACCAGGAACCCTGTGCATCCCTCTGGACCCTGTGACCTCCACTTCTGGACATGAGACCATAAGACTACTTAGGATGGAGGTTTTTTCAAGTCACTTCTGTTGGTAACAGTGGCCTTCCAATAGCTTGTAGGATCCAAACCCCAGTGGGACAGGCTGCAAATTTTAGGACCCTCCCCAAAAAATGGTTCTACCCTTCACCTGGAAATGGATACACAGTGAAGGTCTAACCCAGGAAATGGAAGTTCTGTGGTCTGGAAACCCACATTAGGGAAGAATCCAAGAAGAGTTTTAAGGCCAACACCTTGACAAAACCAAGAGCAACCAGGGGTTTGTGTAAGTAGAGAGTAGTATGACAGCAGTGAGAACTATTTGGCAATAAGAGACAATAAATACTTAAAACAGATTTATATTTGGAAGTAACACTACAACCAACAATGCAACCAAGCTGCATCAGCAGAAGCTCAGAGTGGACATTAGGAAAAGGTTCTTCATTGAGATGGAGGTCAGTCACTGGAACAGACTCCCCAGGGATGTGATCATGGTACCAAGCCTATCAGAGTTCAAGGAGCATCTGGACGACATTCTTAGTCATATGGCTTAGATTTAGGTTGTCCTGTGAGGAGCTGGGTGTTGGACTTGGTGATCCTTATGGGTCTCTTACAACTCAAGATACCCTATGATTCTAACAACTAATGAGGCTAAAGTCTGCCCCGGCTGCTCTTGATCTAGTTCATAACTAAACTTGCTCTTCCATGTCCTACCAGTTCTTCCAAGCCACTTCTGGAAAAAGGAGAGACTATGTTAGTCAATCACATCATTTGGTAGGGAAATGCACAATACCGGCTCCCTGTCTGTAATCTCCACATCACAAGAATATCAAAACACTCTTCCATCTTATCTGCAGACCAAAGTCTGACATTAGTCCCATGCTGGCCTGAGCCCTCAAAGCTTTCCCTGCATTCCCAGGGGTTTCCTGCCCGAGAGATGATTGATTAATCCCCAACCATCTAACAGAAGGTCATCAGTGCACTCCATGGTCTCCTGAATACTGTGCAATCAGAGGATTCAATTTAAAGTTTCTAAGGACAAGCAATTGGCTCCTCAGATGCTGATCTACAAAACAGTAGGGTGCTCAGCTACAGAATAAAGGAAAAGCAGGAGAGGGCATTTCAGGAGCCTATTGCTAATGAGCGAACCATCTGTCTGTCTTCTTTGTGAAAATTGGCTATTTATTCTGATATTTCCTTTTCCCCGAACAGTTTTTCTGCTGAGGACCTTATTATTTTAAAGTAATATAATCTAATTTTAATGCTAGTACTTGTCAGATTTCTTTGTTAAAAAGCAATAATGGTAACTATAGCTATCTTAGCAAACAGAAAAACAAAAACGTAGCATACCCATGAGAGAAAAGGTGCAACCTATCTAAGCTGTGAAGTCTCATCACAAACAAGTCTCCCTGGTGATGATTATACTCATTATTGAAAGATAAAACCATGGTCAGCTGTGAAATGATTGACCAATACTGAATTCTTCATATGGGATTATTCTCCCATAACAAATGAAAAAGATGCTGAACACAAATGACTAGTAAAAAAAAAAGGTCTCACTGTTGGCAAAATCTTAACATAAATGCATGAACTGGGATGGTCTGCCTTATCAAATTTATGTCTCTCAAAGGAATGCATCCATTTCAGGTCAGCAGATTGTCCTTGAATGCCTCTAAATGTGAACATCATTTTAGCAGAAATATAAGAAGAGGATCCAGAGACTAATCAAGCTGTCCATCCGTATTCCGGTATCGCATCTCTGCTGCAGACATCACCAGCTGCTTCACAGAAAATGGTAAAAAGCCTGATGGTAAGTTAATAGGGACAGTCTTCCCAGCCAGAAAGTTACCTCCTTGGTCTTGCCAACTATAGATTCGTTTCAAATATGAAATTTTGTGGCCCCTTCAGGACTTTCCTTCAGAATTACTTTTTGCCTGTTTTCAAGTAGTGTCATTACAATCCTAAGTCTGAGCAGCTAGGCAAGGCCTATGCACTTTAAGCAAACAAGAATATACTATAAAGTAAAAAACCTGAGTATATAAAATTTTAAAATAACATCTGAGTATAAAAGAGTGTCTCAAAGTAGCAAACATTGGCCAACTCAGACCTCAGAGGGGAAGTCACAGGGAAGGCTGTTTCTTTGCATGGGCAGGTAGAACTCAATAGTATCTCTTCAACTACATATTGATATTAATTTTAATCTCAGCTGAGCCTGTATTTGTTTGTGCATGGTTTTATACCAGGTAGTAAATGAAAAATGCTGCATTTCGACTCATATTTTGACTTTGGTGAGACAAGCATTTACTCCAAATGCTAAAGAGCTTTGTCAGCAATGGCATTTTCTGATATTTAAACTGAAATTCAGTTTGCTAGACTTAGGGAGTGAAAGGACTTACTGAGAAAGGACTGACACATCCTGCTGCCTTGAAGGTCTTGCAAGAACTACATATGGCCCCTCTTTTTTCCTCTTGATGCCATTCTCATCAGCCTTTGAGATGTGTGTGATATACAATGAAAAAAGGCCTATCAAGCCTTGGGCTAGTACTAATGTAGCACCTTTGGGATGCAAACCAGTCTTCAGAGCTCAACTGCAACACTAAATAACATCGAAACGTACAAATCGAGGTGGTACAAGAGCTACATTTCTTTTAATAATTGATGTTTAATGAGTGCAGTCCCGCATACCAGGGTCAGGCCCCTGAATTAAGAGGAAGAAGCTGCTCATCCTCTGGTATGCACAGTGTGCTACCAAGTGTGCAAAACAATGTGCTAAAGCACTAGGTAAAGTTAACAGTAAGCAAAGCTTTTCTTTAATCAAGCAAGAGAAGACATACAAATTGGAACTGCTAAGGGCAACTAGACTGACACAAACTTCTCTTCTGATGGTAAAAATTGAGCGATTCTTGCTAATCTGGTGGTTTATCTAAAGCACCTTGAGTATGTCCCCCAGTCTCTAAAGGCACCGTGGACAACAGCTCCAAGCAAAGCTGTTTCACTAAAAGGGGACTTCAAAAAGCATGTTGTTAGCATTCATCTGTTCCTCATTACTCCAAGAGAATACTAAGTCTGAATAGATTTGGAAAATTATACTTCCTACACAGACATTTTCTTCTCCTTATTGTCTCTCCAAGTACTGAAAATGCAGCTGAAAGCGTGAACAGCTGCAATACTGGAAGTTACAAATATGCTACTTATGCAGTAGCAATGCTGGAATAACCAGAACACTTTTATCAAAAGAAGGAGTTTCAAGAGTGAACTGATAAAGCAGATTTTCCAGCTTTTCTGAGAAGTGAGTGCTCCAGAGCCATGTGTTCATCAAACAACTGGACATTTATTTCTGGTTTTACAATTAGAAGAAGATGACAAAGGCCTAAAATCTCCACAATAATTAAGAATATGTCTCAACAGCTCTATTTTAAGTCTTTCCTTCTGTGAACATTAAAAATATGACAATCTGGTTGCTATTTTGGTTTTTGTTTGTTTGTTTGTTTGAGTGTTTGCTTGTTTGTTTTTTGTTTTCATGGGTTTTTTTTTTCACTAGATGATGATCCCACCACTTGGGTGTAATTGATGGCAATGTGACATTGGTGGGAGGACTCTAGACACCATAGCTACCTACTGGGAACCACTGCCAGATTGCTCATTTTATTGGGTCTGAGAGTGACTGACCCAGGAATGTCAAGGCTATTGTTATAAAAAAGCTACACCTCAAAAAAGGGAAAAAATTAAAGAACAAAAATAGGGGTGCAAGGTTATCTGACTAAAGACTTTATTGCAATAAGCTTAAAGACCTGGAGAGGATCAAAGGAACAACAGTGGGTGGAGGAACTCAAGTAACCTAATCACTGAAATCAGAGCATGACAAAGGAGTTGCTGTCCCTGGGGTGAAACCCACGAAGAGCTGAGGGGAAGAAGCTTCCTGGACTTCCATGCAAAAGATGAGGTTTATCACCTAAAGGGGCAGAGGGCTTGTTATGGCATGCAGGGGGGAAGCAAATTGGAAATGGTGTAAAATGTATTCGGTTGGCAGTTTGTCACTTTTGAAAGATGAAATGCCATATTTTGCAGATCCACCTGCCTAAAGTGGGCAGAAAATAAGTTTAGGGCAAGAGATGGTGCAACTGGGCAATCCTTATTACTATTTTCTTTTTCTACTTGTTATTGCTTACATATCTTTATGCGTGTGTCCACAAAGTAATAAAGTACACAATGGCTGTATGTTCTACATACCATATATCTGCATATGTTATTTATAAGACAGCATAGATGCTTTTACTTATTGATTACAGTCTTTACTAGCTGTAGCCAATTTCACTTAAGCATCTCTTTTTGCATTAATGGGCTGTAGTGAGGTTCATCTATTCTGTGCTCACACTGAGCAAAAGACCTCACCATAGAAGTTTCCAAGAATGAAAATTCACTCAAAGAAAGAGGACTGAGGCCACTTTTCCATAAAATGAATGGCAATCACATGCCTGTTTCCAAAACTGGAAATCCCATTCTGAACTTTCTGACATTCTGGACAGACACTCAACACAATCTCCTAAGATTACTTAAGTCATGAATGTCAGCTTACAGAGGGACTGTGAATCAAGAATTGTTCCAATGGATTAAGAAAATACACAGCTTCAAAGAACCAATTGATTCCCTCTTCATATATTTCACCACTACAGTCAAAACATGAGGAATTGCAAGGACTTTACCCATTCTGGCCTGAATTTAGGCTTTCAATACAGAGCACCAAGTGTTAACAGAGGTGGAACCAAAGGAATTTTCTCTCCGTGTAAAGTGACTTGACTACACAATGGTGACTTCTCTCTGACTGCTCCTCAGAGGTATCCCTGCTATCAAAAGGTGCCCTAAGACTGGCCACTGGCAGCACATTCAGCCCCCAACCTCACCATGGCAGGAGTACACTGTACTGGCCATATGCAGAGCTGCAGTTAAAACTTCAAACGACTCACATTCTTAAACACTGTATCCACATAAAAATTTAAACAACATTAAGAATGCAGAGAAGCAAACTTAAAATAACAGAATTGCCATACCAAGATATGAGGACACCTGTCTCAGGTACCTGAGAGACTTCAGGAGGCAAGTCAAGGAGCATATAGTGGGTCTTTCCATCCAAGTGAGTGTGGTGCCTTTTGGCACATAAGGAAGGACAGCACTGTGACCCACCATGCTGTGTTACTCAGTTGGCTAAAGCAAAATGCACCTTCTGCTTTCACAAGTGCTGTGAGTGTTACTGACTTGGATTTGCTTGTTTCTGCACATTTGGGACAAGGATCTCCCTGAGTTAGCCATGAATTTGGGTAATAGCTTAACAAGTTATCTAAACCACAGCTGCCAATCTTAACACACTTGTTATATGTACAACTGTCTGGAAAATGTCTGGAACAACCTCTATTTGAATATAAAAACAACCGAATAAAAAAACAGGGGTTTTTTTTGGATCTTATTACCACTGTGCAAGAGGTCAGCATGGAACTTCTTGGTTTACAGAGGTATTTTATCGTCACCAAACTAAGAGTCTTTCAGGGAGAACAACACTGCAGCCACACTACAGGGGAAAACAGGAAGCAAAGAGACTGCAAAGGTTGCTCACCTTTTCACAGTTTGCAAATGTTCCCCTGACTCACGCATTTGTAGGAGACCTGCTTCCTATGTAGGAGACTTGCTTCCTATGCAGGGGCTTAGAGTAAGACCTTATTACAATTTCTTTCAGTGCGTTTTCCCAGCATAAATATTCTACATTATTTTTATGCACCACTGCATGTCTCAGGAAGACATTAGAGGGTTTATCATTGCTAAAATTTCAGATATACTACAGCCAATAGTTTGAAAATAACTGTTAGAACAGTTAATGTAAACCTCACTTTTTAACTAAAGAGTTTTTATGACAGAACCTGTCTTCTGCCTGTTCTGTGAAGCATTTAGGATTTTTGGGGGCCATATAAAATTGTAGTAATACCCTCACAATCAAAATAACAAAACCTAGCAATTTATAATGGTGTCCCTTATAGAAAAAGTGTTCCAGAAAAATTTGGACATATCAGCCTCTAACTCGAAGTTTTATTTGTAATGAAAATATATTTCTGGTTTGATAGGTCTTGATTTCACTCCTTTCTATTTTTAAACAGGTTTTCACTTCAAATCAGATTTTCAGAGGAGCAAATAGCTTCAAGTTGAAATCTTTTTATTCCTTGCTTTCAATGCTCCCTTATGAAAAGAATACCATGGAAATAATGCAAATATATCAGCCTCCTTGCCATAGGTCAGAACCAGAAAAATGTGAAAGCCTTAACTTTTAATACAATACTCCTTCTGTCTGCTACATACATTAACATTTACGATGGAAAATGTTGAAGAACTCCCACCTCCAGTTGTTCAAGAATTTCTTGTTTAGCATCCACTGCAGACTATAACAGATTTGCTGGAATACATATCTCTGCATCCTCAGATGAATACTCTGTCTCTTTGCAAAGGTCTACAAGATGGGCATACCAGAAAGCAAAGTTTATTAACAGCTCCAGACAGCTCTCACTGGAGTTTCTGTGTACCTAGTACACATCTCAGTATTCTGCTGGAGAAGACCACATCTAATTTCTCTGAACAGAGCTGGAATCTCTGCAGTGGATCAAAAGAGCCATGGGGTTGACATCAGTAATTGTCTGCTATTCCATGGCCTTGAATATTGGCTCCAAGGAACAGCCTCCATGGAAGTTCAAACCTTCAGTTTTTCTGCCTTTCTCAACTTTTTGGCAAAGAACTCCCCATATCACCTTTTCCATCTACCAGTTGAATTCCCTTTGAACAGAAAGAACATTAGTCAGAAGTGCCTATATGAAGCATACCAAATTCCTGAAGAACAATGAACTGCGTCTCACCACTAACCTGATGAATAAGGTTCTTAAACTCCCTCTGTCTTACTTGACATATCATGTGGTGGGAAGCACACATTTCCTTCTCAGGTAGACTTTGACCTCCATATCATTCATGCCATCACCTACCCTATGACATGTGCAAGGACTTCTAAATCAAACCTACCCACAAAGATGGCCACAAGACTAATTCAAGAGTGTCATTGCTTCCAAGTTCCCAGTTAGTGGGTTTGGGCCCACTTTAGGTGCAAAGAGCAATGCTGCTCCATTTTCCTGTGTGACAGATGCAAGGAGAGGGAAGAAGCCTGATGCTGTTAAGCCAACAGAGCAATCCTTCAGTGAGGGCAGCATTAGGAGAAGGACATGATGCCTTTGCAGGGATGGACTGCTTCCCAGGGCAGCCACTCAGTTAGGTTCATGGGTGACTTTGAGCCACAGGGTGACTCTGTTCCCAGGGATTTACCATGCTGCAGCCCTGTCCCTGACAGCACCAACCCCCCAGGCATGCAGTCTCCCACAGGCACCATCCCAGTGAGCCTGGGTGAGCAACTCCAGGCTCCCAGCAAGAGCAGAAGCATGTGTCCAGGAACTGAGAGGTGGGCAAGCTGGTCACTTGCATCTCCTGAACACTGTAAAATAAAATAAAAAAGTCTTCCAGGTTGAGCAGTGCTGAGGTGGCCTGGAATTAGTTCTTATCCTCTTGTGAGTTCCTCAGCAGTGGCACCAACCTACACACATAGCACTTGGTTTAATTCCGTCCTTCCAATTCCCACTTGCGTGACAACAACTCCTATGCCTTGATTATACTTCCTGCTCCTGTTTTTCCTACAATAGGCTGATAAATGTAAAAAGGGGACCCACAGATTTTATATAACTCCTGTCTAAAGGATTTGAAAACTTGGAGGACATTTTTTAACATGTTTCAGTGGCCAAAACAAAAGGACTACACATATCCCTGCACGGACGTTGACCCCTCGCTAAATTTGGCTTCTCCAATTGCAGCACAAAAAGAAATGCCCAACAGGCTGTGCTGAGCTCTACTACACCATATCCTTTTCTTTATGTTCTGGAAGGAGGCTGGCCTGAGTCTGACAGTGAACAGCAGCTCTTCCCTTTCACAAACCCACAGCCCAAATCCCCACAATGATGCTGTAGCCCACAAGTGACTGCAGATCTGTTATGCAGATGTTCCTCTCGCATACCTACCCACACAAATCCTGTTTATTTCGACTTTGCCAGGAAGGTACAGAGCAGCACTAAATCCTATTTTACTACAGTCAGGATTAAGCTTATGTATCCATGATGGTAGTGTAAACCTTACGGAAAAGACTTGTTGAAACCATGCACCATCTGAAAACCGGACTCTCAGATTTCCTAGAAATTCTGTAATATTTTCTTTCCTTCACTCGCCATTGGCAGGAAATAGTAAAAGTAAAGACCTTTCAGTTGAATTACTGACTAGATGTTCACCTAGCAGTTCCCATTAAAAAAAAATTCCCTAAGTATGCAGCAAGATATAGCTTCCTGTAATTTATTTTGCCAGAGAAGAATTACACAAAACACTGCATTATTAGAATGGACTATTTTTAATTAAAGTTCCTGAGGAGAAGATACACAGCAACTAAGAAAAGCCAGCCATGTCTGGAAGCTGTATTAAAAATTAAAAAATGAAATGCCAAAACACATTACAGAAATGGACATTTGACATTTGAATGAGGATTTCTAACAGCTCAGATGAAGGAAGAATCTGAAACTGGGATTTCTGTCTAGGGCTGATTCAGATGTAATCCCTGTGTTAGGGATTTATGGCTGTGAAGCTTCTCAGCTTCGATGAGTATGTTTTTAGCAAAGTTATGCATATCAGACTGAGAGACACCTGCATGTTCCCTTTGGGAAACAAGTCGGGGATGATCACTGACAGTGCCTGAAAGAAGAAACTTCTGCAGAAAATCCCTTCAAGCTAATGGGACCCCATGTAAATCTCCAAATTTGATGTGTACTTAAACCGTGAATCCAGTGTTGCCTTCATTACTAAAACTTGTGGTAATATTTGCACTTGTATGACAGGTCTGGTTGCTCACTTCATACAAATGCATGCCTAGTCTCCTTTGAGTTTCCCTAAATCCTTGCCCTTCAGTGATAATCATGCAGCAGAGAGATTCACAGACTGGTGACTTGTTTACGCTGTCTACCCAACAAGTTTTTCTGTAATAGCTTCTGCCTCCAGCAACCCTCTGTGCCAGTATAAAAGTCACTTTGTGTTAGACTGGGGGAGCAAAGTCAGCAGAAGAAACAATTTTTCTACAGTAAACACCAAGGAGAAATGATGGGCTTTAAAGATTGCTGTTAAAAGCTGTGATTTGGAGGGCAGCCAATGAAAGGATACCCAATTCAAGCAGAAACTCTTTAGGCACACACACATAATACAGTCCTAATCCGAGAAACAAAATAAAATATAAAGCTGCTTTCAAACATATCCCTGAATAAACTTCTGTAGTTGCAGTTAAAGAATAAGAATGGCATAGTAAGTGGGCCATGAAGCCAAATGGCTATCCCTACTCAAGAGTTCAGGAATAAACAAAGAAAAAGTAGTATTCGTTTTAAATAATCCTGTGCCTTGCTTTCTCCCATCAGTAAATCTAGAGCAAATTGCACAGAGAACTCCTTGATGGAACTTATTAACTTTTGTGAAATACAGTGAGGGTCTCTGACTGAAAACACTTTGATAGCCCCAAACACAGTAAATGTCAGTAAATACTCTGAAATAACTTCTTTCATTGTTGTGAGTATGAAAGAGCTACTCATACTTTAAGCAGTTATATTGGCTAAAATTTTGCTTAGGATTATTTGAAAGTCTTGCATACACAACTGCACTGCACATTCATGATTTTTTTTCCTCAAGGACTGTTTTCTTTCCTGCATCTGTAACAGTAACCAATGTTACTTTAAATTTATTTTTAGCATGCAATTTCTTCTTTCTTACTTTACCTTTTATCACTACTGTTTAAATCCCTCTGGAACTCAGTGGAGAGGGTCCTTCAGTTTGTTGGCATTAGCAGTGAATCTACCTTGCAGCTGAAACGAGTCTCAAGCTGACATTAGATGGGGCTCCCTAGATGTAGCTCACCAGCTGTTTGCATGTGGCTATTCCCTGCCACACCCAAATAGGAAAACAAGGCGTCAATCTCTGTTTACATCATTGCAAGAAATGCTGTAAACATCATGAGATCATCACAGGAAAGTCACATAGTAAAAAGAAGGGAATTAATAATACAAACACAGGAATGCTTCCAGGCAAATAAACTTCATACAAAAAAAAAGGGGTATGCATCTTCCAACCTCTGCTGCACTAAAGAAGAAATGCCAATTACAAATTAAAATCAGAGTGCTTGTATTTCATTAAGGTTAGGAAGGAAATTTTGTCTGCCCTCTGATAGCTGTTTGTGCCAGCCAAAAGTGAATTTATGGCATAATTGAAATTACATTCCTTTTCAGCTATTCTCTTGCTTCTGCTGAGCATCATCATACTGATGCAATTTATCATGTTTTATATCTGAAAGAGCTGTTCTGTTTCCATAATCCCATCCTTTGTACCATCACTCTCTAAAAATCTGGGCATTATAATCTCCTTCCCACTCCTGGTTCCCTTTCATGAAAACTCTGCAGACAATTGTGAGACAAGATACAGAGGATGCACACAATATCAGAAAACTATTAGATCTTCTGAGAATTAAGACATCCTTTCAGTGTCACAAGTGAATTTTTTCTTTAAGCTTTTGGCTCCAGTGTCCCTCATCTAGCAAATGCTCCAAAGAAGAGCAGAAGAGACACAGCAATACACAGCTGATATATCTGTAAGGAGGGAAGCACTGTGCATCTGCCCCAGGTGCCAGCCACACGGCAGATCAGGTGACTGCAAGAGGAATATTTGTGCGTGTAGTTCCCCCTGATGCTTAGGAAAAAAAAGAAAGGAGACATCTTCTCTTCCATTCCTCCTGGCAGATGAATTAATTATTTGCTACCAAAGGCAGAAACTGGTGGGTTGGCTCTCAGATGTGTAATTGTAAGATGCTACCTCAGCTGATTGCAGCAGAGAACAGTCAATCCATGCCAAGGAATACAGTTTGTTCAGTAGAACCTTTTCTTACTGTTGTTTACGAACAAACCTTACTCCATGCTGAGATTTCAGGACTGGTAATCAAAAAGTACACTAAACAGATTTACCTTGAAGGTCTGCTTGATCAAACAGCAAGCCCTAGATGCTGCTTTAAATACCATTTTCAAGAACAAAAATATCCTTTCAATTAGAATGCTCAACCTCACCTGTCCAGATTTTAGTTTGTTACCTGTTGCCACAGTGCTGAACTGACAGTCTGGAGTTGACCACATACAGGGAAAAGGGACTGTGTGGTTACTGGATCCCACACTGTATGGGGGGCAGTAGGCACTCCACCACAAGACTCTAATCAGAGGTTTTAAAGCCAGTTATTGAGAGTATCCACAGTTACAAGATACTGCAATCTTGATAATTTATTTGGCTGCAACCAAATTACTTTATTAAACCTCAGGCACTGGTTTGCTGTTGAACATCAAACCAAAATAATGAGTGCTTTGATGCATATGAATTAGTCTGAAGGATTCGTTAGGTCTTAAGAATAATCAACAAGACAGAAAAAAATCTCCTAGTTCAGAAGTCTGCCTCTGGAGATTGTCACTGTTACCTGTAAAGGCTTGACTTGCCCTCACCACATAACCAGCTTCTTTTTAAAAACAGTAGAGAGACAGCAGTCAGACCTTTGACTCCTTCAGGGATCCAATTCCCCCACCTCCATTCCCTTTTAAATGTGTAAGTATAGTCATCAGTTTATCCCATATTTCAACATTCCCATGAACTGAATGCTAAACTCCTAGAAAGTTTAACATGGACATATTTTTCTGTACTTTGGCAGTAACATGATATTGTACTTTGCATTTCTATTTCATCTCACTCCCCAAGGCTGCCTTTGTAACACACATTCAGTCATTAAAAAAAAGAAGAAAAAAAAGAAAAAAAAAAGGCTGCAATTAAAGAAAGAAAACTAGGTAAAAAGCCAAAGAGTTAATACTCCCATGAACTTAAAAAAAAAAAAAAGAACTGTAGGTAGCTATGATCATTCTGACATCTGCTCACTTCTCGTCAAATTCTCCATCTTCTATCAAACTCTCAAAGAGGAAAAGATAAGTTGTCACTGCATGTTATACAAGCAGAGTCTGACTGCCTGGCTATAATAGCTGGAAGTGCTGTCAAAAACCCCCAAACCCTAAATGCACAGTCACTAATGATTTCATTATGGTAAATCTTTCATTTGAAAATAATAGTTAGTACTTTAATGGAGAAAATAGACATTCAATAAATCCTTAATGATGCCTAGTCTTTTTTATGCTAGCAGTTTTACATGGCAAAAACTATTCTTGGAAATGTCAACCTGCCAATCTGGTTTAAGGTTTTAAACCTTTATGAAGAAATTCAGAAAGAGACTAGAAATATTTCTGTTAATGGCTTTATTTGAAAGGTCCTGATTATGGATAATCAGCTATAAGTAGCTGAAACATAAGAAGCCCCTGAATAGAAAATTAAAGCTACATCAGCAGTACCCCAAGGCTTTCTATTCTTCATTCCTCATCACAAGGCTCCAAGTGGTTACTGCCACATCCTCCTCACCCAGCAGTTCTCCTTCTGAGACAGGAGTAAAACGAGCCTTTGGTGGTGGGCGATTTATCTGAACTATTTCCTTTCATGACTGCCCAAGAGGAAATCTCATATTCCCTTCCTTCTCCTCTCTGAGCTGCCAAGTAAAACTCAACTCCTGAACCTCAGAGCAAGAGACAGAGCGACCCAGTGATGAACCAAATCAGTTGCAGATCAGGAAAGGGATGAAAAGATGGTTTCAATTTTAAAGACCGCATTGTAATATGACAAGAATGACAACTTTTGCATCCTAATTAGTGCTCCTGTTCCTTTCAGTTATGTCGGCTGATGACCTAGAGTAAAAGTGCCAGGATCCAATTAACACCCACATTTAAAACCAGTTAACAGACTGTCAGGTTCAGTTGTGAAAATGCCTTTATTATTAACTGGTCTCAGTGAATCCTAGAAAGTGCTATCAGTCTTTATATGCAGATAATCACACGCTGGTTGGTTTAGAAAACTGATGATAATGTGCAGAAAGGCTTTCTTTTTCCCTCGTTCTTGGTTTATATTCACTATGAAAAATCATGTAGTAATGTTACAAAGATCTTTCCATAAATACTAGACACTTTAAAGAGGTATTGTACTTCTTTTTGGAGCATTATGCTGTGGATACCTATGGGGGGTTATATTCACAATCTTTCATGCTCTTACTTCTAAGGAAAGCATCTGTGGACACATGAAGCATGTATGAAATGTCCATGCAAACATTGCTTATCCTCCACAGACTCCCTCTTCCTTCCCTTTGACTAAGAAGATTACTGCCAAATTTTCTCCTGATCGTCTTGTAGCTAAGAAATAACAAGGCTGAAGTTCTCCACAGTGTTTGCTCATACTGACTCAGAAGGACATCAGTTCATGCAATATACCTGTTTCTTCCAAAAACCCAATAGCACAAAGCCATGTTCAAGGAAAGGCAGCTGCAGGGTGGTAATGGTTCATCTTCCTGTGCAGAATCACAGAAACTATTTTCTACATTTTCCCCCCAAAGAATACACAATTTGTTACATATGTTTATTCTTGCAATAGAATAAACAAGAGAAGCAAGATTGATATCTGAATCTGTGTTACTTGAATGACAGTCTCCTCTATGGCTGTGTGAACTGATGGACAATCCACTCAAACAAAATTGAACAGAGGCAGAACTTTAACCAAGAGTGAAATCAACACTGTATGATCAAAACGACCCTGACTTTAATATTCACTGATATAATGTTTTCCATTTTGTTTGTTTTTTGCACTTATTACAGTCAGGATCAGAATGAAAGTGACAAATTATTCCACCAAGGAAATGTTTTCACAGTGTTTCCAGGGAAATTGAGAGTAGGTGGAACCATAAATAGAAGACAAGACTTCCTGTTTAAAGATTTTTGTGCTTGCCTGAAGTCCTTACCTAGGGGAGCAAAAACTTCTGGCAGCAGCCATAAAATAACTTTCCAAATGGTGTAGCTCAGCTCCCTGTCCCAGGGTCTGAAGTCCTGCCCATTCCAGCTGCCCCTAACCTCAAGGGCTGGTTTGCATACTCTAGAGAATTGTGTGTTCGACTTAGCATCCATATCTACAATAGGCAGAGGAAAAGCCTAAGGTGAAGAAGGAAAGGAAGGAACAGAAGATGCAAGAATCCCACCAAAGAGGGACCTATGGAAGGGAAGGGAGGAAAGCTAATCTTTTGGCCAGGAGATGGAGGACACCAAGAGGGAGGAATGGTGTGCTGGGTGTTTCAAAGATACATTCTAACTCATTTTTTTACTCTTTTTGTTTGGTTGGTTGATTTCTTGGTTTTGTTTTGTTTTGAAGGAAACTAACCTTAATTTCTTTTCCCTTTCCCTTGTGAAGGTAACCCAGAAACTATAGTCCCATACCCTGACAGCTGACCACAACAGCGGAGAACATAAGAGCTATCCTTCTACTTCGATAGGTAACTGTCAAGGTACAACAGTAAGCTCCTTCCCACAAGTAATTTCCACCATTTCACATCCTTATCAGTGAGGGAGGACCTATATTGCAGTTGTGGGAACCTTCCCCTATAATTGCTTACAGTTCATGATATCTGAGGCAATAAGTGCTACATCTTCTGGTTTGGGA
This sequence comes from Hafferia zeledoni, assembly GCA_035583235.1. Lineage (NCBI taxonomy): Eukaryota > Metazoa > Chordata > Aves > Passeriformes > Thamnophilidae > Hafferia > Hafferia zeledoni. The sequence continues at coordinate 99,868,830 of JAWWEV010000083.1, forward strand.
ATAATCAACAAATTAATAAAGTCAACTTAAAAGACACATGAGCATGGGAACGGACAAGCAGAAGGATTCCTTTAGAAAGAAGGACCCTGGGAACTACCAACCTGTCAGCCTCACCTTTGCAGCTGGGAAGATCATGAAGCAGATTCTCTCAGAAGCTCTGCTAAGGCACATGGAAGACAGGGAGATGATTTGAGACAGCCAGCATGGCTTCAACAAGGACAAGTCCTGCCTGCCCAACCTAGTGGTCTTCAATGATGAAGTGACTACATCAGAGGACAAGGGACAAGATGCTAGGTATGTTTTCTATCTGCACTTCTGGAAGGCTTTGATATGGTCCTGCTCAACATTTTTCTCTCTAAATTAGAGAGATATTTATCTGATGGGCAGACTGTTTGGTGGATGAAGAACTGGCTGGATGGTCACATCCAGAGGGTAGTGGCCAGTGTCTCAATGTCCAAATGGATGCCAGTGTTCAGTGATGTCGCTCAGGGGTCTGTATTTGGACCAGTACTGCTTAATGTTTTTATTAATGACATAAGAGAAGGGATCAAGCGCACCCTCAGCAAGTCCGCAGACTAGAGGAAGCTGAATAATGCAGTTGACATGTCTGAAGGATGGGATGCCATCCAGAGGAACCTGGACAAGCTTGAAAAGTGGACTCGTGAACTTCACAAGGTTCGACATGACCAAGTGCAAGGTGCTGCATGAGGGTCAGGGCAATTCCCCATATCAGTAGAGGCTGGGGGATGAGGGGATGGAGAGCAGCTCTGCCAAAAATTATTTGGGGGTGCTGGTGGATGAGAGGCTGAACATGAGCTAGACAAGGACCTGTTGAAGAGAGTCCAGAGTAGGGTCCCAAAAATGATCAGGGGACTGGAACTCCCCTCCTATGAAGACAGGTTGAGAGAGTTGGGGTTATTCATCCTAAAGAAGAAAAGGCTCTGGGGAGACCTTATGGCAGCCTTTCAAAATTGAAGGTGTCTTGTAAGAACAACGGGCACAGACTTTTTAATAAGGGCTATTGCAACAGGACAAGGAGTAAAGGTTTTAAACTGTTAGAGGGCAGTTCTGGAACAGGTTGCCCAGACAGGTAATAGATGCCCCATCTTTGGAAATAGTCAAGCTCAGACTGGGGCTCTGAACAACCTGATCTAGTTGAAGATGCTCCTGTTCATTGCAGGTAGATTGGACTGGATGACATCTAAAGGTCTCTCAAAACTCAAACTATTCTATGATTCTGGGAAGGACCAGAAGGACCAGACTCTGGAGGACTGGACCAGACTTCAGGAGAAATTAACAATAAAAATCCTCAATTATTTTTTGTAGAAAAATGTATTATATATGAAGAAAAACATTAACAACAAAAGCAACTTAAAGAGTTTCAGATTTGCATTTGCCTTAGAATTGTTTTATCCTATCATTTAATTACTTTATTCCCTCCTTCTTCCTTTCAAAGTCTGCTGGCTTTGACACCACTGAACTCTGCATACAGCCATGATGAGGAGAGCTGCCTTCACCAATCTCTGCACAACACCCACCTTCTCTCTGCACAGCTGACTGAAGCAAGAGCACACTGAAGAGATTGGACTGTAACTATTTTGGAGTGATCCCTGAGAAAGAGGCCTTAAATAGACCAATACGTACATCTGGCAGTCTCAGATGGATCATTGTGCTTCTTCTGCCCACACAGACATTATGTTGATGTCCCTAAATATCAACACAATTTATCCTCTCCAGCTCTGGTTACTATAAATGGGGCAAGACCTAAAATTTTCATATTCAGGTAAGAATATCTGGTAATGTTTATATTAATTTGTGCTTGAGGTTCCATCCAACAAAGTATACAGTAAAAAGAAAAGGAAACACAGAAATCAGAAGTAATGTACCCATTAGGGACAGATTGTGTCATTTTTCTAGAATGAATGAACCCCCATTATGGATACTAAAAGGAACATCAGGCTTTCTCACACCGAGGCACATCAAACCTAAACCAAAATTGAGTGAAGGCTTTGCCATGCCTCCTCCAACAGAGCAGATACTGTCTCCTTCCCAGGCCTTTTCAGGCAGGCTAAATGTAGGAATGGGGGTGAAAAACATGCCAACCTTGCACAAGCTCACAGTGGATACAACTGCTGACAAAGCCTATGGGCAAATGTGGAATGAGAAAGGGGCTGAAGTACTGCACACGCCACTGCTTTGGCATGGATTGGGTTTATAAAAAGAGCAAGATGGGTGAAAGTATCCTCATTTGTGCCACAAGGAAACATTTTATTTACAGGGAGCATCAAAATGTGCTTATTAAAGGTTGCTTGAAGGCTCACGACTGCTTAACTCTACCTTATTGCCACTTAAATCCTCCTCCTGACCTACTTGCACCAACTGACTCCATTTTTCCCTTCCAGGGGAGCAGAGAGCTTCTTGACAGATCCAGGCAATGCATAATGCACTGCCAGCTGCTTTTCAGTCAGCAAGGCTTTGGACAGTGGAGCCAGGCTTACCTGCGCAGTGCCAGGTGTATGGAAGGGGGACAGCCCAGAGCCATAGCATGTGGCAATGCAAAACTTGCCAAGATGGTCAGATCCTTCCCTCTCACTCAACCTCTGACAGCTTGAGTAGTGCGATGTTAATAATTCATAAGTTATCTGTGCAATAAGTTACGTTCTCCTTTTAAAAATAGAGCTAGAGAAGCAAGTGTAAATAATTAATTTCAGAGGAGATATAATCAACCCTTTCAAAGAAGGACAAAAATCAATAGCTCTGAATTTTTTTTACTTTCCTAAGCATTTCCGGACAGTGCTGTCCCATGGCATCCAAAGCTCTGAAACAACACATATTCCTACATGCAGCATCATCACAACAAAAACCACAGGCAATCCGGAAAATTTGTTAATACGCTGTGCATCTCACAAAGCTCTTTTCTCACCCTGACAGACTGTCTCTTCCTCTTTTCCATCCCGCTACCCAGAGCTCCAGATGCTGGGATGAAATTACCAGCGATGTGAGAGGAAAACAGTTGGCACCTGCTCACCATGAGCCAGCCAAAGGATGGCCAGGAAGCTGTGCCTCCCAGGAGTGGTGGCACTGGGTTTGCCAAACAAAGGGAGTTTCTTTACAGGTTTATATAGCCTTTGTCCTTCAGCTGGAGCTTCCTCATATGCTCAAGGCTACATTCACTTAGGATCTGTGCTGGCTTCTCTGAGCCCTGAGAGGAAAGCAGCTAGGGCAGGGATGAGGTATCTCTGAAACTGCAAAGACTTGGTACCCACCCCAGCCGCAAACACTGCATGATACCACCCACAGTTGCTAGATGATGGCTGATCTGAAGTTCATCAGAGAGTGTAACAACATGGGATATTTCTAATCAGCTTCATTGTACATTTAGCCATGGATATTCCAGCTTTAAATCACAGCTTCTGTTCACAGAACAGCAGTATTTGGCACAAGTTTGCTTGTCCTGAAACAAGGTCTTGCCCACACCTTGGCAAGAAAAGCAGAGGGTACTGTCTTCACATGGGACTTATGCCCAAACTGAAACATGATTTACAATAAAGAGAGCATGTGTTAATTTCCCTCCACCCCCACCCCTGAACGGAACTTGAAGGATTTGCTACCAATATTTTGCAAGAGTTTGCTGAAGAAAATCTTTAATGGTGTTATGGATAGATTAAGGGAAGGAATGGAAAATAAGTCCATATTTTTCAAATGAAAATGTCACACAGGCTACAGTTTGGTTGCACTGTCACTGCTGAAGCCCATGTGACAGACAGCAGGATTATTTTTGGTAACTGAGTGGAGGATGGGGAGTCTGATACACAATATGAGCTTCATGGAGGTTATCTCCATGCCAGTCTCTGCTCTTGAAAAAGCAGCAGTCTTTTAGTTGCCAAAAGACTTCTGCTATGTAGTAAGAAAAATGCGTGATCAATAGAGCACAGAGGGATTTCAGTTACTGTACAAAAAGGTATTCTTATAACTAACCAGTACCTGGACAACCATGCAGCTAAGGTAGGTCATTTTTCCTGCTGTAACTGCCATCACTTAAACATAATTTCTCCATATGCTAAGGCCAGTTGTAGTCTTTCAAAGGATTTGGGAGTAATGAAGGGGATGAGTTAGCTGGAACACATGTCTGGCATGAGAGGAGGCTCTGCTCAGGCTGAGGATACAGAAGGGCAGGGATTTATGTATGTGACAAAATTGTGGATGTGATAAGCAGAATCACTATTTCTTTATCTCAAAATCACTCACTTCAAAAGTTATAATAGGATTTGGAAGTAGTGTCAGATGATCCCTGGCAAGCGTGGATAAATACCTAGAAAATAAAAGACTAGACAGAGCTTAGATTGCTAGGTGGCAATCTATTTGGTAAACCATGAATTCAGAGGCAGATACCGTTTGGGGAGGGGCATTTATAAGCATAAGAGACTGACAAAAAACATTTTGAAAATTTCAGGCAGTCTTTTGTTTACAGATATTTTTGAATATCTAAAAAAAGGAGTGGACAGTGTGTAAGAAGATGTATAATATAACTACTTTGAAAAAAGTAATCACATTGCTAAATTTGCTTCCTAACTACTGTATTTTTTGAGTCCAGCCAGATCCATTCCCATGTGTTCCCTCCATTCTGTTTGTTCGTACCAATAAGAAGCAGGCCATTTCACTATCTGTACAGTTCCTGAAATGCCATAACAAGTATAAATCATTCACTGTGGTTTAGGTACCGATTCATTATTTTTTGTAGTGAAAAAAAGATGCTAGAGACAAAATGGTGCTGCAGTAAAACTTTCATACAGTTAATGGGGTAAGTTATGATTACTGCACAAGATTTCATTACTTATAACTGCCACAAGCACTAAATTCTAAGCAGGGTTATTGAGTCAACATGGTGTTCTTGCTTAGTCCTTTTAATATTACTTGAATCTTGTCTTGTTTCTCATAAACTTTCCATCATGTAAACTCACTGATAGCTAAAAAAACTTCATACATTACAAAAATCAAAGATTTTTCAATATAACCCTACTCCAGTGAGTAAATTTCATTTGACAAATGACTGAAAAACTTTATGTGCTACATTAATAAATAAATATGTAGTCCTAGCTAATGAAAACATGGGCAATGTTTTATACAAACAAGTGTGTTTTCACCAAAAAAAATTTCTTCATCATTTGTGTACCACTTCACACACTATCTATGTATTATATAAGAGAAAAAGAGGGAAATGTAATTTCAGATTGAAATAATCATACATGTGGCACGTATTATGCCCTACTTACAGTGAAAATCAGACTGGCACACTCAGGTCTAAGGAGTAGCCTCTAGATTTCATTTTGCTGTATTATGTTTATAGAGCTGAATTCTTCCATCAGCAAAATACTCTCCACCTTTAGTGATGCTAAACAGAGCAGTGCACATGCACTGCAGAGCAAAATTTGTTTCTAAATAATATGCCTGAAAGATACTTCATCTTATCTTGTATCATTTTATAAGCTTCTGAATGCACCTTTTCATTCTGTTAAAACAGAAATTTTAACAGAAAATTTTATTTCACGGTTAAAAGCAGCAGTTCTTTAACTGTGCCTCCAGAATCAGGTGCTGCAGGGGAGGAGGAGATAGTAAGCTTGGGCATTACAGCATTTCCATTAGCAAGTAAGCCTCGGATGAAAGAGCCTTTAGGGAAGCCACTGCCCTGAAAAGCCCACAGGTAACCTGGGAAAGCTCATTTATAGTATGCACTGGTTTGCAACGCAGTCTGTGTCCTGGAGAGATGTGTTGGAGACACTACTAGCAGCCAGCGGACTTGTACTTCTCTCCTCTCATGCAGAAATTAATTGAAATAGTATTTCTTGCCTTCCTATTTTGCCTCTACCCTTATTTGTAAAAACACCAGCAAATGTGAGCTGCAGCCATCGTTCCCCATCAACTAGAAGTGACTTCCCGAGTGAACATGCCCAGACAACATCACTTGTGTCTCTAATGGTCCCAACAGAGGCCTCAAAGCACAAATTATTTCAGCTGAAGTTAGGAGCTGATCAAGAAAACCTCAGTGTCACACAGCAGGTGGCTGTTACACCAGGGGTCCTTGCAAGACAGAAAGCAACACCTCTGGTTGCTCCACCTCCAGTCCCTCTGCCTTCAGTGGCAATAAGAGAGACTGCCACCTGCTTGATATGGCCTAACACATAAAGAATAAATGCCTCTTTCCTCCCAGGTACACAACTCTCACTAATTTCTTGCTAAACCATTTCATAGTGCTCATATCAAATCTTTCAGCAGGTGCCACTCCTGACCTTATTCCTCCCCACACTTTGTCCAGTCTGATGGGGCTACCCTTCCCTAGCAGTGTCAATGCAGCCGTGGCTCTGACTCTTTTCTCTACCCTGGCTCACAAGGCCAAATCCAGACAAAGAACATGAGAGAATACACAATCAGCAGTTGAAAATAAGCAACTGACTTATTCTCCCCATGGAGAACAGCAGCAGGTCCGGTGCCATCTGAGTGCATTTCTACAATAAGTAGCAAAAATGCTTTGTTCTTCCCCAGGTACGGAGTTTTTAGAGAAATGATTATTCTGAGAGGCATTACTTGCAGGGGAATTAATGACCACTCAACACTTGCCAGGCATGATTTCATAGCTGTTTACACTTACGCTAAAGATAGATCATCTGTTTGTGAAATACCTTTCCTGAGAAAATATAAGGAAGATGTTTCCTAAAGATGCCCTGGTGGCTCCAAGGAAATGATGTTTTGGATGAGTTAGATGTTGAGTGGAGATGTTCAGTTCTCAAAGAAATCCACTTACTATTGTCAAGCCTTTGGAGAAAGTTCTGGTTTGTAGATGCTCAGAAGATAATTGCAAAGGATTTTGTGTTGCAAAGGAAAGGAAAACTTTAGAAAAAAGTGTTCTGAATGCTTGCTGGTTGATTGACCAAGAGAAATTCTTAATATACACCAATATTTTTCATGAGGTGCATTAGGATATTAGGAAGGGGGAAATGACAGTTGCTGGGATGTTGCTGAGGTAATTTTTTACTGATGGAGTAATTCTTTTCTCCCCTGGCAGCCTATTGACTCAAATGGCGATGTAAATAACACAGACAACAACAAAAAAAACAAGAAAGCCTTGGCAGGGATATGTGTATTTATTGAATCTGTGAGGGCACGCTGCCTTTGCTTTGAAAGTTGTAACAAGGAAGCAGCTTTGGTAAGTCTTAGAAAATCCTAGAAAATTCCTAGAAGGAACAGTTCTTAGAGACATCCCACAATATGCTACAAAGAAGTATTCATAGCAGTAGGAAAACTCTGAAGCTCTGATGGAGAATGTCATAAAAAACTATCAGAGGGCAGCCCAAAACCTAGTTGAAAAGTTCACAGTAAAAAAAAAAGAAAAAGAAAAGGAAGATTTGAAAAAGTGAAACTGAAAAAGTAGGTGAATGTAATCAAGGAAAAAATTCAATGAACCACAGTGCTACAGCAGTTAGAGAAGAAAAGGGAAAGGAAAGGAAATGGGAAAGGAAAGGGAAGGAATGGGAAAGGAAAGCACCATATTATCTTTTGGCTAACAGGACTGAAAAAAAAAAGGAAGTGAAGTGGCATGAGTAAGCAAAGTGAATGCCAGGATACTGATGAAGACATTCAGAGAAGAATGATGTCTAACTGGAAGACATCAGAATTGGATAAAATCCACAAGCATTTATTAAACATCCTTAGTGATTTATATCTTAGCTCAAAACACAGGAAATGCAGCAAAAGATTGAAGGGATAGAAAAATATTTATTAATAAAAAAAAAAGGAAAATGTAAAGGGAAAGAGATGCCATTATCCTAAAAAACCTCTAAGTGACTCACTGATTATGTGACAGCCCCTTATTGAAACACAGAGTATTTGGCAGATATCTAAACAAAACAAGAGTCTAGATGTGTTTTTGATAGATTATGCAACAGCTTCTGGAGGTATGAAGGGAG
>JAWWEV010000083.1:99877262-99893070 GCA_035583235.1 Hafferia zeledoni
AGGAGAGGAGAGGAGAGGAGAGGAGAGGAGAGGAGAGGAGAGGGCTGTGAAGAATTATTTGAAAAGGTAAGACACACTGAGAAATATTATTTAGTGTCAAAAGAGGAAAGTCTATTTCATACCTATTTAATACAACAAATGGAAATTACATGGTCAGTAGGAGACAAAAAATAATTTCCCAGTTAAACCTTTAAGGCCTCTTTCTTAAGAAAGTAAGAACTTTATTTAGATAGAATGAGTCTGTATGCATTTTACACCAAAGAAGTACTGTTGAAAGTATCACATGAGATCAAAATAAGTACTGGCATGAAAAATTACTTCTTCAAGAGATAATGATAAAACCCAAAGGTGGCTTTAAAGAAAGAGTGGGTTTCAGAGATGTGTTCAATTCCTAAAGATATTTCAGCATGCAAAACAAGTTAAAGGTAATTAACATATATGCCATCTACTGCGATGAGAAACTGGACCCAAGGGAATTGTACAGCAGCTGAGAGCAGAAGCTAGCACTGAATTAAGCAATAAACATGAACATGGATGTGAGAAAACATTTTTATTGAGCAGAGGAGTATAAAGGAAAAGGGCTGAGAATAGTCAAGGATATTACAGAAATGAGCATATGTTTGCAGTGAGCTATATCAGAGAGCGAATACTGTCTAACTGGGTCTCAGGCAATGCTCCGGGACTGGCTAGGAAAAATGCTCCTTCTATATGTCAGGCTTTAGATAGACAAGATGCATAGTCAGAGTGAATTGGGAAGAAGCTACATGGCCTTTGGGTCACTTTTCTCCTGATATATAAAGCACTAGCTTTCCCTCTGGCATGTCTATAATACATTCCTTTAGCGCTTTGTACACGTTAAATGTTCTTAAGGTGGCATTGCTTCTGGTAGTTATTTTAACAGATCTTGAGTCAAGACTCATTTCTTTTTTTTTTAGAGACATTGACAATGTTGCAAACACATACTTATGTGATACACATGTTACTGTGTTTCTCCAGCTTTTGGCTTATCTGTCCTAGTCTGACCTGCTGAGGAGTCAAACCTCCATCTTCTCACCTACTCTGACCTTGTGAAATTCTGACTGCCAGAGAAGCCACAACTCATGGCATGAGAAAAACCAGACTATCTCTACTAATACTACTACTGCTACTACATTTTATGATCCACCTTATGCCCTGCTGTATCTCTAGATCAGCATGAATACATCCAATCATCTGTCTCCCTTTCCCTAGCTCCCCTCCAGCTGTTGCCTCTTAGGGGCCAAAGCCTGCTTCTGAAGTAAGGGTGCATTCACTTCACCTTGTAGTGCAGCAGAGTTAGTGGAACTTCCCAGCACAGCTAGACTGTTGCAATCTAAGCAGCAAGGTAAGTCCAGCCTAGTTAGAGTTAGCTTGAGACCTCAGCACTGCTGGACCATTTTGCCTCCCCCATTGCTCATCCACAATTTAATTTGTCAAACTGCTTAATCCCAAAGACTATCAAGCAGTACCCAGTGGACCTGTCTGTTAATCAACAAGAAATATGTTCAGTACTGTGAATGAGACGGTATTTTTGTATGGAATAAAGACTGCTGACCCCGTAACCTGGTATCATGTCCATTAAGCACAGTATTCACAAAAAACATTGAGAAAGAAATATAGCTAAAACATCATGCAGACTTTGCCTTTTGTGTCAGGTTTATAAGTAATCTAAGCAACACCGATATTTACACCAGCTGATGATCATGCTGTTAGGTACAAAATGCTCCAAAATTCTTGCACTGGACTACTTATAACTCAAATGCAAGAGAAATCAAATAGGGGTTGTCCTTATAAAACTGAGCCAGGCTTTGTGCCAGTTGACTCACAAGCATGGTTTGAAAGATTAAAATAACACATAATTGCACCAGCTCTCTAAATCTGACCAGGGCTCAGAGGATAAATGCCTTACCTCATTATGTTTAAATGCTCTATCTCAGTCTGGTTTAAAACAGAGCAGAGGCTGTGAGTTGCCAATCTGCTGTACTGTTAAGAGAACAGAAATACTGCTACAGATGGGGATGTAGACCCATGCTTAGTACTTGGCTTTCCTTTACTGTCCCCTGCTCCTCGGCTCAGTTGTTTCCAAGGATCATCACTTCACCCAATATGACTATGTGTCAGCTCCAGTTGAAATGATCCCTTTTCTCAAGAGACAGCATTTCTGTGCCTGAAGTGCAATGTTATTTATACATTACAGACCATGTTCCTGCTGTCTAGCTCATGCTGGTGGCTCCCACCGTCACCACTGAGGAGTACCAGCCAAAACGGCGGCTTGCCTTTCTGAACCATCCTCTCAGAGGCAGTCATGCACACCTCATTCGACTTTCAAGTAGGTGGAAGTCCCAGCCTGCGTTAAGGAGAGCCAGAGCTAGCTGGAGTCAAATCAAAATGTTTTGCTCTAGTAGGAAGAGAGGTTTTAAGGAGCCAGTTTAAAATGGGACAGAAGCCCTGTGAGAAGGTCCAGACAAAAGCTAGAGCTTCACACATCTACAACTGTATTGCTTCTAAATTACCAACACGCTTGGGACATATAACAAATGAGCCCTTTAGGGTAATTGTACAAGCAATATTGACAGGCATTTCATGTAAGAAATATTCTAAGACACCTGTGTGTCAAATTCACATCTAACCCAGCAACACTGCTCTGCATGGCTTTCCTGACAATTTCTTACCTCTTTTAACTTCTCCAGCTCATTTTGCAGAGTTTGCTTGGATACTTCCACCTCAATGATTTGCTGCCGAAGGACTTCATTTTCGTCTTCTGCTTTAACACGTTTCTCCTCCACACTCTCCAGCTCATGGTGCAGTCTGACAGAAACATCTTTGGCTACCTGGTCAGAAGAGCACAAATGCATGAAAATCATCCATGGGGAGCAACAGATGCAGTATGTATCCTACAGTAAAAGCATATTATAGTCCTAGACAGCCAAGAGATTTTTAGTTCAATTATGACACTGTTGATGAAAGCCTCCAGGCCTTTCAAGTACCAAAATGAATATACATTCCTAAGAAAGAAAACTGGAATGAACATATATTTGATTATTCAGCTCCCTCTTTAAGTTATGCTAAGGCAATGTCATGGACAGTGGGAGGAAACATACCAATACCAAACCTGCTCATCAAAGTCCCAGCACATCACACAGATAAAGCAAAAGATGGGAATTGTGCTGTAAAGCTGATGGGTCATCGATCAAAGCAACATCCACGCAGCAGTCTCATCCCCCCAAATTTGCTGCTTTAGCAGCAATCGCAACTAGGCAAGAATGATATGAAAGCACAGAAATATATGCTACCTTAGGTTTTCTGAGTCCAGCCTAACAAGAATAGATGTTTACTCCAAAAACATTTGGAAAAGTGATACATCATGCAAAATGATGAATTATGGATTTACAACAAGTCAGCAAAACAAAAGCAAACTAACTAAAACCACTCAATGTCTCTCTCATTTAAATCTATGTACAAGATTTTTACTGAGTAGTATATAATTTCTATTGTTATAATAAAATAAAAGATTAGGTCTGATATTTTAATAGGTTTGGTGACTTGATGTGTTACTCTCATGTCCACTGCTGACAACAAATCATTCCAGTTTCAGATGGTTTCAAGTTTTGTATTTTTAAGTACAAAATGCTTTGTAATTCCAGTGGCAAGCAGTCCCTCTTTACACAAGATATAAAAAAGCTTAACTTGATCTTAAAGGAAACATTTCTGAAAAACATAAAAACTATTCCAGTATGAATATGATTTTTACAGGGATTTGTGCTTTTATGGAAAGAGCATTTTGATTTTCTATCCACCTTGCTAAGATATTTTAACAGTCCATTCCTGTTAGAAGTAACTCATTAGACATTAAGAAATACAACTTTGACTACATTTTTTTCAGTTATTTGGCATAAGTAAGAAGTGAAAAGGAAGGAAACAACAGCATGAATTGGGAAAAGGTATCAGGTTTTGTTTATACAGTATTGCAAACCTAAGTTTTTCAGTAAAACAAGATCCTTTAAATCTTTCAAATGCTCAAATGTAACTTGACTGTATTTCTTTCACTTTGAATCTAAACACATGTTTTTTTACTCAATGACACATAGTTTTATGATGATAAGCTGAATATTTGTTCTCTACTGCAGCAGAAGGAAATTGGTCCTGACACTGGGAGAACTACTGCTTGTTTCATGTGTCACCCTCACTTCCATTGCAGAGAGCCACATCACAGTCTGCTTTCTTTTGCTGTGAATATGAATCACTCAACCCACCTTTAAATCTTGTTCCAGGCTCCTAATGAGCTCTCCATCCACATGGCCTGTTTGTGCAACTTTCAAGCTTTTCTGTTCTGCTTTCCTGAGACGATATTGTAGAATGCGGCAATTCTTGTTTGCCCGGTCGAGCTCTCGCCGGAGTTCCTGCAGCTGGTAAACATCTTCCTCTAAATAGCTGTCACGCATTTCTTCCATTTCAGCCCGAAGTTCATCTAGCTCATCCTGTGAGAAGTCAAAACAGTGCTCCATCATACCTCTAAATCTCACCCCTGAGAGCAAAATAGGAAACATGTTTGCTAGGATACCATGTTAATGGAATGACACAGATTGCAACATGCAGCTCCAGAAGTCACAGGAACAGAAGTTTTAACCCAACATTGACTAATTATGTTGAACTAAATCAATGAATACTTGTCACATTTCTTACAATTGCCTTAATAATAAAAAACAGACCAGATGCTTATCTCTCTCTGGAAACTGGTAATGCCTTCATTTTACAATCTCCTTTTAAAATTAGAAGTGCATAATACTATACCACTATTTGAACTGATTCCTTGCTTTATTCAGGCCACAGTACACCTACTTAACCAAGTAACTCAGCATCTTGGTGATGTGCCTTTTTAACAACCAGCACTTCCCGAAAATGAAATTGCCCCTTGAAAAATTTAAGAAATCTTTACACCACATACTGAACTGCTCCATATGAAATTGCTGTCCCATCCAAGCCTAGCACTGTGCACAGACTTAATGGCACATGGGTTGTGTGCAGAACAAAGTGGGTCTTTGCTGTGTGGACACACATTTTAATAACAGGACCACAGGGACAAAACAAAACCCGTGCCTACGGGAATAACCTGGTCATTCTTTTCTGGGCATCATGAACTGTCCCAATTCTACATTATACCATGAGTAGCACATGCTCTCTAAAGTCAGATTTAAAGATTTACGGCTGAAGAGGATAAGCTCCATCATTCTCATTTGTTTAATCTGTGCATGACTGAAGCTCCAGAGCTAGAACTGTTATAAAGTCTTCCAAGTACAGGGGTAACAAGTATTGCACTACTTTTGGCATGAGAGAAAAAAAATACTACTTTACAAATTTTGAACAAAGTTGGAAGAAAAATATCAAGAAAAAGAGCCAAGAGGAGAATATTTGAAATTAACTATTAATTTTTGTATTGGTTTCTTTACAATTGTGTTTGATATTATAAAGACCAAATTTTCTGTGGAAAGCTTTGCTTAAAAAAGATTCCAGGAGAACTTGTTCTGGGGCTAGCTACACTGTCACCTCACTTCAGATATGTAAATGACACTTGAAATACCAAGGATGGCTGGAGAGCATTTCACACTTGAAATATGAAGAGTGGTCAGAGAACATTTTACACTTGTCTCAGGTGGAGAGGGCACTGCTATGAAGTTAGTACCCTTGATAAAGCCCCCCTGCCCTTGACTGAACAATCCCTGACCAGTTCCTCCATGAACAAGTCTGCCTACACTCTCCTGGTGGTCCTTTAAACCATTCCCCCTTCCCACGGCCTAATCAGACTGATGCATTAATCTTGCTTCAGTGGAGCTTTGGTAATAAATGCAGGGCAGATCTTGTCTCTGAGCACAGGCCTGACCAAAGGAAGATGGGTACAACTTCTTTAGCCTTGTTAGGATAGTTATGTTAGAATTATAGCATTATTCTAACCAAAATCCCATCCATGTATAAAATCTCCAATATTTATAGAGCTATGGTTTGATTTCAGTTAGTCAATACAGCATAAGCCAAATTTTGGGTATGTACAAGAGCTGTTATTTCCAAAATTATAGCTCTGGGCTCACCAGTGAGGCATCGCTCCACCAGTACAGCCCACCCAGGACTCTACACATGCTCTGAAAGGACAGAGAGGTTTTCTCACAAGCCCACTATACAGCTGTATATTCTCAATATATTCACATTTCTGCTGCAGGGGCATCCTGTCCCACAGACCCCCTGGGACAGGTCCAGGAGCAAGATATTTGTGTGGATGGATAAGCTCAAGGGGCTCTGGATCATGCTCACACCATACAGTGTCTGAGAGGGAATAGTGTAAACACAGTCACCAAGGTTACCCTTGCAGCAATGACATCATCAGAAGATCCAAATACATTAATTAAGCACAAACAGCAGACAGCGAGGAAGCAAATGAGCTCTGCAGACCAAGTCCAGCAGAATTCTTTGAAAACAATTTGAGGTTCAAGCCCTATCTACTCCTCCTCAGGACACAGACAAATACTCTGGCCAATTTACAGAAAACAAATTGGTGAAGTTTTGATAAATTATGTATATTTTAAAAAAGAAATATGTAGCAATGCATGCTTGAGTGAACTGGAGGCAGGACCTGTTTTTCTTTTCTACGAACACAGTTATCACTATTATCCGCATTTATAGACAATTTCAAGAGGCAAAGTAAAAATTTGCCCAGTGAAGATAGAGATGCAGAAGAAAATATTGAGGGTTTAGAAACTGATTAGAGAGTAGCAGTGGCTTTTGAGCCTAAGAAAGGGAGTACACTTTTGCATTACCAGTTTATAAACTAGGTATTTTGACTAAGATATTCATACCAGAAGAAGCATCTTTACCTTTCAGAGCTAATACAGCCCTCTGGGATGACAGGACCAAAATTATTCCTTAGGGCTGTCTGCAGATTCAGGTGCTAAACTTACCTTAACTAGATTTAAGTTCAATTAACTTTTTAATATCATCTTCAGAATGCTAAAGTTAGATTAGTAGTTTGGTTGTAAATTAAAATTTTGAAACACAAATCCATAATAAGGAAAAACAACTGTCACCACCAAGTTAATGGGACCTGGTTTATAGTCTGATGTTTATGTCTAAGAACTAAGCAATGTCTTTCATGTATAAAGTGGCCTGCAATTATAATGTTATTGCTCATCTTTTAAACTTCCCTCATTTTTATCAGGTTTTTTAATCAGGTTGGATTTTAAAGACAAATAATAAAGAATATTTGATTTCAAAGCATTTATTGCAACCAAATCTTGAAAGTGAAACTCACATAATTTTAAACAACCCAATCCCTGAAACAGTCATCTCATTGAAACTGAATATTCCCAAATCCCCTCTGTGGGCATGGAAGTTCTCCCAGCCTTAAAACTCACTCTGTCTCTGTTGGGAACTTGAATTCAATGTTGAATTCCTTCCACCAAAGAAGTTGTCAAAAGTGTTGCAAGTGTTGGCACGAGCTATGTTTCAGGAGATAGGACTGTCTTGAACCTCTTGGAAAACCAGAGTTTTCTCAATCCCCCTTATCAGTAAAGTCAGTGATTTTTTTTTTCCTGTGCTTGCCTCTGGTTCTGGTTATAAATACACAGTTTGTTTTCCTCTAGTGTAATTTCGTGTATAAACTAAAATTTAGGATACGATGAAGGAAACTGTACTTTCAAACCTCACACAGTTCTCCTCTCAAATACTGTTTTGACTGAATTCAATTTCTTTTCCAAACTGTATTTTTTTTCTACTTCAAAAACTTTCACATAGAAATCAGACTGTGTCCTGACCTCTTGTATTTAGAGATCCATTCTTTGAAGTTACTTTAAAAGAAGGCAACATACACACAAACATGAGGGCATAAACACTTTTCACTGAATAAGGAGTAGAAACCTCACTGTACAGGCTGCATACAGTGTCAGCCCATTTTCTACTGTATTACTGCAGTGCTTGGGGCTTGAACCTACATTGTGTGCCCAGTCCAGAGAGAAAAAGACACAGATTTAATCAGACAGATTAAAGATTTTTGAGTAGCAAGATGAAGTCCTATTTTTATACCTTAAAATATATCTATCCAGGATCATGTCACCTCTGGAAAATGTTGCTCAGATTTGGTATGTCAGTCAACACACAATTATGGCTACTGGATAACCTTTTAGTCAGTTTTTGTTCCAATAAAGGCACAATCTTGCTTTCAGGCCACAAAACAGTGAAAAGGGTTCATAAGAGTTAATTCTCTTTGGTAAGTACTTGTGGACAGTGAAACTGTTTTACCATCTTTTAAGTCAGAACTGTTACAATTGCACCCAGAAAACCAGAACAACTTAAGCTCCTCTTCTAAAGTTATCTGTGCATAGAAAATGAAGGAAGCTAAATTAAAGACCCCTGGAGGGGGAAATTATAACTGAAGCTCTGATGGTCCAACTTACTCAACTGGCAAATCTGCCACTTTGAAAGAAAACATCAATCATTTACAAAATCAAAGGTAAATGCAGGAAAGCCAAAACCTTAACAACCCCAAACACAGTAGTTTGCAAAAAAGGATGCTCTGGCTGCCAAGCAGATGGAAATACCAGATAAACCAAATCCCTGAGTTCATTAAACTGTATTGTTCTTATAACTATTATTATTGTAAGTGAGAATTAAAGCTCTCTTTCAGGAGGTATTGAGCTTCATACTGTAGATCTCTGTATTGTAAAACCGAAGAAAGAGGTCGGAATAGGCACTTAAAAGTAATTAAAACAAACAAGTAAAAAAGTGGCCATCCCTCTTTGTTCATCTGAAAATGGAGAGCCTGCTCCCTTCCTTAAACAGGGAGGACCTGCTCCAGCACCCCAAAGTGGCAATTGAAATTGGGAGGTTAAGTGCTGGCAGCAGAGCTTCACTCTGCTGTACATTCCTGTAGGGGATGAGAGCCTCCTCTTCATCCCTTTAATTTACTGGTAATTATGCAATTCCTTTCAGTAAGAAAGCACCAGGTAGAGAGTCCTGAAAGGAAGAATAACGTTTAGGAAAAATCTAAACTCCTTTTCTTTCCACATGCCACTCTGGTCATCAGAAAAAAAAAATGGAGGTGAGGGAAAGAATATAGTTTTCTAACTGGCAGCTCTTCCCAAATTTACATCAGCTTCTGAGTCTAACTGCTTATGGCTTCAGGTACTTGCCCCAGACATCTTCCTTAGGGCCAGCTATTTGGGAAGTGATAGGAATCACCCACCTAAGATTCATGGGGTGGCTGTAGGAACACAGAGTGATACTTAAACAGCAGCTCCATTTGCAGGACTCCTCCAGACTTCAGTGCAAAAGCCACAAAATTAGAATTCCCTGTTTCCTTGTCAGCCTACCAAGCCAAGGTGAACTGGCTGAAAGAGGAAAGCCTGTGTGTAGTTTCCATCACTGTGTAGCCCAGATACATACTGATGGGTCATTTCTCATCTGTACTGTGCAAATTGAAGACTTGCCTGGCAGAAGAGAAGCCATTATCTCATTAATACCTTTACTGATGACATGCTTGTTTATTATTGGTTTAATTTATAATGAAGTATAATTAAGGATAAATGATAGGAATATACCTTGTTTATGATTCTTGTTATGGGGGAAAAAAAGAGAGACAGAGAGAGAAAAGTCAGGCCATGCAGCTATTACATGAAGTAACCCATAGTCATCTGACTCATTCCAACTGAAATTTCCAGAAATACTTGCACAACTGATGGGCCGTGTCTACCCAGCCAGTCTGGTTATGATCCATAATAAGGTTTGAAAGTAAATTTTCCAATCATATCCACCAACTGCATACGTATTCTGCCCACAGAGCATGCAGAAAACAGATTCCTTCAGAAATAAAATAAACAGAGACTTACACTCCAAGGGTGCACCAAATGTGCTCCACTACTCAAGTCCTCTGGAGAACTGTAAATTATATGCACAATGGGGATGTTTTGTTCAAGGGGCCAGATTAAATGCAGTCCAGAGTAAGACTGCATATAAAGACAGAGGTAGGGGCATCAGCACCAGTGGCACTGAGGTCAGCCTGCTGATCTGCCCTCACTGAACTGAATGACTGGCTACAGCATGAAATAGCATGAATAGAGACAAAACAGTGGAACCCAACAATACATAAAAAAAAAACCCAAATCAAAAAACTGTGTTTATTAATTTAGCCAAAAGTCATATATATAGATTATGTCAGTACTATTTTCTAAGTAGAAGGTTATTTAATAGAAATTTAATCAAATGGGGGCAGAGTGAAGAAGTGAGGAAGAGTGGAAATTACAGTGGGTGGGTGCTGTTGCACTGGTGAATCCAGAGCTTCTAGAAAGTCCTTGATAAATCCAAGATTCATGAAGTGTGATTTTACATAATCTCTGTTTTCATATTTTAAATATCTCAAGCTGCCTGTACGTAGGAGATGCTGCTGCTAAGGAATAAACACATCCCCCATATCACTTTACAGCAGAACAGCAGTAGGGATGAATATGCTCTAAAAGGCTTTGATTGGGAAGAAAGCAACAACCATTATTTTTGCCTCCTGCAAAATATGTTAATGAACCTAAAGTCCCTAGGCCCCCGATGTTTTTACTTAACTCTCAAATCAAACTGCTTTACAAGTCACGCACCAATCTGACGTTGTTTGAAGCTTGTGCACAAAACAAGATGCAAATGGAAAAAGTGTAGGACCTGTTGACTTCAGGCCTGGTTAAGTTTGCAGGATCTCAGAGCAAAAGCAGCACCTGGCAGCTTTTCTGCTTCATTCAGGCATCAGCTACAGTATTGTTTCAACACACTTCCTCAACTGGGGTTGATGAAGCCATGTGAGCACTCATCTTACTGGTGAAATATTGATAGCATCTATTGAGGGCCACCAAGGCCAACTACTGCCTGGTGCATTGACACACAGCTAATCCCCTCCAGGCAGGGTAGGGGCTGACAGGGACACAGCTGGGGCTAACAGGGCACATGGCCTCGCTATTCTTCCCCAAAGTGACATCTCCCTCTGACAGCTGACATCCCTCTGGCCAAGCCCAGCCATGCAGGTTTTGTGCCCCAGGCAGGGTTGTCAGCCTTCTCTTTGGAACCGCCAGTCACCAGGTGGGAGAAGCAGCATGTGAAGTGGAGCTGCAGGATAAAAGCTTTATTTTGTTAACCCTGTTAACCTTTACTAAAAACAAAAAACTGGTCCCATCACTTTTCTACATTTTTGCTCTGCAAAACCCTTTGACATCCATAGCTCCCTGAAGGCTAATAAAAGAAACAGTGGAATTACTTCCTGTGTGTTCAGTGCAAGCCTACAACTCAGAGGTACAGTCCCAAAGGAGTCAAGAAATACAAGGTAACCTCCTGTGACATGCATTGTGATTTTAGACAAGTAGGAGCATCTTTAGGTGTATCAGACTGGAAAGAGTGGTCTGGAGTGGTCCCTTATTCAAATTATATCCAGACTATGTCACAGATACAAATGAGTACAGAAAGAAAATAGACAAAGCAAGATAAATCCAAGATGGTTGGGAATATATTTTTGTGTTAGTCCACACTATAGCAGTATTTCTGGAATGCTGAACTTACACCAACACAGGCACAAAGAGAAGGCCACATAAAGCAAAGCACAGCAAGCACCAGTTTTATTGTAAGGGCTGTAGGGAGTGTCATGTCTCACATAGGAGGCTGCTTTCCCATTATGGCCATGAAGGATGTAAAGAGAAATGGGGCATGTGTTGTGACAAAAACACCACTGTTGTTTCTGCTGTCACGTTTATTTAATTGAAACAGTCTAAATTAAAGTAAGGCTGAGACAAAGTAAGAACATGTTTAATTGCTAAAATTTGAGCCCTATTCCTCAAGATCTTTCATCCTTTAGAGGGCTCTAAACCACAAAGAATTCTCTCCAAGTTTCCCAAGGACTCACATAGTGCATGACACTTCTCTATGTGCTGGACAACTTAAAATAATCTTGAAAAGCAAGCACTTGTGTAGGCAGTGTTTTGTTACTACTAACAAGACTGACTAGCAATAGTTAAAACTTTACCTACCAGACTAGCAATATCAATGACCTCCTGTGTCTCTGGAGTCAGGCACCACAACAAAATTTCTCTCAAACATTAACAAATAAGTGATACCTTTTAAATGCTGCTATAGTATTACAGTCTTGCCCCACAGGTAGCTGAAATAAGGCTGCACAAGAAATTTATGAAACTGAAATCAGTTAAGAATTTTCTCAGAGGAAGAGACACTTCTCAGTGTAAACACTTGCCTTCAGCCACTTCACCTACAGGCTTAGCTTTCAGCCAGAGAGCGATTGCTGGAAACAAAGTGTCATCCAGAGTCCTGATAGCTCAGGAAACACATAAGATGGCAACTTGATATCAGGTTGAAATCTAGCTAACAGTATATGAAGCTTGAGAAGTTTGCAGCCAAGAGTTTGCTCCGCAAAGGCTTCCATGGAGCATTCTGTGAGACATTCTAGCACTTAGTAAGTAGAAATAAAAACAAATGATTGTGCTTGTTTTGTTTCTTTCTGGTAACCCTTTAATCTCCAGTAATCTTTTGCATTAGCTCTATGTGTGTGCATATGTGTGTGTATATATACATTCTACAACTTGTGTTCCATACACATAAAAGATACTGGAAAGACTGTACTATGTGAAAGTTAAATTTCCCTGAAACAGACTTCACTATGTGCACTTACTGCTGCACTCCAGCTGCAGGGGAGGATTAAAGGAGGAGTGAAAACTACAAAATTTGGCATATGTCCATGCTCTGGAAATTAACTGTTTCTTCTGGGATTTATCTAATAATTTGTCTATTTACAGTTGACAGCACCACTGTTACCCCTTAGCCCCCTCCAGAGAAACACAGCTCACTTCAACACCAACCAAGAGAAGTGTTGTAAAACACATGTGCAACAAATCCACAAGTAAACAACTCAGGCAATGCAGTTTTAAGTTGCAGAAGTTTTTATAAGTTTTCCTAGGGAAGGAAAATGAGGTTTGAGAATTCTCCTGATAATTTTCTCAGCTCTCCAACCACTTTGAGAGAGAAGCAGAACTACTAAGAACTAAGGAGAGCAGATAATGCACTGATTTCCCTCAGAAGAGGCAATAGTCTGAGCTCATGGGTTTTCAGGCACCAGGACATACCCACTGGAAGAAAGCAGTTTGTATTATCCTACTGGTCTCAAAAATACTTGCAGCCTGAAAAAGTCATAGTCCAAATCATAAAAGGGTTGAGACACAATTGCTGTAGATGATAAAGACATCAAGGTCTGAAGACACAGTTGCACATGGTGAAAAATTTGGAATAATGCAGAAAAAAGTTCTTTACCTAGACCTTGCCAGTGTCTACCAGGTCCTGTGATCACAGACACCCTCAGGTAGGACACCCTAACAGTGGTCAGTCCTAGACAATTCAGACAAACTATTTTCTTCAGTTTCCCATAGTTAAAAATCACTTTCAATATAAAGCAAGATGGCTTAACACACACTTTCTAATGGGTAAAAGTTTAAGTATTACACTTGTGCAAATCCTGTAATTCAAAGAAATGTTCTTGGACTCCATGATTTCTAATGGCAGTGTCAGTTACCTATTCTAAAAGCAATTCCTATTATCAGTTCTGATTTCATTGTACCTCTTGTTTCTGGGCTGTCAAGTAAAACAGAAGCTTATGATAAAGGTTCTCTATGCGGCTCATCTTTTTATAGACTATTACATTTCCCTGCCACACTTGAGTTTCCCATCCAGTGAGTGCTATAAAAGCTTTGCCATGAGCCAACAATTTTTATTGGTCTAATTCTGTATTATCCTTTTCTGGATGACCAGCAGTGCCCACAGTATCTCAGGTACACTCACTGACCTGTGTAACAGCTACAGATCTATAAAATATCATCAGATTTTCTTTGTTATTCTCTGTTCAGTTCCCACTGAAATCTAACATAATTTTTTAATTCCTCCATCTCTCATGATGCTCCTCAGTTAATGCAATGCACTTAAACAGAAAAACACATTCAGTCCTTCTTCCCTCCAAGTGCTTCAGATTTTGAATATTAAGATTTATTTCCCGTCCTCTGACTTCATTTTTCACTCATTCCTCAGGAGTTAAGTTTATTATTAAGTTCTGTCTGGTCTTTGCTGAGCTTGACTTAAGCAAGAAAAAACTTAATGACATCGGAAGATTTTGCTGTATCATCGCTCATTCCTTTTTCCAGTTCACTAAGCAGCACCAGACCCAGCAAAGAACCTTGCAGCACCCCTGCTGTTACCCTTTTGCTATGCTGAACATCGTTTCTTGTCCCTTAGCCAAAACTCCTTAACAAGCCTAGTCTGCATCTTTACCACCCTTCTCTCCCAAGGTTATACACCAAACTCCAGTCCTTGTTCAAGTAAAACTCACATGGATTTCCACAGTTATTTGGCTTGACAACAGAGTGTTTCCAAAATCAGGGAACAAAGATTGTTCTCACAGAGGCAGTCAAATGGCACAGTGGCTGTGATTACATGATTATCTCAGTTTATCCTATTTATACATCTTTATGGATGCAGTCTCTTTGCTGTACCAAAAGATCAGATTATAAACACAAGTCCCACTAAGGGTTCCCACAGGTCAACCCACCTCAGAGCATTCCTGAATTTAGCTTTTCTGTTGCTTCGAGAATGGATGCATACAGTCGTATTTTTCTACAAGGATGCAATGACACTTTTTTATTGCTGCTCTTGTTTTTCTACTAGTACTTCACAGCCAGTGGCTTCACTTTCCAGTGATAAAGTAACACAACAAACAAAGCACATAATGCTGTCATCCTTTCCACATCAAATGAGGGAATCGATTTATTTGGCTTTTCTTAAAGGGTCATACTGAGGAAAACAGTTCCTGGAAAGCAAAGTCCTGCTAACCAGTCGAGTGTTTGCGATGCTTTAGAAGGAGTTGGGGTTTGCTGAGCTACCACCACGTCAACCAAACGTAACATTGCCACGGTACATGTTGCACTGGACTGACGTGCATCCAGCCCCCACAAATCGGCCTTTGCAGAGAGCCACGCTCATCCATTTAAGTCCCTTATCTGCGCTTAAACCGTGCCGCGGTCTCACTTCGCGGGGGCGTGGAGAAGGTAGCGGGGGGAAGGGGAGATGAGGCGCCCGGCTAGCTCTCCCTGCCCCTATTTCTCTCCCGCGAGTGAAATTGGGCATTTGGTCGGGCGGTGGGGTCACACGGGAGGTGATTCCGTGCAGCGCGATTCCTCTCGCCATCCCGGCGCGGTCCCCGCATTCCCGGGCAGGAGGGGGCCGCGCCTCTACCACCCCCTTCCCTTCCCCACCGAAGCTCTGCGGGCGATGCTCACCTTGAGGTACTCGTTCTCCGAGCGCAGCTCCTCCACCTCTCGCTGCAGCTCCTCCGGGGCCGGCTGAGGCGGCTCTCCGCGGCTCGGGGCTCGCTCCCCGCCCGGGGCCGCAGGCAGCGCATCCCCGCGGGAGCCGGGGGCCGGCGGAGCGCCGCGCCCGAAGCCGGGGCCGGCGCGGGGAGGCTCGGCGGCGGGATGAGAGGCAGGATGAGCGGCGGGATGAGTGGCGTGCGGCTCCCGCTCGCGGTCGCTGGAGCCGGTGCCGGACTCGGCGTCGCTGCTGGCGGCCGGGGCCAGGCGCTGCTCGTCGGAGAGCGGCTCGGAGGGGCAGTCGGAGAGGTCGGAGCTGCTGTCCGTGTGGCCGACGCGGGCCAGCGCCGCCGCCACCGCATGGCCGCTGCCCGCCGCGGCGCCCCGCTTCGCCTTCCTGCCCTTGCCGGGCGGCGGGGCCG
>JAWWEV010000083.1:99893518-99916834 GCA_035583235.1 Hafferia zeledoni
GGGCAGCGGGGCGGCAGCGGCGGCCGCGGGGGCGCCCGGCGGCGGCAGGAGCGGCGGTCCCCGCGGGGCGCAGCGGCAGGACGGGCAGCCTCTTCCAGCCTCCCCCCTCGCTCTCTCATCACTTCTGTTTCTCCCAGCCACAGCCCTCACACTTTTCTTTCTCGAGCTCCCTCTTCCTGCACCCTACCCCCACCACCTCCTCCTCCTCCTCCTCTTCTCCGCTCTCTTCCGAGCACTGATTTGTTTCAATAAATCGAGCCCAAATCCCCCGGTGGCAGCCGTCTCCTCCTCCCTATCCCTCCCCTCCGTTCCCGCTCCCCCTCTATGCCCGGCTCAGCTTGATGCTGCTCAAGTTGTGATGCAGCCCAAAAAACCCGATTCTTTTCCCCTCAATCCGAGGCAAAGGCGTGTTTTCTCGGCTGCCTCCGCCTCCACTTGCCAGCCCCCTGCTCAGCCCACCGGCGCCGCTGACCCCATCGCTGCCCGCTGCCCGCTGCCCGCTGCCCCCAGCTCTGGCTCCAGCTCCAGCCGCCGCCTCCGCCCGGCTCCTGAAATAGCCCCACGGCTGCCGGAGCCTCTCCGGCGCGGCTCTGCCGCCTGTGCGCAGGATCCGCCCCCTCTGTCAGTCAGCCAGCCAGGCAGTTCTCCTCCCGCCCGGCAAACTACTTTCCCTGTACGCTTTATTATAGGGGCGCCTCTGCCCGCCGCTTCCTGTCAGAAAGCTTCATTAGGGGAGAGATTTTAATTTCCCAGCCATGAACTGTATAGCGTTGCCTGGTTTTTTTGTTGTTGTTTTTGTTTTGTTTTGTTGTTTTTGTTTTTTTTTCCCCCCCTAGCTAAGATTTTATGGAAACGCTCTCTCCAGGGACTGGCAGCAACAAAACAACATCCACTGCATTATCTTTCTGCTCAAGCCAGACATAGGTTCACCAAGAGGCAGAGCTGAGTATCCGACGGAATCAGCAAGTTCCTGGCTGTGGCTAAGCTACAAAAGGCGCGGTCCTGCCCTTTTGGAGCACGGGGATATGAAATTACAGTCCTTACACTTGCAAAGCACCCGGAGAGTAAATGAAAGGGAAGAGAGGCTCAGGCGTGGGAAAGAGGCACAGGCTAATGCGGAGAGCAGAGCAGCACCAGCCGGGATGTTTCCCATTTCTCCGCTGGGTCACAGCGGGACCTTGGAGAAGCCGCGCTGGCTGCCTTATCTGTCAGACGAAGGCGGTGAATGCGTGCTTAGCTCCTGAAGTCCTTGAGAGGCTCAGATCATTCACGTCTGAGCGTGCCCGGGGAAGGACAGTGCCGGGGGTTTTAGCAGGGGCAAGCAACCTGGGGCTCTTCAGATCTCCCGCTTCGTTCATCTTAGTCTCAAGGTATCACCCCGAAAGGCAAAAGCCCCAGGGACTGCTGGAGCCTGAGGGCACCGGGCAGCACGGGACGAGTGGCCAAGCGAGACCACACGGCTGGCACTGGCAGTGCCAGTCCGGGGCCAGTGCCAGGTCACGTTGCCCGAGGAAGGGATAGGACCGCTCGGGCATCCCTGGGCCCTTTCTCCCGGTAAACGAGGGGTATCCTGCTGAATAGGCAGCACCAGAGCTGCCGCATGAGGATGCAACAGGTAGTCCTTACTTTGTAAAGGCTGCAGAAGTGGGAAAAAAAATCAGAGTTCTATTTACAGGTCTCCAGGAACTGGGAGCAGCTCGATGGCCCCGCCGCGGGCAGCCAGCGTGGGCAGCGCCTGGCGGGAGAACGCGGTGATGGGCAGGCTGTCGGCGGGGCGCGGGTGGCCCCAGCCCCCAGGAGAAAGCCGGGGCTAGGGGCGGCAGCAGAGCGGGTGCCGGTGGCCAGGGTCCTTCCCCGTCTCCGGCGGAGGGGCAAACCTCCTCGGCAGGGCAGTGTGGTCCTTGCGAGAGTGGGCGGGCGACGGAAGCCCTGCTCCGGGGCAGCCAGCGGGCGATGTGACGCTGTTGTTGGGTGGGGTTTTTTAATCTCTTGACAGATTGGGCTTCTGTTAGTTCCCACGTTTTCCACCCGTTGGCATTGCTGCTGGACAGCTCGGTTTCCGCATCCAGATGTGACTTCCAGGTCACACGGCAAAGTACCTTTTGCGGCAAACACTGCACTTGCTGCTGCCGATATGTACATCTGCTAGAGCTACCGGGAGACTTCTTTAGGCCAAGTCCTTTAAAAATTATGCAAAATACTTTGAGGAGAGGAAAATGCAACAAACCCACTCACAGGTGTGAGCCCTCTCATTCTCTCTCCGTGTGCAGCATTAGTAATTTACTTGATTGGGTGAGATGACCAGTGTAATAGAAGCAATATGAAAAATGGCTTATGAAG
Organism: Hafferia zeledoni; assembly: GCA_035583235.1. Lineage (NCBI taxonomy): Eukaryota > Metazoa > Chordata > Aves > Passeriformes > Thamnophilidae > Hafferia > Hafferia zeledoni. Next base: position 99,895,859 of record JAWWEV010000083.1, read on the forward strand.
TATAAACTACTGTTACATTTTAATGACATAGCATTTGTTTCAGGCCATCACACATTATCAGTGTTTCCTACCAGGTCGTTGGGCTCCTAGTTGTTTTCTTTTGTTTTGTTCTTTTTGGCGATATGGTGCTGGTCAGCTCAGGTGATTATCCTTCACAAGAATGCAGAAAGCGAAAGATATGGCAAATGTTCTGTTTCATAGTGAGAAATAGTCATTATTATGGAAACACTATTATGGACGGTATGCTACATGAGAAGTACCAGAGAGGTTGTTTTGCACTATTATGTCTGCACTTTCACTTGGTTTTGGCTATAAATTCCAAGAATAGATGGAAATTCCAGCTTCACCTACTAGATTTGCAATGTGTTTATGCCTGTGATGAAAGAGGAACGGCTCTGTAATAATTTATGAATACCCTGTTTTGACTTTGCCCCACGAACAGAATGGTTCAATTCAAAAGGAAAATGAAAGGAAAAGTATGGCTCAAGATAAGCCACTTTTCCACAAACAATAGCTGAGGGACAGTGCCAGGCTTCTTTGCACTGGAGGGGAAAAGAATTAGGGAGAAAAAAAAAAAAAAGAAGAACATTCACAAAAGGCTAGGAATTGTCTGGGAGAGTTAATCTGAGACACTTGAGTGCCTGACAGAGCCCAGTTTCCTGTGGTTACCTTGTAAATTTTACGTTGCAATTACATGAATAAATACATTTTTAAAAATCTGATTTATATTTTTTTCCCACTAAATACTTTGCTTCAACTGCTAAATGCTCTGTATTTAGTATCATTGCATCACCGACCACAACCTCCTGCAGGCAAAGAGGACCAAAACTCATCCTGACTTCTTAGGAGGTGCCCTTGATAAATAGAGACTCAGAGTAATTAAAAGGCCATGACATGGCAGGGTGACCTCAGATCAGAAAGGAGACTGGAGAGCAGATAGCTCTGTAAACATATATCTTTGTGTTCTGTTCTCTTTCTCTCATACAGTAATGTTTGTGGTCCCAGGCAGCACCAGTTCAACCTCGCATCTTAATAAAGTGATTTATTTACATTAATGTCCAAACAAAATAGGGCTGTGGCACTGAAAACATGCAGCAGCAGAACACGCTGGACGGAGATGAATGTTCAGTCACACCAAGATCCCTTTACGTTGTGCTGACAGTATCAAGCATCTAATAATAAAGAAATTCAGCCCCTGTAACTCTCCCTGGGCATGTACATGGCTGGGTGCAGATGGCAGATTTGTGTGGTATGAGGCCAGCTGTAGTATTTTGGCTGTGTTCCTCTGTCCGCTGCTGTCTGAGTGATGCCATTTGGAGATCCCTATGAGAATGGAGCAAATAGGCTTGGCGCAAATAAGAATAAGACCCTAATATGAAAGCTAAGTACATACCACAGAAATCTCTAATGGGTTAGGCAAATACCCAGTAAAGATCACCAGTATCATATTACTTATTTATTTATATCAAACAATTTTTTCCTTTACTTAAAAGTCCCTAATAGTTCTCATAGGAACATGCAGTCACAGACAATCATGACCACCCTAATTTTCCTCTCTATTTATTTTTATTTGTGTGTAATGTCCAATTGTTTTCTCTTATCATAAATTAGTCATACACTCCCTCATGGGGAATGGTCTCTTATATGCTTGTGTAGCTCTTAACTTAATAGGACATCTGGGTGTTACTTGAATAATACAAATAATCAGACATAGCACTTTTACAACACATTTATTTTGGCAATGCTGATATCCTTTTTCTGATTAATGCTGACATTTGGAAACTGAGGTGTATTTGCACAAATAATTATGAAAAGTAGATGCTAAGCCTGACTACTTAGATTAGCTATCGCACATCTTACAAAGCATAAGACACCATTTTTGGCAGTGCAGGACTGCCTAAATTCTTTTCTAGGGCTGAGGCACGAGAGGGTTTACAATTGCTTAGAGAAGATGTGAAGAGGCTCAATCTAAATGTAAATTTGTCCCTTAGCCAGCCCAGCTTACAGTAGCTGAAGCCTAAGATGTTATTTTCTCCTATTTCAAATCCCTATTTGAGATCTTCTTCAATGACACCATAAAAGCAGCCAACTTATAATGGCCAGGCTCAGAGTTATAAGGGAGCACTGATGTTTACAGAGCTAAATCAAAATAGTAAATGAAGACACAAATGCATCCATACAGGCCATATGTATGGATAAACCAGCATAAATCTAGTTGAGTCTATCATTATTCCCCCTTTATATGTTGCAGATCATGAGCTGTAATTTCTTTGTGGCCACATTGTGCTTTGTGATTATACCATCCCAGAGGAATCCTAATCAGGACCAGCAGGTGTTACAGTGACATGTTAACAACAGTAACGAGGCAGAGCTTCAAAAGAAAAATGTGTGACATCTTCAAGTTCACAATTTTTTTTTTTTTGGTTGCAATTTCTCCCTCAACTGCTATCTCTCCCTTGGGAATTCAAAGCCCCAAAGACCTTTTTTAAAGCTTTATTCCTGGTCCCAGGAGCTATATCTAGGTTGTCATTGTTTGCTCCTTATTTGTAAAAAACCCCAATTATTAAAAGTCTCCATTCTTTACTGGAGCTTCTGTCTTAGAGTAATGATATTACTAATTGCCATAATTCAATCAGGGAATGGAAATAATTATGTGACTAGCTCCTATAAGGGACTTTAGCAGTAGAAGAAGGGTGTAGGGAGACTTCAGGTACATTCATTCAAAATTGTGATCCCCTCCAAACCCATCACTGAGCCCCAAAGACTCCTAACTTGGGTACTAATCTTAATTTTGGCCCTAAAGCTCCATGGATGACCAGAGCTTTTTCCTTGTATGTGTCCATGCCTGCTTACTTGGAGCCAGCAATGGAGCCCCTAGGTATCATGCGGTTACCACTAATGCATTCTATAGGGATTTCTGGTAGGAATTGAGGTCCATACAAAACACAGAGACAATCAGCTTTCATGAAAGAGCAGCAGCACCTCACATCTTGCAGAGGGTCTGGTGGCCATGTGGAAGGGCAGCAAGTGGGAAATCTGGCTTTGAAGCCTTCCTCAGATTGCAGGAATTAAAGACCAAACCCCCAAATACCAAGAGGCTGATGGGGCTCACTGACTGCTGTAAGTAATTCCTGCTGGTGCTGAGCAAACTTCCTGTGATCAGGCTCAGGTTGGGAAGCAAACACAACTCTTACACCCTTGCTGGGGGGAGAACTTGGATCTTCCTGTGCAAGCAGAAGGTGGTTCCCATAGGTGAGGCCATCCTACCCTTCCTGAGTGTGGAGCTACCCCCTCTTCTGATTCCTCCAGCTCTAGGTTAGTCACATCTGCCCAGGCTGAAATCTACAACCCTGTTACAGGTCAGTGTTCCCAAACGTGTACAGTTCCTCTTTCAATGTCCAGGGAAACATCAAACAGCCAGCATGTAAATTTCTATATGCTCAGCACCACAAGGCAGGGTTTTTTCAGTCTGGTGTCTACTTGAGAGTCATAAAAGTTCATGCTGAGGACTAACTTGGTCTGTTACCCACTGTCCCATCTCTGCATAGTGCAGCAAAGTGTCATGTTCAATAGGAAAACCCCTTAAAAACTAATATATCATGCTGTCATACCAAGGGGCATTTGTGAACCTCAAACACCAAGGAGCACATACCATGACCTTAGAGTTTGCCTACTTTAGAACTAAACAAAATAAACATGTGGCTGCCAATATTAATAAATTTGTACTTTTCCTTCTCACAAACCACCTGCCATGTAAAGAAACACCCACATGAACACTATAAAATTTATCATCCACTCCCCCTTGTAGGCACAAGTACTTAGGATCTGCTACTGTCTGTAGCATAGCACTGCGTGCCGCTCATTTTCCAGCTCCCTAACTTTCACAGGATCATTTATTGCCTTTCAACAAGTCTCTCTTTTAAAATAGAATTGGTACAACTTCTTTTGTTCCTGGTTAACCCGTAGATCCTACAGGTGCAGCTCAACCTGGGCGGGTTTTTTTTGAGGGGGGGGGAGGTGGCAATTGTGCTCAATCAAGACTTTAAAGTCATTAAACATTTGACTGTTTTGAACCCTTGTATGTCTGATGACATGCAAAAGGGAGAGTCTAAATAAGTCAAGAATTATTGAGAATCAAAGGCTAGCTCTAATCACAGGCACCAAAAGAGGAACAGTTCATTTTGGGTCTTTCTTCATAGGCATTGGGGAGCTGGCACAGAAAGACAGCATTAATTTATCAGATATTCAATGAGGAAAAAGAAAGATGGGTTGTATAATTGTTACTTATTGCTTTTCACAGTTTCTCGTTATTGAAATTGATATTCATTACTGGATATATTGTTTGTAAAATAGTTTGATAAAATACCAACACCAGAAATATTTCACAGAATTATGAAACATTTTAAAAGCTTAAGAGACAGACTAATAAAATGACTGCTGGCTGGCAGTGTGATTAGTTTGGATATTCTGCAAGGAGAGTGTCACCTTACATGGAAGAAAACATCAGTCAGAATATTATAAATTATCCATTTCTAATGGTACAGTTGGCTGAAGAAAGCTGCAGAAAATATCATATTTTGCACACACACACACACATACCTCTGTTAACTAACCAATATCCCAATATAGCAAACATTCAATAGGATTAATTCCTAGATATATCTGTGCCAAATTTAGCAATTACAGTCAGTATTTTTCCACAGTGCTTCATTCCCACTGTATTATTTCCTTCTACCCTTAGCACCTCTTCAACTATTTCTTTTCTGACCATGACTAAAGAGGCTGTTCCCAGCAGAAATGAAGTTCCAAATTTTTTTCATTCCCCCTTCAATTCTTCCTAAGATGCCATGGGCAGACATGGCATATTCTTTACTTTATCTCCTTTTAGTAATTTCAATTAATCTACCTTCAATTGATCCTAAACATTTAGGACCTATGGCTTTAGTGCCAATTCTCTTCAAAGCTGTTTTCAAGTCTGGTTCTTTAAACAGCTGCTCCCTAGTTTTTTCCTGCCTCTGAAAATCCCAAACAATTGCTTCTTACAAATACTCTGACTGGGATGGTTTAGGGGTTGCTTTGTCCTCAGTGCATCTGCTGTTCTGTTAGGGCTCAGGAAAGCTGATTACTGAAGTCTGCTTCACAATTCCTATGTTTCCACATGGAATTTCCCCTCCAAGTCCCCCATGCAAATTTGGGGCACATCGTTGCATTCCCATGCAACACTCTTGATTATGCGGCACCTTTGAGGCAAGCACATAGTTAGTTCCTGCAGTTTAGACTCAGCCAAGAAGGCTCCACAATAAGCTGAGAAATCAGTGATTTTTAAGGACCATACAAACTCTCGCTCGTCAGTATTTAAGTACCAAAAAATAAAGGCCCAGAAGAAGTAGAACCAATAAGCAGAACTGCATCATCCTGACATAAGGAGAAGTATAAGCAAGCAAGATTGATTTTCATACATCAGATGGATGTTTGGAAGACAGACCATTGATTACGAAGAAAGTAGAGGAATACAATACCTACAATCTCAGCACAATGTATGTCACCAAACCCAGTATTAGTTGTGTGTTCAGAGTTCTATGCTCTTTCAACAGAGAGGTCATTGACTTTATTTTTTGAATTTAAATGAATGTGCCAGCACTTCCTACTCACAAGTTGAAGAAGCAGCTTTGCTTGCTTTCTTAACTTATCTTGTAGTGTGTAACAGTTTGTTTCTCATCAGAAGCAGAATGGATAGTGTTGTTTCCCTGTATGTGTCACACACAGTTCAACAATAAAGATTTTCACTGAAAAATATTCACTGAACTAATACTCACTAAAAAATATTTTCAGATCAACAGACACCTGTAGCATATCCAAGAAGTGTTCCTAGCACTGAATTATTAGAATTTCAAAAGAGACTCAAAAATTTGACACTTGTTTCTTTACAACACTTTGGGGCTTTTCTTTTTTGGAGGCTAGATTGAAGCAGTTCTTTATAACATTTAGTACCAGAAATGCTTGTGTTTTAGAAAGAATAAGATACAATCTGATAGCTGATTGATTTGCTGCATTTCAGGTTGCAGAGTGGAGCTCAGAATTGTGTTGATGTGTCTTGCCAGGGCAGGAAAAGCAAGGAAGAAGGAAAGTCTTCCAGTAATCTTATTTTGTAAGAAAGCTTGGAGTCCGTTCTCCAGCTTCTGAATGAAGAAATATTTCTTTGTCAATTTCTTGCCTCCCAGTGGAATTAAAGCTCTAATAATCTTTATTTAAAATTGTGAGCTGACAGCATGCTGCTAACACTGACCAGTTTTGTGATGTTAAATGTATTTGAATGCCTTACCTGTGCAATAATTAGTCTGATATTCACAAAAAAAACTTTTTACTTTAGAGACAAGATAAACCAAATCTTCAGTTTATTGGATAGGTATCTTGGTCTGAGAGTGATAACAAGTTCCCACAGCCATCTTTCTTACACTGAAGCCACAACTTCCTAAATTTAGGAAATTTATCCTAATCCTTGATAAGAACCGGCACTTGTTGCAGGGATGCCACAGCAGTGGGTGTTCCAGGACTGTTGTTGTTGTGGCAGGAGTGCGAACCAGTCACCTTCACAGTGGGATGCAGGCAGTGTTGTTCACATCTGGAGGCAGAGGTGCTTGTCCTGATCACAACTCTTCAGCCCTGAGCTGGGAGGAGACAGGGCTGGGATTTGGTTTTCCACTTTTTCTCACATCTGCGCTGCCACGGGCTTGGCTCTCCTTCCCAAAGGTTTGTGTCCTCCATCCCCAAAGGGACTGGTGAGCTGAGTGGTTTGCTCATCCCTGCCTAGTTGGGCCATATGAATGACCTGGGAGTGCAGGCTGGAGTGTGAGCTGGAGACCTGCATGTGCTGGCTCTGATGCTTGTTTCCCTGCAAAAAGTTAAATCCATTGACTATAGTGGCACAGTTTATGATTGCTTGGGTAAGACTAGGTTAAACCCAGAGGAAAAAAAGAGTAAGAAGATCTCTGCTTCCAAGAGGGGATGTCAGCACAGAAGAGAAATCACAAACCAGCTACTGATCTGTGTGAGTACAGATGATTCAGCACTGGATGTAGAGCAGACGCTAATTAGAAATAATAAAATGAAGCCATTGAGACTTCCATAGAACTACTAACATTCTTCTAAATACTAAGAGCTTATGAAATGCACAATAAACCATTTATTTAAAATTTTCTGAAGAGTTTTGATAAAGTCTGACTTTGGAGGTTCTTGACTATTCATCTTGTAATGAGTCAAAAATTTACTGCAAGGTGGGAAGAATGTAGGGATAACTGATAAAAAGCTGTTCGTTGTTGAACTTGTCAAGCAGTATCACAACACCATAGGCAATTTCAACAAGTTTATTTGCAATTTAGAAGACAAAGTGAACATCCTCATTCACTAAACCTGCTCATAGCAAACTATTATTCTGGTGGCTAAAGACTGGCAGACTCTAGGAAACCCTAATGCAATTAGGTAATAGACAATCTTGTGGTAAATTAAATTAGACCCATGAAAGACTGGGGACAAGTGATGAGCAAATAATTCTTTCAAAAATGTATTCAGCATATATGGCTTTTGCAAAGTGATGAAGACACATGGCCTTTCCAAGTGGATGAAGAGAGCCAGGCAATGGCGATGGAGGGCAGGGAGGAGGAAGGCGCTGATGGAGGCTCCATGAGACACCATGGCTGTGTACAACACCTGTTGGCAGTGCCTCCCTCTAGCAAACCCACCCCACATATCACAGGCCTTTGTTGTATGAGGATGTCCCTCTTCATTCCATGTTCAGTGGTGCAGAAGCCATTCACCCCTCTAAGGGTGAGCAGCTCTGCTGCGAGGAGTGCCAGCATAATGTGGCAGTTCATGAGAAACATGGCAGTGCAGTTCCATTTCAACAACAGTGAGTTTATGTTTGTGCACCTCTCATTTTTAATTCATGGATACATTAATTTTGTATAATTTGCATCATAACTAGACCTTTTCCTGCAAAGGAATGAACACTAAGGATCCATTATTTTTATCTTTTCCCCCCTGTATTCTGCTTTGTTGTTAGTCACCTTCTCTACAGGAATCAATGTTCCTTTTCCTAAAAAACAGGCATGCGGGACTTATTCAGACAAAGTGCTGATATTAAAATTGGGACACTTCCTTTTAGCAATAAACAGTGAACAATAATATAAAGCATTATGGTATGACAGACATCACTTGAATGAAGAAGAATAGACATCTGACTCATCATTTTTGCTGTCCGTCAACAGTAATGAATTCAGATGTGCCAGTGTCTCTGCATGCCACACAACAGGTTGTCTCCTCATTTGTTTTGGACTTTGGTACTAAAAATCTGCATTGCCACAATGTGTGTGTTTATCTATTTTTATAACATTCTTATTCTCTGCTGACAACCAAGAAAGATCTTTAACATCTATTAAATTTTTACTTGTTGCTAATTATTTTTAAGCTTATCACAGTTTGTAAGCTCTCTTTAGTTGCCTTAATTTTGGACTCTTTACACCATCCTTTTTCCATTCAAGACAAGAATACACTGCCTAAGGAGGTAAAGCCATGTTCTATTTTAACAGACTCCAGAAAAGATCAAAAAGTTATGAATGAATCCTGTGGTCTAGATGAACATCTATTGTGCTCATGTGACTGCATGAAACACAAAAAGAGAATAAAAAAGGCAGGGTCACTTTCAGCTTTTAGATTCTCTTCCTTTACTACACTTTCCCTGAAGCATGCCCCTGCCTTTGTGTATCTCTGTCTCCTCCTTTCTCTTCTCTTGTAACTCCTGCTCATTCAGAGTATTAAAAGCCTCTTTGGGCCACATTACTCCTCTCTTCAAATCCTTCTTGCCTGCAGCATAATTTTTAAGGTCTTATCATCCCATCTTTGTGGGGTTACCCGTGCTTCCTGCCTCTTTCCAAGCATAAACTATAACCAGGAGAGGAAAGATGCTGTAGGCCTGCCAAGTTTGAAACCATTATGTTTAAATCTGGCAGTAAGTCAAGGCAGAGATGCAGCTGCAAAGCTGCATTTTGGTACATATTTTATGCCTGATCTGTAGTAGAGGTGAGCTGTGTAAACTATCTGTTGAAACCTATGTGGGATGGAAAATCACAGTGCTAGGAAATATACTATCAAAAGGAGACTGGGGAAGGAGAGAGAAAAAGCAGCTTCTCAGTGAACTCATCACCCCACTGTGGGATAAAACAAGGTGACCAGGAAAACCTAGTCATGGGTACTTGGCAGTATTTTCCTGCCTTGCCTCCTCAAGAGCAAGTAAAAGCCATTCACATTCACAGCCCTTCAAATAAAGTTGCCTTACATGGTGGATACAAAATATGGCTTCAATCTCTTTTTTCTTCGTCTAAATGGTGTACTTACAGTGTTTGCTCTTGAAGAATTTTCAAGAATATGTACTGAATAGTTTGATGCAAAATTAGTAAAAGACTAGCAATGCTCTCATTTAATGTAATATTTGTATTGTCATAACAGTCCTGCAATCTCAGAGATCAGAGATCAGCCCCAAAGCCAGAGGTCAGATTCTCAGTTTGTGCTTCAATGGCTTAGTAATGTTCTTCTGAATACAGGAAAATATAAACTGTTGGGAGAAATTCATAGGAAAATATAAGCTGTAAACTCAGTATTCCTAGATAATAAGCTTTACTTTATATTCTTTGGTATCTTGGTGAATTTGCCTGTAAATCTGTGTTGCTACTGCATGTTTTATCTGATAAGTGGTATTAAATAATGCTAATCTTTTTGCTGGGTAACATTTGTCTCAATTACTATGCATATTTGAAATTTTACATTCTATTAAATGAAGAATATCATTCAACCAAAACTATCAAATATAAGGTTAAGAATTGAAAGCTATATTGCTAACTGAAGGCTATCACATGCTACAGAGCAAAATGTTTTAAAGAATACCATACAATACCATACGGATCTAAGCTTTTCGAAGCAGGATATGCAGGATTAGGGCTACATTTAAATCCAAACATGATAAAAGGAAAAAACTAAATCGGCAAAACAGGACTACTTTACAGTCATGTTATGTAAGAACTTACATAGGAAAATAATTCAACCCCTGGTTCTGTCTTGTGATGGTATCAGGAGGGAAAAAGATATTTTAAAATATTAATTCTTTTTTTTTTTATCTGTCCTTATCTGATCCGATACCATAAATATCAAAATACTTTAATCCAAACTGTATGGCTATTGCCATCACAGTGCAGAGCTCATTTAGTTTGTAAGCCTCAGTCCTGTATTTTCTGTTTCAGCACATTTCAGTTTCTTTTCAGTACCAGCTCAGCTCTGACATATTGGGATTTTGTGACCACTGAAATACTGAGCTACATGATGCTTTTCAAATAACTTCAGCATTATCTATACTACATTCTATTTTCATGTTTGTGACAGATATTCTCAGTACTGACTCAGTCTTGAAGTCACTTGCGTTTTCAGGAAAAAATGCTAAGTTACACTGGCCCTTTGAGACTACGTATATTGGCTACATAATATGTATCTATTTTGTAAGCAGCTTACGGTAGGAACCATGTATTATATAAAGTTGAGTGTATAACCAATGTCCTTATTTAGTAATAACCCATGTTCTCACTCCTCCTGACTGCAGTGCCTGGTGGCAGACTGGGATTTGTTTGTGAAGAGATGAGTGGTAGCACAATAACATCTGCTAAAATACACTTGTTATTCCTGCCTTTCCCATTCAAAGATGAAGACAGCAAGCAGCCAGCGGCACAACCTCCTTGGCAATCAAAATGCATAAGATGCTCCTAGATACTATCCATGTCATTCCATCTTCTACCTCCTCAGGAAGAAATGCTGTGATGGAGATGGCAGCATTATCCTCGGGAGGGTACCACTGCTCCCTTCCTTTCCTCTCTCCCTCTCTCTCTCCCTAGTGCTCCCACAGAAATATGCTGCCTTTGGAAATTCATGTGCCAGGATGTTATTCAAAGATTTATGGTTCCTGATTCACGCTACAGTCCGCTCTTGTGGCTTTGTTTACTTGGCAGGGTGAGGGAGGGAGGAGGGAACTGGATTAGCCTCAAAACCCCACAACAAAAGGCAGAAAAGCACTGCCTTAGGCATTTAATAATCTGCATTTCTAGAGAATTACTGAATATACCAGAATTATCTCCTGAAAATCTGATGTATTTTAAAATAGTTATTCATAGCACTTAGGAAGCACTTCACATCAAAACAGATTTGAAATCAACAGGAGTTTTGGTTTGATCTGGTAACCACTGTCACATACCATAAGGGAAGAACAAACCAAAATGTTCTTGGTTTATCTACTTTGCCTTTAGAAGAATAAACGTTACACTGATAAAAATAATCAGAACCACTTGGATGGGAGCACTGGGAAAAATAAAGGGAAACAATTCAGGTTTTTGGTCAAGTGAACAATTATCTTGCCATTTGTAAGGACCTTTGCAGCTGAGAGGGGACTACAGTATTTCCCTGAACATAATATGGAGAGAGGACTGAGGTATTGTTGGTTTTTGTTTTTTTTTAAGAGAGCAAGTAAACTACTTATACTTTGCTCATGGTATTGATATCACACAGTGGCTCAAAATGCTAATTTGCTTAATTGGACTAGTCCACTTCCCTCCTGTTATGGGAATTCAAGCTTCAATGGCAAATTCAACCTCCTAATGAGATTATGGTGACATTCTCAGTATGAGGCTGTGGGGTGGCTGTAAGATGGGCAAAGAAGCCACACGTTTCCTTGGTGACTGTCTGAGTGGTTACCCCTGGTAAGATGGGTTGGAGGGAAGAATCAGTCTGAGTGACAGTTCTTCATCTTTTAACTTCAGTTCATGGCTGAGCAAAGCAGAAATAATGCCAAGAAACGACCATGGGGAAATTAGCCTTGTTTTAATCTCTGTCTTTTCCAGCTGATGTCAGTAGAAGGGGACAAGACAAAGGACCTCAAGCTGTGGTTAAGATCATTAAAACAGAAGAATATAAAGCCACGGACATGCCTGTACCATCTATTAAATATTAATTTCAGTTGAATGCAGATATTTTTCTTTGTTGTGCTGTTTGATACTATCATTATTATTATACCTTGAATCCATTTTATGTAGTTTTTTTTCCCTTTTTTAAGCTCCTTTGTAATGAAGGTGCCTTTTAGTCAGCTCCACCAGCTAATCAGATTGCTTTCCCTTCATTACTCACATTGAGCTTCTAAAGCCTGAAGCCTAAGCTAACTGGAATATATGCTCACAATTTAAGTAATGTGGAAGAGCTGAAACTATGCCAGAAACACAGCACATAGCTATGTTTTTATTGCTGTCATATTGAGAGCAGGTGAGATGCTTTTGAAATACGGACTATTCAATCAAAAATGTACCCAGCTATTGCACAGGAGTATAGCAGATCTGTTTATCACTCACAGATTTCATTGGAAACAACAAATACCTTTTTTGCTATTTGTCCAATAAATTGTGTTAAGACAAATGCAGGGCAATATTAAAGAAATCTTGTCTGGGAATGGAGAAAGAAAATATTTTTAGGGAGTATATTATTTTTCACAAGGCAAAGATATTTCTGAGTCAGAGGACAATGCTGCCCCCGTGTAATTAAGGAGTCTATAACACACACACACACACACACACACACACACGGATCCCCCGAGCCTGGTTTAGCTCACAGCAGTGCAAACCTAGAGGATTTCCACTGCAGTCAGTAAAGTTAAACTGTTGTCAAAAACACTCATAAAGGCAAAATTGTTTCCTCTTTCACAAGACTGTGTATGTGAGGAAAGAATGGAGGCACAGACCTGTGGGTAAATCTGAATGAAGGGCTTGAAAGGCTACCTGAATTCAAAAGCGATAGAAAACTTACTCTGACCACCGAGCACGACTGGCAGGTGATTTGCATCTTTGGTATGTGGCTGCTGCCCAGGAATGTGATGGTGAGAATCAGCAACCTGGTGTAAGGGCAAGAAGAAAAGGACAGACTATTACTACGTGACACCAACAGCAGCAACTTGTAATTCCTCTACACTCTAATTGAGTACAACTGAGAGTGTCATCAATTGCTGAAATCTTTCCACTGTTTTTAAACCTTAAGGAGCAAATAGAATTCCTATTTTAAAGATGGAAACTTAATTAGGGTTTTTGAGAGCTAGTCATTTGCCAAAGGAGAAGCGACAAGGGCAGTTCTGCATTCCTTACCTCTTCTCTCATCTGGGAAGGTTTCTGATGTCTGCCGCCGATCCACACAGTGTTTCCTTTATTGTGGATTTATCTGTGATGGCTCCCAGCAGATCAGTTTGATGTAGCTGGTCATCAGGATTAAAATGGAAGAATCAATAGGTTTTTCAGTTTGTGTTCTTGTTTTCCTCAGCATTTTTGGGAAAGCCTGTAATTCTTATAATCACATCCTGACCTTGGTTCCCAAGATCATCTATTTTTGAATTTACCTACACTGTAATCAAAGTTGCCATTATGGCAGTGCTAGTTATAAGTGTAGCAGCTTTCATCTACCTAGATTTATATTAAAGGTTTCTGAAGCATTTAGGCTGCCGAAGCCAATGGCAGGGAGGCTGTTGCAGCAGTGGAGCCCTTACAGCCCCACAGGGCATGCTGGGCATCTGCTTCTGAGCACCGTGTGCTTGGTGGCCCCTCGCATGACAGCTCCTGCCAACCTGGCTCTGCTGGCTTTTGCCTCCTAAACACATCTCGTTACCCCCATCATGATCAATAGTGTGTAGTTAGGACCTTCTTTAGTCCTTCAGTCCAAATATTTGTGAAGTGAGTGGCCACTTTTGCTCATTAAGCTCTCAAAGTACATGTGGTCTGAGACCAGCAGCTACTGTTGTGGTTGTGATGAACATCTGCAGCTCCTCCTCTTCAGCTCTGGATTTTTTTTTTCTGAAAATTTTTCTATCTTGGCTTTCTTCAAGTTTCTATGTTATTTCCCACTGGTATAAAGCTCAAGAGAAGTTGTTCTGGTATACTTCTGAAAGTTCATCAAGATCAGTAGGTTAACAGCTTAAGAAGTTGAGAGGCTGGGAAGAAAAGGTGAGATAATCACAGCACCTTTTTAAGGTATTTGATACACAATCAAATACAGTCAAGTATTTTGATAAATAAATTAGGAGCCTAATCTCTCTTGACTTTCCTAACAGTGAGAGAGATGACTAGTCCTGATTCCATTTGGTGAAGGAACCTAATTTAAAGATCCAGATTGAGATAAGTATATGATGTGATGACTCCTTCCCACTCCTGTTCATTTTTCCACTGCTCACAGGGGTGGGAAATTCAGATTTATGTTACTAGTTTTTTTTAGCAATGTATTGTTAATGAGAAGAGAGTAACCTTTTGAAATGTGAGGATTAAATTACACTTTATCCAGGACTACAGCCATGAGCTAATATAATCATGTAGAGCCTAGGAAAGAGCTACGGAGACACCTGAATTTCAGATCTGAACCTTGTATCTGTAATGAGGAAACCAGAACATTTACTAAATGGTTACTAAAACAGGCTCAGGATCACAATCCCAACCAATTCTGCTTTGCCCAGAAACAGAGAACAGTTAGAGAGTAAGGATGCAAACCCAGACCTCCACCCACAGTTGCAGTGGGAGAAAAAAATTAACTTCCAGCTGGGTTTTGCCATTGACTAATCTTGCAACATCAAGAATTTTTATTTGCATGAAGAGGCCTAGGAACTAAAATGAGCTCTTAAAATACATCCCCAACACTGTTTGGAACTGAATTTTGGGTGTGTAACATAAACTCATGACAGTCTTTGGCTGTACTGTTTTGAACACAGCTGCAAGGACACATGGAGTCGTTCCCTTAGAAACATCCATTTTGGTTATGCAAATATTAGGATTATTGGAAAATAACTACTAGCCATTATGAGAGATCACTCTCTCTGACCAGGAGGACTGTGGAATATAGGCAGTGTTATGTGGGAATAAAAAAAAAAAGGTTATGAAGGCAAAGAAATGCCAAGATATACCTTTGTTATGTTGCATTACCATAAAATAAAAGGGAGAAAATGCTGTCATGATTCCAATTCAGAGTGTGAGGAATTCCTTAAATTACAGCTCTATCAGAGGTGAGTGCTCAAGGATACTGTCCTTCTGAATGCCAGCAACATTTTCAAACTACTTGACATATGCTTAGGTGCTTGTGTGTCCACAGAGGAGGAACAAGAAGGTGGAATGTAATGGGCATTAAGTAGGTTCATCCAATTGTCATGGTTTAACCCCAGCTGGCAACTCAGCACCACACAGCTGCTCAGTCACTGTCCCCCTACCAGTGCAACGGTGAGACTCAGACTTTTATGTTGTGATAAAGACCGTTCAATGGAACAGAAAAGGAAGTAAATAATAATAATAATAATGATAAAAGAATTAGAACATACAAGTCAAGTGCTGCACAATGGAATAGCTCACCACCAACCGACAGGTACCCAGTCAGCTCCTGAGCAGTGGCCCATGCCAGCTTCCCTTCCCAGTTTATATACTGAGTATGATGCTATATGGCATAGGACATCCCTTGCATCAGGTGGAGTCAGCTGGGGTCAGCTATCCCAGATATGTCCCCTCCCAACTTCTTGTGCTTCTCCAGCCTTCTTGCTACCAGTGCATGAGAAGCTGAAAAGTCCTTGTCTTACTGTAAGTTGCTCAGCAATAATTGAAAATATCAGTATGTTATCAATGCTACTTTCATATTAAATTCAAAACACAGCATGTACCATTTACTAGAAATAAAATTAACTTTATCCCAGCTAAAACCGGGATACCAATGCAGAAAATGCTTACCTACATGAACGAATCTCCCTTTTGGTTTTACTGTCTTGCACATCACATAGAATGGCATGTCAAATACTGCAATACCAGGAAAAGAGGTTTTGCTTGTGTAATTGACATGGTTTCAACAAAAGGTGAGGGCTAGTTTTCTGTGTCACCACAAAAGTAGCCCTACATATATATTTTAGAAACAATCTGAGTGCATACAGGCTGTCTCTAGTTGAAAGATGCTTTCACTCATATGCTATTGATTTTGTTGCCAAGATTTAGACTATGCTTTTTAATATTATCAACATTTGTTTCAGCTTATCTCTTCCATTTCAGCCTGTCTGCTTCTTTTTTCTTTCCTTCTTTCTTTTCCACCCCCTCTAATTTTTCTGCTCCCATTGCAATAGTGCTCTGGAAGCTCCTGGCAGACCCATCCTGTAGGTATTAAACATGTGACAAGTCTTTGGATCTTTGCCCAAGGATCCTCGCCCTGCTTGCACACTGGGGCTCCCAGAGGAGCGCTGGTGCAGCTTGTACAGTGCTCAGCTACCCCCCTTCTGACCGGCTGTGTGATGGTTCATCCGGGCACACCACAAGCTTGGCTCAGCTAGTGCTGACAAGGTAGGCATCTCTCTCACTAATTCTAACAAACTGACAATACAGGTTTAATACTAAGGAGCACAATTTTCTCTCCCAGTACCCTATAAATATTTAATTGATTAGTTTCATGTCTTCTTCCTTTACTCTCTCACTTTCACTCTCATCTAAATTCAATCTACTTGGGACCTACTCCCATCCATTGTCCATTCTCTTTGTTTTATCCTCAAACACTCTTGTAATTCTCTTCCCTAAAGTAACAGTGGTCAAGTGCACTGAGCAGTTTAAGGCCAGATAAGTGGTTACTGAGCTTCCAAGACCTCCCTAACACAGCCTTGTACAGAGTTAAATGAGCAAGAAGGGGACACAATGGGTCATGCACTTGAGAGAGAGGTCAAGGTGCTAGCCATGGCTGAGAAGTACTTTCTCATGAAGAGCTTTTAAGGGAGATCAAAGATGAGCCTGACCAGATGTGCTACAGTTGGAGTGTGCCAGAGGAGGAAGGAAACAGGTCCAGATCCCTGCGGTCTGTCTTCACTGAAGTCCCTCACAGGCAACTGAGGTGATGTAAAGAAAGATGGAAAGCATAAGGCACTGAATGCCCCAAGTGACACAGACTAGATCTGAATCTCAGCTTGGCGTGTGACACTTGAGGTTTGACTGTACCATAAACCTACTTACGTTTGCATTCTCCCTTTTATTAGTTTTAATTACCCTTATGTTTTGCTATAATAGGAAGATGTGGACCTTAGAAGGCATACCACTTCCAGAAAGCCATTACTGCAGCATAACCCCCTCTCTCCAAGGCAGAGCTGGGAGAATAGTTAGACTTTCTCTGAAACCACTGACTTCCTAAAGTTTTTCAAAAAACTGAAGCTCCATATTGATTTGATGGGAATTCAGTTTCTAGATGGTAGCTGATTAGGACTGGATGATTGATTTAATTAATCAAGCCTGATGCCTGTTGATCAAGCTGCTAACTCGTGTACTGCAGGGACTGCTTTCTGACCTATCCAGAGATGGGCAGGCACCTGGAGGCAAATATCTAATTTTCATTTAGACCCCTACATGAGACAAACCGCTCTTTTTTTTGTTTGTTTGGGGGTTTTTTTGGTTTTTTGGGGTTTTTTTGTCTCAGACACTGATATTTCCTTATGATGCTTCCTTGGAGCTGTGCAATGCATAGCAAAAGTTGGTCTTATTGCAGAAAAACTGAAGTTCTCTTTTTCTTGCTAACCAAAATGCATACTTTGTCCATTTGATGGGAAAAGAGAAGTTGAACTGCTCAGAACAGCTCTCTTCCATTCCCCTTTGGGTTTCAATATCAATGACATTTTCAATTTCAGCAGACACCCAAACTTTCTTTATGAGCTGCTGGCACAGCCCAGCACAACTGCCTCAATTTAAATATCTGTGATGCAAATACATTTTATCCATCAATATCTTATGACCCAGGAAAACATAAGACTCAATTTACTCATTAACCTTAAGCTTCCTGAAACTGCAATTACTGCCCTGTGCACAGTCAGTAATTGAATTGAATGTGGGTAGCATGCAAATGCCAGTCAGTGCTAGCTACTGCTAAAAAGATAATCCTGCACGCTTACCAAAATTGCATATGGCACACAGACAGCAGGTAGCAAAGCCAGAGTGTTAGAAAGGAAAATGCATAAAGTAGCATGTGCAGGGATTAAGGAGAGGCAAAAGATCAGACTCACAGGAACCAGCTCAGTGGGAATAAACACAACATTATATTAGCTCAGGTTTATGGTTACAGTTAATAGCATGCAGTTATCACCTTTGCATTTAAAAGCATTTTCTGAGTGGATGGTTTCACTGCAGAATCAGATCTTGGTTTTTTTCTGTGCCTTTTGTAATTCAAGATGTTAGCTGAAATTCTATATAGCTTAATATCCCTTGCCCTAACTGTCACAAAAGAAATCAAGGCATTACAAAGAAGGACTGGAGATAGCGGAATGAGATTCAGCTGGAGATGCACTTGTCTTTCAACATTGTTACTTTTCATCTTTTTTTTCCCCCTGAACCACGAGTTTATGCCTTTCTAGGCTTGTGAACACATTTCACATTTCACTTGTTTTGTTTAGTTTCCTGGTTCCAGTGCCAATTTCTTAGTTTCTTCCTTTGCTACTTAAAGATGCTCCAGTAAGTAAAAAATGCCACGCAAGAGCTTGAATCACCATGGTTCTGAATTCATACAAGGCATGAATATGTTTGTATTTTAATTCAGATCAGGATCATCCCCTCTTGCTGCGCTTTGATTCACGTCATAGAGCTTCATGTTTTACAAAGAGGATTTCTACTAGAGGAGGCTAAACCAGAAGCTATTCTTCAGGAGTGCAGGTTAACAAATTCCGGCTGCTATCAGCAGTCACTGCCTGAGGCCAGAGCAGAGCAAGGCCAGAGCAATCCCTTCCCTAGCAAAGTCCAGCATCAGTTCAGCAGTGCTGCTTATTTTGGATCATATCACTTGTTAAGATTGACATAGCATCCACAGCATAAATATACACGACTTTCTCCTGTTTTAGTTTGATGATGCCTTGCAAGAAGGCACCTACAGAGGATCTACAGCTATCTATAGAAAATAATATGATATTTTGATATCTTTTTGTTGCAAGTGATGTCTCTTTAATCTGATGTTTGATTAGTCATCTGGTTCTCCTTGGCTAAACTTGTCTCAACCTGACTGAAAACCTTGGTTGAGCTTGCTTAGATGTAATTTTTTTTTCCCAATGATCAGACCCACTCTGTGTAATTTTGCATATTTTAATCCTGTGGTGTAATAGTTTTTATAGAGTTTCTATAGTGGTGGCAGCTGGCTATTCTATGTAGAAAGATGTATTTAGGACTCAAACGTACAGCAAGCAGTGCAATTACATAGGAATAATGGCAAGCTGTGACAGCCAAGGGCTTCAAAGTGGGAACAGTGGATGTGGTCTAGACAAATACAGTTCTGGCCTTATAAGAGGGGGCTTGTGATAACTCTAAGAATGCAAGTACTCACCCATGATAAATTAAAGATACTTACACTTTGGAGCTGGACAAAATCAGAGTTAGGAGTAAAAGAGAGCAAAAGGTACTATCCAACACATGTAAAATGAACTGTATAATGTAAATGCAGATGTGATGTGCTTGCAGACCAGTGAAGAAAGAACAAGGTCTATTAAAGTGCCAGCAAACATGAAAATAGCCTCAGGTAGAACCTACAGTGAGGAAGAAGTTGCTAATACTGTATTCCTCTTGGCAAAGAAGAGAAGGGAACCCAGTCATCGACATCACACTCCACCCAGTGTGTGTGCGTGTGCATTCCTCTGCAACAATTTTTTTTTTTTTTTAATACAGTGAGAAGTATTAATTTAGTAAGGTAATTGTGACTGTGAAATTTAGTAACTGGATTAATCGTAGTAACTGTTTATTGCATTTTACTTAAGTCTACTAAAACATCAATTAGATGAACAATAAAATCTTGGCTTCTCAAGTAAGGCATGTCTCCATTTTTGCTTATAACGAGTTTTTGAGAATAACAAACTGATTTCAATTAAGATGTATTTTGTTGCCACTTGGAGTAATCCTTGCCTGGATGCAGACAGTTCATAAAACCCTGCAAAGGCAAGTTCTTTAAGTACAGATTTGTATCTGGAACACCCCAGTAGTGCAAGTTAAATGTAACCAAGCTTAAACTCTTCAACGTGCCAATGTGCAGATTTTCACTGCTTTCAAACTGCTTTCAATCTGCTCTTCAGCTGACAGAAATAGTGCAATCTGCTTGTGCTTTCCTTAGAGTGGTGATTATACACATCTAGTGCAAAACCCACCCATCTTGTCCGTTCTCCCATACACATTCCACTGAAGAGAGTTCTCTAAGGGACATTGGAGTGACATTGATTTGAGATAGTTGATAAATACTGTAATCAAATAATATAAGATGTATAGAAAAATGTCATATAAGAATATCTGTCATATCCAGCCATCATAGACTACAGGAAAAGGGGGAGCCACTTGATCTAATTTACTTAGATTTATAAAAGCCATTCAACCACATCCCTCATTGAAGGCTCTTAGAGATATTAAGATGCCATGGGACAATAGTCTTCTCCTGGTAAAATTGCTGATTAAATGATAAAAAGCTATTGTGTTAACCAACGCTGAAAATACAGTTTGAATAGAATGCTAGCTTTCTTGAAAAGATAGTAAAAGAAAATATGTACAAAGGAGGGCTGTAAGGATGTTTAAAGGTGTGAGATGGATTCAGTAACAGGAACAACTGAAGATACAAGACTGTAAAGGACACGACTGACGGAAACATTTGATAAAAGATCTTACAATTATGGGAAGTTATACTGTAGAAATGGTAAAAAGGAAACAATTGTTCAACTGTTTCTTCTGGTAAGAGAATGCTGGGGAATGAAACAAATTAACATATAATTAACACAAAATAAAGAGAAACTCTTTTTCCTATGGTGTATTGTTATGCTGTCCCGTGGT
This sequence comes from Hafferia zeledoni, assembly GCA_035583235.1. Taxonomy (NCBI): domain Eukaryota; kingdom Metazoa; phylum Chordata; class Aves; order Passeriformes; family Thamnophilidae; genus Hafferia; species Hafferia zeledoni. Next base: position 99,916,753 of record JAWWEV010000083.1, read on the forward strand.
GTAATGGAGAGCACTCTGGACTCTGAATCCCAAGGACCTGAGTTCGAGTCTCAGTGGGGACCATCCCCTGGCAGTTCAATGC
>JAWWEV010000083.1:99916934-99947194 GCA_035583235.1 Hafferia zeledoni
GGGGCCAGTTCTGTGCACGCTGTGCCTCACCTAAAAAATCCACTGTGCAGGCTGGAAGGGCACATGGGGAGAGCCCTTCACGAATCTTCATTCGTGAAGTTTGGCCATACACACATACATTGTTATGCTGTAGCACTTGCTACCACAGTATATTGAGGATATCGATAATCCACAACGGTCTAAAGAAATACAAGCAATTGGACCAATTCTTGGAAGAAAAATCCATTGTGCTATTATGAATCAATAGCTCAGGGACAGCAGAAGTATTTCCTGCTTAGCAGGGGAAAAACTTTATTTTAAATCCTTGCCTATTTGAGAATTGCAATGTGGAAAACACCTCCATTTTATGTTTGTCCGTAACACAGGGGATTAAGTTAATAAGGCTTGAGCAGCCCCTTCCATTTCTCTTAAAAATCAAAATTGCTTTGGAGCAAGGAAAACAATGCCCTTATGCAGAGGTCATCACTGCAGATGGATGTTCTGGTCTCCTCTTTCTCCCAGTGGTTATTAGAGCTCTTTGGATTTTTTCCCCCTCCAGACAAGCCACTAAAACCTTTTCAGGGGCAGCTGCCATAACCTGCAAGAAGGACGATAGTCATAAAGCAGTAGCATAAAGTAAGTAATTTCATAATTTGGCGAATAACACAATTTGGCTGTCCTGCTGCCTTCCTTCCCTCTTTTCAGGCAAACTTGGACAATTCCATAAAGCCTATGTTTGCATTGCTACTGTGAATCTGCACCCCTGTCCCTGAGAAAAGTGCCTGACTGCTTTCTTCAGTACTAGCCAGTTTTTAGGGACCCCAAATCTTACGCCAAGTAGGGAAAGTGTCTGTAGGACTGTGTGGACTGTGTGTACTAACCGAGATACACATGGTAGATTTTATAATCCTTAAATGCAACATGAGAAGGCTCTAGAGAACATGATAAGGATTATCATGTTAGAGGAAAATATAGCAATTCTAATCTATAAAAGCATCTTAATTCCCTCATCACAACAAAAAAATCATGGTCAACACCAAACAGGATTCCTCCTTTCTAAGACCCAAAATCATCTTCAGGAAATAAAAATTCAAACTTGTAACTAAAATAAAAACTAAATACTACATAACTATCTGTTAGGATCTAGAGAAAGCTGGATTCTTTCACAAGGGCTGGCACTTAGCCAGACTGACATAAAATTTTGTTTAAAAGAGATTTACCCTCTAATACTCTGTGATAAAACAGTATCCTTGAAGAATAATGTATAGAATCAGACCTCTGAAGAATTTAGTATTAATACATAAAGTTTACCTTTACAATTTTAAGGAAATACACCCTTCACCAGAGATAGCTGACCTATATTTTGGTAAGAGATGGAAAGACAAATAATTTCACTCAAGACCACCTAACGAAGTAAGAGTACAAAGAACAGATTTTACAGGTAATTCTAAGAATAAAAAAGATATGAGTCCTGATAGAAAGAAAAGTCATAAATTACACTTTTTTAAAAAAAATTGATTCATTTATTAGGAAATCAAAAAGGTCCATCTGGATACTTATTGTTTGAATAAGACATTGAAGGGGACCCTCAGGAAGTACAACAGATTGCATCTAACATGCAGGTCACTGGCAGTTAGATAAAAATATCCTTTCTGTCAGAAAAGATACTTGAGCAAACACAATTTTGCATAGAGAAAGAAAAGTGTCTTTTTAACCCTTCAGTACTTCCTTGCTTGTACCAAAAGAACACACTCGTGCATTTCTTTGGCTATATTTTCAGTACCCACAGCTATACACCATTATTATATTTTAAGTTGCTGCTTCGGCAAAAGCAGTTTTGACGAAAGAGACGTCCACTTCGCAGGAAGCAGCGAGAAGGGCTCACCCGACAGGGCAGGGAACACCTCCACTGGTGGAGCTTCACTGACCCCTTATGGACAGTCCCCGCCAGTGCGCTGCCCTGGCAGGAATTTCAAGCCGTACCAAAAAATTTCCTCACAGTACTCGAAACTTCTTTCAGCCTAATATGAATTCTGACGCCTCATCTTTTCGTTGTTAGTCTGAAGATATTTATTGCACCTTCGTATTTGACCGTCTGAAATGTTCTAAGAAGCAAGAAGGTGAACAAACACTATGTTTAATGCAGCCATTCTGACTAGTTGGGATAAAGCAACTCAACTCTCTACAGCAAACTGGTTTTACATCTTTCAACAAGAAATACAAAATGTTAAGGACTAACATCTCCAACTGACCCATTTAAACTATTTGAGAAGGAAGAGTTTCAATCAGCACAATCAAGAATCCATATAAAAAATAGCAGTAATTTGAAAGACACAGTCCAAGTGTTTGTGTCTTTTCTCCCCAAAGTGTGACTATACCTACCACCAGGACAGCAACGAGCTGTTTCTATTACAGGCAAAGTATTCTTGGCTTCAGCAAAAGTACTACCATTTCCACTGAATGAAAAACTGCCAACACAAGAAGGGAGAACGAATTCATGCTGGTTGGTGCAGTTTCTTTTTGTCTGTCACAGACTGCAGAGATGAACTCATGGGAATGAACTCCAAATATAGGAAAGCAACAAAGATGGAAATAGACTGTATTTCCCATTCCCTGTCTAGAAAAGGGTTTTGTTCATGTTCTTTCTTTACAGCTTTGTAGCTCTGTTCCCCTTTTCCTATGTACCTTGCTTTCCTTCCCACCTCAGAAATGTACCTGCTACAAATCTTCCAAACTAGTGAGATTTTGACATGCAGAAGGTAATGCCACAGAACAAAAGGATCCCAGAGCTGATGCTCTGACAGCTGGCAGAACAGCCCCATTTAGAAAAGCAATAGCACTAGTCTGTAAAACAACTACTGGCTTTCAAGGCTAACTGAATTAACTAGAAACCTTGCCCAAGTCAAAAAGACCCACCAAATTTCCAATCCTGCTTAAATCTAGCACTCTAAGTAATGATCACTTTATGATATCACTTTCACAAACAGTAATGATAAAAAAGCAAACCAATTAAGGTAAGCCCTTTACTGCCAGAAATGCTTTCCCCTTCAGTGTGGTGACATAAACAACAGATTAAAGTAAATTAAATTAATCTTTGGTTGACAGAGCCCCTTGGAAGGCAGTCTTGAAGGGTAAAGGAATTCAGGAAGGATGCATATGCTTCCAGAAGGAAATCTTAAAGCTGCAGGACCAGGCCATCCCCATGTGCTAAAAGACAAGCCAGCATGGAAGACCAGTCTGGCTGAACAGAGAGCATTGCCTGGAACTCAGGAAATAAGTGGAGAACTTATGCCTTTGGAAGAAAGGGGCAGGCAACTCAGGAGAACTACAAGGATGTCATGGGGCTATACAAGGAGAAAATTAGAAGGGCTGAAGCCCAGCCAGAACTTAATCTGGATATTGCCAAAGAAGACAATATTCTCATAACAAAAGGAGGGTTAAGGAGAATTTTCATCCTTTAATGAATGCTGGGGTAAACACAGAGACAAAGGATGAGGAAAAGTCTGAGGTATTTCATGCCTTCTTTGCTTCAGTCTTTAATAGTAAGGCCAGTTGTTTTCTGGATACCCAGCCTCCTGAGTTGGAAGACAGGGATGACCAGAATGAAGTTCCCACAATCCAAAGGGAAATAGTTAACAATGTGCTACACCACTTAGGTGGCTGGATGGGTTCCACCCAAGAGTCCTGAGGTAGCTGGCAGGAGAGTTCAATGAGCCATTTTCCATCACCTATCAGCAGTCCTGGCTGACCAGGGAGGCCCCACTTGACAGGTGAGACAATGTGATGCCCATGTGCAGCAAGAGCCAGAAGGAGATCGAGGGAACTACAGTCCTGTAAGTCTGACCTCAGTGCTAGGGAAGATCATGGCACAGATCATCTTTAGTGACATCACACAGCATGTACAGGACAGCCACAGCCAGCATAAGTGTATGAAAGGCAGGTCCTGCTTGACTAACCCAATCTTCTTCCATGACAAGATGACACGCCCAGTAAATGAGGGAAAGGGTGTGGATGTTGTCTACCTGGACTTCAGTAAAGCCTTTGGCACTGCTTTCCATAGCATTCTCCTGGTCAAACTGGCTGCTCGTGGCTTGGACAGGTACACTCTTCACTGGGTTAAGAACTAACTGGGCGGCTGGGCCAAGTGGTGGTGAATGGAGTTACATCCAGCTGGCAGCCAGTCACTAACTAGGCTTCTCCAAGGCTCAGTATTGGGGCCAGTCCTCTCCAACATCTTCACAGATGATCTGGATGAGGGAATTGAGTGCACACTCAGTCAGCTTGGATAGAACACCATGTTGGGCATGAGTGCTGATCTGCTGGAGGGCAGGAAGGCTCTGCAGAGGGATCTGGACAGACTATATAGATGGGCTGAGCTTCAAAATGGCAAAATGCCAGTCTTGGACCCAGGTCACACCAACCACATGCCATGCCACAGGCTTGGGGAAAGTGGCTGGAAAGCTGCCCAGTGGAAAAGGACCTAGAGGTGCTGGTTGACAGCAGCTGAACATGAGCCAGCAGTGTGCCCACTGCCAAGACCACTGGTGCCCTGGCCTGTATCAGGAACAGGGTGGTGAGGACCAGGACAGTGCTTGTCCCTCTGTACATGGCACTGGTGAGGTCTCACCTTGAATCCTGTGTTCAGTTTCACTTCAATAAAGACACTGAGGGTGCTGGAGTCTGCCCAGAAAATGACACTGCAGCTGGTGAAGGGTATGGAGCACATGCCTTACAGGGAATGGCTGAGGGACAAGGGGTTGTTTAGCTTGGAGTAGAGGAGGCTCAAGGGGGACCTTATCATGCTCTACAAGTGCATGAATAGAGTGTGCAGCCAGGTGGGGATTGGTCTCTTCTCCCAAGTAACAAATGACAGGAGAAAAAGGCCTTGAGTTGCACCAGGGGTGGTTTAGATTGGGTATTTTAACTTACTGGCCTTTTTTTCCACCTTCTGGTCTTCCTTCATGAGAAGTACCAAATATTGGCAGTAGTTGTGTATCTCTACTCTGAAAAAGCTGAACATGTACTGAAAGGAAGATGTGACTGTCACTATTCCTCTAGTGCACACAGCACAACAGTGCATAATTCAAGATGTCCAGGTAAGCCAGTGGTCTTCAGTTTTTTCCATATTGTGACTAGGAGACAAAAGAGAAATCTCCAGTCTTCCTATGTTCCTTCTGTTCACTTATGAAGAAACGATCTGCTAACTCAAACCCACTGGCTGAATGTCCACTACAGTCAGGTCTAGAAGTTTATGGACACAATAAAATATTATTTCAATCTCTTTATAGATACAAACTTTGGTTTTGGTACAAGAAACAGCACTAACCAGACATCATACAATTTCCAGAATTTACTGGATTAAATCCTAACCACATTGAAGTCAGCAGAAAACCACCATTCAACGGCCACGATCTACCTTTCATTTTCTTCAGTATTTCATTATTTCTATAATTCACCAAAGTCAGGAGACCACCACTACCTTCGAAGCAGATGTTACTGTCCCATTCCTGACACTCCTGTGATTTCTGCTTGCCATGCCTGCTTACCAAAAGACACTCCAGTGCATTTTCTCCCTCATGAAGAAACTGCCAGAGACTAGAGGACCTCAGCAGCACCTGATGAATTTAGCGGTAAAGCATGTGTTAGAAGAAAACAATCCCACACCCCCCATGAAGAGTGGAAATGGGTCCCCCTTAAGCAGTGCTTCTAAAGAACAGCAATTTGCTAACACAGGTTAGAACAGACTTAAGAGCTCCAGCTAGTTCTCATCTTTCTTTTTTTCCATCCTGTGATCTCTCTCAGTGGTTGTGCAGACCATTCAAACAGCCCATTAGATGACAACAAAGGTTGGGCTGACTGCTGAACTTCCGTATGAGGCAAGGGAGCAACATGACCAACTTTTTCTTCCCATCCTTCCTTCTACATCACACAAATGTCTGCTAGGTGGAGCAAGGACATAAATACAATGGCTTTGACTCTTATAAAAGTTGCAGAGATAAAATCAAGAGAAAAACCCCTCTCCATTGTCGAATAGATGCAAAGCAAACAGGTTTCCTGAAATTTTTATGATTTCCAATGAATAATCAAATACATTCAAGCATTCACATAAACATGTCCTTCTCAAATGCAATAGTTTTTAATTTTTGGTACAAGAGATTGAGATTCCAATCTGCCTATATACAAACAGCACAGAACTACAAAAAGGAAGTTTATCTAAGTCAAATGTCTTAATTTTTATTAAATTCAGAAACTGCAGGAAAAAAAATCACAAGTTTCTAAGTACAAATGAAAACAAATCAGCTAAAATAAAATGGTTGTCAAGTTAAAACCAATTTTCCATAATTTTCCCTTCCTTGCTATTGCCCACAGTATCATCAGGACTCCTAGAAGTGCTTTAGAAATTCATTTTACCTTGCCAATATGGTAGCAAACTGTAAGTTTATTATGTAAAAAAGCAAACTGTTTAGGCACAAGGTGGCAGAAGACATAAGCACAAATACCAACCATGCTTTCCTGAATTTGTCAGTAGAAGTCCAGGTGTGCTTAAGACCTGCATGGCACTGTATTCAGAGCTTACTCAGTGAGATAAGGGCAATTTTTTTCTTTTAAAAAATTTATGTAAACAGTTTGTTGTGTCTTTTTTTCTCCCATAAAATAGAGAGAAGCTGTTTAAGTCAGTGGTATGCCTTACTGTGCAGTGCCAGTGTTCTGGCTAGAAGAGTGGCAAAAGCAACAAAATATGTTCCAACACCAGAGAACACGAAGCAGAGAAGCTGTAGTGTGAAAAAGACTGGTTCGTACTTGTGTTGTCAGTGTAATTAATAGTCTGGCGACCACCTGCCAAGACAGCGTGATAAGCAGTCACATGCTATTGGAAGATACGAGCTGGGCTAGGTCATCAGCTGCTCTCCCCACAGAACAATGATCAAGGTGAACAACTAGTGTCTGCTGCTCTTCTCCCTACACCTAAAGGAACTGTCAAATGGAGAATTAGATCATAACAAAATTAAAACAAGTATTGTTCCATATTCCAGATTCTACCTTTTACCCATCACTTGATACTTGCCATTCTAATAACAGGTGCAGTTCCACTGTCATTCATAAATACAAAATTTTATTTGCACTTCATTAGTTTAGAAAGACCACAATGTTTTTCAATACCACAACATTCATGACACACCAAGTTATTCAAATATGTATCTACTGATTTACCACAGCTAAACTAAACAGTGCATTTAATAAAAGATATACCAAAGATATAATTCACAAGTTCATTATCAGACAAAATCCTAACACAGTATTTGCTTGATGGGAATAATTTCCACCATTAGGAAAGAAAATAATTTTACCTTAGGTTCCCATCCCCCCAACCCTACAGATGTCCAGACAAAAATACACATATATATTCCTTAACACAGGAAAATGTATCATCTTAAATTTTTTTTTTAATTTGTCTAGGACAGCAGCATTGCTTTTTATACCTGCTTTTAGAGCTTGAATATATCTCAATTCTTGTACTGAAACTTAATGATTCTTGTAACCAAGTTTATGTTTATGCAGAAAATTATATATGCTATTTCAAAGTGCAATCTTAGATCTGCACCAGATGGGATGTCTTGGCACACAAAGAAAGGGTGCAGCATTAAACAAAATAAATAGAAGACTGCCAAAAATTAAACTTAGCTTTTCAATAAATCCAGTCAGCAGAGGATGCTACAGCCAAAAAATGTTTTCACTACATTAAAAGGAAACATAACGCCAATTATGGAAGCTTTGTACATAAAGACCTCTGTTTTTAAAAAATTTGTCTTTAAAATAGTTAGCAAAGCACCATATACTTATCTTCATATCAGAAGAGCTTCTGCCTGCCTGTTTATAATAACAAAGAACTATTACAACATTTATGTCAAGAATAGGTATAGATTTAATTTCTCCTCCTCCTCAACTGGATGTGTGGCAAACCCCCATCAACTGTACAGTATTTATAACACTGGGGAAATGAACAAAACATCATTGTGAGGGAGAAGGGTAATAATTAAATGTTATAGTTGAATCCTACATAGGATTGCATATTTGCATATTTACAAGTTAGTGTGTAGCTCTGACTCGAATAACAAAGTGCAACGAGAAACTGCCAAATGATTGTAGTGCAGAGTAGTACAGATACTTTCTTTACCCTCCCGCTCCCATTTTCCACTCTGTAGGAAGTAACAAGTCAACAGCAACGGACATGTGGCCTTGGAGGAGGCAGTTCTGGTGGGATTTCTGGCTCTGGTTGCAGGGACAGGATACTGTTGGACAATTCATTTCTTATAACATCCAGTGGCATCTTAAAGAAAAGAAAAATCACCTGTAACGTAATCTGCATAGAACTCAGCACAAAGAACTCATTTCAAGAGTTCACTGACAGCCAAAGCCTCAATTTAAGGATCTTTTGGAACTTATTAGTGAAATACAGCAGTCAGCAGTCTGTGAACTACATCATGCCCACTACATATTATCCAAAACTTTCACCTGACACTCTGTACTTGCCCTCTAGGTCCTCCCAAGCACGTGCAGTCATTATTTAAACATTGACCGTTTAAGTGGTCAGAGGAACTCCATTTGACTGTTTTACCTTTTTCAGAATGTCATCAACAAGTTTTAGAAATATTTCATCCACATTAAAATTATCCTTGGCACTTGCTTCACAGAACCGCATCCCAGTTATTTGCTGTGCAAACTGATGGGAGAGAAAACAAAGTAACTCCATGAAGATACGCACAAACAATAAAAAATAGCAAATATACCTACCCTCCTCATAAAACCATAAGAAACAGCTCAAACACACAACTTTCCCCAAATTCAAATTAGACTAACATCTAATTCAAATAACAATCCTGAATCTGCATAGTACACCAAATATTGCAACATACAGCTAATTTTTGTTTAAAATGAGTTTATTGGGAAAGCATTCCAGACTTATATCTAAAAAATTCATGCATTTATTTGACACAGATTGCTGCAGATTGCCAAAAAGTAAAAACTTTTCAGAAGAGTTAATCTCAACCTTATTATTCAAAATGCATAAAAGGGAATTACAGATATAAGAATTAGCCTTGACTCTCTAATAGAAAATACCTCACTTCCAAATGTTTGTGTATGCCCATACTGATATCCTGATGAATATGGTGCTATGAGTACCACAGTAAAACAAACATGCTCTCTTGAAACTCTTGTACTCTCTAACACTTCTGGATTTGCACGAGAACAAAAGAAACAGTCAACAAAGGTGAGCTAAGTAACCAAGTAAAGCTGTTGCCTGTCCAAAAATAGTACTGAAAGAAGGCTCCCAAAGATGTTCTGAGTAGAGTGATTCAAGTCTTCACTATGTCCCTTTTCAGAGCCCAAAAAGGAGTATTCCCAACACTACTGTGTAGTGCAAGCCTACTTACAGCTTGCTCTTTCTTTAGCCCACACGGCTCCAGCAGGAACACACATAAACTGCACATTCCATGGAAGTAAATACCATGCAAATTTTGACAGATCACTACCACTCTCAATGTGGTCCCTATGTCTAACAGTCTCAACAAGAGTAGCCATGGATTATCAGCAGCAGTGCCACAGCAGCTTTGCTTCTAGACCTGTCCTTACCTTTTCTCCCTGCTGCCGAGTAATCTCTCGATCAACTTCACAGTCCAGTTTATTTCCAACTAATAGAAGCTCTGCATCTTCTGAAGCATACTGTAATTAAAACATTTTAATTAACTAAACCTAGAAACACAAGATTTTGTAATGCAAACACAACACAAAAAAAGGGCAATTCCTCTACTAAGTGAGGAACAGCACTGAGACAGTTTGTATGTAAACGTTCTTCCCCAAAACATTATTTAAAAAATTTTCAACTTGAATTTTTCAATTCTATCTTTAAAATATGACTTGAGAATCAGCTGTTCCAGTTTATCTAAGAACAAACATAATGACCTTATTTCACAGACAGGAAACAACCCCCCTTCCCCCCACTGCACAGGTAAATGAGTAATGTTAAAGATTTCCACTGACACTTCTAAGTGGGACAAATCTAGTTCAAGGAAGCAGGAATGGACAACCATTTTGCAACAAAAGCACATTACTGTTCAATCCTGGCTAAAAGAATCCAGTGAAAATAAACTGGCAGTAGTTTAAAAATCCTAAATCAATGCTGTATAAAATGTCTGACAGATTTCTTTGAGGGAAAAAAACACTTCTTAAAAAGAGCATATCAAAAGAAAATACTTAAGGCATACCTTATCAATCATTTTCATCCATTTTGGTAAATCGTCAAATGTTTCCTTCTTGGTGATATCATACACCAAAATAATTCCCTTGGCACTTCTGTAATAAGCTGAGGTAATGCTGTTGAATCTCTCCTGACCTGCTGTGTCCCTATGAAGCAGCAGCAAACATTGGCACAAATATTTAACTACTTTACAAAGTACAGAATAACTCCGTTTACATTTTAATAATAACACCCCCACACTCATTAGACACTCTATTTCCTTCTATATGTGTCAATTTCAGGGGCAAAAAAAGGAGCAATACTTTCAATCATAAAAATTTTCATATTAGAACTATTTATCCCATACTAACTTCACCAAGAAAGGCCACCAAATGTTTCAACATGAGTCTGAGAATGGAGCTGTCCAATGAAAATGTACCAGTAGATAAAGCTGATCTTGCGCTGTTGGGGTTTGTTGTTTGTTTTGTGGTCTCTTGTTTTGGTTTGGTTTTTAATAACTCTGGACAAATGAAAAAATAAATGGATACATTCTTATCAAACACATCCAGATACCCAACTATAAAATGAGCAATGCACTGTTCATTATGATTTAAGCTTTCAGAGTCTTTTTGGTCAACCACAGCAATTCAGCCACGGTTCTAAAACTACTTTAGAAGCTACTGGCATAGAAGTGAATGAAAAGAGTGAGCAATCACTAAGTTGCATAACATTTGAAAGTAGATACCTGGCTTTCACACTTGCATCTACTTATCTGAGGTGTTCAAATAACACTTCCATGCTCACTACCAGCACTATACACATCTCAGCCAGGGTGCAGCATTTAAACAGCAGACTTTTCCAGCAATGATACTAATTTTTTACTGAACCATGAAAACCTGTGAACTGCTTTTAATCATATCGTTAAGTCTACTTAGGGAAGACCTTTGGCAGATATAATAAAAAAATAGCTGGTGCATATCCCAAGTCTTAAAATGTGACTGGCATCTCAACTGGAAAGTAAGTTGCTCCAAAGTGATCAAGTATTTGCTGCTTGAGTTCAGCCCCAAAGTAAATGGATAATTTTGAAATTTCACTCTTAGAAAAAGACAAAAGATGGACCAAAATTAAGAGTGGATGGAGGAAAATGCGTGCATTTGTGCTGGGACTCGAAAGTTCAACATGAACCCTCTTCAACAGTCACATTTTAGACAAAAGGAGGAGGAGGAGAATGATTTTGGGAATGAGGTTAACAATGGAGACCCGAAACACTTGTTACCAAAAAAAAAAATAGAAGTCATGTTCACAAAATGCCACATCGATTGTTCTGAAGATTTAATCCTTCTCAGGTCTATGCATAACAAGCAGTAGAACAAACTACCACAAATCTATCTTACCCTTTACAAAATCTTCAGGGTTTCAACAAAGCAAGTTTAAAAGTGAAGTACTTAACTTTCTCCTAGAATTGCCACAAGTGTACTTGACAGCAAAAAATATTTGATAGTGATTTCACAAAGTAACGCAGTGTCCACTACAAAAAAGGTTTGGGACCTCTGCTCTGCAGCCTGTGGAAAAATACTGATTTACACTTCACTGCAAACCAATGACATTGCAACATGGGGCTGAAGAGAACAAATTCCCATTCCATCCATTTTTATTTGCTTTTTATTCAAATCCAATTCTCAGAACTGCAGGATTACATTCATACAAACCTTTGGGACTCTACAGAAGGTGAAAGCAGGATGCCCATCTTAATAAGGTCAAGTACTAGCAGTACTGCAGATCAGTTTTAGATGGTTAATTAGTTGCTTTGTTATCACTAAAAAGGCATTTTTATTAAAGCAATACAAGTTCTGGCAGCTGAAATTACACATATAAGTATTACTCAGAGCAAGTAGCTCTACTTTATTTTCCATTACTTCTTTGCTATGGTAAGATTTATTTTTGGAAGTTCCTTTGGAGGTTCACTCCATGGAAAATTTAAAATTTCTAGTATGAACCGTTGATTTTCCACATATGGATAACATTGCTCTAGTGCTTATGAACAGAATTCTCAGAATTATGACCTTGTAGAGCAGTCTCTGCCATCTGTTGCTAATCTACCCTACTGATCAGGTGTATTAAGGATGGGATACCTTTAGGTTCCATCATTCTGAGCAGATGTAACTAGATGGCAGGCAGAAGGACATACCTCATGTAGAAGAATACATCAATTCTAGCTTTGTTTAGAATAATGGGAAAAGCTGCTTTTGCTGTTGTTGGGTTTTTCTGTCGTCGTTGTTTGGTTTGGTTTTGTTCTGGTTTCCCTCCCCCCTCAGCGAGTCTTTTCCCATTTTTCTGTGCACCTACTGGAACACAGAAATAAAGGGGGTATTTCAGAGTCACCTGTCTGTGCCTTCAGGTGACTGCTAAGGATCTTTAGCAACTCCATCACATGGGGGTCACCAGGGTACCAGATCACTGAGTTCACACATTATAAAAACAGAGGGGAAATAAACACACTGATGTTCAACTACCCTCCCTGAAGTCAGTCATCAGCACACTGGTTAAGCAGGCAATGAAGAGAACTACATAACATTATGTAACTCTCCCACTCCACCTATCTCCATCTCCTTATTTCCCCTAGCCTGTTGAGTGGTGTTATCTCCAAGTCCACCTGGTACTACCAGCTTCTCCTCAGGCTCTTTAAAGTTTATAGCATAGCTGAGCTGCTGCACCCTCAGGTCCTGTGCTCCCATTTGTGTAGTAGGTCCTTCACCCAAATGCCGCCCAACTTGCAGTCTGGCTGGCTGGTTATTTGGGACACACCACATGCTGTGCACAGCTTAAAACACCCATGGACAGCCTGGCTGTCCACTACCTAAAATAAATGGCCAGATGGCCACTGACTGTCACCTGCCAGTCGCAACAATTGCAGTGCATTATGACTCAGTTTCTTTGCCGGCTTTAAGTCATCGACTTCTCCACACTTCACACAACCTCTATTGCTGCAGCAGGCTGAAATGAAACCAGTCAACAGGTTTCTGATGGCAAGCACAATATTCCAATCCTTGTTTCCTTTGAAAAGTGGAAGAAAATAATCTGAATTTGTGATCTCTAACATTATATTAGCCTTCAAACAGTAAGGTGAAAACAGAAGAACTATATCTGCAATAAGTAAGTTTAGAATACACCCCAAGCTACCTAAGTAAACTACAGTTTGAGAAGAGTATCATGTTGACCTTTCGCATGGAAAAACCTCATCATGATCTTCTTTTTCATGAAAATGTGCAGTAAATTCTTCCAATACTGAGAAAAAAACCCACAACCTGCAATGCAGAGCTAACATTAAAAGCATATCCAACTTCAAATTACTTCCTCTCATGTGCAGTGCTGGAGCAATAGTTGGCAATACTATATTCATCCATGTATTATGCTCCTGCAGTATTTTACTAAGGACAGCTATTGAGGGGTGAATCGAAAGCTGGGAGAAGAGAGGACCACCCCTTAACTGCGCTAACAGTACATAACGCCATGAACTGCACAAGTGATACTAAGTGCTTCTAGTTCTTTATTTGCTGGGGTCAGAATCAATGCAATAGCATAAGTCACTTCAATTTAATTCAAACTTCAGAAGTCCAAATAAGACATTACTACAACTTAAACAATGACCTGGCATAACCAACCAACCAAACAAACAAAAATTACTCTTTTTTTAAATGCTAAAAGCCCTTTTTATTTTTTTCAAGAAAAACTTCTAAAGGAAAACCACTAGTATTTCTAAATTGTAATCAGAAGCATACAGTAAATGTCTCCTTGATCAGCTATACTCTGCAATTACAGAATCCAACTGCTTGACTGTTTTTCTGCTTCCAAAAGAGCAACTAGACATAACTCCAAAAATACAAACATACATGACACCAAACAAAAGCAAATTGGAAAAAAAGCACACAAAGCCCATTTTCAAGTGTTGACATGTCACATTTATGTCAGGCTACATAAAATACAATAGTTACTTAAAACATGCTTGGATAATTTTTCTTTTACCTAAATGTTCTCCGTGTCTATCTAAACCAGTTGAAACAAACACATGGACAGACTCAAAAGTGGCTCTAGTACTGTAGTTAAATTAATTTTTTACAAGTGGTGGTGTCAAGTGGCAATAGGAGAAGAAATACTTTAAAACTTTAATAAACATTTAACACTGATTTAATACTCACATGCTTTATGCTTTTATGGAACCTACAGACAATATTTTTTAAAATGCTATAAAGTTATTTTAGAGATTAATTCTATTCATCAAGCTGAGTTTTTTCCTCCCATAAACCATATATATTGAAGATCTTTCACTATATAAATAACTTATTTCAGAGGTATTGAACAAAAGGAACTACATTGTGCTGTACTCCAGGGCAGGGATTTTCCAAGACAACTGACTCTTAGAATACAGAGCTGCCATAACGTGAACTGAGAATGCACCAATTCAAAACAACCTTCAGAAGCAAATAGATGTTGCCAGGTCGCTGGCTACCTTGGACGTTAAGCCCATAGAGGTAGAGAGCCCTTTTGGCTCCAGGAGAGAACTGGGCACAGTGGCAGGGCACCACTGCTTCCAGCAAGCAGGTCCTTTCAGAGGGGAAGCTGGAAGTGACTGCGCGTTGTGTCAGCTGCTTGTGCCAGTGAGCGCCCAGATGACTCAGGTGAGGGCACAGACCTTACTGTCCTGCTGGGCAACTCCTGGCACACCTATGGCTTCCAAGCATCAATGTGGGCTCCTATTATTAGGTCCAGTATTCCAGCTTTGACAAAGTGCTGATTCACAGACGCTTGGATTCACCTGGGCACTTAAGACTATCCAGTAGTTCTCGTTACTCTACTCCATGTCTTGAGCTACATGTATTCATTATTTCTCACAGGACACAGGAACTTGTTTCAGGCAGGAGGCGACCCAAGGGGCACTACTATTGTTCCAGGTGGCACAGAAAACTGGACACTACTCTGTGTCCTCAGTGGTGCTCTATCATTGCATAATCTAAGAAGTAAAAGGTTGTTTCCTGACTGAAAGCCTGGGAAATATGGGAAGCAGGGACCAGATAGAAATGGGTAACAAAGCTAGAGGCAAGAGCAGAGGCCTCTGTGATCCTCAGGGCACAGACCCCCATTATGAAGGGAATACAGGCAACAGGTCCTTTTGTATATATATTAACAGCAGCAGGTGTGAAAGCTGCTTTCAAAAGGATGTCTTGCATACCTAATTGATCAAAATATTCAACACTACTGCTTTAATATATCTTTTGATAAACTCTGGTGGTAGAGCTCTATGGAAAATACTCTGCTGACAGAGTGGTCGGTGGTAAATGACTAAAAAAAAAAGCAGTAAACCTTGATGCTTCAAAGCATGACTTCAGTCATTTTAAGAAAGTAAATAAGCATAAACTTCTGAAATTATCTGTTCACTGAATAAAACATTTTTTTTTGGTAGTAAAGTCACTGCAATCATTATACATAAGACTATCAGCAAGTATGAGGCAACATAAATTCCGTCACTGTGTAGGTATGAAAGGAGAGTGACTTAAGATCAGCCATGCACTTGAAGTCTTGCATTTCTAACTTCCAAGTGTTTGACTTGGTAAATTGCTTTCCTCTTCAATCTACCAACTGAAGGTACAATAAGGAGCTGAGGGAGCTGGGGTTGTTCAGCCTGGAGAAAAGGAGGCTGAGGGGAGACCTTATCACTCTCTACAACTCTCTGAAAGGAGGGTGTAGCCAGGTGAGGGTCAGTCTCCTCTCCCAAGAAACAAGTGACAGGACAAAAGAAAATAGCCTCAAGTCACACCAGGGAAGGTTAGATTGGATATCAGGAAAAAAATCTCTTCACCAAAGAGCTGTCTGGCACTGAACAGGCTGCCCAGAGCAGTGGCTGAGTCACTTTTAGAGACATGTAGACATGACACTGAGGGACATGTTTAGTGGTGGACTCAGCAATGCTGGGTTAACACTTGGACTCATTAATATTAAGGGTCTTTTCCAACCTAAATGATTCTGTGATTGTGTGTTAATAAGAGTTTACAAACAGGCTCAATAAAATACACAGCAGAATTTAGGATACATTAGCAAAAGGAATGCTTATCTAATTGCTTTCCTGAAAAACTGGAAATATGCCAAGACACTTTTAAAGATTGAGTATATGAATAAGCTTTTAACAATCACTGTTGGGAGATGAAGTGACACTTAGGAGCAGGATGTTGTGTTTGTGGATTTTACCATATTTTAAAATATTATCTCTTTATATTTTGCTTTCCTGGTCATTTTAGCAGAGCTCTACACAGGATTAAGTATCACGATTTAGCAATCTATCAACTTTTAGTTTTAAAAGTTTCCTATATCCTACTAGCATATTCTCAATATGTGGAAAATAATGGTTTAAACATCTCTTTTCCAACAAAACTTATCTCCTATAATTTATATATTCAACAGGAGAATTTTTTTGTGTAAGCTTACCACATTTCATAGCAAGCATTCACATTAGGCATACAGCACATCTCCACATCAGAATTTTTTGTTACCTCTGTCAGCTCCAGCAGACCCTGGCTAACAATTGCTGGCTCAACTGCCAGCCTTGTGGTCATAGGTTTCCAAACAGGGACAGATGAATGAAGACATGCCACTAACATTCAAGTGTTAGGTGACTGATGAGACCAAAGATGAGGCAGCAGTTAACTCAGAGGGAAGCAAGACAGACACATGGTGTGACAGACAGAGTTGATGGTGACCTGCCAAGAGGAGTTAGTAAGCTGAATTCACTGTATCCATGTAGTTAAGAATGAAAACCCACCATAATATCCCCAAAACCCAAGAATATTTAGTGCTTTTCCCCCCCTCTATGGATTGTTAGCAGCTTCAAAAGTTTAACTACAATGCCAATTATGCATCACACACTGTTAATAAACCAAGCCTAAGCTTCTACATAGTAGTATGTAAGATTAATGCATAGAACATAGCTGGTTTATTCTCTTGTAATAACGGTTATGTATTGCACTTCTCTGCAAATGAAAGGAGCTGTTAAGCTCAAAAAATTCTAAACAAAAAAAAATTGTATTAATCACTAACATGGAAAACCATTACCAGAAAACATGCAGCCTACTCCAGAAAGGCAAAGTTTAGCTCAGACACTGAGCTTTCTGTAGTAGGACATTGGTACCAGTTAAGGTAAGTCTTATTTGCATGGGATCATCTTATTTCCCCACACTGTTTAGAGTGGATATAATTTACGTAAGTGTTGAATGCCCTTAACTTTGGAGTAATTTAAAACAGCACCAAAGAAACAGCACTGCTTATACCAAGTGTTAGAAAAATCATTTAGAAAATATTTCACAGTTTTTATAATTGCTGTTACAATGAAGGTCAGTTTTAATCGGTACAGAAAGATAAACAAAACAAAGTGAACTTTCTCTAGTGTCTATTTAACAGTCACATTTTGTGGTTTGTAGAACTCCTATTTCTTGTGTAGGTGAAGTCACTCTTCTAGGAAAAGGGGCTTGAGTCCTCTGTGATGCATTAGTATTTCACAATTACATTCATGCCCTACTTCTAACTTTACCTCTCCTCCTCCTCCTTTACTCTCACAAAAATCTAAAAGCTATTTGGTTTTGCTTAAGTCTTGTGGGAATGGAGGAGAGGAGTAACAGGTTAAGAGCTAAACCAGCTTATAACAGTTAATAGTAGTATTAGACAAGCATATTAATTCATGCTAGAACATAAAAATTAAAACATACTGCTGGTTGCATGTTTGTTTTACTTACCAGATTTGTAATCTAATTTTCTTTCCTCTTAGCTCTACTGTTTTGATTTTAAAATCAACACCTATAAATAAAATACAGTAAACAGAAAAGGAGGAATAAGAAGCAAAAGTAATGAGGGTGTAATTATTAATTTTTGATACTTTTAAAATATATATCAACTTGTAACAGTCTGAAAAAACAGAAGGGTTTGCACCACTATGGGTCAACTCAAGAACATCCTGGGGATTTGGCAACCACTATACAGCCTGTGAGCCATCCAATTTGACAGCATCACAACATAAACCCTCCACTTTGTGCAAAATTTCCAGCAGCAGGTAAACCCAACATAACAGTACAACAACAGGCACAGTATGTTTGTTTCTCCCCTGTTCACCTCGACTGTCAAGGACAAGCCTGCTCTACTTCCAAATGGCACAGATGCCCTGGAGGTAGGGACCAAAACCAATCCCTCCACATCAGTTTTGCTGTTTGTGAAGCAGGAACAATGTATGTCTGCCTTCCAGAATTGATGTCTAGCCTCTGTAAAGTGCTGTAGTGAAGTGCTGGAACTGTGGTTGGTTTATGAAGAAGTTTGTCAGCAATGCCATTCTTAATCCTGCAAACTGGTACTTTTACTCATCATCTCAAAATTCCAATCACATTCTGAATTCATGCTAAAAGTCACAAGATAGAACCACGAAGACTTTGCTATACAGAAATATTTAACTTCTATTATAAAAAAAAGCTGGCTATCAGCAGGTAAGACATACTATGGTCAAACAAAAGATCGACACCTTGACTACAGGAATATTTCAGGGAATAATTGTCCTAGAATATAATGGATTTGTAGACTGTGATCCTGTTCGTTTTAGTATACATTTGCATGAAGATTTTTGCTTCAGTTCTTCCTTGTAAACACCACCATCCCTCCTAACAGTGCTAAATCAAAAGGGAGAAAGACATGAGACCACGGTTCAGAGCAGTACACTTAAAACTCACACAGAACTGCAGAAGCACAGTGTGCTGGAAACACTTTTGATATTTCACATACAATTGTATACTAAGAATAGGAACGAAACTGAAGAGCAAAAATTATCTTTATTTTCTTTAACAAAAGCTACACATTTTCCCAATGTCTACCCTTGATAAAAGCTGAGTGTCCCTGCTGATATTGTTAAGAGTTGAGACTGAATTCTAACTTTGGCAGAAAGGTCTGACCTTGGCCCTTATGCCCGTATTTTTAGTTTGCAAAGCAGGTGGACACTGTTTAGCCAGATCAAATAAATGGAAGAATCACTGACCTTCATTCTCCTAAACAAAAATCCTTTCAAACAGCTTGCAACTAGCTGTACACTACCTAGTGATTGAGGTGCAGATCACCACCAGGACATTAGTCCTCCTTCTCCATGTCCTTAATAGTGTCTAGCACATTTATCCACCGATTCCTGGAGTGCTACTCAGGACATATGTGATGCTTACACTTCATTTACCAATACATATCTCATTCAAGCCCTTGGAGCTAAAGCCTTAAACTGATTTATACTATCCAGTCTAAAGTTTTAATAGCAATTTTCAAGTATTCATTTGCAAATTGAGGAAAAAATTAGAAATACTAAAACTTCAGAGCACTTATTAATCCTAACTTTGAGAAATTTTTTTCTATGCTTCAGAAAAATGACCATCTATGTTAATGTAAAACAGAAGAGAAGTGATCCAGCTATGTTCTACTATCCACAGTGTGTGAAACAAGAATTCTTATCATTACTGCTTTTTTGTTAATGAGCTTTTTTAAAGAAACATAGAACCATTTCTCTGTAAGATTTTCTCTGTATAAATGCATTTAAACTATAAAACACATTTCCCTTAATGGTCACAGTTTTGTCCACAAGAAGACAGCAACTTTACTTGACATGGAGATAATCAGTACTAACTGACATTGCTTCAAACTTCTGTCCTCCTCAAGGATGTTTCAATATAACTGCCCACACAATCCCCGCTCCCCATCCTGCCACTCTGTCAACCACAACACGCTAAATAATTCGCCATTCATCTGACAATAAAAAAAAAAATCTTGCTTTTCTCTCCCACAGAAACACAAATTCAAAAAAAGAACCTACGATGCTCATACAAGTGGGTATATTTGTCTCAGGCGGACAATTGTAGAGGGGCTTGAGCTGAGCACTGAGAATACAATTCTGCTGTGTAAAGAAAAAGTCCTATTGTCACACACACAAAAAGAAGTCTAAATCATCTCTAACTGCAAAATGAGTATTAAAGTCTGCCACAGAGATTTCATGTAAGTTTCAATAATTAGAAAACCAAAATATTTTTATTTTTACAGAAGTGGTTTATACACTGCTGTCTTACACAAACAAAGAAACAAAAAGCTTTTGTTGTATTTTTAAAAAAGGAAAATAAATAAGGAACTATGGAGAGAAAATCCAACTGTTGTAATTAAGTACATTTTCAACCTGGGACTTCCTGGGACTACCAGGAATAAAATGAAGTAGAAAAAAGCCTATAAATGAGAGATGATTTCAAAATAAATGTCAACAGCATTCTTATTTCAAAGGCAGATCTTTCTATTGATCATCTTAAAGTCACATCATGAAACATTTTCCTATTGTTAAATTTTGCAAGGAAAAAAGCACACAAGTAACAGTTTTGGAAAAGCAGATTCTTCTACAGAACTGTTTGGATCATTTAACACTCAGACAGAGTGTCGGAACTCTGCAAAGGTTGCTCAACTGCTTTTTATAATTAGTAATGCTCTGCAAGCATCAACACAAATGAAAAGCTTTAGGTCTGCCAATACTGAAGGAAAAAAAAATCTGGCAGCTTTCCTTTTGCACACGAAGAAACAAATTCCTAAGCCTGTCAGATTTCATTAGCATGTTCCACTGTAGACTGCCAAAGCCAGTGCTTCGAGTTTACATACAAATTAGTAATTCAATTAAAACAACAACACAATAATTTGTTTTCCACTTCAATTTCAAACACTGCATTGAGTTAAGAAAAAGTTCAATGAAAGAAACTACTTAGCTTGACTTATGTTAATGAAAAGACCTAAATGAAAAGTTTTGCTATCCATACAATTACTCCATCATGGTTTTATATACAGGTCAATAAGACACAGGAATCAACAATTACTGTGGACAACTGCATTAAATCTGACCAACATACCTTATAAAAAGAAAGGATTTTAAAAAGCTCTCTTTAGCTGCTACACCACCAGCAACCTATCACTGGTTTGCATGCTCCTAGTTTGCATTTTAAAGGCCTGATGGCTAATTTATTGTCAACGAAAAACCAAATAGACACATGCCAGTCAAGCCAACAAGTGCACGTGCTTCTGATCATACTGAAGTGTGCCCTTTGCCAGGGCACAGCACTGCAGGGGGAACCAAAGGGCTTGTCACAATCTCCCCTCCCATTAAAAGTCAGCCCACTCTATGTATCAGGCTTGCACAGACCACAGGCAATCAATGCATTCAGTTTTTCTAAAATTGTAACGGGCCAGGAATGAATCTGAATCACCACCTCGCTTTCTATGAGTTAAAGGTGTGCATGTTTTAGATGGCATATTTTGACCCACATTTTTGGCTAGAGAGGCCTTTTTGGAAAGTGCAAATATCCTGTAAGAATTAATGAAAATAGCATAGAAATGCAAATCTCAGCCTCTGATTTGGGTTTCTGATTTTGTATCTATTTAAATGTTTGAAAATACACTGATTCAGCTTGCCCTGCAGCTTAAAACTAGAAATGAGCTGCTGCCCTCTCTCCACAGGGTGATGCACGTCAAGTAAGGCATTGCATGCAGCACTGCCCAAGTGGTGTGTGTAACCTAAGATTATTAGTTCGTGATTTTCAAAATTTTATATAAATTGTTTATATAAATTGCACATTGTTCAAACTACATGAATGTCAAGTGAAAAATACACTTTGTGCAAAGAAGAACATCTATTACAATGTGCTCAACTGAAACCATGCAGGGAAATTAAAGGGCCAGTAGAATGGAAGGGGTTTTTAAACACACAGCCAAACAACCTGTCTGTACTCTTTTCAAAACTAAACAGCCCCGAAAGAGAACAGACACTCAAAATAGAAGCATACTAATGTAGTTCTAGATAAGGGCAAGTCACTGAGGATGACGTATCTTGTCACTGAACCAAACTTGAGACTCTTCCAAACTTGAGACTGAAATCCTGTGAAAACAAAGCCTAGCCCAGAACAAATTATAATACATTAATTTCTCACTCCAAGCAGGAACTAAAGCTTACCTACTAAAGTACAAACTAAAATACACACAACTGGATCTATCCATTCTCTTTAAAGCTAAAAAATATTTAGAAAATACTATCAATATTTAGAAATAAAACAAATAGTAAAGACATTTCTTACTATGCATGTTACACTTACATTTCAATGTTCTATTTTTTTCGTAAGGAAAAAAAAAGGTGGAAACTGTTTTGCTTAATGCACACAGAGTGACCTTTCGATGGCCAAGATTTCCCGGTTAACAAAGTTAATGGAGGAACTGGGAAAACAGATGTAAATAGAGCACAAAAAACCCCCTCCAACTAAAATCAATTCCAATGGACTAAATTTTCAGAGGCCTATTAGTGATTTGCATCAAAGTAATTCAATCAGTGAAAAATAATAATCAGACCACATTTAAAGAAACACAATCAGCTTAAAAATTCAGAGGTTATGTACTAATTAACCATTAAAATGGACATATGAATTGAAGACTATGACAGTTTATTTAATGTGGACATCTGACAGCATTATGCAAACAAATTTTCTTACACTACAGCTGATGACTGAGGTCACTTGATTTTCAAGGTAACAACCATCTTTACTAGTCCTGATCTATAACTCTGGCACTGCCAAAGTCAATGCAAAGATGCTCAGTAGCTTTGACACTGATTTCTATCAGCTTGGAGGGAGGGGAAGCAAGCAACAACAAAAAGTTCATAGGGAGGACAGGAAGAGGTTACAGAAACTGTTCCCAAAAAAACCCCGAACAATTTTGTCTTATTTTAATTGAAGGCTTAGGACAAGCAGTTAGTTTTTAAAACACACTAAAGAAGAAATACCTCTTTCAAACTGCACATTATAAATCTAAAGATTTTAAAACGAGATTTGGAAGCATTAAGTGTTACATCAGATATAAGACCATTTGGGGATTATTTCACAGGCAGGTAAAACACGTTGTCCATAGAGCTTCAAGCATGTAATTCTAGAACGATTACCATGCAGACATTTGAGACCACTTGCCTAAAATAAGTGTACCCATGTCTCAGCTGGCAACTGTACCACAGACTAGAAAGAAACAGATACCAAATATTTTTTTTTCTGTTGGTATAATATACAAGCAGTGAGTAAATGCTGAAGGTGTTAAGTGATTCTTTTTTAAATGTCCAATATACAGCTTCTAAACATCTCAGATGCTTGGTACTTCTCAATTCTATGAGAACGGAGGAAATTATCATTTCTTTACACTCTTGTGGACAGTAAAATTATAAAGCCTTTCACAAAATGTTGGCTTTTGACATTATTTATGGTACTAAGTTCAAAGCATGTACCAAAATGCTGACAAACAGAATGAGGTGGAAAAGGAAATTGGAAAGAATAAGGCTTTCTGTGCCTTCATGAACAAGGCTTATCTTCAAACTTCTGATTACAGAATAGGAAAGCATTCTGAGCTACTGGTCTACAACTACCTGACCTGAAAGGAAAACTGAATTTGAGGAAAAAGTAATTTCATGAGCAGCACTATTCAAATTTTTAAAAGGTAGAATCTATTTTAAAATCAGACTGAATTTATCATTTTGTTTTGGGTATCAAGTCTCCCACTCCTTGGGATATCAGAAGTAGTAAGTTGTAAAAGTGTTGCTACACAATTTCCAGAAAGAAAGTCCCTAACTGAGAACCATATGGCCCTATTTTCTTTGCTACTGACACGCTCAGCTGTTCACAGCAGAGACAGTCTGACAGCTGCATTCCACTCTCCTCACAAACTAAACTGCCCATTCCCCATCATTCAAGTGGCCTCGTCATCTTGCCTGTTCTACTTGCGTAGTCTCATAGATGTACTGACTGGGAAACCACACGGTCCTCTGACGGTGCTGGGCTGATATAACCCAGTACCCAACCACTTCTGTCAGCTGAAATTAACATCTAGTCCACAAATGAAAAAAACAAAGTCAGCTTCAAACTCACTCTTCTTTGCAACCTCTTTAATTATTAAAAACCCCATACCTCCCCAAAACTCTACTCCTAAACCCTAAAAATTCTATTATCTACCTATATTTTCCTATTTGAAATTATAGTTTATTTCACTTACAAAGATCCAAACGATTATGCACAGAAAACAAACACTGACTACACCAAATGCTGTAAAATACACTTATTTGACACATGCAAGGCAAACAATGACTTGCCAGGTGCTTTCACTTGCTGGAGTCTGTGTAGTGTCCATCACAAGTGACTCCTCTACTCCTCAAGGTAAAAGGCAGCTCCCAGGGTACACAGGCTTCTGGCTAAGTTGCATTTCTCAAGACAAACAAGGCGGTTCATACATGCTCCCCAACTATCTGAAGGTGTTGTGTAAGACAAAACTATTTTCTGTAAGAGTTTCCAGCCTCTTGCTCTCCTCTGTTTATAGTTTGGCAAGAAACTGCAGCACACCCTTAATAAGGCATTTATTTGGTTTATTCTGCACTGGTCAAAAAGGCAACACAAAAAATCAGACGTACTAACACCCTGGATTTGCAAAAGTAAGAACGGGCAATAAGAATGGTCAGTTCTCAAAGAAATACTTATCCCTGACCAGAACTTTCTTCCTTTGGTTGGACAACAGCAAAAATGTCTCATGCTAAGTATAGAGCTGATTTTGCACTAACAAAGGACATCTTACTGTTACTTTGTCATGATGTGGTAAAGTAAGAGACATCTCTTTCTACTGTTTCTTCCCTCTCCCCAACCAAAACAGACTTTCAGTGCCATCTTATGGAAGGGAGGAAAAAATACTTCTAAAGAAAAATCAAAATCAATAAAAACTTGTCAGAGAGCCCACAGGCACACCTAAGTGTACCAAAGAGAGAAAAGTTCTAGTTGACGCAGCATGGTTTTCCAACAATTTCATAAATTGTTCTTCATGTAAGATTACATCAAATTACTAAACTTGTTTTTAAACCATAATTTTAGTTATAATTTTCTGAAAAAATATTTCAAATGGTTAAGTAAGCCATGTACTGTGTTCACAGTGCCTGTGACATAAATATTGGCTGGGTAACTACAAAAACTGACGAGCAACTTAAAGGGCAGTTCTGAAAAACAACAAATAGATACTTTTAAAAAGAATAAGCTGGTATTTTTAAGTGAATTTAATTATGTTTTTTGACAAGCTTATGGGAATGACACTGAACATTTATGTTGTTAGTCCACATTTTTTAAGTATAAAGAGAATGAAGAAATGGTTAGAATTGTGACAGTAACCCCAACATATATATATATATATAAGAGTATACACGTATGTATTTGTACGTCATATATATGTATATATATCAAAACCAGAAGCTGCCTTAATTAAAATTACTCTGATAAAAGACAAAGTTTTCACTCTTGCTATTGTTTATTTGATGGACATTAGGAATTTTGAATGGACAGGGGTATTTTAAAGATAACTGATAAGGAAAACACTGCTTGGAAGGAAAGGCTATGGGTCTCTGTAAATCTCCTGAGTTCCCAACTTCCATATCATTTCACATGAAGGCAAAACAAGGTCAAAGGGCATTTTTGTGAAGTCAAAGCAGTCTTGCATCACCGTGCCTTTACATGCCACTGATCTGGACCCTTCAGGCTACAATTAGTCCAGGATAGATCACAGGTTACTACATTCCCATCTCCATCCACAACAAACCTTCCTACTACACTCCACCCATGATTTTGTTTGTAAACCAGGACAGAAGGAAGTTTCAGTGTTTACTGCAAGTGGTCCTGTAGCCTCCTAGGAACAGCTGCTGAAAGAGCCAGCAACGCAGGAGGGACAGAGACAGCACTGGCAACCCTTCTTTGCTGGGATGCTTATAGACCTGGGGGAAAACAGGTGAAAGGTAAGACTAGGTCTCAAGAAACTTTACATACTGAGCCAGCATGTGAAAGAAAAGCTGAGGAGCTCAACTCGATTTGAGGGACCAGGAGAATTGGGCCTCAGGTTTGGGAGAGCAGGAACCTCAGGTTCAGAAAACAAACCCCTGAGAGAAGTATAATGCCTGTGGCAGAATTAGACAGACAGGAAACACTGCTGAGCACAGGAATTCTGTAGATCTGTCATGGAAGAAAAACAGCAGAGAGACTGGGAATGAACGAAGATTTGGTGGATGAGGCAAGACACACAACAATGCGACTGAGCAGTAGTTGGACAGTTGCTGGGAAGAGAACAGAGGACATTAAATATTACATAAAGGGACTCTGATGAAAAAAAGGGTGAGATAGTACCATTTAAAAATTATTTTATAAATTATCACCACTATGGAGATCTGAATTATGATGTATTTCTTTTAGGATAAGAACTACCTGAGGTAGGGTAAAGCAGGGAGGGTGTGGAACAAGCAGAAGTAAACCATTTTTCTTTGCCCCAATCCTTGAATCTTCTTATATATGTGGCAATGAGTATTTTACCACTACCCTTCTTCATGCCATATTTGGCATGTTTCTTTTCAATTGTCAAGTGTGAAAAACCTCCAAGTGAGTTCTGGATTCTGCTCCTGTGTCAATAATGCAGGTGTGCATGGGTTCAGGCAATGCATAATAAACTGAGATCAAACTTTATTTTAAAAGAAAAAGTCTAGTTTTATGTTTGTTGACAAAACTAGTACAATGCCAATATTAACCTTGCACAAGCATTACTCCATTATAGAAAAGCAATTACTACTCTGAATTTAACACCGGAATGGAGAAAATAATTTCACATTTTGCAAAAATCAGTAAATATTCCAGCACATTGAGTATTCTCAGTGCTATGTAAATAGCAGATTAAGGAGACACAATATTCTATGCAACTAATTTAATGCTCAAAACAAATACATCAAAAGAATTTTAGATCAACAGCGCATTGTGTGCAGTTATGAATAATGTGCTGAAATCTGACAAGCTATTTTTGAACACTTTCAAAGAACTTCAGTATCTGAGATGAAACTGAAGACATGTTGATGTGTTTTCATTACAGAATTTACTTTACCAATCTGGCAATGCAGTCTTCTTAAATTAGCATTAAAATACTGTATCTTTCTTAATTGAATCCCTACCTCCCCTTTTCAGCAGAAACACTCCACTTTTCAGTGACACAGCACTATCACTCTAGGGACAGGAGACAGAAAAAGTTTTTGGGCATTTGCAATTCTTACACTGTTAAGAGAAGACTTCTGAGTAGCCTGTGTGCTTTCACCCAAGAGCTTAAGGTATTAAGTGTTGTTCTGTTTGTCCTGTATGTCCACAGGTTTAGTAAAAAAGCATAAGTCAGGCTGAGATCATTAATGCTAAGGTAAGGAAGTAAATATGTATTCTAGCATTTCATTTTAAATACAGCTTTGCTAATATAAAGTAGATTCAAGAAACTGCAAGTGTCTATTTAGTTACACAGTCTTTCCAAATTTAATCTCAAGGTATATTCACTTTGCATAACTTCCTCTGAAATTGGATCAGTCACAGCATTTTCACTGATGTTTCAAAACACTTCTCCACTTTCAGTTCTTGAAAACCACTGCAGTTAAGTGGTGACAAAGGAACAGCTTTATTGATTTCAACTGTGTACGAAAAGTCAAACTAAGGTTGTTTTGGAGTGCAGGTTATTTTCAATCTACATTAAATGTACGTAGCAGAGGTTACTTTTTCTTACTTTATAGTGCAAAAAAAGAAGGGTGCAAGCTGACTGTGAAAAGTTTTTCTACTCAGCAAAGGAGCTGGGGGAATCTCAACAGCTCTCAAGTTTAGTCAGAGGACCTTGAAAGAATGCCATTACTGTCAAGTCCTTCTACATGTGTTTTGGCACGAGTTGATTTCCCTATGCTGCTTTACGTTGGCACACTTTGTACACCAAACATTACATAACCTTCTGTCTAGCAGCATATCACCACTTATTTCCTGTTTCTTCTCTAAAATAAGGACGTTTCTCTGCTTCAATCACTGTTCTAGTTATCTAGGAAATCAGTTTTGCTCACAAGGCACCAGTCTGGAAGTCTGGACCGGGGTCTAGAGCAACTTCCCAAGATTCACAGCAGGAAACCAACCCTAATTACAGAGAGCAGCAGCCCAGACTTGAAGGAACCCTTAATGCAGGTAAACCCAAAGATGCAGGAGAGCTCAAATCAATGTTTAGACACGGATAATTTATAAAGAAAACATTCCACTATTAGTTCTACTTCAGCTGTACCATACATTTAACTAAATCTGCCCATCTACAGAAACCATCAGCATTTCTTCATTACAACGCACCCCTTGAGGATTAATGCCTCTGATATGCTATCACTGTCTAACTTCCACAAGGTTAAGTTACCAACTTCAAACCAAAGAATTTAACAGTGACAATCTGCACTACCAGATTTGGTTTCCTAGAGGACTTAGGAAAGAATTAAAGAACCAATAAAACACACAATAAAACAAAAGTATAAGTAACTACAATTTTGTCACAGAAGATGGTTTTGAGTAGTAATAACTCAGCTTCTAAAAGGCAATTTCATCAGATGTTTCCCCACACTCCAAACTACAATTAAGCTAAACACACATACTTTCTAGTGACACAGACTTTAACAACCACTTTGCTGTAACACTCAAGAGTCCAACTCCAAGGATAGGACTCTAATAACAATGAAGACTAACTAGCTTGTTTTCCTCCCTTTGCGTATTTGTGTATTCAGAGAGCAGACATTAAAGTACCTCCAAGACCAGTAGATGACTATAGCATGAATAAGCACACTACAGAACCAGGAGGTTCTCTTGAGTTAGTTGTGTGAGGAGCCAAACATGCAGTTTGCTCAAGAGGTACTGCTCTTCAGAAAACAAAACTTCCTCGGGCCTAACATCACAGAAGGGTTCCTGATGAAGGCGTAACAGGTCATCTGGAGTTAATGTGACTGCGGCCTGGAAGGGCAGCTGAATTCACTGACAAGAGTACACTCAACACACACCGCAACTTTTCAACTCCCGAAATACTTCTGTCACCTTACACACAACAATCTAAGGCTCTAAGCACGAAAACCTGCTTTACCAACCACCCCTGATTTTTTTCCTTCAAACTGTATGCCATTAGTAAGGCTGAAACTGGATGCCCTGCACTCTCTCGGAACTTGCAACGATAACTGGGACATCCACGATTTTCCCAGGAGTAGCTGTGAGGGTTCGGCACCAAGGGCCACGGCGCCATCAGCCCCCTGAGCTTCCCACGGCCGAGAGACCCCCCGGGGACACCCAGCGCCGCTTCCCCGGGCGGGAAGGGGACGGGGAAAGGCCTGGGAGGGGAATGCCCAGGGGAGGGGGCCCACACTTGCGGGAAGCCGGGAGAGGAGCCGGGGAAGCGCCGCGTTGCCACGGCTGGCCCTGCGAGCGCCGGGGGTAGGGCAACCCCCTCCCCCGGGACGGGACGGGACAGGGCGGGACGCGCTCCCTTACCCACGGTGGACTTGCAGGCCTCGCAGAAGGTGTCGTCGGTGAACCGCTCCATGAGGCTGGTCTTGCCCACCCCCCGCGACCCGATGATGATCACCTGCAGCTTGAAGTCTGCCGGGCGCGGCGGCTGCTTCCTGCGGCGGGACTGCCCCCCGGAGAGCGCCGGCGACCCCGCGGCCGAGCCCGCGCCGAGGTCCAGCCCGCCGCCCCCCGCCCTGCGCTGCGGCAGCCCCGAGCCCGGCTCCATCAGCCCCGCATGCGGCGGCGCCGCGCTCCCTCCCCGCCCTGCCCACCGCCGGCGCCGACACTGCGAGGCAGGGGGAGGAGGGGGCAGCGAGGACGAGACGCGGCCGCCGCCCGGCCCTGCCCGAGGGGAACGGGAACAGCCACAGGAACGGGAACTGCGCGGCCGCCGCTGCCGCCGGGAGCGGCGCGCCCCAGCCCGCCCGCGCAGCGCCCTCTGCCGCGCCGGAGCCGCGGCCGACCCCGCGCCGCAGTGCCGGGGGCGGGAGCGCCCGCCCGCACCGCCTCGCACCGCCCCGCCCCGCACGGTCTCGCCCGGGCCGGTCGCGCCCCCCCCCCCCCCGTGCCCGCCCCCCCCCGCGGGGCCCCGGCGC
>JAWWEV010000083.1:99947294-99988258 GCA_035583235.1 Hafferia zeledoni
GCCCCGCACGGTCTCGCCCTGGCCGGTCTCGCCCCGCCCCGCCCCGTGACAGCCCCGCCCCGAGGGGCCCCGGCGCAGAGGCAGCGAGCGTGGGTGGGGCTTTGGAGCGTCTGTCCTACGAGGAAAAGTTCAGAGGCTTGGATATGTTCAGCCTCCAGAAGGAGATGACTGAGCAGGGACCTCGTCAATGTGTATAAACATCTAAAGGCGGGGTGCCAAGAAGGTGGAGCTGGGCTGTTCTTGGTGGTGCCATCAACAGGAGGCAATGGGCGAAACTTCCGCACAGGAAGTTCCACCTGAATATGAGGAAAAAGTTCATTACTGGGTGTGTGACCGAACCCTGGAACAGATTGCCCAGAGATGTTGTGGAGTTTCCTGCACTGGAGATACTCAGGAACCGCCGGGACCCAACCCTGGACAGTGCTCACTGGGACTGCCCTGCTTGAGCGGGGAGGTTGGACAAGGTGACCCACTGTGGTGCCTTCCAGCATGACCCATTCTGTAATTCCGTGATTCTCTATTGCCTAAATGTACCTTTAGGTAGCCAGGCAGACCCCAGCGCTGGGCGGAGCCCCTGTATGTGTCAGCAAACACAGGCCTGGGGTCTGCCAGAGGTGGATTTCATTGTCAAATACTAACCTGGTAGCCGCTGGCTTGTGGCCATGGACCTTTTCATAACAACTGCCAATACCAGCTCAGTTGTTCACAAAGTCTAAGCATAGAACATGTGGCTTTACAGGAACTAGTGTAATAAATCATGTGAATAAAAATGATTAGCGTGAGTGTTGCTCATTGTAATTTTTGAGGAAATTTCTAACTCTGCAAGCACTGAGGGCCAAGAGTTCAAAGAATACAGATTTTTCAGCAACAGCCAGCAGCAAAGAGTGTAGAATCACAGAACTGTAGAACGACCTAAGTTGGAAGGGACCTTAAAGATCATCTGCTTCTAATCCCCCTGCAATGGGTAGGGATACCTTTCACTAGATGGGGTTGCTCAGAGCTCCATCCACCCTGGTATAAACACTTCCAGGGATCCACTGCTTCTCTTGTAGAGGTAGGAAGTATTCATGGTTTTCACTGAGATTTACAGTTAGATACAGCATCCTTCTGGATACCAAAAGAAAGCTAGTGGAGATGTGAGAAAATTTGGTCCCATTTTTTAGATTCTCACTAACATTTGCAAGCTAAGGAAATTCCACAAGAAAATGTCAAATTGGAGTTTGCATTTAGGAAATCATTGCCATACAAGAATAACCTTCTCAACAGCTAATTTTCTTAAGGAAACAAGACCATTTGACAGGAAGGCTATGCTGTCAGGAACAAAAAAGAAAAACCAACAAAGAAAACTAGACCCTGTTTAACATTTTTCTTGATTGCCACTAATTTTCATCACCAGAAATACTGGCAGTTCTTCAAACAAGTAGAATGGTCTAAACCTTAAAACAAGCAGACAAAGAGCTTAACAAACCAATCCCATAATTTCTTGTGCATTACTCTCACCCCATTCTCTTCTTACTGATTATCTCTAGTGCTGTAATTAGGTATTTTGAAAGGGCAATCCATCTCTGAGAGTGAAATAATCTAACAACTAGAGCATCATAACAAGATAACCTCTTTGTTCTGAGTAGGGATTTTATCCCTTATGTTCTTCCTCTAGAATTATAATGTTCTCCAAAATCTGTAACTTTGATAGACCCTCAAGTCTGCTAACCTCTTCCTAAAGGGTGCAGACCAGTAGGTATATTGTAGACTGTTCCCCAACATTCATTATTGGTCATTAGAGTAGCCTCAGTTCAACATGCTATTTTGTGTTCTACCAGTTCACTTGCAAACAGGACAATTCAAGCAAATCGAGGCTGACCACTCTATTTCTGTACATGCACATAGATATTCAGCAACATCAATATTAATTTTCAGTTGTTCATGGAATGAACTGAACTGTGAATACAATTGCAGAGCCTTGAGTGGTTTGTATGTTCTGTGCTGCAGGACAGCTTTTTCCTGATTAGTCAACAGCTGCAGAAAACACACAAACATGAAGTGAATTCCTTTGTGCCTCCAATTTGTTACATTTAGGAGTCTGTCACCAGCCATTGCCACTCTCTATTTCTCTCTGGCTTTTTAGTGGGGTCATCTCAGCAAGCATGCCTAGATTTTCCACGTTAGCTAGTTTCTGGCATCCAGACTTTTCTTCAGCATCTGTTTCCAGCTTTCCCACACTGACATGCATAGTCAACTGCTGAGTATCACAGAATCATAGAATTGTTGAATCATAGAATAACTCAAATTGGGAAGGACCCGTAAGGATCATCAGATCCAATTCCCAGCTCTTCAGGACTGCCTAAAACTAAAAGATGTGACTAAAAATGTCATCCAGATGCTCCTTGAACTCCGACAGGCTTAGTACCCTGACCACTGCCCTAGGAGACTGCTCCAGCGACTGACTACCATCTCAGTGAACAACATTATTCAAATATACAGTCTGAACTTCTCCTTATGCAACTTCATTCTATATCCCTCGTGTCTTGCTGGCACCACAGAGAAAAAGTCAGCACCTCCCCCTCCACTGCCTGCCTTGAGGAAGCTGAAGACTGCAATGGGATGCTCCCTCAGCCTTCTCTTCTGCAAGCTGAACAAACCAAGTGACAGCAGCTTCTTGTAAGTCTTGCCCTCGAGGCCTTTCACCATCCTGGTCACTCCCCTCAGGACACAATATTTTCATGTCTTTCTTATATTGTGGCACCCAAAACTGCACACAATATTCCAGGTGAGACTGGACCAGTGCAGAGCAGAGCAGGACAATCCCCTCCCTCCACAGGTTGGTGATGCTTTGCCTGATGCCCCCCAGGACATGGTTGGCCCTCCTGGTTTCCAGGGCACTGCTGGCTCAGATTCAACTTGCCATTAACCCAAAGCAAGATCAAACTACATACCTTAGGTCAAATTGCTGCAGACCACCAGATGGGACTCAACTCACACCAACAGGATGTCGACACAGAAATCCAACTTTATTCAAATTACTTAACATATTTATACCCCGATAACCACGCCCCGCAACGTCACGCATCTGACCAAGCCATCTCATAGGCTAAAGGCTGATGTCATTATGCAGAAAGGGCAGAGGCCATCCCAGGGGCTGTCCTAGCCCACAGCCAGGGCCCCAACAGCTCCCCCTTTCCTTTAAACACAAAACACTACAGTAATATTGTTAAGGTATCACCCAGATTCATGTATCAACATTACTTGTTAAATGAGCGAGGTTGATACGCTGCAACCTGAACTTCAAAGGTCTGAAAATTGTGCCAATTTTCTGAAAAATGGAAAAAAATTTGGAAGATTATTAATTTCTTTCAGATTTAGCCAATTCAAAACCTTACAAGACTTTCTGCGGGCTGCACATCCCTATCTCCCCGTCTTTTTTCAAAATAGAACCTTTGTAAACTGACACAAACCAATACATGTCCAAGACATGCAGGGCTTGGGATTCACACTTTCAAAACAACTGTTACAAACTTACAACTTACAACCAGTGCAAAACAAGAAACTTTTCTCACGTGAGATTGTGGTTTTGCTGTGTAGTCGTCACCACACGACCACTGCCCATTTTGTGCAAAGTGTCCATGAATGCAGAGTGACTTCAATTAGCAAAGAAGTTAGCCTCAGTCCTGCTGAGCTAAATTCCTCTTGTGCAGTTTTCCAAGGTTAACTCTCAAACTCCACCTGGCCACTGTAGAGTTTGCTGAGAGAAGCCTTGAGTCTCAGTGACTCTTGACACTCCTGGGACTTCTGCAATGGACCACTGTTTATTTGACAACTTTCAGACACTTCTGTGCCTTTAGGATCTGTTTGCAACTTGGAGGTAGGGCTAACAACTTGCCAACTTGAAACTGGCTGTTCTCATTGGACAGTTAACGACCAATTCTATTGACAATAGCAACCAAGCAAATCATGGTAACAGCCAGAACTAAAACTTTTTCTTCTGGCGAAGCATCTTGTAAACTGCTTAAGCTCAGGGAATAAGTCCCTCTTTCTAAAGGAGAAATGCCAACAGTTAGCTTGTCAAGGTTGGTTTTTACCATTTGTATTTTAGCATGGACCTTTTCTGAGTGTGTGGCTAATTCCGTATTACACATCCCCTCAAACTCATCACAGGTGTAACCATAAATCCTTAGCAAGTAATTTAGGGTCTCTCTATTGTGTAATACTGCTTGTTGTATCTCATTAGCATTTGCAGAAAAACTATCAAGCATTTTGATAATGGTTGCCAATTGTTCCAATATCCCATAATTTAGCATTCGAATCAATTGTACACCTATTGGAGCAACAATAACAAGGCAAAACATAAAGGCAAGAAACACATTTAAACAAGTCCTGGATTTTACCCCCCCCACTCTCTTCCGCCGGCGCTGCAAGCTCTCGATGTTAACAGCTTCTGTTTCTTTAAGAAGCAGCAGCAGCGCCGTTTCTCTGCCCGTGGAGACTGCCCGGGGCGTGGGAACCACGTTTGAGTGACAGCTGACTCCTCCCCCGCCACGGGCTGTCTGGGCCGGCGTGGGGGCAACTTCCATTGTCGCCGATGGTGGGGGCCTCGGGTGCCACGCATGCGCCTCGGGCCTTTCGAGCGGCACGCTACTTGCACGCCCAAGTTCATTGTTCGGAATCCCGCGCCTGGCCATGTGGCTTTCCGATTGCACAGGGCCTCTCCACGGCGTGGCGTGTGCTGGCGATATCGCCGTTTTCGTGGGCTTTGACAACACGTGGTCGTCTCTTTGTTCTAGCAACCGCGTGGTTTCGCTTCCCGCGGTAAACACTTTTCCTCCCGCTTTTTCGGATTCAGGACATAACAAAGGCTTACTCACACTTAGCTGTGGCCGGGCAGTCCTATTTTTTACAGCAAAATTGCTCTCTGTGAACTCCACGCAGATGTCTTTGTTCCAAAGCGTCGCCTGTGCCGCAGCGGCGGCTTCTGTCGGCAACGTGGCTCCTGTCCCTCGGCTCGGCTCGGCACGCAGCGGCGGAGCGATCCCATCCCCGGGGTATGCACAGGTCGGTGCGGCGGCTCCGTCGCTCAGCGCGGTGGGCAGCGGCGGAGCAGAGGGCAAATGCACAGGAGGGAAGCCGCTCCGTGGGGATAGATCTTCTCCCCTCCCCCATCTCGCTCTCGACCGAGGGCTTTCACAAGCCGCTGTTTTTCCTGCTTCTTCGTGTAGGCGAGATAGCATTACTCGAACAGTTCTGTAAACTGGAGCGAGCGCTAATGCCTCGCTGGATGCAGTTTGGACGGACTCCCAGAGGTCCATACCTATTTTGTCCCATTTTTCCATGCTGTATATATGATCAGCATCTGTTAGATGCGCCCGGCGAACCCACCACTTTACGAAGTGGTCTAATTCTGCCGTATTTATTTCCAGCTCTGTAGTATAAGCCAGCCTTTTAAGGTTTTCTAGCATAGTCTGCTCCATCAGCGATACGGTGTTTCTCCTCCTGTGTGTATTTTTTCCCCAGACTCACCGGTCTGTTTTTTGTGTGGCCACAAAACACGCTTTCTTCGGCGCTCCAGCTCGCAGCTGATCACAGGATCCTAGTTTGCCTACGGCTGGCATTTATTGCCCCCAGGCATCACGTCAGGGGGCACCATTTGCTGCAGACCACCAGATGGGACTCAACTCACACCAACAGGATGTCGACACAGAAATCCAACTTTATTCAAATTACTTAACATATTTATACCCCGATAACCACGCCCCGCAACGTCACGCATCTGACCAAGCCATCTCATAGGCTAAAGGCTGATGTCATTATGCAGAAAGGGCAGAAGCCATCCCAGGGGCTGTCCTAGCCCACAGCCAGGGCCCCAACATCAAATATGAATCATTTGAACAACCTGCAGGACTTCAGGAATGAGTTTGTCATGCCCTCAACTACTATACTCCAAATAGAACAAGTTGGATTTTTTCCCCCAGTAGCTGAGTGTGGGCTTTCTTTAGGAAGTATACAATACCATCAGTAGCTGCTGATGGAAAATTTTTCACATAGACTTTCAAAATGGTCTTCTGAGTTTTGCTGCTTCATATTGGACAACATAATTTGTTGCTTGGAAGAAATTTGAGAGAGACTGATGCCTTCATCTGGATTTCTTCCTCTCCTACCCATGCCAGAAGAGTCATTATCAAAAACATAGCAAATGGATTATCTGGCTGAGCTGAAAAGAGTTAATATATAGGAACTGTAAAGTCTGATTTGTGGCATAAAGAAATTATTCTGGGTGAAGATTCAATACCATTTTAATTAGTTGTACTCAGATGAGTTTAACTTTTTAAGTTTAAAAAATGTATTTGATTTCAGAGATAGAAAGAGTTGGGATTTGAGCTGCACAATTATGACATGGACCAATTTTACTGATGGTTTGATTATTTAAAACCAAGGTACTGTTACCATTCACTATGTGAATACCCTTTTACTGTTATAAAGAGATTTATATTGGTATGGTTCGTACATCTTATCTAAATGGGAGCCTGCATATACAATGTATTACGTGTGTGTGTGCATCAGTAGAATCATACTGACATACACTTCTACATATACATACATAAAAATGTACTGATACTGCTTTAAAAAGAGTTTTGGTAAAGCTATACAACTTTATAGATATTCTGGCACACACTTCGATCCATTTATATACAGAAATAAAATATGAACATGAGAAAAAAACCCAATCAAAAACTAGCTCGAAAAGCAGAGAAAGAGATGTGATTTTGATTTCCTTGTAGTTGCTTGATGAAAAATAATCAATATGCTAGTATGTAGTATGGTCTGAGTTGCAATTGTTTTCAGTACAAAATAAATTGGTATTGGCCAGCAGAAAACACCGAGGGGCAAAGCTCACAGGGTTGGTACAGCAGCAGGGATGAAACAGAAAAAGAGCTTCTGTACTCTTGAAAACAAAGAAACAAAAGGGAAAAAAGTCCCCTAGCCTCCAAACTTCTCATTTTATTAAAAAGCATATGTTATGGGGAAAAAAGGCTGTTTTAATCAATTAACGAGCTGTGTTCTTAGAGCAAATCTATTATTTCCATCCCTCCTCTACATCCCAGACCCTCTTAGGACAGCCAGTGAATGTGTTTATGTTTAGAAATGTGAAAGGAGGCTTTCTTCAATGTGATGAACTGTTTCAAGATGTCACTTTGTCTCTGTGCATTTAATTTCCACTGTACAGGCTTTAGTATATGTCTCCTATAGGTCATCTGTCATGCCCCACATCTAACCTCTTTCTTTTCATGCAGGTTTTTTTGCCTTCTGCTATGTCTTGTTTTCTTCTGGGTTTGATCCAGGTGGAATTTATTTCAGAATTATTTAAAAGAAAATGCATGAAGTATTACTTTAGTGAGAGGGGAGAGAGCAGGGCTGATTGGAGGTTAGATCAGCCTCTGTGGCAGTCAAACTCAGTCTCTCTAAATTTAAAGGATGTTGAAGGAATATTGACGTATTGGTCATTGTTCCAGTGGAAGGAACTCTTGCTACTCAATTGAGTACAGCAGTATAGTTAATTTAAATCTCTTTAATCAATCTTTCCCACAGTGTTCTGTGATACTTATACCATCACATCTGAACTATGTTACTATTACAATTAATTTATATTTTCAGTACACATCTAAAGGAATGCCATTATGCCCATATTAGAGATGGGAAACTGAGGCCTTGATATTTATGGCCGTGCCCCCTTTTAGATGGATTAAAAAAATTGTATATTATTATTTTATGTGTTAAGTCTTGACGATTTCTTTCATAAACTTGTGGGAACATGCCATTTTGGAAGGTATGGCAAAAAAAATTATGAGACAATAGAAGTCAAAGTGAACACAAGATAGGGACTGGAGGCTTACATGTGTGTGATGCCAGAGTAATCTAAAAGCAGGACTTCAAGTCTTCTGCTGTAGTACATTGGAAAATTTATAGCACCTCAGCAGAGTGATCCAAGAAATAGTAATCTTGACCTACTCTGCAATAAATGCTAAGCACAGAGGTATAGCTAGCATCTTTCTTTTTCTGTTATGGAACTTCTTCAAGGTGCATAGCAGAATGCAGATTCTCCATCCCAGATTAATATCCTAAAACAATCTCATCAAATAAAAATTAACTCTGGCTTCTGTTGACTTCATTGCTCCTTTTTCTACTTATGAATTCGTGAAAAGGTATCAATACTCTGAATCTATATGCAAACTTTTTTTTTTAAAGAAAAATTACCTTGTTTTCCCTGTTTGCATAAACTTCATCAACTCTGAATATTATTTTTCTTATCATTTCAGAGTGGCCAACTGTGATTCGACTGTGAATTCTAGACATACTTTTTAGACAGTTTTTATTCTGAGCAGTGAAGCTCCTTTTTAACATGTATGTTGCTTTCCAAACTCAAAAGTTTTATTTACTGTGTAAGTGGACTGAAAGAACCTTCTTCACAGGCCATCAGAACTCATTTTGGGATTTAAAAGAATAAAAATTTTGAGTGATATCACACACTGCCTTAGTTCCTTAGTATATTTTTTCCCTGAAAATTCAATACTAGCATTATAATGCATCCACATTACTTCCATTTTTGAGAAATTCCTTACACGTATGGGATATTTATCATCCAGTGTCAACATGTCAGATTGAGTATGATTAAATCCAAGAAGAGAACAAATTAAAATTAGGAAAAATCCTACTGCGAACAACTCTGGGAGTTCTTTATTGTATTATCAATTTTAAGCAGGTCTTCTCATTGATTTCATTGTAGAGTTTAGTTAAAAATCAATGGTATGAGGTGGCGTCCTTCTTGTACATTAAAATTTGTACAAAGACAATAAAAGAATTTCATGTGAGGCAGGGATTTTTCACTAGTACCATTAGTGTGCAGGTTCCTGGGCTGTATTCTGATCACTGTCACTTCTGAGTACGTTTTCCTTTGACACATCAATCACATAAAGAACAGCTGTACAATGTAATCCATACCTTTCTTCATGCAGTAGTGAGGAGCTTTCCACAACTTCCTCTGATCAGGATTTATTTCTAAATATGCAGAGACTCTTGGGAGAATTAGAAGGAAATAAGCAGGAAAAGCACACACTCACTTAGCCCTCATTTTTTAACAAATCTGGAGATGAAGAACATCTAATACCCTTTAGCTGTTGCCATGGATTTGTGTGGTCTGCCACAGGAACTCTGGTCTGTCCTATGAAGGCAAGCAGCTCCCCCTCCCTCCATCGCAGTGGAAGGATCTGTTAGAACTGTATTTTGCTGAATCCCTTGGTTCACAGAAAAATATTAACACAAAGGAGCAACATCTTTTTCATCATTGGTGTCAGTGGAATGGCTTCATAGCTGCACAGTGGCTTCAGATTTGGCCTTAGTTCCTTCTGTAGTCATGCTTTACATTCAGCTTTCCAGCTCTCTGTTCTGAATGTAACAGGAGATTCTTGTAAAAGAACATGGCAGCTTCAAAAACTTTACTACACATAAAACATCCATCCATGCATCCATGTAAAGCTGGCTTACTCTAGATGAACCATGGGATGTACTTAGGGAGAACAGAGAAGTTCAGCCTTGAGCAGTATGTGGCTTGGATGGCTGCTTCTGGTTACCAGTGTTTGAAGCAATTTCCACTCTTCTCTTGGTCCACCCATGTCATGGCCAGGTCATGAAATGTTTTTTTTTTTTTCAAGAACCTGGAACTGTTAACAATGTGAACTGTTCATGCATTTCAAGACCACTAGGTGCTGCCTATTCACTGCAGCAAATGTTACAGTCTCTTATAGTGAGTGAGAGGAATTATGTGAATTATTCATACTATCAAACTGAAGCCTTTTGCTTCCCACTGTATTCTGAACAACTGAGAATAAAACTAAAAATATGGCAGAGGGCTTATATTGTATAATTAGGAGAAGCATTTCCTTGGCCACTTAGTTTTGAGCCCTCAATTACTGACATGGTGAATAAAAGGTATGAAGAAAATCCTGCAAAAAGCCTTTCCAATGTTTTAAGTAAGGAGAACACAAAAAGCCCTCTCATATTCTAGTCTGACTGGCATAGGAGGGATTTACTGTCAGGCAATTACTGAAAATTGAAAAATGTAATTAAGGTTCACTTAAAAGTTTATAATCTCACTTTAGCTCTGATGCTCATTATCATCTTAAATGCGACATCTATTGTTTTTTAAATAACATGTGAAGAGCTAGGTTCTTACAGTTAACACTCAATCCTTTCTAATATATTTCATTACCTGCTAATTCTGTATGTGCAACTGCAGATTAAGGACAGACAGGAACAGAAGAAGAAAGTTTTTTCTACATGATTATAATAGAAAAAAATAATGCCAATCTCTAGCTTTATACAAGCCTGTTAATGATAGCTGTAAATATGCTTAAGAGTGAAATGCCAACAGCAATCATAAGATGTGAGTCGTCTACCCGCAAAGCTCGTGGCTGCATCAAATTTGGTGGAAACCTTGGTGATTTTGCTGTGCTTGAAAAACTTGTGTTTCTATCTTCTAGAAGATGTATGAAGTTTAACCCCAACTGTATGAATTTTAACACAGATAAATGCTGGATTCTGCACCTGGGACAGGTACATAGAAACTGGGGATCAAGAGGCTGGAGAGCAGCACCATAGAAAAGGACTTTGAGTCCTTGGTTGATGGGAGGTAGAATCTGAGTCGGCAGTGCCCTGGCAGCCATGAGGACCAACTGTGTCCTCAGGGGCATCAGGCAAGTATTGCCAGCCAGTCGAGGAAGGTGATTGTCCAGCTGTCCTCTGCACTGATGTGATCTCGCCTTGACCACTGTGTGCAGATTTGGGAGCCACAATATAAAAAAGACATTAAGCTACTAGAGAGCATCCAAAGGGGGGCTACAAGGATAGTTAAGGGCCTTGAGGGGAAGCCATATGAGGAGCGGCTGAGGTCACTTGGTCTGTTCATCCTGGAGGAGACTGAG
Source organism: Hafferia zeledoni (assembly GCA_035583235.1). Taxonomy (NCBI): domain Eukaryota; kingdom Metazoa; phylum Chordata; class Aves; order Passeriformes; family Thamnophilidae; genus Hafferia; species Hafferia zeledoni. The sequence continues at coordinate 99,958,262 of JAWWEV010000083.1, forward strand.
AGGAGACCTCAGTGCAGTTACAACTTCCCTGTGAGGGGAAGAGGAGGGGCAGGCACTGATCTCTTCTCTGTAGTGACCAGTAGCGGGACCTGAGGGAGTGGCCTTACATTGTGTCAGGGGAGGTTTAAGTTGGGTATCAGGAAAAGGCTGTTCATCCAGAGGGTGGTTGGGAACTGGAACAGGCTCTCCAGGGAAATGGTCACAGCACCAACTCTGACAGAGTTCAAGAAGCCTCTGGGCAATGCTCCCAAGCACATGGTGTGACTCTTGGGGATGGCCCTGTGCAGGGCCAGGAGCTGGACTTGATGATCCTTGTGGCTCCTTTCCAACTCAGAACATTCTGTGTTTCTATGATTATATGACTAGTTTGAAAATAAGTATGGAAAAAGAAACAGAAGTAAAGAGCATTGATACTGTGTCTATATTAGCATATTAAGATTAATGAAACATTGACATGAAATGTGCAAAATGCAGAAAGCAGGGTTATTGCTGCTATATATGTTTGATACAACTGTTCTTTTCTAATGAAAAAGAGATGAAATTCTATTCTATTTGACTCAAATAGACCCTTTTTTCAGTAGGAAGAATAAGAGAGATGTGAAACTAATGTTGAAAATCAGAACTGAACATTATCAAAAGTTCTTGCAAAGATTTAGATAAAGAATTTCAAGGGAACTATTGTTGTCTTCATGTCAGTAAAATGACTCTAAGAATGAAGCTGTACCCACATTATTTTCAAGGTCTGGGAAAAAAATTCCTTGCGTAAACAATGAATTGTAGAAAATTAGTAGTCTAGGCAAAGAGATTTTTCACTTCTGTAAAATATCTGTCTATTAATACCTCATGTAAAGATTGTGTGAAGAGAACATATATTCAGGTGACAACGCCCAAGGAAGCAAGGTCATGGCAAGAGCATGGAGAAGATTCTGAAACAAAGTTTAGAAACCTTAAAACACTGCTCATTCAGCTTTTGTTTTTCCCTCTCTAATTGCAAGATACAAATTATGTATATGTATGTATACAAATGATATTATGACCCAGAGAATTCAATGTGAATCAAAACACACCCAATGTTATATTTTTCAGTGGAAATCCCAACTCTGTTTAAACTAATGGGAGGGTATTTTTTTCATCTCTAATTTCAGTAGAGTGAATTTCCATTCATGTTTAACTTTAAGCATTGGGTAGGAATGTGCAGGTTGATACCAGTTGCATGGAACAGGCACAACATTCCTATCCACATTTTTGAAACCCTTGTTTTTCACAGCCACTGCCAGGTTTGGGGCCATCAAGTCAGTGTTCTCTGCTGCAAATGTTCTTTCCTGTTGCAGAAAAGGAGACTTGGCATCAACTATTCATACTAGCAGCATTCTGTGATATTGAATATGGTCAAAACAAAAATGTTGTGTCTTGGACTTGGTAGAAGTCGAGCTTTTCTGGTCCTCGTCACTACTTTGCAGTGCACATTTTGCTTCCCAGCAGTAAAAATGAGAATGATTTGGGTAATACTCTATTTGTTTGCATAATTCCTTTCTCCAGATCTGCCAGAAAACCAACTTTGAATCATATCTGGGGTATGGAAAAGGTACTGTGGCAGATCCTGTCACAGTGAACAGTGACCAGCTGTATGGGGTCAAAGCTTTACATTCAAAATTCCTGAAAAAATTTATTGAAACCCAGTTATTGATTGGTGTTACTTTCAGTTACACATGGCAAGCTTGGCCAAAGTAACTGCTAAGTGAATTCACTGTTCAGAAATTAGTGTGTAAATGCCAGGCTTGTGTCTGATCACATAGCTGCCCAAGTTACAAGGTGTAGGCCTTTATTTGTAGTGAAGCTGGCTTCTTTATGGCAATGATAACAAGGTCACTGTGACAAACATCTCATTTTCTGGATAAGAAAGGTAGAAAGGAGAACATCTGGTAGCATCTTCTAAAACTAAATGTATGTATATCAATAATTCATGTGCTGTTAAAGTTCTACTTGAAATGATATTAAATAATATTTATTTTCAAATTAACTTGGAAACCTGAGGACGTGTCAGTGTGGATTTCCAACATTGCTTTAGAGAAAATGGAGGAAACTCAAAAGTTCTACTTATTTGCTTAAATACCATACAAAGTAAAAAGGGTAAATTTTGTTAAAAATAACAACTTAAATTGTCAATCAACATAATTTAAAATAGATCTTTCCAAACAAATGTTTGTGTTTATTTTATAGTGAAATGTGGATCTGATGGAACAAGACAGTTGTTTTGATACGATAGTGTTGTATTTCTCCAGTGGGTTTGATGTAATACTGCACATTCTGGAAAAAAGACATTCTCATGGGAGAACTAACATGCACAGCGTATAGATTTAAAGCTGTGTTATGACGATGTCTTGAAATGCAGCTGATACCAGGCTGTCAGAGCTGCGTGTCTCAAGCAGGTTCCAAAGGGGTCATTAAAGTACTTCAACGCTCTTTTAAAGATCAATTGTGTAGATGATGATACAGAATCTTCACCTGGATAGTTTAAAGATGACATAAAGATCGAACAGGGAGTATAATGAATACAAGTTGCTTTACAGAGAGGACCTCATTACCAAATTAAATGCAATTACTCAGTCCAAAGAACTGTGATTCAGAAGATCCACATCTATAACTAGAAGTCATTACAGGGCTCAGCAACATCTGAGCCAGCACCAAGTGTTCTTCAGCGGGGCTACATTGTCTTAGTATTGTATTTTTGGCTATCCTGTCCATCATATTCAAATTAACTCTTTAGGGACCATCTCAGGCATGTCTAAATTGGATCTAATTGCTTTCAATTGGATTGGATCTTGCTTACTCTCTGTCCTGGTAAATGAGTGATTCAAAGAATAGCTGAAAGTTCATAGTAGGTGATCATTTCAAAATCAACTATTAAGGCTATGTTTTAGGAAGAAGGAGCAAAGGGAGACAAGGAAGTGACTTTGCCGGTATGCATAACAATAGTAACAGCATTACTAGAATACTGGTTTAATTTTTCATAGCTATGCTATGAAAAAATGTGGAGATATGATTGAAAGGTGCAGAAACGTACAGAGCAATGTCAGCATGAGGTCTGTAGATATCCCTGCTTGGTTTATTGGCTTCTAACTTTTAGGGAGTTTGAAAGAAAGCAGAATACCTTTCCACCAGTGGCCTGTGTTCATACTTCACTTGCATGGACTGTTCATTACTTGGTGAGAGGGTATCTGAGCTAAAAGTATTCAGCATTGTTCTTAGAATCACGTCTGCCTGCTCTCCAGTTTGTGTGCTGAAGCAGCTTCTCTCTCTGGGTAGTTGCACTAGATGATCATTGTAGGTCCCTTCCATCTGAAATGTTCTAGTTTAGTCTAGAGTAGTCTGTTCTTCAGCGTTTGCCCTATGATTGATCCTTTTTCTTTGGGCTGTACCTCCCCCATGTCACTTTTAAGCCATCCATATTTTGCAACCTTCATTTTATGAAAGCCTATTGCCCACCTAGAACAAACATCAGACAAGACGAGCAAAGGACATTAACTAAATAAGCCATGCAGAAGCAATTGCATAATACTGCAGGGTTTTTTAAAATTTAAACCTGATATTTAAAAAAAATATGTTCATCATTGTATACTATTCCAAAGACCCTCTATAATTACCATTTCATTTTCACTGACTTCACTGATAGCAGAGGGTGGACCAGTAATGATCTTTGACTACATAGCACTTTCTTCCTTTCAATGAAAGGACAATAGATAATTACAGCTTATTAATGGACAAGAGAACAGTTATATGCATAGATGAAAAAATGTTAGGGTCTTGTTCAAAGCTCCGGAGTGGAAACTTTCAATGCATAGAGGCATTCTGTTTTATCAAAAGACTTGTTTTTTGTCTTTCCTCCAAACACTGATTCTTCAGAAGCTCAGTAATATTTTGCTCACTGCATTAATTTTTTATATAGCAGTGTGCAAAGATTTGCATCTAATGGAGGGAGATATCTGTCAAAATTCAAAGATGTTTCTGATTTGGTTTATTGACTCTAGTTCAGTTGTGTCCATCTTTTTTAATTATCTACAGATTTGTAAACAGGAATTTTAAGTGTGATGTAAAATACCTCTGTCGCAGGAAAACACTTGCAATCTGTGAGCCCCCCAGGTGACATTTCAATGCACAGTTTTGCTATTTTTAAAGATGATTTTTTAACATAGTTTCAGTAACAACAAGTGTTATTTGAATTTAAATCATTTCCAGAATATTGCGTAAGTCTCGTGGCTGCAAAAAAATGGTATATTTCATTAATAAAGCTAGACCACCTGCCTTCTGCCTTGATCAGTACCTCTGGTGTTAGGAAGGGATAAAACTACGCTGTAAATTAGTTCGATTTTTTTGCCCTCCAAACCCTTTTAATTCAGGTTTGGTTTTATTTTTTTTAAAGGAAGAGAAATATGTCCTCTTTCCTAGTCCCTAACAAATATTGCTATGACTCAGAAGTGCAATTTGAGATAAGGGAATTTCCATTTCAAAAGAAGCTTTGAGAAAAGCAGGTCCACAGAAGATGCAAAACAACCGGAGTCTTTATAGACCACAATTTCTGAACTATAATAGACTTTTTCTTTATTACTTACTGTTAATAAGATGCACCACAAGATGTCTCTCTAACAACAAAAATAGTCACGACATCCTAAAAGTAGACGCTGAGCTCTGAGTGGGAACAAGTTCATGAGCACAAACCTGTGTGTGGTGCTGTTGGAACTCAGGTTTACCACCAGGCTAATGCCACATGAATCCCTGTTTCTTACCTGCATGTTATTTGTTTACAGGAAGCAAGTAATAGCACTTGATGAAAGGTTCGACAGTAAATAGGCATGGCTACCTGTGACAAGTTAACAGTATTTTTGATATGTGGTTTCTGAGTACAACAGCAGGAGAACTCAATGCCATTTTTAGCTAAAGAATAATTTAAAAATTTTTTATACCCAATTTTGTGTGGAAAAGGGAAGCATTTGTTCTTAATTTGTACTATTTTGTACTCTGCTATCCTATTGAAAACAAGATAAGCACATTTCAAACTTCCATTTATTTACAAAATTATGTACAGAGGTATTATTTAACTGGTTTGCTTGTTGGAATAAAAAATTGGCTTGTGTGCAAAAGTGTGGGGAGAGAATATGCATGTGCAGAATACATGCCCAGTAAAAGTATTATCTGCAACTCGTGTGCTGTAATAGTCTTACGCAGGTACAGTCAGAAGTGTCTGCTGGGAAAGGCCATCTCCCAGGAAGCATGCACTGACTTTGCTGGAGGTTAAGCACCAAACTTATATTCTCGTCCTTATAGGTTATTGTAAAAACCCCGAGTTTTTGTGCCTGTAGCAAAGACTAAACAAACTTAAGGTTTTTTATAGGAAAAATCTGTTTTTGGAGAGCCATTGGGTAGGTGCACACAGTCTCAACACAGGACATTTCATGTTCCAGTTAAATGAAAGACGAAGAGACTAGTCTAACTTGCCTAGTCTAGTCCAGTCAAACTCTCCTTGGAGCTTAAGTGCAAATTTCACAACACAGTGGAAGAAATAGGATCAGCATCTAAGATTGACTCTCCTAATCTTACTGAGCAGATCAGGACACACAGAATTGAGTGGAGAAAGTCAGAAACTGTCCTTTGCTGCTCCTCATCTGTCATGGCTGATAGCTACAATTCACTAATTGCCCATGTGAGCACTTATGTACTGTGTTAGCACAAAAATCAGTTTAAATTCACCTGTTTGAATTTTCCCCTAGATGGAGCAGAAGAGCCCTTGTAGTTAATTACCGACTCTCAGCCAAGAGTTACACACTATCCAGTTCATAGCAAGGCAAAATAACAGATTAGTTTAAGCTATCTTCAGTAGCTTGTTAAGATAATATGTCCTGAAATGAAGTGGTCTCATAGTCAGGCATAGCAGAGATGTGATACATCTTTTTCCTTCCCTCTCAGCTCCTAGCTGCTGCCTCTGACCCACACCTGGCTGTGGAAAGGCTTAGAGAGTACTAATAAATCAAAGGAAGGCACAGATTTAGTGGGTTTGCTGTGACTGAACTTGAGATAGAGAGCTTAGCCACAACCCAGTGTTATTATGGTTCTGATAGAGACCACTTCACAGAGGCTTGTGGTGCTAGTAATGAAGTATAAGAGGATTACTGTTTTGGACAGAGATTTATATCTAGTCTTCCCAGCTCTAATAAGAAATGGTCCTAAGCCTCATAAAATGGGATTTGTAACTTTCCTAAAGTTTAGTTGTGATCTGAATGGGGACTTTGGGTCAGGGGAAGTATTTATAAACTTACAGATCCTGAAGTGTCTACTGGCTGAGACTCCCTAGCTCTCTCTACAGCTCCCTGTGGAGCAGTCCAGAAAAATTACTGTGATGAAAGTTCTGCCTTGCAGTTCCTCAGCCCTAACCCTGTCCATGTTTCTTATAAAGGGCTCTTGTTGCTGAGCTGGGCTCTTTGGTTACCGCCATTCAGGTAAATTATCTTTCACAGGGGTGAGCTAAGGTCACAGACCCTGCCAGCAGAGTTCTCCTAACTTGTAATGTGACCACTCTTTTATCGCCCATGTGTAATCATGGGACAGACTGTGTCTGCTGACTGCCACCAAGTGAGAGAGATGATGAATTAGACACTGAAATCTCTGGATTAAACTGGAAGTCACAGCTGATTCCTTCCCTGGTACTCTTATATCATCCTGATCGCTCTCTTCACTGGAACAGTAACCTCCAGTTGCAAAACTTAATCTGATTAAAATGACTCATTTTAGGTGGTAATGGAACAAAAAAAAGGATCTCTAGATCCGCGTGATGAACCAGCCAGATTATATCCATTGTTATGGAATCACAGAATGGTTGATGTTAGAAGGGACTATCCCTGTAAATGTTCAAGATCGGGTTGGATGGGGCCCTGAGCAACCTGATCTCCTAAGTGACATCTCTGCCCATGGTGGGTGGGTTGGAACTAGATGGTATTTAAAGTCCCTTCCAACCCAAGCCACTCTATGTTTCTATGATATTTTGGTCCAACCCTACTTCTCAAGCAGGGCCCAGGACCATGTCTAGTCAGATTTTTAATAGCTCCACAGATGGAGACTCCACAATCTTTCTGGGCAATCTGATCCAGTATTTGGCCCCTTTATGGTAAACAACTGTTTTGTCATGTTCAGATGGAATTTCGTGTGGTTTGTGTCCTTTGACTTTTCTCCTGTCACTGGGCACCACTGACAGGAACCAGACTCTGTCTTCTGCAGTCCTTCCCATAAGTTATATATCTAAATTGATGATTTACCCTGAGACTTCTCTGGGCTGAGCAGTCCCATCTCTCAGTCTTTCCTCATATGAGAGATGCTGCAGTCCCTTCATCATCTTAATGACCCTTAGCTGGACTTGCCCCAGTAGGTCCAAATCTGTCTTGTTCTAGGGAGCCCAGAAGTGAATTCAGCATGCTAGGTGTGGTCTCACCACTGCTGAATACACAGTGGGAATTACTTGACTCCAACTGGACTTTGGGCCATAGATCACAACACTCTGGACCTGGTCATTCAGCTAGCTCTTAATGCACCTCACCGTCCACTTTTCTAACTATAATTTGTCAGCTTGTTGTTACAGAAGTTGATCTTGAAGTCTTTACTGAATGTAAACAGAGTTCACTGATCTCCCTTTGTCCACTAAGCTAGTTATATCATTGTAGAAGGCTATCAAGTCAGTCAGATATGTTCTCCCCTTTGTAAATCCTTGCTGACTACTCTCCACAACCTTGTTGTCCTTCATGACTGGCCTGTAGTTCCCTCAATATTTATTCTTGCCTTATTGAAGTAAGGAGTGATATTTTCTCTCTTTCAGTCTTCAGTAATCTCTCCCAGTTGCTGTGAATGGTTGAAGTTAATCAAGATTGTCCTTGCAATATCAGGCAGCTCCCTCCTCAGTCATGAGTGCAGCCTGCCAGGCTCCATGCAGTTATGAACATCCAGTTGGTTTAAGTGCTCCCTAAACTGTTCCTATTTCACCAAGGGTAAGTCTTTCCAGCCCCTGAGTTTCCTTCTGGTCTTAGGTGCCTGGGATACCTGAAGGATGGTTTTCCTCATAAAGACTGAGGCAAAGAAGGCACCAAGCCTTCTCTGTATCATTTGTTCCCTTGGTCTATTCAGCAGTGGGGCCACGTTTTCTATGATCTTCATTTTGCTGTTTCTGAACTTGTAGAATACTTTCTTGTTGTCCTTCACACTCTTTGCCAGACTTAGCTCCAGGTCAGCCTGTGTATGTCAGACTCTGTACACCTCCTGTGCTTCCACCCTTTGTACACTTAATTGTCATGGCCATATACCTGCTGAAAAGACTACAGCAACCATGGAGAAGAGCAACAAGATACTTCGTTCTCCACTAGTCTTTTGCAAGACAGACTGTGTTGAGTTTGTCAGTTTTCCCCTTCATATGCTTCTCCCTTCATAAGGACTCAGCATGGTTTTCACACCTAACTGCTTGTCAGAAACTTCTGTCCCAGAGGATGCAGCATCACTGGTGCATCCGTGGAAAATACTGAGGAATCATGTTCTATTCCTACTTACCTGGCTTAGAACAGCACTAGGTGTTACAGAGATAAGGACACTGCTGGTCCAGCAATTCCAGCCCTTCCAGCAGAGCCAGGAAGAATGCTGTCAGTGTGAATGAAACCAAGACATTGGTCTCTAGTGGGGATAAAACAAAATAAAATGTACACTTGCTTCTGCAGAAAACCCAGTGGAACACTTTGCAACTAGCTGGGTCTTCTACCCAATGTGCAACAGGGATTGCACAAGGGCTTCCAGGCCCCAGTGCTACAGTTGGAAAAGGAGGAAGCACAGTGGCTGCAGCAGCACCGTGTGATCTGCAGCAGACCTGTTGTACTCAACAGTGCCACTGGATGTTACATTCCTCTCCTAACACTGAGATTTTTGTCTCTTGCTATATATTTACAAGAACAGTGTATTTTTTTAATAAATAAAAGATAAGGATAAAGAACATAATATATATGTTGCATATGTTTTTTCATTTATTTATGTTTAACTGTTTGTTATTGAAACTTAAAAGTTATAAAAGTGACTTAGCCGGTTGGAATGCATGATCTGCTGTATTGGTCTTTGACAAGTGATATTTTGGGATGCACAGGACATATTATCATTACAGGTGGTATACCATAGAGACAACTGGAAAAAGATAAAACACAATAGAAATCTCTTGATCTTGTCATAGGTTAAAATTCACAAATCTTTTCTGATTTAAAGGTAGGAAAAATGTATTTTTTATGTTCTGTTGAGATTAAACTATAGAACATTAATGACAAAAACAATAGGAATGCTTTGTAAGTAGAAGTATAATAGTATACTCTGTGCATTCTCAAAAGTTAGCAATTTGAGTAAATTCAATACAAATGAAAATAAAACACAATAAATTTCATTGGTGTGTTCAAATGTATCACTACTCTATTGTGAAATTTACAGTCTATGACCCAAGTAATGATACTTGAAAGTCTGAAGTGATAAAGCACGGAAGAGTAGCTCATACAGAACACAGAAATTTCATCAATATGCACTCAACAAGTAAAGCCACAATAGGGAACAGCAGGAAAGAAAATTATGGATATGCCCTCATTGCTGTCAGAGACAATGTGGGGATGGGAGAGGAAAATATCTGTTTGAGAAAAATACTTCATTAAAAAAAATCTATTGACTTAGTCAGCAGTGAATAGTATTCTTGGTGTATTTCATCTTGTGAGATTTGTGTCATTAATCCATACCTGCCCTCAGTGCAATGCTAGGTTATGTAGGTGCATGTGGTTTATCAAAGTGAATAATATTTTCTTAGATCTGGCAGTCTCTGGGAAGATGTCACACCACTAATCACCATTAGCAGAGACAAAGTTTTTTGCCCCTTCTTGTGGGGAGTTTATGTTCCTAGATGGCTGACAGGACACCAGAGACTTTTATTTTCTCATTGTTAAAACTGAGTGTGCCATCGGTGCATGTCCAGTTTTAACCTAAAGGTGCAACTCAGAGCTGATGTTGATGAATATTTTGGCTCAAGGAATACATTGAACGAACAATTTAACTTCTCAGTGCTTGTGCAGCTGGACCTGCATTGGAATCAAGGGTGCCTGTATGTCCTCAGGCAATTGAGTCTGATCAGACATCAGAACTGCTAATTTTCAGTTTAAAGTTGAAATACTGAAGATCAGGCTGCCAACACAGCATATGTTCCAAGAAGATGCAGATCAGCATCAGGATGCTCCTGAGTGAGTAGCAGTGGAGTGGGCAGTGCCCTCCTGTTTTTCCTTTGCCCTCATTCAGCTTGAAGAAATAAAGTGAGACTGCTCATATCACTTTCAAGAGTATCAATAGTCAAGAGACTGTAGCACCAGATCCCAAAGTTCATCTCCTGGGAAAGAGCAAATGTTTTTCATTGTACACCATAAATTACTCATTGATGAAAGAGCTGACAGTTTAAGATCTGAAGTTCAAAATTGCCATGCTTTAGCCTGCTTTGCCACACAATATTTTGCAGGTTGGATACAATTGTTTTCCTACCAGCAAATTTAAGGACAGGCACATGTAGTGTTTCAATGTCCTAAAGCAGTTCCTGACACTGGGTACGTCAGGAAGAGCATGTTGCCTGGTTCTCTGTTCTTGTACCAAGCTTTTCAGATGTCCTTTAAAAATCAATGCTTTATCAACATATATTCAGTATAATGAATGTATTTAGTTGTTTTCTAGTGAGGATGTAGCTATTAGCAGAGGCAGCAATAAATAGGTTTTAAAAAAGATGAAAAATCTGTTCATCTAGCAATGATATCTTTCAGGCTTGTATGCTACCACATACACTTATAGCAGGTCTTTGAGGGTCAGTCCTCTCAGCATGTGGTGCACGAGTTCCTTAATACTGATAAATAATCTGTAGTAGATTATCTTCTTCCCATGGAAGAAGATACATGCCTTAGTGTGTACAGGACTTAGCAGTTCTGTATTTGCATTGTGCAGTTACAAATGCCAAATTGAATGGCATTTAAGTGGTTAAATTTTTTCATGAAAGAGACACCATGGCATTGTAGTAGATGTCTGTGCATTGGTCCAAGGCAATGTTTTCTACAAAATTCTGCACTAAATTACAATAATAATACTTTATTTGCTTAATGTCAAGCTATCATCAGTCCCATGCAAATTGTTAGCTTTGCAACAGCACACCATGTAATTGTCACTGCAATCTGAAGCCTCAGCAGTCTTGATTTTCAAAATACTAGTTCATCAATAAACCATTGTAAAGGCTTTAAGCTCCAACAGGAATGCAGTAAAGAAGCTCTGTTCATTTGTAATGTCAATAAGCTGAGATGAGAAAAGAAACTGGATTCATTCAAGTGACAAGTGGATATATATATTTTAACCATAATGAATAAATGACATCCCTATTAATGATTTACCTCCTTTCAACTTTAACAAACAGTTCTAGTGATAACAACTAAACTTTGCTTTGCATTAGAAAAATGAACTGACACATACCTAACATAGTCAGCTAGAGCCTAGTTCGATATTCATAAATGCTAGCTAGCTTAGTATATGGAAGCCGAGTTGGTAATTACAACCCGAACTATTCATTTTCTTCTTTAAGAGTAGATTTGTGGGAATGCCATTTAGTCATTACTCAGAATTACTTGTTATCTTTGATGAACTTAGTCTGTGCTTTCCTCTGGTACCAGACTGCATGCTAATGTCAATCAACAGTATAAATATGCAAAGAAAAAATATTTGGGATGCAAATTTTAAATAAGCTTGGTGTAATTTTCATTCTGCTCCCATTGAGTCAGAGACTGCAGGGGCAGAACCGTCTTCAAAAATGCTACCACTGGGACAAGAGGGGATATCATCGCACTTAGAGAAATCCATCTCAATTCTTGTGACAAGAAATGCACTGCAAATGGGCATTTTTCCTATCCCTCAGTCCATTCCATTCCATTTGTTCCTATTCTTATACCAATTTCGAGCCACTCACCCATATCCTGCCCATTAGAACTGGTTAGTACGTGCTGTTCATTTATCATGCGGGAAATAGGCTGCTTCTCCAGGCAGATGCTTTTTTTACAGGAAGGTCTCTGTTTCAGCAAGGCTTTTTCTGAAGGCTTGAAAAGCAAGAGAGTAGAGAGCCTTGTGTCCCATGGCAGCCCTGCCATCACCAGGGGTCACAGGTGCAGGCGGCAGATACTGAAAACTGGTGCTTCAACACAGCTCTGTTTTGTGCAAACAACGGAAACAGGTTGTTTTTATCCATGTGCAGAGAAAAAAAAAAAGCACAGCAGTAACAATAAATGTCACAACCTGAAGAGCTGCCACAAAATAGAAATGTCATACTCTGGTCAACTTTTGGAGACATTTAGTTTGGAAATCTAGCTCAGCATCTAGGACACACACACACACATATACACAAAAAGATGATGTAGCTGTTTTTCTGCAGTTGACTTCTATTTTTTTTTTTTTTTACATCCTTATAGTTAAAATATCTATTTTAAGCTTTCCTATAGTGTCTGTCATTATACCCTTTAGCTACCACAGAGGAAATTTTAAAACACAAATACTCAATAATAACAGTAAAACCCCCAGAATCAATAAATATGAATGTCAGGAAGACAATTACTCCTATTTTTGCCTTTGAAAAGTTCTCCCACTGAATCATTAAACATCCCCAGTGTTCTCTAACCTCGGTACATTTATCTGAAGGGAGATTAATGCTCTTTTGAAGTTGTGGGTCATTTTTCAAAATGTTGGTTTCCTCCTGTTTTCTGTTCATTTTTCTCAAGATGCCTCTGCTCCATGGAGATGCTGGTTAGTACATTAGCTCTTCACCTCTGAAAAGCTGGATGAAAGATTTTAGCCTTTCACACTTTTCCCTTATATTTACTCAGTCATAAACCACAGCACAACTACCAGAGAAGCAGAAGGAAACGGAGAGTGGAGCTGGAGTGGGAGCCATGGGTAATGTTAGTACAGCTGTGAGGGAAGCACTTACTAACACCAGCAGACCTAGTTAAATCTGAGTTAGGCTGTCAGCACTGAGGTCAATGCACTGTATCACTAGTCCATGGTGAAATTAGGACTTAACTCTCTTTTTCTGCTGGTTGCAGATTTGATGCCTCACTCTAGTAAGACTGTAAGAGCTCTTCCCCCACCTTTGGAGAACAGACATTAACCTTGAAGGATAGCTATTTGCATAAAATATGCTGCAAATACTGGATTTCTGAACACAGGCTTCTGTTAACATATTTCAATGGAAACATATTAAAAAAAAAGATGGTTATTTGGAATTGTCATGCATTACAGTGAATACAAATACACTCTTATAAATGAATAAAATGGTAAAGCTTCTTATGTTAGAATCTGTCACTCAGTCTCGGTGGAACTTTATCCTCTTCCTAAAAGCTTAAATTTTCTACTGAAATAAATACAAATCAGCACCTCATACTCAGTGATTGAAATGGCAGTTTGCTTTGTTTTTCTTGACAAAAGTCAAATGGGATCCAGTTGGCAAGCTTGTGGTAAATGCCTTAGCGGTCAGACTAATCACCTTTAATCATTTCAAGCCCTGAGCCTTTCTGACATAAAAAGGGAAAATCCAGGCATTGCTGTCTTCACCTTCCTGAGAAAAACTGTCTTTGGGCGCAAAGCCCAGCAGAGGCCATGACCTGGGAAAATGGGGACAGAAGAAATAGTAAAGTAAGTTTAGCTGTGCCTGAAAATGTTCTTTGTCCCAGGAGGATACTTCTGTGGCCCTTCAGGCTAGCTTTAACCTAACGGGGAGGTGCAGGGGAAGCAGGGGGGAAAATGATAGATAGTCCTTCTGTCATGGTGTGTGATGGGCTGTGCAATTAAGCAGAGCAGTGCTATTCAAGAGCTTCAGAAAGCAAGCTTTGAGAAGGTGCTTGGCAGCAAGAAGTGAGTGTGTTGTTTGTGATTGCTCGCTCCCAGGAAGAGGGCCCTCAATCTCTTTTCTAATGAGGATGTTTTATAGAAAGTGACAGCAAATATCAGGCCAAGCATCAGGCAGTTCTGAGGTCTCACTGTCCTCAGATTTCAGAAATGGTGTGTATAGGCTGTTTTGTTATTTACAGTGGAAATCACAGCTTCCTAGCAGAGACTGGGGAGGTTAAATGAGATTTGTTAACATCTCTGGAAGTCCTGCTGGGCTGAGGTTCATGGTTGACATGCAGGTGTTGATAGTGTCTCTGTATGACAAGGAGACAGAAGATAGAAATCTAAATGGTTTTTCAGAGTGAATGTTTTGTGACCGCAGACTCTGCAGTACCCTTGAAATATGTCTGATCTTATAATAATAACATGTAGAAATAAATTTCCTCTGGAAAAAACAATGGTAACAGAGCTTTTAAAGGCAAGTTTCTACCCTTTTGCCCAGATTCTTTCAGTCATTATAAAAGTTGAAAAGGACATCTAATTGTTTCTTTCCCTCCCTCTCTTCCTCTTTCAGCTCCCATTTCTCCCTGCTTCTCAAGCTCTGCCAGGCTCAGTCTGCTGTGCATGAGGTGCTCTTGGAGCTGACTGGTTCCATACAACATTTAGGCAAAAACTTCTGGATTGGAGCTAGGAAAAAAGTGACTGGAAAGGAGGGGATGAGGTATGTGTCACAGACCATTTGTTTTCAAATTTTCCTGTCCCTCACAGCATCATGCGACCAGATCTTGATTATCCACATTAACACTGACTTAAAACAGCTTGTGTAAAGCAAAAATATAGCAAATACAAACCATATGGCAATTAGACTACCAGAACATTGAGTGAAACACAGTAATGGGGAGGGGAAATGAGGCCAGTAAAACTCTCAGGTGTGGAACATGGTGGTCCCCGTGCTAATACTGATTTGAGCTAGTAATTCCACACTGCCCTGTAGAACCTGCTTCTAGATCAGGAAGAGCTGTAGAAATCTTTTTCTAGGAGTGGGTTACTTATATGCACCTCAGTCTGATGAAAAATGATCCAAAGGTAGTGACTCCAAAGAAGCCGTAGAACCTCCTTTCTTCCTGCATTTCATGAGGAACAAGGTCACAATTCCCTGGATTCTGTCCTGTCTTAAGATTGAGTTCAGTAAAAGCCCCTTAATAGTCATGTCCTTCTCTAATTGTTTGGGTTAAGATGGTACCAAGTTGTTCTTACCTTCTTATTGACAAAAATAAAGAGAACTTCACAGAATCGCTCAGTTTACTCCTTCATTACCCAGCAGAGGTCAGAGCGAGATCCAAGACCTAGGCTTGTTTTTTTTTTCCACACGAAGGTTGGGATTGACTCCTGTTTTCTAAAGCCAGTCTAAAACACAACACTCTTCAACAACTGCATTGCAAACCTGCCACTGGAAAATTTGGGCTTTAAAATTATTAATCCTACTCTGGCTTCTCTGTGGGCTACAAGAATAAAAGAAATATTTGTCCATGCTCAGCAACCAGCCACTGCAGATTGAGTAGCCCAGTGGTCA
This sequence comes from Hafferia zeledoni, assembly GCA_035583235.1. Taxonomy (NCBI): domain Eukaryota; kingdom Metazoa; phylum Chordata; class Aves; order Passeriformes; family Thamnophilidae; genus Hafferia; species Hafferia zeledoni. The sequence goes on from JAWWEV010000083.1 coordinate 99,973,776, forward strand.
GCACTGAGGGACAGTACATGCAATCACGACAGATGAACACCAGGTAAAGTTTGCATGTGAAACATTCCACCTGCTTAATGCCCTGCCTGGGAAATGAAAGGCCTGGGATCAGAGAAGGTTCCTGATTGATGAACTGAAAGTGACAGCCTTTGAGCAGTTCATTGTTTAGTTGCCCCATCAGGCTTCAAAGTGCTTTTCTCACCAAGAAGATAAACCTAAAGATGTTCATTGACCAAAATGTGTAAGAATAATTTGTTTGCAAGTTTACAGTGTTTATCCTGTCCTAGTACATTCCAGTTCTCAGTGAAAGGAAATGAGAAATAATGCCTCTTTAAAAGTTTCTCTCAGAACCAGCTGTCTGCTGATAGCTTGAATGAGATAGAAAAAGGCTTGGCTGTTTTGGTACACTGAGTGCTATGGGATTAAAAATGAAGACTCCATGGTGCATTGTGAAATGGACCCTGCGATTTCAGGACATGGTGAAAACATTTGGGGGGGACTGAAGATGTAAAGCTATTGGGAGACAATGCAGTAATAAGAAATCTTACAAGGATAGGACTGAAACCACCAGATTCCTCATGTGTTATAGGATGTCACTTGTCTTCAAATGTAGCTTACTTATTCCTACCAGACTACTGTGAAATGACTGAAAGGGTCCTGCTACCACTTCCTACCTGCTACGGCTGTCAGAGTGTATCTTCTGGTGAGTTTAATATCAGACTGTAGTTAAGTAATAGAATACTAAGTAGAAAAGAACTCCATACATGTCTGGGAGATAGAAAACCCCAAGGAAAAAAGATCTGTGCGCGTTTGTGAAGAACAAATTGTACCACCCAAGCTAGATTATTTTTGATAGAATTACTAAATTAATGAATGATGGGAATGAAATCGATTAAGTGGTTCTGAGCTTTCAGTAAGGTATTTGATATAGTGTGTCACAAAATCTGGTGTGAAAAATGAGTAGCCATCTGAGCTGAAAAGAAACTGTCATGGATTGAATCAAGGACTTAAGGGGAGGGAAAGAAAGTTCAGAAAATAAATGATAATGACAAACCAGAAGGACGCATTTGCTCTGGGCTCTTCAAAATCCGCTGTTCATTTCACTGGTATTTCATGCCCTATTAGGGAGCTGTTACGAAAGGTGGAGGTGACAATAAATTAGGAGATTCAACTGAGTTAGATATATGAGCAGGAATTAGTAGAAAGATGAATTTCCCCTCAGACTCAGATTCACTCAACATCATTCCCACGCACACACACCCACTCTGGACCCCCCCAAAAACATCAAATCACATCTAATACATAGGGAGAAGGAGAGGGGAACACAGCAGGACTGAAATGCTTGCCTGGAAGTAGGCTTGGTGAGTTCAGCACGGAACTTGGTGCAGAGAATGAAAGGAGACCTTTTGACCAGCTGACTGCTGGTTCAACCCATCTTATCATCCAGCCCGAGACTCTCTGGGCTGTGGGTTTTGGTTCTCTCTCACAGTTGCTTTGCCTAACAGCTGTGCTTTGCTTGGAAGGCTGAGAATTCAGCAGAGAACTACAAAGATGGGAATTGCCAAAAAAAGAAAAATTGGCAATCCTACTCATATGGCACAGAAAAAAAGGTATTTTAAGGAGTATGCAGGAATGTTTCATGTTATGTCATGGGAAGGTCCTGTCTGCACAGTGATGATGAAACTAGGCTTCAGCATTGCTGTACTGATTAGTATTCCCATTTCTAGGTATCTTCAATGATAAATAGCTTTTCCCCACTTCTCAGGTGAACTGCACCTTTTGAAAAGATTACTTCTTGAAAATAAGCAGATAGATAACCCACATCCTCAGATAAGCCAGGCAGAATGGCAGTGCCCTGCCCTGCTTGGTGCCAAGGAAAGGGAACAAGAACAATTTCTGTGCCTCATTGCATAAAAGTTCTTTGATTTGCCCTTTCCTGTATTCACTGTTGCTGAATTAAAGATATCTCATGGCTGTGCACATGACATCTATACTACCAAATACCAAGGAATGTCTAAATAATGGGGTAGGTTTGGTCTTTTTTTTCCTTCATGTCCTACACCTGGAGAATTGGAGGCGACACAACCATGCTAAAGAAGGCCAGCATGGGTCCATGACATAGCCTAGGACAGACCTCTGATCCCCTTACAACTGAGAGCCAACTGCATTATTTTAACTTCTTATAAACACTTATTTCCCTCCCTCCCCCTTAATACTAACATTTACTCCCAAATGTTGTTGGCTGAAACCACTTGTTGATCAGGAAAGTACCTTTTACTCTTTTATATGTGTTGCAGCAATTTCTATTCTGAGGGCTGTGGACCTTCTGTGATTCATTTTTTTCAAGTATTTTCAGATTTTTGAGCAAGTGAAGTAGCAACTATGAGTGACAGTAAAACTTTGTCATACAGAGAGACTAATTTTCTTCTGTTACAGAGATTAATGTTATTCTTTTTGGATAAAAAAGGAATGTCCTGGCTGATGAACTTTGCTCTGACACTGCGCGGGAATGGCTCCAGACTGTTGTTGTTCTCTCTCTTTCTCCAGAATCGCTTTGCTCAGCAGCTATTTGTAGGATACTAAATAAGCCAAGGAGCCGTGCCAGTTCCTGCTGAGAATCAGTGATCAGCTCTTGTGCTGGGGGAAAGGGCAGTAGGAGCTGAGCCGTTCTGAGGGAAAGCTGCCTTGTTAAAGACCTGTCAGCTGCTGCCAAAAGGTGAACAGCCTTCATGGGCAGCCATGACCCCATGGGGATGGGAGGCCTTTGCTGGTGGTGCAGTCCACTGAGTGAAAACACCTGCAGTTTGAAGGAGCCAGTGGCCCTTTTGAATTAACAACCCTTACAAAACACATTTTCATCTAATTTACCTCTTTTGGCTTTCAAATCAGCAAGTAATGTCACACCTGCTAAGCAGCTAGAATTATGCAGCATAATAAATTAAACTTTTTAATTTGCCAAAATTCCTGGCTTATGCAGTTTATCATTCAGAGTCATCCTTCAGAGATGCAGAAGTGTTTCCTGCATGGCTGCCTTTGAGAGGGGAATCTTTTTTCCTACACTGCAGCACAGGATGAGGCACAGATGACAGTGGGCAGTGGGAGCCAGCACCAGAAGCTCTCCAGAAGGATGCACCATTAGTGAAGCCATTAACACAGGACACTTGTGTGGCAGTGCTGTGCTTTGGACTATGTACCTCCACAGCTGCTCTAGGCTGGGCGGCTGCTGAGGTCCTGCTGTTTGGGTCCCAATGGCACAGACCGAAGCCCTGTGGTGCCGGTGCCTTCTGCCAGTGGGGTGGCACTGCAAGAGGCAGCTGCTTTGTTGCTGTCAGGTACTCTAAGAAGTCCTTACAAATGGGAGTGTGATGCTCACATTAGTGATGCTGTTCCAGCTGAATAGGCTGGCATCAACTACAAGCATTCTGCCATACAGGGAGGGAAAGTGACCTTATGAAGTTGGGTAGTTTTGGCCTCCCTCTTCCTGTCCCTCAACTCAAGACTCAGAGATACTTTTTAACCCATGACAGGGGGAACCAGCAAAGAGGCTACTTCTGTAAATGCTTTTCACTGATAGAAGCTGGGCTTTGGAGATTGTTGTCTCTTCAAAACTGTTTAATGCAATGAGTATCTATGGGGAAAATATTGATGAGACTGGTTTTACATAAAAGAGCAAGGTGATGCTGCTGCTTAAGACAAGCTCCCTGGAAGAGAAATCAGAAATGTGAGCTTGTCCCAGGTCTGGTAAGTGCAGAAAAAATGGGGTGCCTGTACTTTCTTTTCCTATGAAATTTATCAGTGGGTTTTCTCCTAGTGCCTTTCCTTTCAGGCCAAAAAGCTGAACCCTTCTATTGTTTGTAGAATAGTGGTGGGTTCTCCTTCCTAAGAAGAAATAAAGACTTGTTCATGGACTAGAATAATTTAGGATCAGGGAGCGTAGAGTGGAAACACTGTACTGAAAAAGTAATTTCCTTTTGAAGAAATATTTGAAGTCACAACAAACAAATCTTTGAAGAGTTATCTAGGCACCAAGTAATACAAATGAGTTAAACTGCTCATAAGCATTTGCCCTTTTCCATAAGCAAAAAATCCATATCAAAACAGATATAGATATGTGTGGATGTGCTGAGGGTAAAATAACTGCATTTAAAGAAATTAACCCAGAAATGGTAGCACCACACAGTCTAGCAAAAACACAAAGATGAGGGTGATTTGTGGTACCTTGCAAAGAGAGAGTTTAATTTGGATGCTACCCTTTCTTTCTGTAAAACATGCACATAGCTGCTGGAAAACAAGCTGGGAAGGAGCCGAGAAGAACAGCAGTGAATGACACGAACTCTGCAAAGGGAAAACAAAGACCACCAATTGTGTGCAGCACAGCGCAGCTTTCCCTCTCTGCTGCTGGCTTTGCTCAGGCCAGCAGCACAGCCCAGGGTCAGAGGGCAGAAGGCAGGTTTCATCTGCTGGCCTGGCTGCTGGGAACTTCCTCCCATTAACTATGAACAGCCTTTCGAGGAGCTGCAGCTTCTCTTGCCATTCTGCTGCCCATTTTAGAGCCCCGCTGTCCCAGCAGGGGCTTGTGCCAGGGCTGTGGCCCCTGGCTCGGAGGGGGTGCCTGCAGAGCAGCACACATGTCCTGTGCACGCTGTGCCTGACCCTGCGGGGCAGTGCTGGCTGATCCAAGGGCTGTGCTGTAGTAAACTAACCCACAGACAGACCTGTCTGGAAAATTGTATTGAAAAGGCTACAGTTCCTAATAATTCAGGAGTAAACTTCAGCAATGCTGGAGGTGTTTACCACTTGCTGTTTGCACTGATTTCCCTCTGTGTGTCCTTCTGGACAACCTTCTCCTGGTGTGATCCTTGGCTTGTCAAGGGGAGAATAGAAGAGCTGTGAAAGCTCAGAGATGCACATTCTTAAATGAGACACTGGAACTGCTCTTTGATATCAAGCAATCAAAAAAATTCATGGAGGTTTTATCTTGGTCTCTTCTGAGAGAAAACAAACTGTTAATCAAGTTAAATATGCACACTGCCTATGTGATACTGATAAAGAATCCTCTCCACTATATCCCTGCTGCTAAGGATATAAAACTCCTTGGTCTAAATTAAGACTACATTATTGCTATTCACATCTAAATTAAAGTGGAGACCGGGTCTGGAGCAGTTACACACATCTCTTCCCCAAGGACTTAGCCATATTTATTCAGTGTAGGGATAGGTGTGGGAGGCTCAGGGTCTGTATAAGCATATTTGTGCCTTTGATGTGTTGGCACCACCAAGCCCCTCTCAGTCAGCAGTGCAAACACATCCTATGGGTAGCAGAAAGTGTCTTGGTTCAGCTTACTACTGGGCCTGGAGCAGCAACACAACCAATTCCAAGTCCAGTGGTAGAACAAACCTATCCTCATGGGTCAGTACTGTTAAATGTCTTCTGGAAGCCAAATCAAGTAAGTTGGATACCTCATCACCATGTGAAGTGTATTTAGAACTTCACACCTGTGAATTATAATAGAAAAATATGCTAACATATACAGCAATACGGTGTGATTTGTGATGTTAATGACTTTCCCCTCTATACATTTATTGACAAAATATATTGCATAATTTATGGAATTGCTTTAGTGCTCATAGCACAAATGGCACCTCCTGATTTGCTCAGTTCAGTGCCATATGTTATATAGAAAATGTATTTATACTCAGTGAAGATGTAAATTGTAAGGAAGCCTTGAGTACAAAGATAAAATTATAAATGCATTTTCTGCCTGTTGAACACAGAATTTATTTTTGTAATCTTATCTTGGTTGTGTTGCAACAGTCAGCTTGGCTTTTGTTTTCACCCCTAAAGGCTTTCTTCAAATATTCCCTCACTAGAAATGTCTTTTGAAGCTCTACAACCTAACAATTAAGTGAGTACAAAGAGCACAAGAATGACTCCACACTGCAAGTATCACATCATGTGTGGTAATGTCTTTCTTCCTTTCAGTTTATTTGATCTAGTAATATGTTACACTGACAGACTGGCTTCCAAGTCCATATTCACCTCAGTTACAATCAGTTTTAAGAGAACTTTGATGTTCATAAAAGACATGTTTGTGCAAAAGCTTGAGAGCTGGAAAGGGTTAAAGTGGTCCAGGAGTTTTTTATTTTCACTACTTGATGAAAGCATTTCAATTTTTTAACTCTCCTGCTATGATTTTACACATACACACATATATAAATATATATAAACTCCATTTCCCCAACTGTTTATATTATATTATCATAGAGCAAGTTACTTTAAACAGTAAGTTTGTCCTTTCCAGAAGGATTTAGGTGTAAAATATGCAAGAGGAGAGGAGAAGTCATGGTGGCCCTTCTTAAATGTACATCATTATCATCAGTCTGTGGAGGCAGATAGACTTCTCCAAGATGACTCATCCTGTGGCCACGGAAAAACAGTTTTGGGGTAGGCAGACTCCTAGCAGTCAGTTGACCATGATGATTAAGAGCCTTGGCACATGTGTTTTATATGAAATACAAACTTTTGACAATCCTGGTAGACACTGAAGAAGTTGGCCAAGTTTTCTATTCTTTCCCACCTTCTTTCCAGAGAGAAATGAAGAACTGTTTAACTGCTGCCAACTTCGTTAGCTGATTGATGGCCTTGCTGGCCTGGCCAAGCACTGCTCTGAAGGTTAGGTTTTCTGAAAACAGAAGGAAAATCCCCCCATGACCGCTCTGGCACTTGTAGAACAAGTAATTTGTCTGGCTGGTGGCGGAATGTATTAATATTTGAAGTTAATTCGTCTGCTTGAATAATCTGGTGCCAAATCATGTAGCCATTTATCAGTTGTAATGGGAAGACACTGCTCTTGCCCAACTGCTTCTAGAAAGTAACCACCATAATCTCAGTACTTTTGACACAGCTGGTTGTGGAACTTTACATTGCAATATTGTTCTGACTGCTTGGTTACAAGAAGTATTCAGTAGTTTCATATGCAAGGTTGGACTAAATTATATCCTCATTGTCCAGAAGAAGTGTAATAAATGAATTCTCAGTTGTACTGAGCAGTACTAAGTTGTACTAAGCAGTCAGGGAATGGTCTACAACTGTTCCTGAGAGTCTCAGCTAAATGGAAATCTCATGCAACAAGTACAGGTGTTAAAAGAGAGCATTCTTAGCAGAGGTTTTGGGAGGGGAGAGAATACTCTATTTAAAAACATGGAAGATAAACACCACCCAAGCCAATAAAACTCTGCCCACCTTCAGGAGATGATGCTCTGCCCCAGGCTGTGCTCCTGACAGATGTGGTGGGATGGCAGACATGAGAGCAACGCTGTCAGCATGAATGAGAGTCTTTGCTGGAGCACAAACATTTGGCAAAGCTGCCTGTCAAAACAGACACAGGATGACCACGGACTGATCCTTCAAGTGTAGTCAGACATTCAGAATGTGGGTCAGAGTGATTTGGCAAGAGGGGAGGTTGGCAGCAGGAAGGGAGGAAGGAAGGGAGGAATGCCAACAGAAGGAGAGAGACGCTTGATTTCACCAGCAGGCTTTGTCATCTGATAAAAAGACAGTACAGTATTAAATATCAAAAGTACCAAATATCAAAAGCTTTCATTTAATGTATTAAAAGCTTTTATTCAAATCAATTACAGCAGCACTAACTTATGTACCCTTTGGGTTGTCAGGCCAAGGCATAGCTCTACACAAGGCAGCCTAAAGAAGGCAGAAGACAGACTGATACCAGTTTGTCATTTGTTCATTGTAAGAGAGACAGATTTGGGCATGTGCTGTCTTCCTGTTTGGTCTTGACAGAGGCTGGTACAGGCAGGCTAGAAGAACCATAATGTGAAGAGTATCTAGTTTGGGTGATGGCTTGTATTTTGCTCATATCCTACCAAGAAAAAAACTAAACTGAATAAAATGAAGCAAAAGAGTTGCAAGCCATTGGCAGATGTTTTTTGTTAACAGTGCTATCTCTATGGATTTGCTCAAAAGCTGGTTGTTTTCAGATGAAGACTGTAATCGTTCCAAAACACAGGGCTGCAATCCACTGCAATCCAGGGCTGCAATTCAGTGTGGCTAAGTCTGTGCTGATCCCCTGTAACAGAAAAGCTACATTTTGTTTTATGTGCTGTGTAGTAATTGATTAAATTCCCGTACATGGCCAACAAAGGTCACTTTTTTTACACCTGGGTGTGCAAGAGTTTCCCAGGTGTTCCCACCAAACTGTGAAGACTAGAGAACACAGAAACGAGCAGATAATGAAATCTTCAAGGACCAACATCAAAATTCATCCCACTTCTCATGTGGCAATGCAGTAACTATATTTCACTCCAAAGACTTTTCATCCCCAAAAGGGTTTATATTATAGGCGGATTGTTAGGTACTGTATAAATCAGAATTTCAAGGGGACACAACAACAGGCTAGTTCTCTGTGCATTCAGCTCAACTTCTAAAGGTTACAGATACAGACAGTGGTGAGATGGCATACATTCCAGTGTCTCTTTGGAGGCTGTGATTACTAACCTGATCTGTAAAAGGAGTGTTAAGTAAGTGATCCAGCATAGCAATCAGCCTTCTGAGTTATCTGAAGTTATTAGTTTCTGGGGAAGCAACTCATCAGGGTCAAATGCCACCTCCTTGTACAGCATCTGCAGTTGTGCAGCCCTGGAAGCTCTCAGGCAGGGCTTTGCTGCACCTGTAGCATTCATTCATGGCATAGCTGAAGCACCATCAGAGGTTTTTCTGTTGTAATAACTGCTGGTTATAGACATCACTTAAAATGGACTGAATACTGTACAGATATAGAGAAGGCCAAGTGTCTGCACCAAATTTTCTGCCATGCACAATTAAATTCAATGTTTTATTACTTTGAGTGGGTCAAATTGCTCCATCTATTTAGGTTCATTTTTAAAACATACATCATGTGCTTAATTTTAAGCACCTAAGCAATGCTATTTGTTTTATGATGAGTAAGCTCCTATTTAAAATTTTTTGTTGAAGCAAAGCATATTGTTGCCTGATGGCTATGGACCGTAGTCCTACAAACACTTCTGTGCTCTGGTGGACTGATTCCAGCCAGCAGCTAAGTCTCCACAGCTACACTTCCACAGTCTTTATATCCTTGGTGGGATGGAGAGAGAACAGCAAAAACATGGCAACTTGTGGGTCAGATAAGGAGAGTTTAATAAGCAAAGTAAAGAAGAAGAAGAAAGGGAGAAGAAAGCCCCAAACATTTAATGCAAAAGCATTCACCCACCACCTCCCACAGGCAGACCAATGCCCCGCCAGTCTACTAGAAATTCTTTCCCCACTCCACCTCATTTTGTTACTAATTGTGATCATGCATGATGTGGGATATTCTGTCTTTGGTTAGTGGAGCTCAGCTGTGTTCCCTTCCCCTCTAGCTGATCTTGACCACCCCCAGATTATTTGCTGGGGTAGAGGCAGAGCGAGAACCAGACAGGTCTTGATGCTGTGCAAACGCTGATCTGCAATCACAAAAATGTTGGTGTGCTATCAACACTGTTTTAGTCACAAATGAGGAACACAGCAACATATGGGCTGCTACAAAGAAAATTAACTTCATCCCAGCCAGACTCAATATAGCATCATGACAGGACATGCACAAGGACTGATGAACCAATATGCAAAATGTGTGCAAGTATCAGATTGATTTTTTTGTGCAAGTTGGACTAGACAAGAGGATATTAGTGTTAACGTTTGTAGGACTAAGAGTTCTGATTGCATTTACTCAGGCCTGGCAGCAGTATTAATGTATGTCTAGCATGAAAGAGACTTAGGCTTTAATTGTGGCCCCTGAGCACATTGTCACAAAAACCCCAATTACTGGAAATATCACAAATGTGGAGACACAATTAAAAATCTTCTAGCTGCTACTGAAAACACATCAATACAAGAGTTTCAGGAGTAAAAATAACATTGCTTGGAAAGACTGTTAGTGAACATGAGATATTAATCTCCCCTGACACATTCCCTGAGACAAGCTACAGCAAGCATTGCTCTCACTCTTCATTGTCAAAGCCCAGCTTTTCTGTGCCTTTGTACGTTGAATACTATCAGCGATATTAAACAAAATCATGGTAGAGTGTTTGCAGACCCCCAACCTCTTCTAGCCTCAAATCTCCCTTCCATCTATCTCAAGTCGTATCACCCAGAAAGAGCATCACATGCTGTGGTGACAGGACTGAGAGGGATGTGGGAGCACCAGAGGGCAAAGCATCTTCCAGGAGGGCCCTTGGAGGTGGATATGTGACAGCCTTGCCCTGAGAGTGGGTGAGGAGCCAGAGAGACAGACTGGAGACAGTGAGGGTGACAGGGGGTGGCTTTCAGGCTTGGAGCAGATCAGAAAATTCTACTTTGAAATGTCCGGCATAAGTGAGGAAAGCAATTTGCTGTTGCTGTTTATTGCAGTTTGCAATGGGTTGACAAGACTTCGGAAAAGTTCCTCCATTAGAGTGAGTGAGGATGCTGAAGGGGAATGCTGGCAGCTGAGCAGGGGCGTGCAGAACAAGCACGCTCATGACAGTGATGTACAGAAAGCTCCTGCAGGTAGAGCATGCGAATGGCTGAGGCAATGCAAATGCACCCATCAGTTTATAATTTCACCATATAGACAAGGTCTAAGCTACAAAACCCAACAAAACAAATGAGCTCCATTAGAAAGAGCATTATTTTTCACATGGTCTGTTGAGTTTTACTGTTACTGTGACCCAAAATTGACAGTGGTCATTGTCTTCCGTAACAACAGACCCAAACTGTAAAATTTTCTTATATTCCTAATTTAATTTTTCTTTTAATAAAGTTCTGTGTCTCACATGAGATATGGGCTGCATGAGGTTTCATAGTTCAAGGCTCCAACTCATAACTCGCTGCTTCTGAAGGCAAATACACAACTGCTTGAAGAAGTTACTTTGGGAGGCAGAATAACCACATTACCTTTGAATCAGAAAGGTAATGAGGCTGTAAAACCTCAAGTAGATTTTCAAATCACTTACTTTCCTTTAGTCATCCTTGATATAAGGGCGAGGGCAGGGGCCAAAGAGGCGAGACACAAAACAACCCCAAAAGGAGACTCAGCAGCTGATCCTGCTGTGAGTGTTTTGGAGTGAATAATGCCAAGGGGCTCTAGTTTTGCTACTGCCATTACACTCTTCAGGCCTCCCCAAAGGAAGATGCCTGGAATACCTGCTGCTGGAAGCGTCAATTTATCTGCATTGCCACATCTCAAAAACCCAAAGGCTGTTGCATCTTTGCTACATGTAATTAAAGGATGAGAAGGAGCATGTACAGTAAGCAGCTGGACCACGTACAGTTAAATAAAAGACTTTAGAGATATTTAAAGATGAGCCCTAACCAGATGAAGGAGAAACCCAGAATGAAGATGGTCTTGATACTGCATAGAACCTTCAGACCAAGTCTTGGTGGCACAGACACACTTTTGAGACACACTGGCACAGACACACTTTTGAGACACACTGTGTATATCAGGTAAGAAGTTTTTTATTTTTTAATCTTAGACCTTATGTTAATTAGTACTCTGTGGAGGTACCCTGCCAATGACAGGCTGATTTTGCTGATTAAGAAGGCCAGGAAGCTGTTGGGAGCCTTGCTGTTATAAAGATACAGATTACCTGCATGTGATCACTTCTCTCATCATCCCCACTGCTATTCTTTCAGAATAGCTTAACAAAAATCAGCTACTTTAAGTCCCAGAGAGATGATGAGTTGTGTGATACATATGGCTGACCATTTAAAGTATCTCTTTATTCATTTATATACCTTTTATATATTGGGAATTGAAGAAAACATCCCTTCCTCTGTTCCAAACTAGGACTGATGTCTTCTTAAGTTCTGCAGCTCTATTGGGCTTGTATTTGTGTAACTTTCTTCAGAAAATGGAATTTGGTTTATGAACAGTTACAGTGGCTGCCACTGCTGTTTTCTTTCTGTTGTCTGCTCTAAAATGGCACCCTCCAGATAACTTCCAGAGTTCTTGAATACCAGCCCAGCAAATGCATATCTTCTTTCTCCTCCCTTCTGATTACTTACATCTTCTCTATTCCTAACTCCTGACTCACAGAATGACTTGTGCTGGAATACACTAGCCCAAATCTGTTGCCATGGGCAACTTTCCACTAGATCAAGTTACTCAGAACCTCGCCCAACCTGAACCCTTGAATGTTTCCAGGGATGGGCATCTACCACCTCTTTGGGCAACTTGTTCCATGCTTTGCCACTTTCATTGGAAACAATTTCTTCCTAACATTTAATCTGAATTGATGCTCTTTTAATTTAAAACCATTGCCCCTCATCTTATTGCAACAGGCCCTGCTATAAAGTCTGTCACCATCTTTCCTGTGGGTCCTCTTTAAATATAGAAAGACTGCAGTAAGGTCTCCCTGGAGCCTTCTCTTCTCCAGGCCAAACAACCCCAGCTCTCTCAGCCTTTCCTCACAGGAGAAGTGCTCCAGCTGTCTCATCATCTTCATCTGAAGTCCTCATCTGTTTTTTCTTCTTGTCAAAATATAGTTTTACCTGATTTCTCTGCAATTTGTGTTGATTGATAGCTGTACTATGAGAAGGAGGACACAAAGCTCCTTGCTGTGCTTTCTTTAGCTGGCTCTGGTTGTACAGCATTGTAGTTCACACAATGTCTTGTGGAACAACATTAGACAGACTGTAACATACACTCTGGAACTCCTCACTGTGCCTTGTCAAAAGAATTCAAGGGGAAAAAAGAGTACTATCAGTAAACCAGTAAGAAACACTGCAGAACTCTTTTCTCCTCATCTCCTTCCATCCTTCACCCCAAAAGACCTACCTGTGCAAGGAATGTCTGCAAGAATACGGCAGCTGGAATAATGTCTGGCCGACACTGGCAGTCTCTGTACTCACGAGTGATACCCATAATTCTTGCTGCATTTCAATCTCATTCACATTTGCGATCACACTGTCAGCATCACCTTCTGTCCAAGGATTCCTCTGGCACACTTACTTGTCTTACTTACACCACTGGACATGTCCATGCATATTTCAATGGATAGATCACAGAACCCAACTTTTTATGGTCCTATAATTATTACAAAGAAACTTGCTTGGCTGGCATATCTGATCTGTCAAGCTGGTTGTGAGGAGTATGATGTTAGAGGTTTGCATTTTGTTTCCTAACACTAGGATTCTAAAACGAATCAGAGCACGTTCTGCAACAGGCTAAAGGTTTATCCAAAGACCATCACTTTTCTCAGGACTGGAGCTGTTTTTCCTGTTATTCGGTACCTCTGTGCAATTTATGGCAATCATTGGTATGTGCCAGCTACATTTTAAAGCAATTTTAAAAGAGATGTTTTCCAGCTGCAGAGGAAACCTATCCTCATGTCTTCAGATCTGAATTTTGGAGTGGTTTTGAACTGGGAGTTGACAAGCTGTGAGTCATTCTGTCCAAGCTGGATCTGTTAGATTTAGAGGTTCTCAAAACATGTTGACTGATACATTTATAAAGCTACTGCCCCCATTCCAGATGGCTGGCACGTTAAAAGGATCATTTTAAGAGCTGAAATACTGTGCAGTCTGTCACTTCTTTGAATTTGGTTTCCCACATAGCTTTGGAAGGCTTCAGTATTGAGCAGTTGCTTTGCCTGCAATGTCTCCTTGACACTTCTGGGTGAGAGAAAGTTCTGAAGTTCCAGCAGATGGTGCAGCAAGCCATTTCTGGCTCATTCCTCCTTTTTGCTGCTTCATTGCTGCACCTCCTACATTTCAGAAGCACGAGGCAATTCCCAGCATGTTCAGACACCTGTGGAAAGGGGAACCATCCAAATGCCATGGAAGGTCAGTGCAGCCATTCTCAGGACAGGCAAGAGATTTAATGCTATAAACATGTCCAGTGGCAGCACTGACAACAGCTCTAGTAACACAAATTTTTTAACAGCTTGCCCAGTCATTCTAGTATTGGTATCTTTAACATCTTTAACAAGGAATTGCATCCCCCTCACAGCATTCTTCCCAAGAGCAAGTGCACCATCACCCCTTCACCGCAGCAGCAGCAGACAGAGAGCAAATGGCAGGGAATGACCATGGCTGGAGAGAGGATGCTGTGACAAGACTGAGCACCACTAGCCCATCATCTCTTCTTTAAACATCTTTAAACATATGACCCACCTTTTTTATATACTCGCATGGCACATCTTTACTTCACTCTGGTGAGACCCCACCTGGAGTGCTGCATCCAGCTCCAGGGTCCCCAGCACATGAAGGACATCGATCTCTTGGACCAAGCCCAGAGGAGGGGAACCAAGTTGATTAGACAGATTAAGCACCTCTCCTGTGAAGAATGACTGAGAGAATTAGAATCATAGAATCATAGAATCGATTGAGTTGGAAAAGACCTCCAAGATAATCAAGTCCAACCTTTGGTCCAACTCCAGTCCCTTTACCAGATCATGGCACTCAGTGCCACGTCCAATCTCAGTTTA
>JAWWEV010000083.1:99988358-100038717 GCA_035583235.1 Hafferia zeledoni
AACAACCCCAGCTCCCTCAGCCTCTCCCCATAGGACTTGTGCTCCAGTCCCTTCACCAGCCTCATTGCTCTTCTCTGGACCCGCTCCAGCACCTCAATATCTTTCCTGAACTGAGGGGCCCAGAACTGAACACAGCCTGGAGAAGAGAAGGCTTCGGCATGACCTAATTGCACATTCCAGTACCTAAAGGGAACCTACAGGACAGGTGGAGAGGGACTTGTACAAGAACATGTAGTGACATAACAAGGGGGAATGGCTTCAAACTGAAAGAGAACAAGTTTAGGTTAGGTATTAGGAAAAAATACTTCACTGTGAGGGTGGTGAGGCACTGGAACAGGTTGCCCAGAGAAGTTGTGGATGCCCTGGAAGTTTTCAGGGCAGGCTGGATGGGGCTCTGAGCACCCTGTTCTAGTGAAAGGTGTCCCTGCCCATGGCAGGGGGGTTGGAATGAGATAATGTTTTAGGTGCCTTGCAACCCAAACCATTTTATTATTCTATGATTCTATGACCTTGCTATTGCCTGAATCAACACTGGATAACACAATAAACATGCTCTGGAGGTAGCTCTGTATTTACTAGATTTAATGTGAAAAGAGGCTTAGTTGAAGGCATTCAGATGCCAAGAGATATTAAATTAAACGAGATTTCATCATGTATGTAATTATTTATTGAGCTGAGAATCCATACAAGGTAAACAAATGTTTACACTATCATACAGTAAGCATTTCCAGGGCTTAATAAAAATGATTGTCACTCACTGTGCTTCACAAAAAAAATCATTTTAATGAATAAATAATTTGATGAAATCAAAAAATATTTACAATATAAACAAATGAAAAAGCTTTGGATATATTAATCTGAACATCCTGTAATTTGTATTTTCTAACTGTACTTCAATCAAGATTCTCTCTCTGAAAAGGTACAAAGTGGACAGAAATTACAACTCAACAAAGTTAACATGATTTGGTACATGTCCTTCTGTTAGTTCAGATAAGCTACATATGATTCATTTATTATGCACGTGTTAGAATACAAATATAACTAAAATCATATATTATCAAAATGCCAGACAGCATTCTCCACAGAACAGAAATGTACACTAGGCTGTGACAATAACTGAGAATCACAGGCAACAAAATATAACAGAAAAGTACAAATTCCTTCATAAGAATATAATTGTGCTCTCTTATTTACCAGAGGACTATGCTGCTCCACCACATCAATGGCTATGTATGAATACGGTGTTCAACAACTGCCATGTGTTTGGTGTACGTTCATATGGGTGTCAGGCAGCGGCATTAGAGTGGGAAACGGGCAGTGCAAGCAGTTTTATAAACACCTTTTTGGGCTCTTAAAAAGAGCCAATTATACAAAGCAGTATAAGCATAACACTGAGAAGTCTTCATCTCATTTACACAGGTATCATGAAGCGACTTGCTTTGTTTGTGGTGGTGAAAGGAGAAACTTTGTCTGCGCTGCTTATACAATCAGCCAGAATTCAAGTATTCCAAAGCCACTTCATAGCAGAATTTGTATTGATCCTGAAAAGTCAAAAGAAAACCATGAAGTCAGTTACTGAAGAAACTTAATTAAGGGGATCAATATTTCTCTTTTGTTGAAATTATTTACTATCAGCTGTTGCCAATGGGAACCAGTTTGCAAATTCAATTTATGTTCAGGTAAGAAAATCTTTATATTAACCAGACAATAGACACTGCACATAGTAACTTATGGTACTGCTTATGTTAGATGTGTATTGACTTGCAACCCTTCTGTCATGTGTCAAAATGCTCATGTAGCACTTCACCAGAATTGGAGACACTGAAATTCCCCCCTGGAAATGTTTATCTTAAAACAGATCCCATATTTAGCACTTCCCAGACTGTAATTTTTATTTTAATGCCATTCATACACTTCCTACATTTCAGCACAAGAGCTGCTTACTGTTGGTCCTCTACATGCAGCCCAGACCCAGTCTGAAAGATTGTCCCCTCCCAGTGCAAAAGGCTTGTGAGATCAGGCCTGGGCTAAGTTAATTAAATTCATTCCAATGAATTTTTAGCAATTAACACTGATGCACACATTAGGCTCTTGTTACACACAGACTAAGTTTTCAGGTGCCAACACCATGCTCCAAACACAGACCTGCTGGTTATTTTGCAACTGCATGGAGACAGAGCAAATCCCAGGGAAAACCCCTTCCTGAGGGATGCAACCCCAGTCTGCATCCTTCAGGGACAAAGGGTCATGATTTGACCCCCTTCATATCTCCAATGGAATGGAGAGGCCAAATGCTTTTGGCTGACCTTTGCCCACTCTGCAACTTTTAAATGATGCAGTCACTGATGACTTCACAGTTTTGTGTGCACACACATATCCCTCCTATGCTTTCATCCTTGCTACTTGCCATACTTAGCAATACTACAAACATTTATATGAAACAAAAAAGCTGAAAGAAATAGTTGGTGAAGGTTCCCTGAATCCAAGGCCTCTGGCATTTGAGAATTCCATCTGGAAACACCTGCCAGTTTTATAGCTATTTCTGATACTGAAATACCTCTTTCACTTACATACTTTAATCAATTAGTAAAAGATAACTAGGCACATACTGTCCTTTAGGAACAAGAACAGACTTAACTAGCTGACAGCACTCAGCCTTGCCTATCCCAACATCACAGGTAGGAAGATTACAATTACTCTTTTTATTGAAGCAAACATTTTAGAGGATTAACTCTTTTGGCTCGTACTTGTGGTTTTGGGTCACATTTTAGTTGAGAATAGAGTCCACCCTAACATGTTGAAGACTATATACTATTACAACAATCAAAAAGCCATCAACAAGCATGGACCATTTCCGAGTTCTTTTGTTGAGAGGTGTGACATTAAAAGAAAACAAGATTCACATAAAACCTAAGTGATGAATATGTGAGGTTTTAAGATCCTGCAAGGTTCCATAAACTGCTTCTGTCTTCTTAAGAATGAGAAAAGAATTAAAAAAATGTAGAAAGGAAAGAAAGGAGTATTATATAAATTCCTTTTCTGCTTTTATTGCATATATGTTTCTAAATAAATGGAAATTATTCTATAACTACACAACAGATCAAAACAAGGTATCAGCCACGCATCCATTTCCCCTCTTCCATGCTCATTTTATGCTGATTTACTGATCCAGCTGAATAAATGTCATTTTTAGTAAACTGAATACCTGTCTTAAAAAGTAGACATATATTATTTCCCACTGTGTTCACTCAGGAGTATTCTTTGTACATTTTTATTATTCACTTGATGGTGGCTATTAAAAGAGGTATATTTAATTTTTTTCTAGGACACCTACAGGTAAGTTGAATAACATTTATCGCCAAATGCTTTGGGCATTCTGTAATAGAAATTTTGTAATAACATAAGCTACCTTTGTATGATGGCTGAAAAATGTCATGGATTTCCATACTGTATGGATGTGGCATTCAAATTTTTACACTTGGAGGAAAACCAAAGGTTTCTATGAAATTAAGAGATGAATCTCTAAGTATGGATGGTAAAAATGGCCTTTTGTCTGAAAGTGTCTAACAGGTATTGATAAAACAGTCTTACGACTATTTTTGTGAAATACTGTAATGATTCTGAGCATTTAATCTTTTACCATAAAATTTTACAAGATAGGTGAATATTTTGTTCTCATTTTTCAGATATGGAAACTGAGGCAAAGAGATATTAATCTAAGAAAGGTCATAAAGGTTAAATTCAGTAACAGGATTAGGAAAAAACCTCAAGTGTCTAAATTCCCTTTTACCATGAAGCAATCTACATGGAAATCAAAACCTTGCTAATTCAAATATTTGTTCCTACACGGTAGCAGATCAAGACTGAAGAGATGTCATTCTAACTCTGCTCAGTCACAGAATCACACAGAATAATCACAGATTATTCTGTGTTGGAAGAGACCCACAAGGATCATTGAGTCAATGGCCCATATAGGGAAATGAACTTATGACCTAGGCATGATTACAACCAAGTTTTAACCAACTGAGCTAATCTCAAGTCAGTGCATATTCTGATTGTCCCTTGCCTTCACTCCACTGTCTATAAAATAAGGAAAACAATACTGATCTCCTTCACAAGTGCTTTGAAATTTCCTAATAAAAAAGTCCCTACAAGACCTTTCAATGTCTTTCAGACATTTTCAATACCAACCTTAATTTACTGAGGTACTTTTATATTCTAAAATATTACATTTAGCTTTTGAAAAATTCTCAGCTGAAAAATGGAGACAAGCAGCCTGACAAATCTATATCTGCATAACTGTCACAAATGGGAATTTATAGAGAGAATTTTCTTCAACTGTACATCTTCACACTGGTAATTTTATTTTATGAAATAAATGAATAAGATATCAGTGAGTTCTGTGGACTTAAGCTCTGGGAGAATGGAGAACAACAGGCCTGCCAAGTCTCTGTCCAAACTGTACTACCTGAATGTAGAAGTAGAACATTTTTCTTAATATCTAGGAAATAAAAATGTATGGTTCTTGGCACAATGATTGTTCTCCTGAGAATATAAACTAGAGGAAAAGAAACCAGCCAAGCTGCTCCCTCCCAAGTGAAAGCTTGATAGTTTCTCACCGATACAAGATTCACAGTTCCACACTGCTGGCTCATGGCCCTATGGTGCTGCTTGTAAACTCCCTCCTTGCTTTGCACAGTTGACAACATCTGGCCTTTTTCCATGTGCCTGGCCAGAGCAGGGCCTAGGGGAGGGCCTGGGACTGAACATGAAGGCTGGAAGACAGCACTGCGATGGGGGATGTGGTGGGAGCTCTTCTTACACATGAGAGATGAGGTTCTGTGATGCATGTGGTGGGGAGGTGGATATCCCTACCAGTCTTCACATGCACCCAAAAGACTCACTTCTTCTGCTCATTCTCCAGTGTGTTTTGCACTCAGATCTCATTAGCTCACCTGAGGGGAATTCTCCTAAAATTGCAAGGGGTTGGATCAGCTTAGTGAGATGCCTTCTGCCTCACCCTGGACATGCTGTAGAAAAGTTGCTGAAGCGACTTAAACTTGTTTAGCCAGAGCTTGCAAAATTGGCTCAGATTGGGTTAGCATCCCTGAAAGTGCCCAGATGCTGCTTTCTCCTGACTACAATATTAAATCAAATACAGCTGCCTCTTAAGCAGCTACCTCTGCAGCAGGATGTTGTAAAACAGTGTCTTTTATAGCCCAGGCTTCAGAACACGGTATCACACTACACCCGACTCCAAGTACCAAACTACACACTGGAGTGCAAGAACCTGCTGGTTTAAGCTGTTCTGAAGCTCTTCTGGCATAGCAGCTGGCACTTCAGCAATCCTCCATTAAAAACAAAAAGCTCATAAAACACTCTCTAGGAAAATAATTGCACATGGCCCCTTGTTTCTGAACTTCTTTAATCTTTCTGTGAGATAGAGCAACCATAATTAAATGCAATATTCTGGATGTCAAACTGAAATTCATGGCTTTGATAAATATTAGGCGATTAAGCTATTTATAAAATATATAATTTGAAAATCTGGCATTTTATTTTACATAACTATTATTTCTATCATGCAAGGGCTGCTCTCCACTTGGCTCAGCCTGCTAGAAAAGAAAATTAATAAGGATGTTCATGTGAAAGTTTAAAACTCTTAAAAAATTCAAACAAATGGAGACAAAGTCTCCTCGGGAAGAAAGCAGTGTAAAAATACTCTTACAAGTGAAGTGACTTCATTATCCCCTTTGAAAATGACTTGCTTGCTTTGTGAACAACTCCCACTGCAAATCCTGGAAATCTTACAGAGTCTTCTGAGAAAAAGGAACATTTGCTATTTAGTGGTGCAGTTAAAAAGCTCATACCAGAAGGTCCACCATGTTAGGCTTATTATTCCTCAGTGTCTTCACAGCATGGAATACGTCAACAGCCCTCTGATGTCGAAGCATTTCACAAACAATACTGATTGCACAAAATGTCCCACTGCGGCCACCTCCATTCCTACAACACAAGCAATAAAATGTCTCAGTTACAACTGACTCTATGTTCCAAGTTTGTACAGCAACAGGGATGGCTAGGGAAGGCATGAGCTCCAGCAGGGAGAAGCCACAGAACACTCCTGGCCCCGAAGGTTGCAGAACTCTAGGCAAAACACAATTTTCAATTGAATTAACGTAATGAAAGATCTTAAAGCTATGATTCAGAATTCACCAGGCTGACAGCTTGCAGGGAATGGAATGGAAAAGTTTTTACACCACCTTTCAGTGAACACTTGAGACAGCAAAAAGAGGATGCTAAAATAGCAACAAAGTACTTTTAGAGTGAGTTCAACACTACTTTGCAACACATGGTTGCAAGGAGCATCAGGCCTGGAAATGTTATAGATAAAGCGAATCTCTGAGTTCTTTTATTCCAGATCCTGGTGCTTTGCTCCTGGATGCAAAGGCATTTCAGAGGAACAGCAAAAGCCCCAGAAATCTCATTTGTTGGAGTCTGTCTAGGGGCGGCACGCTTGGTATGGCACTGGGTGCTGCTGCCATGTCCCCTGGCTGATGCTCTCACCCTCTGGCAAGGACTGCTTTTAAAAGTGTATGTATTCCCCCTCAACCCACAGTATCAGAGTATGAGAACCCGAAGTGACTTCCTAACAAAGAAGCCAGGCACAAATGTTCATATGCATGATCAAATACAGTATTTAATAATATTTTATCCCTCGTTATTTTTTATCTTCACGACAATCTCTTTCTTTCTGAAAAGCCCATTATTTCTACAGCTATTCTAATCAGAATCTTTAGGCTGCGCTTCACCAAATATAATAAACCTTAATAATTACTAGAGAGCAGACTAGTTAGGTAGCAGGTCTTTCAAACAAGCTTTGCAAATGGTTGATTTTCAAAGGAAGATACAACATCGCACATCTGTCACATCCAGGCAGTGTGAAAAGAATGCTCTCTGCTGCCAAAACATTGCCTGATATTGTGGGACTCTTTGAGAATTTTAATTACAAAAAAAAGTAATTTAAAAGGATTGTATTAGAGCTTTTTCTTTCTTTAGTCCTGGAAGTGACGCATGTGTGATGTTGTACAACTATTTAATATCATCAGCCACCTCAGAGATAACAGTAATTTGCACTTCAAAAGGGTCTTTTCAGCTAAAGATCTCAAAACATTAATTAATCACACTGCACAATGCTCCTTTGATGAAAGTATTATTATCCCCATTCTACAGATGGGGAAACTGAAGAGCAATGACTTGTTCAAGGTCAGTAATAGTGGGAATTATTAATACATTATTAGATTTTCCTCCATCATTCTAACACAGGGTCCCAACTTTGAACATGGCTTTCCTGTTAGCATGTCCCTTCTCCATCATGGCAGCATCTTTAAACAGATGTTTGGAGGGAGAGGGGTACAACTTCAAGCACTGAAGACTGGGTCTCAAAAGATCAGTTACTGAAGCAGGCAAACAGCATGTTACAAGCATTAAACTTTATCAAAAGAAGGATGGTGGCAGAGTGGATTAGAGTCTGCATCAGTGGAGCACAAAGTCACAGGAGGACAAAAATATATATACCATTAATAAAGAAAGGTAAGGCAATTACAGGATCATTGTAACTGGTCTATCGCACCACTTTTACTTCTGTACTTTATGTCTGGAAGAGAAATCACCCTCCAATACTACTTATTTCTACAGTCTGTAGAAATAAAAGGTGCATTGTTCTGAAGGTATAATTCTGATTGAATAAACATGCAACTTTTCCATTTGCAAAGTCACTGGACATTTTTATATAAAATAGTGTTACCTTGTACCCATCATCTTTTCACAAGGGTCGAACAACGGACACAGAGGGAAACTCATGAATCTACATAAAATTACGTAATTCCTCTTGTATTCAAAGATTTTAAATGAGCAGTTGTATTATTCAGTTCCAGATTAGATAAATGCCTCTTCATCTCTTCACAAATCTTTTAAAACCTGGCACAAATTCTGTAACAGTATTGCCCTACTTTCTCTCTTCCTTTCCCAGTACTTACAAGCAATGTACGACTGTGCGTCCCTCTCCCCCGTTGTATTCTTCCTGCCACTTATCCACTTGACGGATGAGCTTCAAGAAGGAGCGTTTAGAAACTGGAGTGTCTCTGTACATGGGCCATCCCAGGAACTGGAACTGCTGCACCATCCGATAGCCATCTTGGGGCTGTGGAGATTCAGACAAAAGTAGGAAAAATAACAGCATTTACTTTTGGGTACATAATTTAGATATTTGCATCAGTGAGGAAAGCTGCTCAAGCAGATGATTGCTGAAAAACTGCTCATGTAATTTCAACTGCCCTTGAGGACTTATGACTTTTAATTTCCAACAAAGTTATTAGAAGAAGAATTTTTAAATACAGTGCTATTCAAATAGACTGGAATAGAGCAATAGTACAGCTGCATGATCAAGAAAACAATTAATTGATAGCAGGAACTTGGTAGCAAAGACGGAGCTGCAACAAAACTTCAGTTATATACCTTTTTCATATATATGCTTCAGAGTTAAGTACATTTATGTGTTTCTGTCTTTTTTCATAATCAAGGTCAAAACCTTTCAAGGTATGTTGAAGCAGAGAACATTTAAAAAACCAAACAGAAGCCTCAGATGTTTCTGGCTTATAAAATATATCTAACTACATTTTATTTTATTGTGTTCTGCAGCAGTCAGAACCCCTCTGGTGAAACGTTACTGAACAGTTGCTTTATGGTGATTTAAAATAAAAAAGGAGCATAGAACAATGTTAGTGGCAGAAAACTACAGTCCTTTGAAAAGGGCATAATAAACATGCACATGAAAACTGGTTTTGTAGTCTAGGATTTGCCACTTCTGTGCAAAGTGAGGGCATTTTAGTGCCACTTAAAATGAACAACTCACAGAAAGGTTGACATTACATTTTATTCTCTAGAGTAAGAGTTAATAGAGAGGATGTAAGATTAACAAGATCTGGGAATAAACCAAGCTGGATGCAGCATTAGGTATGTGCTCCAATTGCTTTTGTCTGCTTTATGTCAAAATTTGGAATCTACTGACTTCCTGTCCAGTTTCTTCAGTTTCTTTCAGCTGATGTTCCCTCTTCCAAAAGTACATCAGCCAGACTAGCACCTGCTGAAGCTCAAATTAACTCTGTTGGAGGTCTTGTTTTCATATTGCCACATTTACTGAGAACACTAGGTCTTCACAGTATTAAAGTATCTTGATGCTTACAACCTGCTTCCCTGTTTGGATGTTAGCATATTTTTGAGTGTGTTTTTGGGCTCTTCCTCTGTACTGAGAGCTACCAGATCTCAGGGCAGTTCTCAATTATTTTCAGCAGGGAGTGCTACTTATTACCAGCTACGGCTCTTTTGTGATCAATACCAGTCCAATGTAAAGGCTGCCTGGATGGGAAGAGATGCCTGTCTGTGGTGGACTCTTTTTTCCACTCAGTTTGCAAGATGTGCCAGTTCAGTCTTCTGTCAAATTTATAGGAGCATAAATGTTTGTTATGAGAATCCACTTGCCCCTCTGAAGTGCTGACATATTTTGTGAAGTGCGGTTAGTGGGACAGGATCTTCACTAAGAGCCTGGAACTGCTATTGAAAAACATGCCTAGTACCAGTGCACGACTTTCTTCACGTGACACAGGATACAAATATGCAAGACAGCCAATTTCAAACTGTTGAAAACAGCACTAGTTTCAGCATTTCTTGGCTACCATACAATCTGAATACTGCATTTATTAAATGTGCATTTAACACACCTGAGATATGCATTAAAATATTTTTTACATATACATAGAAGAGATTTTTCTCATATGCTGTGACTCAGTATTGCACCATTGCTTTCAAATAAGTAAGCTGAAAAATGAGAATTGTTCCATGTGAGTTTAACTTTCATTTTTTCTTTTTCAGTAGAGTCAACTTATCTACTGAGAGAATTGTTTTGCAAGTAACATCCTTACTCTGGCTGCATTATAAATTCGGAATATCCGGCTGATTATGTCTTCTTCTAAATCAGCTGATACAAACTCCACCTGAATAGGACCATGCCGGTGTACTCCATTTTCTGGCCAGTACTGAGGACATAGCTATAGAAGATCATAAACAAAAAAAGAAGACAGTTAACCACTTTGAATTTCATGCTGAGTCAACATACTTTTCTGTATTTTAATTTGTGATACATGTATTACTTGCTCAATATCTTTATAAAATACACAACACACCCTCTTCCACTAGTTTTGAGCACTCTGCTTTTACAATGCCTTTTCATGTAACTGAACATGCTACTTCTTGCTGCTGCACTCGCTGTTCTCTGGTATTTGGAATAAAACACTTCTGACGCTCAGAGTTAGTTCTGCAATACATTATGACATGACAGGGAGATGCTGACAAGTGTTACCGGATCTCGGAGACAGTATGGAGCCTACAGGTCAAAGGCTTGTATCTATCTCTAAGTGCCCTGAAAGCTTGCTAATAATTCAAGCTACATCAGAATGTATGATTTATATTATGAAACGTGTATCAATTCTCAAAACTGAGGACTTAACTTTCATATCTGTTTCACCCATGACCAGTGATACTGGCCAGTATCAGCATTCCTTTAAATTTTCAGCAACTGCCTAATTTCATTTTATTACTGACACCTGGAAATATTAATTATGCTTTCTTCAGTGCTCAGAAAACATTACTTCTAGGTATCTAAAGATCACAAAGTAATAATACCATTATCTTGCACAGTTTTAGTGTCTATTAATATAACGATGGCTTAATTCAGTAACCAATTATCATCTGTGTTAATACTTTAAAGATTAAGTCAACACTTTGCAGGGAGGTTTTTGAAGACAGACTCTGCCTGTCCATTTTTTTTTCATAAAATCCTAATGATTTTTTTCCCAGAGATATTTAGAGCAGTTTGAGCATGTAGCTTTTGTAAGCATTCACCAAAATTAAATATGAACTCATGAAATTTTGTTTGCTTGCAGAAGCATTGATGTCATATTTGGAACTTTTTATTTCATTCAGTAAGACAGCTGTGGTCTTCATTCTGCTGCATTGCTGTTGGTGATCCAGAGCTGAGCTGACAAATCACATTTACTCCAGATGTTGTTTTGCATTTCTTACAACACTTAGTCCTCAACAAAGCTGTTTAGAGCTGACTACATTTTAGGAAAACATAATCATTTACTACATCAATTAAAAAGAAAACAGGGTCTGATTTGCAGGAGATCACGTTAACAAGTTAAAACCAGGAATTTCAAGTAGGAAAATATATTTCCATTTATTTTAACCCCCCTCTATGATTTGGTCTGCTGAGCAAACTGCTTTCCAAATACTGTCGAAATCTTTCACAAATTTTTATTATGAAATATGCTAGTGTACAGGATACCAAAATACAATGCATACAAATAGTGCAAATGCCAGTGCTGAGATGATTTAACACGTGCACAATTTAGGACACATCTTCCAAATATATAGGAATACTGTTTTAACAGACATTTGAAAAATGCTTAAATGATAATAAGCAGAGGTGCTTGCTGGAGCTGTTTTAGGAAGCCAAGATTTTCAATTTCTAAAGAAATCAAAAGCATTTAGGTCTGCACATTTTGCATGCAAAGGATGCTAGTGACTCTCTTTAAGTCAGAGTCACTGTGGAGGGCTGAATTTCATTTCCCAACAGAGCATAACAATCCTCATAAATGTTAATATCTAAACAGAACTGTAAACACTTCATATATACATAAATAATAATGATAACAGTAATTATTAATAAATCTGAATGCAATGCGTGTTTTTAATAAGCTGTGCCCTCTCTCCACTTCTGTTTGCTCTGAGGGTTTTAAGATTTATTCCTAATGAAAAGACTGTTACTCACATTAGAGGTAAAAGGTTTAACATACTGCAGAGGTAGGTGCATTAACTGCATATCCCAATAGCTTTTAAATCCTGGGAGGGTAATAAATGCTTGAAATAGCCGTGCCCTATTGTAAATTCAAAACACAGCCGACAAATTAAAAAAACTCTGTTCAGCAGACCCTAACAGTCTGACTCCCTTGAGTCTTTCCTTATTCACTCAGAAAATAATCTTAGATTCATGAATAACAGTTTTGTCTTTCATTTCTATTTTTTCTCCCTGTAGACAGCAGAGGGTTTGCAATCAGAAATTCAGTCTTTAAAATAGTGTGTGGAATTCCTATATATTCCTTTGAAAGACCAAACGGAAGATTAGTATCTTTTAAAAACAAATTCTACATCTTAAAAAGAAATGAAAGGAAATATTTTTCTAAGTGTGTGCAATACTGAACAAAGTTAAAATAAAAATGACATAAAGTCTTCTATAATAAAACTGTAATTGCTCTTAACCAATAATTAACAAATACTTATGTATTAAGAATCCAGATTACCATGATGTTATTCCAACAGAGGGCTGGTGCAGTTTGTTGGAACTAAGGAAATTATATCTGTGTAAGAAATTGGAATTGCACAGTTGTGAGCCAGGCTCTAGGACTCTTAGTGATTAATCCTACTGATTAAATTGCCAAACCAGTAGGTTCGGTTTTCCAATTTTCTGAACAACATGTACAGCATTGTACAACCCTTTTGTAAGGTAATTACATTCCTCCACACGTTCTGTTGCTCTGTTTTCTCTTACAAAGGATGCTTAGTCTCCAATCTTGTTTAGATCCTATCTCCTTGCTAATGATGACATCATTTTGTGCAAAACACAACACAGATTTTCACACTGGGAACACCTACTCCCTGGTATGAGGGCCAAGGGCACTGACCTGTTTCAGGCAAGCTAAATGAACAACTGTTGGCTTCTGTTTATGACTTTTGGCTATTTTAAATATGTTTCAGAACCAAGTCAGAATTCTACAGCCATCTTTTTAGGTTTTAGCAGCTCTTCCTAACCCATGTTCCCCTAGAATAAATTATAGGTGCATGCTCTTACATGTGTGTGCATTAACATTTTGGTGGAGAAGCTGCTGATGGTCTGATTTATTCCCCTTTCCCAATGTGTATCTGCAAGCTGCAAATCAATTTTTTAGCATGTCAGTATTTAACGTTTTATAAAACCAATTACATTCTAAAGCTGTTCTGAAATGGTGAAGCACTAGCACAACTCTTTTGAATGAAGCAGTTTTCTAGACTTACTTGTGCAGGATCTACATCATTCAGCATAACTATTGAAGTGCAGTGATAATCTAGGACCAGTCTCCAGAAATCTTTGACCGTATTTGGCAAGGGGTGCTGCGTAACTATAAAAGCTGATGGTTGCTTGTAGCTCTGCAAAGAAGTAATGAGATGATGAGAAGAATGGTAAGAGACAAAAATCCATTTAGCAGAATGTCAGTCATAGCCAAAAAACTTTGGGACTGAAAGCATTATTTCTATTTTCTATATAATTAATATATTGTTTTCTGCTCTTTTCTGAGATCTTATATGCCTCAAAGTTAATAACCTGCATTTGGGCAGAATATAAGTTCGCAGATGTTATATTTCTAAAATGTATTTCATGCCACAGGCATAGAGTAAAATCATCAGAGGGTTTTGATTCCAATGCAAGTCCTACAAAATTTTGAGCAACGGGTTTGTTTTGAGCTGTTAATGGAGAGATTAATCTTGGCTGTTTGCATTTAGCTACAAATTTGAATGATGCCTGTGAAAGGAAATAACCAGTTATTTTTCAGAAATATTGTTGAAATTCTAGTCTATCTGACAGCAGTGAGGATACCCAGGGGATAAATTTTAGTGCTCTTTGTTTCTTTTAGTACTAGAGTATGTCATTGACTGCACTGTTTGTTGGAAGTTTTTCACTGTGGATCTCAAGCTACCATTTTCACTCACATCCTCCTAAGCTGAGGGCTAGCGTGTCCATGCTGGGGCGTTGCTGGGATGGGGAGTCACTGCCTTCACTGAGGAAGGCGGGGAAGTCTCTACATGCCTTGAATGGAAGCATTTGTAACCCAACAGAGATACAATCTGATGAGCCTTTTACAGGCACATCATGTGTCTGTTTGGGCTGTCCTGTGCAGGGCCACGATCTGGACTTCGACTTGGTGGGTGTCAAGAGGACATCCAGTGGTGCCCAGCAACAGGATGAGGAGCAATGGCCATAAACTAAAACACAAGAAATTCCAACATGAACATGAGAAACAACTTCTTTACATTGGTGGTTGTGGAGGTTGTGGCGTCTCCATCTCTGCAGACATTGAAAACTCACATGGAGGTGTTCCTGTGTAACCTGCTAGGTGACTTTGCCTTGGCAGGGATGCTGGACCAGATGGTCTCCAAAGGTCCCTTCCACCACTAACAATTCTATGATTCTGCGATCCTTGTGGGTCCTGTCCAACTCAGGATATTCAATGTTTCTATGATCTTTCTTTCAGAGACATTTTTTCAATATTGAAAAATGGAAGCATCTTCAAAGCAAATATGAAGGCACTGCTCTTTCTGAGTATTACTTCATTCACAGAATAAAAGGACTGAACTCTCCAGGAAACAAGACAATGTAATGGTATGGCTGCAGATTGCAGATTAAGGAAGCTCTGTTCTTATATGAAATGTCATTGACCTATACTATGAGAGTCTAGTAAAGTCACTTAAAAATTTTGTTTTCAGTTTTTCCACATAGATAAACATAAAGATACTACTCCTACCTTTTCAAAGGAGTGTTTTGAACTTAGGCTTCTTTTAGGAAAAGGCTTTGAGAACTTGGAAAGAAAGAAATTAAAAAACTGCTGTAAACTGTTATTACTCGAGCTTCACTTTTTAAAAAGGCCATTTACAACGTGGTTGTTCTTGGCTAACCTCTGTTTTTGTTTATGTGTTTGACAACAGTAAAGACTATAGCTCCAAATCATCAAAAATAGGTTACAAATATCTACATACTGTAAAGGCAGTTTAAATGTGTTTTTACTGTTTACTCTATTAGCAGATTAGAATTACCATAGATGCATTTGGAAAAAAAAATCCACACACATATGAAGAGGAATCATTAATTCCAACAGAAATAAACGGAAAGACTGAAGTAATGGCTTGTGTACTATCTTGTACTGACAGACAATTACTTTTTTAGTTAATTACTGTTTAAAATATAAACAAAGGGAACTGAAATATTGCTGCAAACCTTATTATTCTATTTAACTGCCTTAGTCTCTTAATAGGTAACTCTTGTTTTCCTAGGCCAGATGGTTAAAAATTCAAGCACTAGGGAGAAATCCAGACAGATTTAATTTATCAAAACTGCTTGAATTGCTCTCTGAGCATGGCTTTCGAACCTTGGCTGTGACATAACATATGTGTGATCCTAAAAGTACGTGGAGGTTTAAAGATTTTGTGCCATGCTTATGGAAAACAAAACAAGCTAGAAGTATTTCAGTCTTCTTACACTGACTCCCTTTTCTGGCATTGCTCAGTTTGTAGGGCTGCTTATTCCCTTTTTTATTATTAATGATGTAGTGGAGACTTACATCCATCAGTGCAGCATTGATGTAGTTACTGCTCTCCCCATCTATCGTTATGAGGAAAGGCAGGCATCTGTCTGGAGGCAGAACATCCATACAACGATTCTTTTCATGATTTCGTGGTAGAAGTGCTATGCTGCAGTCTTCTACACGCAGTGTCGGAGTCACCATGTTTAAAGTCTTTCAAAACGAGTAAACAATACAACAGAAAAAATTAACACAGCAGTGAAAGCAACCGAAAATATTTAAGAAGATCAGCTCAGCATTCAGTTTCAGTGGGAATCAATATGCAGAAAAATGAAAACACATCAGAGTCAGCATGGTTCGGAAGGAAAAAAAATACTGGATACAAACAGATCTGAAAAATAACCTCAATTGCCTTCTGGAGAAAGGACAGTGGAAAGAATCAACATACGTCCCTTGAGTAAAAAGAATATTTTACTACTACACTGTTGCATTCTTTTATGATTCAGCACCCTTCAACAGCAATGTTCTTTTTCCTTTTTTGCAGTCTTTCCCTCCCAGGCCTAGTCCAAAATTCACATGGTTATAAATAAGCACTTAAACAGAAGTCTTAAGCATAGCATGGATTCTAGATAATGCTAGCCACCACTTACCCTAAATTCCTCTTTGATCTGGCTGGAGTTAGTTTGAGGATCCAGTTTATTCATTTCATAGTAAGCAGACCTAACTTGAGAAGCTGGAATAGATGTGTCCCCACAAAGACAGGCTTCCAGGATAGCATCATGGATGAATACATACTGTTCCTGGTAAAGTAATTAAAATATATAGTTACTGACATAGAGACCATAGGCTATTAGTATCTTGGTAAATAAAAAATAACAACTAATATGGTTGCTACTTCTCTCTTGAGTTTTCCAGCACTGAAGCAAAACCAGAAGGAACAACCACAGTTCATAAAACTTTATTCCACTCATTTAGAAATTAGTATAGAAAGCCTGACTTTAACTACAAGGAGTTAGAGAAGCGCAGTAAAGCTCCATAATAAAACTTAGAATGTTTGTGGTTTCCTCATCCTCTGTGCAGCTCTGTAGGTGCTATCACATAACTAAGCCTCAGCTAGATGTACTCCAGAATGAATCCTTTCCAGAGAGGAAACACTCATGATTTTCTTTTTTTTTTTTTAAAAACCCCATATTGTGAACCTTAAGTGCAGCATAACTGTGCACTTTTTTGGGCAGGAGCTCTTCAGGTTTGTGCAGGGATTATTTTCTGCATGTAACTGAATGAACTGCTTTCTGGAGGATGCTAACTTCAAAACTCCATCTTTTTGGGCTAGAAGAGTATTTTTCCTTACAAAGCAGTATTCCACAATACGAACAATACCTCAGTCTGCACCATGTTAACTCTCCGGGATCGAAGCTCTCTCACGCAATTGTATATGTCTACAACACCTTCTCTTTCTGCCATATCTAACATGATGTCAATAACAATGAAGCATCCAGTTCTTCCAGCACCAGCACTAAAGTAAAAGAACACAGGTAATGTTCAGCACTGAATTGGAAATGTGAGGTGTAATGGTTCATCTCACAGGTGCTTGATCAGTTGGATCATTACTGAAATTGAATGAGGCATTTGCAGGACTTCAGACTCAATTTTTTACTCTTGTTTATATACTGGGTATATACACAAATTAAATATATATGTATTTCTGTTTATAGTTATTGAGAATACAGCTGCAGTAGCTTCAGCAAGCTGTGTGGAGATTACACAGTCCCGGAGAAGCTAAAGTATGTCTTGGGCTTAGTGCAAAACACATCAGAGAGATTTCTGCTTTCCCTACCTGCAGTGAACAACCAGAGGGCCAGCGTTTGGGGGGCTCTTGGACTTGACCTGCCGCACAAACCCCAGCAGGCCTGTCGCGTGGTACGGCACACCGTGGTCTGGCCAGCCAGTGAAGTGGAACTGACGGATTTCTCGAATCTCATGAGCACCTCTCTGTTGAAAAGGCAAGGGTTGAAAACTTCAAAGGCCTGAATCTTGCTGAAAAGCATCCACCCCCTACCAACACAATCTGGATGGACTGTTGGGGAGCTTTCTCGTAGCAGGAGAGGAAGTTCAAAGGTTAGGTATCAACTGGTTTCAAAGCCTTACAACAAAATTAAGTAAGTAAGCAATAGATTGGTACGAAACTTTCAGCAGCAAGATAGATGCTCATCTCTATATTTAAGCACTAGGTTGCTTTGCATATGTGGCCCTAAGATGCATGCCATGATCACAGAACAAGACAGCAGCAAGGTTGAACATAGAGCACAGATGACTTTTTTCCCCACTGCTCTCCCCAGGAGTTTTGCTGCTGACCTCAGGGAACTACAGCTTCAGCATAATTTTCTTTATCATTTGTCTCCTTCATTGGTCTGAAAGAAACAGCTGAACAGGAAGAAACCTTTCTGAACCTCCAGTCATCGGGGCTGTGTCTGTAGCCCTCCATGTGCTCAACCTTCAGGTGATTTGCCACAGTCCACAAGGACATGAATACAGTGAGACAAGTATGAATGAGTAGCTGATTGTGTAAGTAATTTCCCATGTGACTTTTGGGAGCAGTCTGGATATTAGAAGTGTGTATGCTAAGCTTTATTTTCTTAGTGCTTGTACTTTCCTTTGCCTGTCTAAAAATGCAGCTGCCAGTATTTTTTCCTTGTTAGAAATCCACAGTCTGGAGGCCATCATACATACTTCATAAGGAAACAGCAAAATTATGGCATATCATGTTTAGGCTGGACTAAATGTCAACAACATTAATAACTGGTAGTTTACAGTTTTTCTTCTTAAAGATGTATTTCCTGTCATGAGCTGTTTTGCATATAAAAGGTCTTTTTTCCCTTTGAATAATAAGTAACATAAGCTTCCTAATTTATTGCTAGTATGCACTAGTCTGGGATTTTCAATGGTTGAGAAATTCTGGCCATGCCAGTGCTACATGACTGGATTGGGTTTGGTGTATCTTGGAGTCTTTGATACTCTGACAGCTCAGGCTGGGTGTCTGTGGAGACAGGGCATCTGCTGAGAGGAATATCTCATCTCCCTCTGAAACTGTGACACAAAAAGGTAGGCAAGGGAGAAGATTAAGAGTGCATGCGACAGTGGTGTAGACTGAGATCACATCCTTGCAACAGAAATGACCTTATCTCCTAAAAACCAATTTTAAAGCACATTGAAGCCCAGGAATAGACAAAGCAATTTGCATTTTAAGATAGTCTAGCAAACACATTCGAATGCAATTTCGTCTCTTGTACTCTAGGGATTTTAGAGTGTGTTAGTTAACACATCTCCTTGCTGCTGTAAGCAAGGCCTTCAACTTAAATACCTGTGCGTAGGTAGGGAATCTGTGTCTTAGACACTTTCATATTGCTTATAACAACTGCCC
The DNA here is from genome assembly GCA_035583235.1 of Hafferia zeledoni. Taxonomy (NCBI): domain Eukaryota; kingdom Metazoa; phylum Chordata; class Aves; order Passeriformes; family Thamnophilidae; genus Hafferia; species Hafferia zeledoni. The sequence goes on from JAWWEV010000083.1 coordinate 100,007,229, forward strand.
ACAATCCCCCAAGAAACAAAGATCCCATACAAAAACTCAATGCCATGACTAGAAGCTGAGGACCGAAATGAGTGCCCCATACAAATTCTTCATGCTGTTTGCAGCCTAAATTTTCAAACAATTTACAAAAAGCAAACTGCCCCTCCAAAACAATGTGCCCAGCTGTTGCACAGATTAGGTTATATACTGCATATCTTGTGCATTAGTTTTGAAAAGGCTGTCTGTCATGTTGATTGCATTTTTGTCTATTGTTCATAGCAGCTACTTAGAAAAGGTTTTGCATATAGGGTACTTTCATAATGAGTTTTCTTATTATACCTACAAAAGAAGGATTTTCATGTCTGTATCTCTCCTGCTGGTTTCTAAACTCAAAATAGCAACACAACTGCATGAATCATAAAAGCATATGCTCAGCTTGGAAAGACTACTTTTTTCTTTCAGCTGAAACAAACAGAAAATGGTGTATATTGCTAACAAACCCTAGGATGTTAAAAGATGCCACAAATGCTTAGCTTATGCTGCTGCTGTATGTTACTATCTGACTAATTCATCTGAGTTAACTGTTGTAAAGGAACTGTTGCAAAGGAACTGCTCATTCAAACAATGCAAAGAGTACCTAGCAAGAACCAGACTGCCCTTTTGGGTTCAATTTTTTTAGGATTATTCCCCTACTACTCAATACCCATTAAAAAAAAAAAGTGATCAATTTACCTTCAAACAAATCAACTTCTAAATTGTACTTCAGGAGCAAATATGAAATATTCAACAACAAACAAAAAAGATGGTCATAAGGGAACTCTTACGGTCTCCAGTCCAACCTCTGACTCAGAGCGGGTCTATGGTCAACACTAGATCTGCCTAGCTGAGCCCTGATGACCTCCAAGAATGGAAATTCCACAACTTTTTTCAGCAACCTGCTCCATCACTGCATTGCCCTCCTCCTAAAGGAGTGTTTCCAGTGTAAGCTTTCCACGCTGCAACTTCTTGGCCATCATTCCTTGCTTTGCCATCTACTACCATAGAGAGAAAAGAAGGGGATTTGGTGCCTCTGATTTTCTAAACATCTTTGAAGTAGTTGCAGGCTGAAATTAGGTCTTTCTCTTCCTCTCTACCACATCAAACAAGGCCAATTCTCTTAACCCCCTCCTTGCAGCTCATACGTGCTAAATCCTTAAACATTCTGGATTTCCGATGTTGTCCCTGGATGTCAGCCTGTACTGACACAGTTAGGCCACCTAAGGCACAGAACTCTGCATTTCTTTCTCACTGAATGACTAAAGTTCCTGTTAGCCAAATCTTCAAGTCTTTTGGATCTAAGGCTCCAATGCTGAGTGTTCCAACACCATCTTTCACTTAGTATTATCTGCATATTTGCTTAGGGTGCTCTCTGTCTCATCATGCAGCTTGTCTTAGAGAAGATGGAAAGTATTACTCCAAGTACATCGAAAATACAAACTTGAGAATTATGGTGGAAGAGATGTATAGACTAGACCTTCCAGTACCATTAGAAGAGTTAAAAAATATGGAAAATAGGGTAAAAACAAATGTACTTTACTCAAACTACACTGACACTGCTTTTAGAGGCTTACTGAAAAACTACCAACTATTAAGAAGCAGTGTCTAAATAAAATCTTTTCAAATGGAGATTTCTAAAAAGAAATAAAATGTTTAGTGCCTTTTATCTCTATCTGTTCTAATGCACTTATTCAAGACAGTTTGGTTGTGTTCAACTGTAAAATCCTCTAGGTCTTTTTTTCAGTCCCAGTTAAGAACTGAAAAGCTAACATCAAAGCAGGAGCTTAAAATTTGCAGAATAGAAATCAACCAGTGCTTCATCTACTTCAAAGTGTAGCCATCATTTCTCATCTGTTTATTAAAAATACCTAAATGCAAGGAAACAACAAGCTTGAATGAATTCAATGTACAATATGTATAGTGGTAAACATGATACAGTATTTCAGTTCACTCAAACCACATAATTCTATTATCATTACCCTCAGGTTGCTGTATTGATGCATATTTGAGTATTAGATTGAAGAATAAACAGGAAAAAAACTAATTCCTTTGTTACTCTAAGTGTATGTACAGAGACCCTGTTGGGTCATCTTTTTGTCAGCTTTATCTACCTGGGTGCAGGATTCTTTTATGCCAAAGGTTATGTTCTTCAAAACCATAAATGAATACTTTTTCACCATTAGAGACAACCAGTATATCACAGGTACTGCAACTAAATCAAAAAGAGCTTTCTAAGCTACGTAGTTGAAAATCTACTCATGGTGATACTGAGGGAACATAATGTCAGTGTGCCATTAGGAATATCTAGTCTTCCAAAGAGGCCCTTTCCGTGGTGTTCTGCAACTCAGACGAGTCCTCATACATACAATTAAAACATTTCTGTCCTTTAATGAAGTCTGAATGAAACTGCTGAATTGACACAAAATGCATGACAGTTCACCACTGAATGACCCTCCTTGTTCTCACTTTCAGTAAGTACCTTATTTATTATTTGTATGTTTTTCATATATTGTAAGCTGTTTGGGAGAGCTGCAAGTCCTAGTAAGCATCAAACAAATTCATGGCATTATTTTAACAAACAATAATACAACACATTGATTGGAACTCTCCATATAATGATAGATTTCACATGAAAAGGGAAATTGCCTTGAGAAGAAAAGTAGTTTGTTACAACTGTATCTCTGCAAACCAGGAATACACTGGCCCAACAGATAACAGTATTCTCCACCACTTCTGAATAATGCTGCATGCAGCCTCTGGTACAGACAGAAAATGATTGCACGGAACATAAGATGGGAAAGCAGCACGAGTGTGTTTTTCAATTGATTGCTGGGAGAGAGGCTTCGATTTCTCCCAGGCAAGGAACATCACTTTTTCTAACTCAGGCAGGGGCCAACAGTGATGGAAAGCACAGAAAAGCTGCTGCATTTAATGGAAAACACAGCTTACCATAAGAGGGCGGTAGTAGTTTACCCAAAAACAGCTACAAACCCGGAATGTCAGTCAAAAGATTTAATTTGAATCTGTATGTAAGTTACTTCAGCAGATACCATTGTATTTAAGAAAACTGAATTTGTAAGCTTACCTTTTCTACAGCAAATGTTCGAATCACATACTCAGCCAGGAGCTCTGTTTCTATTAGGGTAACTTTAATGTCTTTATATATCTCTGTGTCGTCTGGCCAGTATTTGCAGCATTTGACCTTTAAAAAATACAAAAGAAATTAAGGTTAATTTATTTTAGAAAGTTCACACTGAATTCATTCTGTATTCTGTGCAATGATTTCTGATTTAAAATGTAATCATGCACAGAATAGTCACATTTTCTGCACATGGAGTTGATTAATGTTTAAGGAACACTGCATCTTCTTTTTTTTTTTAAGACAGCTTTCAGAGTTCCAGGTAAGCTTTGTGTTGTGGTTAGTGAAGTAAGGCAAATTTGTATGAAGCACAAGGGATATTTATACCCTGCACAACTCAGTTACAGTAACTGTTCATTTCCTGCACTTTCCAAAGCAAAGGGTGCCCAGAGGAACAACTACCACCAGAAGGCTTTTTTCCTCAACCTCTAGATGGTGATTGGTCTCAAAAATATCTCCCTGCCTTCTAAAATGAAAGTGTTTGGCAGACAGAAGGAGACCTCACAACAGTCTGCAACTTCCTTGTGAGGGGAAGAAGAGGGGCAGGCACTGATCTGTTCGCTCTGGTGACCAGTGACAGGACTGAGGGAATGGCCTGACGCTGTGTCAGAGGAGGTCTGGGTTACATGTTAGGAAAAGGTTCTACACCCAGAGGGTGGTTGGGCACTGAACAGGCTCCCCAGGGAGTGGTCACAGCACCAAGCCTGACAGAGTTCTAGAAGCCTTTGGGCAATGGTCTCAGGCACATAATGTGAGTCCTGGAGATGGTCTGTGCAGGGCCAGGACTTGGACTTGATGATCCTGGTGGGTCTCTTCCAACTCAGCATATTCGGTGATTTTTACTGTTAGAAAAGTACCCCTTTTCTCAGATTAACTTTCCAAAGGAACTGATGAGAGGTCAAACGGCAAAACTCAATGACTGAAGTCAAGAGGTGAGGTTTTTGTCCAGGCTTTAACATTAATTCACCAGATGACCCGAAACACTACGGTTAGAATTCATCTCACTTAGCTCAACCTAAGCTGAGTAGGACGAATGCCTTCTAAAGGTGCATTTATTTTTGTTAACTATGGAAAAAAGTCTAATTCTTCACCTAGGTGTTTGGCTTCTTAATGGCTGTGGTTAGGTGAGATTGATTCCCCTTTCCCTCATACTGATTTCAGTAGGCTTTTGGAGCTGAGTGTTCTTGGCAAATTTATCTTGGGAGATGGAAAGGAGGTGTATTTTGCTAAGTGTATTTCAGATTTTCTGAGCCCTGGTGTGGTCTAGATAGGAGGACTTCACAGTACTTACCATATTGAAACTTGCACTATTCTGCTATTGTTTTCAAGTAGGTGGTTGTGGGGACTGTATATGACAACATAGATCACTGACAGACTTAAGAATTTTCTCCTTCTTCCCATTTGTGTGGATGAGATGGTGGGCAGGGAAGCTAACATGTTACTTACATATCTGTCTCTTATTCTGCTTTATTGTAGTAGTAGCTATGCTATCACCACTGCATCTGTGCATCATCCAGTAGTGCAGCACGTGCTAGGAGTGGCATCAGTTATACATCTGCTGCATGGAATGGTTTCTGTCTTTCTCCCACTGAAGGGAAAACTTAAAATGGATCTTTTAAAACATGTAAATCTGGCTTACTTAAAAATGCACTTAAATGGGTTGGGTAAAAAGCCCAAACACTTCAAATATTCAATGGAAAACTGATAGAAAAAAAATTTAAAAATTAAACTTCACAACTCCTAAGAGTATTTCTCAAACCTATTTTCATGCCAAAATATTTGGATTACTATCATGTCTAGTCTTGAGGAAAAGTTAAAACAGATGAATGCGTGTATAAGCATACCGTGAAAACTTTAAGGCATGATTCAAATGATTTATTTATGCAAAATCCAGGTTCAGTATATAAAGGATTATGCAGAGAGTCAAACCTTGTCCCGTCAGGCAGAAGAAAATACTTTTTGTAGAATTTATTTCAAGGATGTAGGTGATAATCATGTACAACCCCTCTCTACTGTCTAGATAGAGGAGAGTTCTTGCCACATTGTAGTAGTGTCATTAGCTGATAAAATAAAAAGTTTGTCCAGGCAGGGTCAGTAGTTCTGCACCCTTTCCTGACTCATTAGCAGGATAGAACTTAAATCTGAATAGAATTGAGTTGAAGGGCTGGAAAACACAGCCCCACATCAGGATCCTCTACAGAGAAAAGGAGTAGCCTGGTCAGAAGCCCTGGCTCCCAGCCACAAAGTTATACAAGCATCCTAACAGCTTATTCCTGCTTACACAGCTGATGAAAAGCTCCTACGGCAGAGCTGAAGTTCAGGTAGCTTTATAAGCAGGTTTTATTTATTTTTCTATGCTGGTCTTCAGACCCAGTAACTGCATTAGTATTGGCTAAGAAAAATTCTTCATAATCTTCACATTTCATCTGGTATTAAGGGTGGTTTCAGGACAAGTGGCAAATGCCAGGCTATACAGTTCCTTTCCACAGTGAGAGGCTTGGAGCAGTGACACAGGATGGTTCTTGCTGTACTCAGCACTCCTGTATCAGGGGCAAGGGTAGCAAGACTGCTTCCCCCACCATGGCCAACACCCAGCAAGCTGACAGGGTGTCAGTGGGGACGAGCAGTTTCTACTTGCCAAGGGTCAAGCTGAGGGCCATTCCCAGGGGACTTAAATGACAGGATCTCTGACAAACATATATTCATCTGTAAAGCGTATCTATCCACTTTAAGCAATGAACAACCATTTCAGAAGCATTAAATATTGCTGCAAGCTGTTTAGTTGCTGCTGCTATCTGTTGTTGTATCCACTTGAAATTTATTCAGATCTTATCTTGTTTGGATGTATTTCCAAAAATCTTCTGACAGAAGCTAAGTGAAAAACACTGAATGCTCATTGTTTTCTGTATTGCTAATATAATCCAGAAAATTCACATTGTTCAAATTCCTCAGGCCAGCAAGCTGACCCTTCTATAGTCATTGCCAGGAACTCTTTGAAATAGGGTTTTCCTATCTGTGGCCACGACAATTTTTTGTCTCTCCATGAAGAATAAGGCAATTTACATTGCCTCCAGGCTGGAGCAACACACTGACAGCCCCTTCTCTGGAGTCGATTCTCTTTTCCTGCCTGTTCACATATCCGTTCCGTAGGTGGAACCTGAACCACACACAGCCAGCCAACACACGCAGGAAGGGAGCAGCTGCAGCAGTGACCCCAAGCACAGCACTACGGATCAACACGTCTCTTTGCTGCTAACTTTAGCCTTGTTTCTTTCTGATGGACGCCTGTCATCCTCAAAACACCTCCAGTTTAGTAAAATAAACAATCAGGGGGGGAAAAACAATCCTGGCTGAATTAAATTGCTTAGCCTTGAAGGAAAACATGCCTGTTTTTAACTTTGTAAGTCTAGACAGTCTGGATTATGACTAAGAACTAGGGACATTCAGAAAGCCCAATTTAGAAGAGCACAGTCCCCATCCTATTACGTTGCCAATGTTGGACTTTCTTCCACTCTTTTTAAAACCTTATTTAAGATGATACAGTGGAATAACTAGGGAAGCACTGGGGGATGTTGCACAGAAGTTATAGCCTTTTGTGCCTCGTGCAGCTTGGGCCCACCAGGGATTTCTTACTCTGCTCAACAGGGGATTTTGGGCATGGAGCAGACTGGAGCTGAGCAGAAGGATCCATGACAACACAATTTCCTGAAAACTCTCCCAAGTGGAATAGGGGCTGTAAAAGCCATGGGAACGATGCCAGAGCTGCAGTCAGAGCCACAGACCAACAGATGATTCATTCACTGGGAGGGGAAAAAAACCCCAAACCCAGTTTTATTTTAATTCAGGCGTTTTTCCTACTTTTGGCTCTTGTTCTGCAATGCTCTGCATGTGCTGAGCTCTGGACCTGGGAACTCCTTGGACTCCTGGTGAGCCATAAGTTAAGTAAATGCTTAAAGATCCATCTCCCATCTCCTCCAGGACCATTCAAATAAATGCAAAGGTGTCTTAAAGACAGAATTAGATTAAGTAGAGTAAATTAAAATCACAGTTATAAATGCTTATTGGATCAGGGCCTTTATTTGTACAAGGAAAGACAATTGCAACAAAATAGAATATGGTTTTACTCATTAAATACGAGAAACACTGCCGGTAACATATGCTCATTTTTTCCTTTTAGCACAGCTTTAGCTATCATAACTTGATGAATCTCTTTCCCATTTTATAAACATTTGGTCCATGTTTTACAAAAAAAGCCTACTAACAGAAGGTTTAGCTAAATAATTGATACATGATTCCAGAACTGAATATTAAATGCATTAGATTTTTTTCCACACAGTTGCTACCATAACAGTAAATATCATTCTCAAAGCAGAAAACATAATTTTGAAATCTCATCTGAGCAGAATTATAATTGAGAGTTTGTTCAGATACACCCCACATTTATATCCTAACCACATGCCAAAAAATACAGATGTTCATCACAAGATGAGATAAAAGGGTGACTGCCAGAGACATAATGAAAATGCTCTGGTTTAATCTATTCATCCCAAGGTACACTGCCCAATTGTTTCAAACATGTTTATTTTACTAATAATTTCAGAAATTTGGAGAAGAAGATTATTTACTTCCACCCTCTAGTTCTATTCTCCAGTAAAACAGTTTAATGTGAGAAACGTAGGAATTAAAAATGAAGGTGGAAAGATGTTGCTAGTTCTAAATATAATAAACAATGTAGGCAGTGGATGGCTAATGAATCCAAATTGTGACTTCTAAAGCTGCATATTTAGCCATTTGGCAATGTGGCACAACTAGCTAAAGGCAGTATGAAAGCCAGTAATTCATTTACTTAGAGATGCAGAATAGGAGTAACATTACAGACTTAATATGAGAGCTAGTTGAGAAATATAGTTTGTAGTCTGTACAGAACAGTTAAAGTAACACTGATGATTCAGAGTTTCCAATTTCCTTTGATTCTGAAATACTCTTAGAAAGTAGGTGATATAACTGACTATGCCCTGCATGGATTGTCATTAATAAAGAGCTGTATTATATTTTCTAATTTAAAATTAATCCTGAACTAAGTAATGATGGTAAGTCAGACATAAATTTTGAAATGAAACCTCTTGGATATAAAATTAAATAGCCAAGCTCACTGGTGAAAATTTTTAACAGATCTTACAGATGTAGCTAGGATAACATCATATACTTTTATTTGGTTAACTTGGAGTAAAAGGTCACCCAGTAACTGCAAGTATTTTTATTTAAATACTTTTCATTATGATTTAAGAACATTTTATATGTTATAAAACAATCCTTGACAGAAGATAAACCCCAGTCTTTCTTTTTTTAATTTTCTTTTATTTGCTTTTGAGCAAGTAAGTTAATTGTTTTATACCTCATTTTACAGATTTCTAAAAAAGGTGTGGAAGAGTATTGAGAAATACAAGGTGAGATACTGTTTGGCACCATCAGATGAATGAGTCTCTATAAAGTCAGCCAGGAGTCTTTATATGTTGGTCACAGCTCCTGGCGGCGGGTGGGGGTGGGGGTGGTGGGGGTGTAGAGATATCTCCATGAATTTTACTAGCTCAGTCTAACTTCTTGCAGGGATGACTCAGGACTGATGTAATTCTTCACCTTCTGCTGCCCTGTGCTGCCTCACTGGTGCAACACTAAGTTGCCTGGTGTTTGCACTCTCATTTGACTTCAGGCCAGAATACATGGCCTTCTGGACATGTCCAGGAATAGCCATACACTAATGCTTTCCACCTGAGAAAACGAGTGTGATCCCTTTGTTCTTGAGAATCAGGTATATTGTTACACCTTGTAGCCTGGTTTAGATGAAATTAAACGGACAGCCAAAACCATGGTGTGGCCTTTCTTTGACCATAAAAGTCTTGAAGAGGTACTTTAGGGTAAAGGTAGCCCAAGGTAAAGCTGTTCTAGTGTTCCTGCCCCCATGGTTAACACCAACAAACAACCATGGATCATCTTCATTTCATTGCTTATGTTTAGGCAATTTTGTGCACGCTAGTAAAGCCCTGGAGGAAAAAAGGCTGAGCAGAGAATACATGAGAAGGGTGGTCCCATGCCAAGATGAATGACGGTTACAGGATTAGCCTGAGCTCCTCAAAGTCTGTCTTTATTCCTGATACAACTGCGGAATCATAGGTATATTTCTCACATCCTGTCTCCAAGCACCTGATGTGCCTGCATCGAGCAGAACAGCCTGTGCTCTGAACCACGCTTCCATTCCAAGAGCAAAATCATGCCATTAGCTGAGTACAGAGCACCACCTGGTTAGGAGCTTGCCTTCTGAACAGTGGATGTTAGGTTAGGAAACATAACGTGTTACTCTATTGGGTAAAGTAAAACTGTCAGTGCCTCCAGGATACTCCTTCCTTTACAATTTCCTGAGACTGCTGAGGTGAGGAGACTTGCAGTTATGAAACCACTTCACTAGCCCTGACATTTCAAAGAAGAACCTGAAGCCCTACCTCTTTGCAAACTGCACTTAAAAGTTGCATCCTACACCTTGACTGAACTTCAGCTAGTCCAACAAAGGGGTCAGTGCATTTATGTATCCTTAAGCCTCTTTTGTTTATTTCTCAAAGAAAATAATCTCAATTGGATTAGTAAACATTAAGATACTAATCCCTATTGGTTAACATTCTTTGAAACACAGCTTTTACTGGAGACAAGAATGCACCAAAACACGGAGAGCTGAAACCATGTCTCCTTTGAGTGACACAGGACAGTGCTGCATGCTTGTAGCTTAATGTTCTGTTTGATGATTGCAATATCTTTATTAAATGATTGCAAAGAGTCCTTTCTTCTCTTTCCTGAAGAACAGCCAATTTTTTTCCCCAAGGGCTCCTCCCTTACTATGTATAGTCCAGTAATATAAACTTGTTATTTCTGGTTAGAAGTCTAGAAAGCTGAAATCTGTTTTGATGGCTAGGAGGGTTCACTGAGTTGAAAGATTAACAGTAGTTTTGAATTTTGACTGTTTTTTCTGGTTTTCTTATTGATACTCTATAAAAGTATAAACTGTACTCTATCCAATAAGAGATGCTGGAATTACAGTGAAACCAAAAGTGTAACAACAGAATATTAAATATTAAATCATGTGCTTATGTACCATAAGAACAAGTCCCCTTTTTTGAGTAAACATTTTTAAGAAAAAAAATTCTGCAGATGAGATGGACACTACTTATGGGTTTAACAAGTTGAGACTGGAATTACCTAGAAGTAGAGAATGGATTCATATAGCAATCTTTTTCTTTCCTTCAGTAGAAACTTAAAATGAAATCTTAGTTACCAGTACACATACAAACTCTTTGGCACATCTCCAAAGGAGCACTAACACCAGTATCCTGAATTAATTCCAATGTAGGTAATTTGGCTTATTACATTTAGAGGCAGCTTCAATTAGACAGACTGTTCTTCCATTTATATCAAATAGAAATATGCTGTTTGTGAGATGTGCTGGAGAGCCACTGTTTCACCTCTGCAAGATCACTGTATTGGGTGATCTGAATCTTAAATACAATTTGAGTTTACCTTGGTTTACTCGAGGGTTCTTCTCCATGGAAGTTTCTCAAAACTTGTAAAATGTGTAAGTGCAAGCTTCATAATAGATTTGTGTTAAAAAAATCTGTGTTCATTCTAAGTGCAGGTGGCAAATCCACTGGAAATTTCACAGAGTTTTTATGCTGTTAGAATTTCCAATGAAGTTTTTGGTTTGTTCTTTCAACCTGTTTTCAATAAGAAGTCTTTGAACAGGACTTTATTTAGGACTTTTTCTTGGATGTCTAATGTCTGTCTATAACGGAAATGGATCATCAGGTAGATCTGAAGATCTGGGTCATCATAGGGACTTTGTTTTTGTTTGTTTGTTTGGGGTTGTTTTGTTTTGTTGGGGGTTTTTTGTTGTTGTTAAGGGAACGTATTTGTTTTAGAAATGTCTCTTGAATGCTGACCAAGGCTGCACATCCTGAGCACCCAAAGACATGAGCACAAGACTGCTTGGGGCGGGCCCTATGATAGGCTTTCCTGGTAAGAACAACTCTTTTCTGACAGCATTTATCTTAAAACAGGGAATGGTTTTCAGCAAGACAGCATCAAGATGACATTCCCTTTTTGTCAAAAGGCCACCGTATGAATCTCCTTGTTCTCTTGGGGAATCCAATACTCTTCTAAGCATGAAAAATTGGAGTAATCCACATTTTTGTAACAATGCAGGTAATTGCTGCATATGTACCATGTCAACCATAGGTCTGGCAAACCAAGAAAAGGAAATGCTAAACTACCACTGTATTCTTTCTTTCCTCTAAGCAGACACAGCCATTCCAGCTGCTGGAAGGCAAATGTCACCCAGGAGTGTGAAATGGCTATCAGGAAAGCACACCCCTCCTGAGAGCTATGACAGCAGTGAAAGGTTGTTCTGGTAGCACCAAGGCGTGTGTGCAGGCAGGCATAGGGGCTATTTACTATTTTACAGCTGACCTTCATTCCCCTGTTTGGGTCACATCCACTCTGTTGTAGGCAATTTTGCTTTCTTTCAAAAAAAAAAGGTCTTTTGTGTGCTTATTAACACTATTAGCACTGCCTGTTTTCTAATGCTGGATAATAATTGAGAAACTCTAATTACTGTAATTACTATGCTCCTGGGGTGAGGTTTTATGTTTTATAATTATTTCTAGTGATTTTGTTTGTGAATACCTCTAATGTAACAAAGCATGATAGACAATCATGAGTCCTTGCATCACATATTTTTATCAACCACCTCCACTAAATTTCATCAGTGCCTTTCACCATTTATTAATCAGACACTACTAAATTTCTTCTGAATCAAGCAAGTGGGAGATAAAGTGACTACTGACAAATGACAAATAATGTGACATTCCCAGTTTGATCTGCCAACTAAGTATTAGTACCAGCCCAACAAGAGCAAAGATGGAGGTGACAGCTAGATGGCACAATTGAGTATATTCTAAATCTTCCCAATTCGACTCTTTAAGGAGGAAAGAATGTTTCAATGTGTGCAAACATTGAAACAAAGTAAGCAACTTGAGGCTTTGGCCAGTATATAAACACCTTGATCGTGTTTGCAGTGCTTTCTATGAAGGACCCAGTTGTGTCTTTTTAGAGTTTGCACTCCAGAACAGTCTCTTGGAGTAAGCAAGATGTTCTCCTGTGACTATTTTCTGATCAACTCTACAGAGTTGAAATAAAAAGTTTTGTTTCTTCTAGAATAATCCACCAGACTATGCTAAATTGCTCAGGAAAAGATGTTCCCTGAGATTACACTACCTTCAGTTGCTCAATCACTTACAAACATGTGCATGGAGGCCTTTTGCATTAATATAATCCAAAATACATTATTTTGGAACAGCTTGTTGTCACACTGATGTAATTTTATGAGTCTTGATTCTCCATTATGCTTTTAATCTCTTAGTGTGTGGTTTGGAAAATTCTGATTCTTAGACAAAATTGTAGGTATATTATACCATTAATTACTTGTAATTTCCTTTTTGTGAACTTCATTGTGAGTAGAAACTTGTTGGCTCCAGCATGAAGAAGACAGGGACTTCTTTTCAAGGCTGCTTCAAGGGCTGCTTATTTGTTTAAAGTTTTTTTGTAAAAGTTCTTATGTCCACCTAGGCCAATCTTAACTAAACGCCACTTCATCATCTGTTATCAAAGAACTGTTCGTGCAATTCAGCAATGACTTTCCTAAATGACTGTGAGACCTCACTTAGATTGTTAATAAACAGTCACATTCTAATGAGGTCTTCATAAAACTGACTAAATATGTTTAGAAATCATTAGCTTAAATTATCAGTACAAAAGTCTCCTTAGGGAGCTCTGCAGATTTTGTGATAAGACTTCTGGCAGATGCATTAGTGTAACAGCACAAGCGAGTTCCGAATTTCCACACACCAGCAGTGTAAATGTGAGTGACTGGGTAACAGGCTACTAGATAAAGAGCTAAATGTCCCTCAGGTGGGTTCATTAAAGAGAGAAAACAATCAAAACACATTTCTGTGCCATTTAAATACCAGGTGCACAGCAGTCTGCAGGTGCCAGAAACACTGACAAGGGTCCCTTGCTGGAACACACAAGAGCTTAAAGGGATGCGCAGTTTTGACAAGTGTGCCTCAGATAATGACAGATATTGGCAGCTGTACCCGGACCCTGCTGGAGGGTAATGCAGGGACTGAGTCATTTGCAGCAGGTGCTTGCATTAGGGACAGCCTCATGGTGATTCCTCCACCCGCAATTAAAACAGTCCTGATGCATAATGCTCCAGGGCAAGAAGCAAGTTGCTAGCACTGATTTAATGACTATCCAGCCAGTCCTGGTAAACAAATACACATACGCCCCCTCAATGATTAATTCATGAAGGCAGTGCACTGTGCGGCAAACATGTTAAATAGATATCCCTCTTTCCTGAAAATACAAAGGAATTTTCCTCCTTGGCTTACAATGGGTCAACAGGGTTAAAAAAATAAAAATAATAAACCCCTACAAATCTTAAACCAGCAATAGCAATTGAAATAGAACAGCTCAAGTTTGGGAAGGTCATAAAGTTTGCCCTATAGGAATGCTACCAAAAGGCCCATTAAAATCATTACTAATCAAGGTGGCACAGAGCTTGTGTTAGGGGTTGCAGGACAGATGGTGTGTTTGTAATTTGCCTCGTCGTTGCTGATGGTTCCAGCTCTGGGAGTGGCACAAAAACACCAACAGAGGAGTGACTGCATTGTACTGTGGCTCATATAATTTCATTTCCATTAAAAGCTCATTTCAATTTCTGCTTTCTGATCTCACCTGTGCTGGCCTCCAGAGAAAGTGAGAACAAAGTCATTTCTACCGCTGCCAGAAACAACAAAGCCACAGATCTGTATCCCAATAGGACTCCTGCACCCTGAAGAAATCTCCAGGGTGGCACAAACCATTACTTGCTGCTAAGGGAACGTGCTGTGTACCTAAACGCTAGGAGTGAAGGCTGCCAACACTGGCACCAAGACTGGTGTCTCCTCAGCTGACACCCGGCAGTTCACTCTAATTGGCGCTTTCAAATACTGACTTTAGGAAAACACTATGTGGTTTCCTGCAGTATGCTGCTTTTGTTCTCAAGCTTGTTTATTCATACCCTGAAAACATCCCTTTTTAAGTTGTCTGCTTGGGTACTTATGAATGTGTATAAAGCTTTAACAAAGAGGTTTGCTGAAGAGCTTCCTATTCTTAAAAATTCATCCATTTTGAATTGGTATGTGACTATCCAGCTATTTCTACCTTATTCCTTGCTCAAGGGACTGAATTGCCAAAGCAGCCCCCAGGATCCCTTTTTGTCTCTGCAATTAGTTGTACATGTGTTCCTGTAGCAGGTGTTAATTGCAGTCAAAACCCCCATCTTTTTTACATCTAAAAATAATACTGGCACCTGATCTGTTAGCAGGCTTGAGCACACAGATATCTAAATGTTAGGATTTACATTACCAGTTGACAAAGAACGTACGGAAGAATAAACTGAGATTGTAAAACTGGCCTTGCTAAAAAGGACTTACACCACACAAACAGTGCTGTCTCTCCTCATGCAAATGCCACAGGGCAGAGGGTGTATCAGACACTCCACCAGCATGAAATTAAAAACATCTCTTAAAACCGTGCAGCTCACTCCAAGATGTGTGCACTTGACTTCTTATTTTAACGCTTTTATTTACAATAATTGCAGTAGTTCCCATAAAAGCAGTGGGGTTTTTTCATTCCAAATGAAAGCTATATGCTGAGTTCCCAAGCAAATTTTCTTGAAAAAAATGCCAGATGAGAACTAAGACAGCAGTGCATAGAGAAAGCAGTAAACAAAAAGACTCAGTTATTGACAGTTGTGAGAAACAAAGAAAAAGGTTCCATTCAATACTTGTTGAAAACAAAATTAGCTGTAAAGACTTGAGTAGGAGGCTTACTTGAGAAGTTATCAAGCAAAGAAAGAGAAGTACACAGTATCAGCCAGGTAACTCAAGCTTTCCTTTACTTTCCAGCTCCTGAAGATAACCTCCTGATGAACAAGTTTAGTGTACAAATGAGGAAAACTACGTTTTTCTGGTTTAGTCCAGAATGCTTACAGGGAGTAAAATCCAAACAAACCATACTCATTTCAACTAATATACTATGAGGCAATTTCATACTTTAACTACTTTTCTCAGATAGCTGTTTAACAATTATTCCCCCTTAGCCTCCCTTAAAAAAAAACCAAAAAACCCCAGACGACTCCATACCTTGTTCTACAACAAATTCCCTGATTTTTTTAAAAGAATTGGTATATCTGAGATATGTACAATGATACGACACCTTCCCTCTCTGGCAGTCTTTGCAGACTCTGCCATACATAATGCAGCTTTATCAGTTACTTTTTCATTGTGCTTATGTTATCAAAGCCAAGCATCCAAGGCATGTTTAAAAATAATTGATAACAAACCTCTTAGCCCAGACAGTTGTAAATATTTTATGTGCTATACTTAGTACATAAGCGCCCTGTTGGTCTGTTATTTAATTTCTGAAAGCAAACACCTTGGATGCCTTTCATGGTTTTAAGTACAAAAATCACTTACCCTTCCCACTTCTACGAGATTAGTAACCATGATTATGCTGGCTGTATTTTCATGCCATACCATTCTCCAGAAGTCATATATTGTCTCCTGCATTGGTCCTGAAACAACAAATCACATGGAAGGTTACTGTCTGAAAGTCTCATGATTAGAAGCTTGTCTCTGGGGAACTTTGAGAAATCATGACTGTACACATATATTTATATTGCTAGCATCATATTTTTCATTTAGGGTCGGTCAATTTCTGTCATCCCCCCAATTTGCATTTAAGTATTTTTCTCCTGAAATAGTGTTCTGAAAAAAAGTTAGTTCTCCAGCACTTAGGTATTTATCTCCATAATACCCAGAAGTGGAATTATAAAAATGGCTAACATTACTCTTTCTTTTAACCATTGGATGATAACCTAGGGAAGGTGTATTTGGAATGAAATGAGCCTCAATGGACTATGTGGCCTTTCCTGGTTTCTAATATTTTTCTTAGTATACACTATCCATCAAATTAGCCAAGCTCCTGAATTGTAGTTCCTGAAGTGAGACAGTTTTTTTGCTGCAGTATATTACTTTGCAAAATACTGGGGAACGTGGTAATGAAACTTGACATGCCATGGCAGCGTGTCCTCTGCAGTGCTCTCCCCAAAAACCTGTGCACTTTTGTAGATGAACACACTGGGCCTCCTCCAGCATCATGCTGAAGGTACAAGCCCTCAGGAAATGCTACAGAAATGTAAAATGTTGAGAACAACCACATCACTTCGCATATGCTTGCTCCTGTCTGTTTCTAGCCTATGTATCCCTACTCTTCATGTTCAGTGTACTACCCCAATTTTAAACCACTGCTTTAAAATCACTGAGCCAATAATAATAAACAATATAAACTATAAACTTAACATCCATACTGAATCCATTATCGAACTGTTACACTGCAGTAAACAATTAGAGGCTTATTTAAAGCAATGACTTAAATCAGCTAATTGGAGAACAAATGGATAATGTATTGGCCTAAATGTTTCTTTAGGAAAGAGGCAAACACTCCTAAAGCATTACAAAACCACACACTGACAGATTTGGGTAGTTTGGCACACATGTTTTGGTACTTCCACTTCCCTTTGAATAAAAATCTTCACTCTTGAAGTCAAGTATTTAATGGAAAATGTAGCTCTATATTATTATATTATCATGGCAGAGGGGTTGGACTAGATCATATCTGAAGGGCCCTTCCAAACCAAATCGTTCTGTGATTTTGTGACTCTGCGATATTACAGGCAAGGCAAAACCAACTCACTAGGCAAGTAACACCACAGCTACAACATAACTTACTTAGAATGCACATTTTAAGAAAAAGGATGGTAATGGTCTAAAACACTGAGCACTTTGAAATTCCAAATGATAATGTTATCATGCATAAATTACATAGATAATTTAAAGAACATAGGCAGTCTCCCTCTTATTTTATCTGTTAGAAATGCTGCATGTAAGATTTACAGGTTTTCTTATAGTCACTCAACTTGTCTTTAATTGTTTTAGTTGTTCATGTGAGAGGGGAAAAAGCCACGTAAAAGAACAGGAAGCTATGACTGTGAGAACGTGAGAACTGTGAGAAGGTCTTACAGCAGAAATAACAGCAGAATCTAAAACTACAGTTTCTGAAATTACTAAATTCAAGACAATACTGTGGCTGCAAAACTGGACATATTTTTTCTTTTAATTAACAGCACAGAACAGGTGATACTTTTGTGAGATTTCATTCTGAATTATGGCAAGAATTAAATCCCTTTCCATCACATGGAAATTTACAATAAGTATTTTACTTCTGTGTAAGTGTCTTGGATATGTAATATAGTCATGGTCAAGGTGAAATTTTGAATGTCACAGTAATGTAATTAATAGAAATTACAGTGAAAGTTTCGCTTGCTTGTGTTCGAATACTGTAGGATTCAATATAGCTTTCTTTGGCAATTAAAGTCACAACAGCATTAGAAAGGTTGTGTGTCAGTCCCTCCTACTGATAAAAGGAAGGAGACTGTTCTACTCACTGTAGGAAAATACTATCTCTGTATAGCTTCTTTCTTCCTCTCAAATCTCAAACAAGTATTCAGCAAAATTACTATTGCTAACATCTTGCAAGGAACACAGCTAAAAAGAGGATTAGGGAAAGGTGTATTTACACAGAGGAGTGTTCTGGAAAGAGTCTGCAAGTTCACAACACCTTATAGCTATTATTTAGGTTTGATCAAGGACAAAAAATAGCAACAGTATTGCTCCAAGAATCGTGGTTTAATGGAAAAAGTCTAAATGGCTCCACCGTGTTCTGTCTCTATGGTACTATACAATACTTAAAAAAATTTCTGTTTTTGGTAATGCTGCAGGAAAGGTAGGAAAAGATCTTCTGTCTACACAGTTCTCTTTCCCCCTTGCGAGAAGCCAAAATCTTGAGAAACTGAGGAGCAATGTAGCCAGTTTCCCTATGTATTAATTCAGTTTTCTTTCCTACAGATTCACTTGAGATACAAGACAGTTGGGCCCTACTTTGTAACAGTCATTTTTTTTTTTTGACAGCTCTGGGATAACCTGTAACAGTTTATTCCTGGTTTTTTTTTACTCCTGCAGATCTTGAATTTGTCATTCTCTGTAAAGAAAAATCTAGAAAAAGTAGCAGCCTTTTCAGGTCAGAGCTGACCTCTGACAAGTTTTTAAAGCTTGATTATGAAAGTACTTCTAGAAGAAATGTCCTATTCTGCAGTGTTGAATATGCTCTTCTCAATCTTACTATCCAAATGAGAAGCAAATAATAATGAAATGTGTGTGATATGATTTCCTGCTCTTCTCATGTATTCTTACATATTTTCTTGGTTTTGCTCTCCAATTCTTACATAAACCTTCCAAATGTCTTTCATGTTCAGGACACTGAGGAAAAACTCCCATCCCAAAACCTACCTTAAAATCTCAGAAAGTAATTCTTCTATACCCCATTTTTCTTTTCTTTTTGACATTAAAAAAATTATTTTCTGACACATGAATAAATTATTACTTCTCTCCAGTGAGGACTGAAAAGCATTAGAAGCTACGTAGGGTTGGAGGATTTATTGTCCTGAAGAACTGAACAATGTGGTTCCAGAGACTCGTGGCAGGGAGAGAAAAAGGCTATAATTGTTGTAAACATCAAGTTAACAGACGTGCACAATAGGAAGAAAGGTTATTCTCAGCAGTTGCCCCCATGCAGAAGGAGAAGGTCTGAAGAGAAGGTACTGTGCCACCTAACAGTAAGCCTGAGGCACACCCCATTAGCTCCACAATACAGTAGCTGGAATCAAAGATCTCTGCTGTGAAAAAAAAGATCTGCAACATACTGCAACCAGAAGATGAAAAACAAAGCAAAACAAGAAGTCAGCACTCCAAACCCTCAGCTAATTCAATGTATTATTGAAAAAACTCACCAGAAACAATTGGTTGTACATATCACAATCATTAGTTTTATTACCAGCAGTTGTTGGTTTCTGCTCTGGGATGCAGACAGATTAGAAAATGGAATATCACTGCTTTTAAAAATGGTTTAAACTCTCAAGAAACTGCTTTTGTACACAGAGCTTTCTAGAGCCTCTATTTCTTCTTGCTATTGTGAGACCCAGTTTGAACAACTGGCACTGCTACTGGGGTATGCAATCAATTTGAAAGTGATGAACTAGGCCAGCATACAGGAAAGAAAGCAAGCACACCCGGAAAAAAGTAAAATCTGAATCCTGAAATGTACCTGGCACTTACTGAGATGGGACTTGTAAATCTATGGGTAACTTTTCAATTTCTAGAAAAGCAAGGAACAGATAGCTTCCAAAACATTTTTCTAGCACAGAATGTCAAATCCACAAGCTAACATTTGGTCCACCAAGTTCAGTGATAGATACTAAAGCTAGAAACATGCAGAAAATGAATAGATACCCTTAAGTTCCAAAGGTTCCCCAGGACAGCACGTGGGCCGTGGGAGCCATAAGTATGTGCTGATAGAGGTAGTGGACTGACAAGATGCAAGATTTGTATTTGCAGCAGTTAAATTCCATCTTGACAAGAGTGCAAAAATCTTCCTTCCAGTGAGTAGATGCAACCATACCACATGAAGAAGTGGTTACAAAATGCTCCCTTCACCTAATGGTTACTGCAGTTTCTAGTAGCAATGGTAACTGTCTTCACTTTTTTTACTGAAGCCAAACCAGCTGCTTGCTACTGTGACTGCATACAGCCTAAGTGCTGAAGGCCAGCTAGCAAATATGCTTACCTAGAGGGAGCTGCATTTTAGCCCTCAATCTTTTACTACATATGTTCCCTTCAAAATGAACTTGAGACACGGTGTTTTCTTACTAAGAGATACGGCTGCATGGCAACAACAAGAAGCCCAAAAGCAATCATTTCCTTTGCAACAACACTGTCTAAAAACTCCAATCCCATTATGAAACAGGAATTGTCTAAAATGCACATGAAAACATAAAATCAGAGTGAAAAAAATATTGGGAAAGGAGAGACTAAAAGTGAGTAGATTAAAAAGTT
This sequence comes from Hafferia zeledoni, assembly GCA_035583235.1. Lineage (NCBI taxonomy): Eukaryota > Metazoa > Chordata > Aves > Passeriformes > Thamnophilidae > Hafferia > Hafferia zeledoni. The sequence continues at coordinate 100,027,536 of JAWWEV010000083.1, forward strand.
CAAGAACTCTCATTTTCCTAATAAACCTCTTATGTGGGACAGATACAGCTGATAGTAGGATAACTTAGAGAGTATTTCACAGACTGCAGGGAAGGAAGCATCTCCTGTAACTGAAATACATTCTCCCCCTACTCTTTAACGCAATGTGCCGAAGATTTTACAGGAATTTGCAGGTGCATCATTATGTGATCAGGTTTTCACGAGTGTTCAGTTCTGTTAAGCCTCCCAGTTATCTCATGCAAAGCTCATCACTGGTTAGCAGCTCTGCAAACCTGGACACTTCCTTATGTGACTAGGTGCAGGCTAAAGAGATTGGATTCTACTTTTTCATAAAGTGTCTTCATCTATTTAAAATAGTCAGCTTACTATAAAGAAAAGGTATGGATCCCAGTCATGCTGACTTAGCCAGCTAGCGAGATAAACTGCCAGTTCAGTATTTTTTGTAATCACATGACCACACAGCAGTACAGCTGTTACTCGATTATCTCCACCCTCCCCAAAGGAGCTGGTTTCTTAGTGAAAGGTACTTTGAGGATCTGATCAATTCCTGATGATCTGATTTGTCTAGGGTGGTCTTTACCATATGCTTGTTGAACAGTTGTGGTAGCATGCATTTACCTTTTCTTACGCTTCCAGGAGTTCTGAAAGGTCTAGTGCCTCCACGGAGGCCAGCAAAGTCCAGAACAAAGCTGTGCTATAAACGCTTCACACAGTCTTTCTGCCCTAACTCGTCCCAAAAAAGGTTTAGACATTTGTTTTCTACCATAATATATACACTTAAATTAACTTTAAAGGCTTACACAAGAGTGTTTTCACAGGCACAGTATGTATGTTCCTGTTCTGTGAAAATTTTGATATCTGAGATAAAACTGTGGCCAAGGTATCACTAAACCTTATGGGCCTGCTGCTCACCAATAGCTATCCATATGCATACAGATCAGTCTTTTTAGGTTGCAAGAAAACAATGATGAAAGAGAATCAGGTCATATAACCTGGATGTCTTCTACTGCTTTAGTTCAAGCTGTCCCAAGTCTGTTCCAGAAATGAAAACAGCATCAAGGGTAAGAGGTACCCCACTGCTATCCACCTGTTCACTTTTACTGAAGTCTCCTATAGGCCTATCACTGTAACAATTAGCACACTTAAAGGCAACAGACATTTGTACTGGCAAACATGGCCATAAATACTTCAGTGTTATTTATTAATTGATGGTTTCTGGCTGTCATACTTCAGTATTAATTATTATTTGCTGCTTCTGCAGATTCCAGCCACACAAGTTTTGTGCACTAAAGAATCTCAATGAAATTAAACAAATCCCCTGTAATGAGCTGAAAAAACCCCATTCTTGCTTTTATCTCTTTATTTCATTCGAGTTACAGTGTTGACCGTGGTGGCATTTGAAAAGCACCTTCTAATGTTAGCCTTAAAAACATTAATTATTACATAATCTTCATCAGGGTTATATTGTAATTATACAGCTATAGTGGATTTCCTGATAAAACTTTCTTAGAAATTGCTCTTACCTTGGAAAAACTATAAATAAGCAAAGTTGTGGATGGACTACCAATGACACTGGTTCCCTATAATTATGTTAAGCCAGCAAGGAAGCCTGAGGCTATGGCTGCTCTCATATAAGGCATAGAAAAAATCTGTCCCTCAGTGCTAGACCTTATTTTAACAATTTCTCGATTTTAGTAGATTCACAGATTGCACACAGAGAAGGCATTTGTTTGCAGATGCAGTAATTAACTCATAGTCAGGTAGGAAAAGAGACAATTTTGTAAACAAAAATTCTACAAGAACTTGATTCCCAAACAAGTACATTGTTCCTTTTCTCCTAATGCTAGTTTTAACCCAGGTTTCAGAATATACCATGCATATCGAACATATGCAGAATCTATATCTGAGCTGTAGCCAGTCCACCATTTCTTTTTTAATGCCTTTTGCAATGACACCACCTTATAATGCAAGACCCCCCAGTAAACAGTATGAAGCAACGCTGTCTCACAGTAAGTCACCTCAGCTATGCTCAAGTGGGTTAATCAGGACTAAGACATGAATTTAAAATGTGTTTTTCATTATTTTCTTAGATGGATTGTCAATAAGAAATAGATCTGACTGAATCTTGTTAGCTTGACATTTCAGGAAAATGCTGCTTAACAATAAGCTCAAATGCTTTATTGGGACTAATCCTGTGCCGTGCAGCTACTGGCAACATAGAGGTTTTCTCCTGTATCCTTTCCTCTGGAAAAACACAGCTTTCCCCCATTACCAGCCAAGGGACAGCACAGTGAGTAGTAATTGGCTGATTTTCAAGCACAAACTAAATCCTGCCTGCTTCAAGCTAGCCAGTCAGCAAGCCCTCTGCCTGCACATTGCTATATGTGAAAATTGGCTTTCACAAAATGAAATGTTCAAAGTGCTTTCAAGTCCCATTAGCTTTCAACAGGCTTAGATTACTAAGTGACTGAGCAGCATGTAGAAATTTTACCTATAGCTCCCCTGAGACTGACCAGTGCTTTGGCTGGCTTTCTATACCACTGCCTCCTATATTTAAGGAGTCAGCACTATAGACTTCTTCCAGGAAGAAGAAAAGGAGAAGACTGACATGTAAATTCTCTATCTCTTTCCAAATGTAAAAAGAAAAAAAAATTGGTGTTTACAATGTACAGTAGAGATGAGCCAGAGTCCCACTGTTTTATGAAATATAGGCAAGTGTCTCAGAGATAGCTCAAACAAAAAACCTCTATTCTAAATTCCCAGTTTAATATAGAGACGTTTAAAAATATCTATCCTTTGAGTATGACAAAACTGATTATTCCAGAGGATTTTTTGTTTTGTTTGTTTCATAAAACTAGATAGTAATTTTGAAAATACTTATAAGTGTATGTATATACACATACACATCAACTGTTGGCTAGAGCTGCATCATTTCTCTTGCTGGCATTTCCTCTGATCCTATTCTACAGTGACCCTGTGGGTAGTCAGATGGGAGGACATAGTACTTATTCTCTGGAATATCTCACGGCATTTTCTTTTCTTTATTGATACAGATCTAAATGGGTTGGAACAGTGCATATCTCAATGCCTTGTTTAGTCTGCATTATGGTAACATCTAGAAATCCCAGTCCAAGACCAGAGTTCCACTGTAGCGGAAGTGCATTGCGTATTAAAAGCCCATGAATACTGAGAAGGTGTTCATGCTCCTCACAGTCACAAGCCAAACATACCATGAAGGACAACAGAAGTAAGGTAGTTTGGATGAACTGTAATATACACAACCACAACATGCCAGCTTCCCATTTCTGAATAATCTTACCTGTTACACATTAGTATTTCCACCATGTTCAGAAACAAGTCATTGCTGCACTTATTTTTAAGTCTGAGACCACACTTTATTTGTGCACTCTTGACAGGTGCTATTTAAGACATTTTTATAACTCTACAGCTAATACTGCCAGCTAACTTTCCATCTAACAAAGTGTTACACACTTATTGATTGACATTTCCGCACAACCAAATTTCCAATACTAGCTCAGTTTGTTCTGTATGAATGAAATAAAATGAAAATGTCATATGGGTTCCCAAAGAATAAATAGCACATTTCCATAACACGGTTTGACTACTCATAGAAGTCCTGCAGACTGAGAACAGAGGAACTGGCAGCAACAGAAATGGTCCAGGTTTATACAGTTAGCCTGAGATTAGGCAAAGCTGAATGCAATAAAAGCTGTGTACACAGTACTAACATCCATGTATGCACCCTTATACCATTCAAGAAAGCTGCTTTTTCTGATCTTAACTGCAGGAAACTAAAAAAAAAAAAGCCATCAAAACACTGTAGTTGTAGTTTAATGTAGTTCATCCAGTATAACTGAAGAACTCTTTCTTTCACATAATTTTCTTGCTACACAGCAGGGATGTTAAATGGTCTGTTCCTCTCATTAACATTTTCTCAGACTGTTAAATCCAGCATCTTTCAAATTTTGAATTACATGTGGGACTCCTGGGGCTTAGGAATTCCCTAGTGAGGGTTATGTGAAATACCTGAATACGGCCAGAGCCTTGAAACTTTGCCTGGCAGCTTTAAGACAGCACTGCTAGACAATGGCTTGCAGGTAGTGTGTTTCAGTTTTCTCCTCTATGAAACATGAACACTTCGTATAACTGCAATTGTAACTAGGGCTTTGATGTATTTTCTGGTGGAGTGTACTGGCTATGGAGAAACAGATCTCACTCCCACATGGACCTTCTTTCTCTCTGTGTACTACAATTATTACTGTAATTGTTTTACAGTCAAACATGTTGGGAGAACAAAGGGTGACTCATTTGGGAAACTGAGATGCAGATCAAATAGCAACATGAGATATTGTCTGAGGACACAGCTCTACTGAAGGCTTATTCCAGGAGCCTTGAGAACGGGGTTCCAACCTGAACTGTCTTTGTGAAAGCAGTCCAACAGAAAGTTTCAGTTTAGCTGAATCAGTGTTTTCCACTAAGAAAGCTGGTTTTGTTTCTAATTTGTGCATACTTCTCAATAAGGGTGATTTGCATCACGGAAATATGAATACCTATTAATCACTCATTCTAAATAGCTCATCTGAGCTTGGGAAGATTAACAAAGGGAGAGAATTTACTTTGTAAAAACATGCTGTCTCTAACATTTTCAAAATAAAAATCTTAGGTAATTGACTTGTTGCACTGGGTTCTTCATATCAACTTGTAATGCAGAATCAATTTTGATGATGGATGAGAAGTTTAAGATCATTTTATCCCCTTCTGTAGAAGGTTCCTTAGGGAATGGACAAAAGAACCTAATTAGTCTTTTGCATTTCTACTTTCTATTTTCATGTTGAGTCAATCATAAGCATCAGGATGTAGTAAAATCATCACTATTCTCTAGCTAAAAAATATGAGTTCATTTTGGCTACTTGTTTCTTTTATTTTTCCCCAAGGACTTTATTGTGAAGGAGTGTTGCTCATGCATATGAGCAAGATATTCAGATGCCATACTTTTTAAACTTGTACTGGGAGTTTAAGTGCATTAACATGAACATGTTACCTAGATGAACAAACAAGATAATTTAGTCTACATTAAAGCATAAGTAAAAATGCTAGAAAAAAAAAGTCATAATTTATTGTCCTGATAGATATCTCCTGAGTGAGATGTATCACTCACAATATATTTTTACATTTAATGCTAGAGAACATTGGTACATTCATTTCTTCATCAGTTATAGAAACAGTCAGTATCAAACAAGTATTATTCAGATCAAGATACATATGAAAGCCATTTAAAAATAAATGTGTATTGGATATTTTTTCTTTTAATATCAAGATAATTAAGGTAAAAATTAAATCTGCATGACAATAAATTCTCTCAGCACTATTACTTGTTATTTTTTTGGGGGAAGCACACTGGTTATTTTCACCACTTCAAGTAGGAAAGGGATCTGCTAACATTTTAATCCATGTTTTGCATTTTATTTTATGGGAGACTGTAGTATTTGATGTACCCTGTAAACAAGGAAAGCCATTGTAACATGCCGAGTGTATTTGTGCTTGGTACAGACACGGTAACATGAGCATGTTTGCAACAGAAGGAGATTGGCAGCAGCAGAGGGGATCTCCACAGTCTACATCTGTATATGTAACTGCATGGAAGAATACAGAAGGACAGGGAAAGAAACTTATCCAATAAGCCTGTACATTTTCTTTTTGTCCTAAAGCAGTGTTTCAAAATCATCCACGCTGTCACGTGCATTGGTGGCCACACCAACACAGGGATTTCAGTTGCCACCAAAGGTTATGTAGTAGAGAAAAGATGACAGGTTTCAAAGATTTGGATATGGTGACTAGACAAAAAAAGAGCTGCCTTATTTGTTTCTTGATACATGTGTTTCTGAAATACATTCTGTTTCTAAAATTGTTAATACTTTTTTTTCCTCCAGCAAATGAGGAGAAAAGCCTTCCTTCATGCTGCTGAAGACCAGCTGGAAAGTAAACTTCATAGGAAAAAAAGATGCTTTGACTACATGATTTTCCTGACAAACTCTGCTCCTTCTTCTGCTTCAGCAATAGGCTTCAGTGATTAGCAGGCCTGTTAACAGCACTCTGTCAAGAGCTCTAGGTGCCCTCCCCATCAAGTCCAATTTATGACTGATTCTTCATCAAGGATGGAAAATTTATCATTAAACATCAGCTTTTCATAATCTGCATTCCCCAAATGTACAGATATGTACATTAATTTGTAAGGCTGCTGTTGTATACATCTTCCTTGGATAACTGCCCCTGCCACCCCCCTCCAGGTTCTAGTGCATAATATAGGTAATTAGGAGTCTGAGCAGCACTAATACATGGTTACCTCCATAATGTTCTTTTCTGAAAGTGTTCAGTTCACAATGACAGTTTGCTCAGTTCTTGAGTTTCAGGAATACCGTAACTTCCTTGTTTGCAGAATATATTTTATAGTCACCTTTTTTTTTTTTTTGAAGAGGATAAATACATTACTTTTCACACAATCCTCTATTTTCTACATTACAACCTTGAAACATTTCCTTTTGCCTGATTCACTTCTGTCTACTTATTTACAGTAGTTTTTCATTTCTTCTGATATGCAAAGGCCTGCTGTAACTATTCTAGACTCATTTCACAACAGAGGAATCAAAGCAGTATCTGTCTTTGAGACAGAGATCTATATATGCTCTGAAGACCTTTATGTCTGCCGCTCAGTCTTTGTGGGGGAGAGGATAGGATAGTAAGAATTGCTTTTCCTTCCTCTGTAGCTTTGACAATGGACTACGGGAAAATCATCAGTTTCTCAAACTGTTGTTTCACAAGCTGCATTAACAAACAAGGGAAAAAACAGCCTGCATGGAATTGGGAATTTTTATTGGCAAACAAAATATTAAGTAATTATTTATAACATATCTAGAGCAGGCATGTATTCTATGCAAAATGTAGCCACACATGAAAAATATAAGTGCTTTCAGCTAGTAATGAATCTATCACCAGTTTTCTAACAATGCTCCCATTTCACTTGTTCTATACACAAAGACTCAGAGAAATTATAAACTGCAACAAAGCCTGAGTTGACCTTGTATCTGTTAGTAAACTATGCTAGCTCTGCATTTACAACCTTCTGTGCTGAATGGAAAACAACAGGGGTATCTCACTCCCTGTACAAACAACACTAACACGGAGCTCATTATGACAAAGACAGAAAAATACAGCAATCATGAAAATGGGGGAAAAAACCTGTTCTGACAGTTATCCCCAGAATTTCCTATTACAAAAAAAGATGTGGAGAAACTGTTATTCTCTGGAACCATAAAGTGGCAACTCTTACAAAGTGTTGCCTTTGATAGTTACCAGGTTTTAGTACATGCTGTTTTCATCCTCAACACTGCTAGAAGTACCAACTTTTCAAAGATGCTCAAATGTTATTAATTGTTATTATCAGCCTTTGGTAGGAAATGGCAGCAAGAGAGCTAAGGTGAATTTGCCATATGGCTCACAATATAACCTGGAGATATCACTTCCATATGTAAAGGGTCTATTATTTCTGTATGTGTTTCGGTCAGGGCAAAAAGTACCTTCTTTGGCATTTGTCACCACTATTGCCAAACAGGTGAAGGACATGTTTCAGAAAGCCTCACCACTTAAAAGGTCAATGGGTTCATCTCCCTCACTGAAGACAGATGGCTTCAACCACCTTTTTAACATTTTAAAGATTAAGAAGTAAAGGACAGCATCAAATGCAGTTGAATCTGCAAGATTAATACAGGTATATAGAATTCCATCACTTCATATATATATATCAGGAAAACTGCCTGCCTGGTTTTAGTCCTACATCCTGCAAAAAATGACAGCAACTATAAAGCTGAAAAATTGTGTAGAATTATTTTGCTTTGCTGTTACTCATTTCTCTCTGAAGTAATTTCAAATGGTAGTATTCATCTGGAGGCTAAAACCATAGAAGCAAAAGTTTCTTTGTAAAGAGAAGTGTTGAGCTTCCACACTGCTGTAGTTTTGACAACTTTTTGCAACATAAACACAAAAAACATGTCAAGGAAATTAAGAGTATTATTATTCAGTGCAGTATTTCTGCTTCAGATGCCTACAAGGGAACTTTCAGTTTGAAAGAAATTGTATTTTTGTTTCTGAAAACCCTTAATAAAATATTCACACAACATATACAGTTGGGTGGAAGAAAGACAAGTATTTTGCAGGAAAGAGAAGGTATACGAAAGGGGTTCTTACAGTGGCAAGTCCATGCAGTTGTAGTGAAGACTTTAAACATTTCCATTTCAAGTATTTATTTTCAGAAGTTTCAAATAATACGTAAAAAACTCATCCTGACTGAAACTTAAGTTGATGTCTGTCTACATAATAAGCAATACAGAAAGCAGTTTAGCATCTGCTTTAGAATTGGATACAAACAAACAACAAAAAAAAGAGATTGAAAGGCACTGGGCCCTTGTATCTAAGACTGGTTTTTTTTTTTCAAGAACTACTTTTTACAGTCGTTAAGATATGCTCTGAATTACTTCCACAAAACTTCTTTGATCCAGTTCCTCTGCATGCTAGAGCAAGCAGAGACAATCTGAACTATGGGAAGTATTCAAAAGTCTGAGGGGCACAAATGAACAAAGTTTATATACAAAGACACGCAAGTTGCATGTGAGTATCTGCTGTTTCACATATGATAGATCTGCTTGAAAACCAGCCCTGAGGGAAATGGCAGTGATTGATGCTGTAGAACTATTTTAACATTTGCTTGTCACTCATAATTTAGTTGCGGGTGCTGTGGTGGAGGAAGCATACAAAACCTTTGATAGAGGCTTGCCAAAAGAAGCTAAATCATAGCTCAGTTAACTACATGAATTTAAGGGCATGAAAAACAAGTGAATACAAAGCCAATTATTTTTTCCTGCTTAGTAATCAAGGTTAGACATGCAAGATTAACAGTGATACAAGAATCAGAACATCCAGCAGTGTGTGAGAATAAGTACTGTACAGATTTTCAACCTAATGCTCTCACTGACGGACCTGGTTAAAATTCATTGATTACCTATCTCATGTTAAAAAACCCCTTGCTGCCAGTAAATTGAACACATCATACAAGAGCTCGATACTCTGCTAGGAAAAAAAAATTATATCCATGGGAACTAGGGATATATAAAGCAAAATAATGAGTTTTAAATTGCACCAGCTTGCTGGTTCTGCATGACCCAATATGCTGGCTTTTGACGAGGGATTCTTTCTGATCATGGTGACTCAGGTACAGATCCCATCTGTTGATGCCAATTACAGCAGATCACCAGAAGTCTTTATTAGCTGTAAATTCAGTCTATCACTCACATTCTACTTAGCACATAAAGAAAATTGATATTAATTTTATAACTGAAACTGCACATTCAATGCATTACTCTTAAAAATGGAATCTTTTTAAATTCTTAGGTGAGAAAGTCTCTATTAAGAAAGTCTTTTAAAAAACGTTTCACTCCTAATTCATATTAGTAGTAGGATGCTGTGAATGTCAAGGTGGAAAGCCATGAGTCTGAATGTCAAACTCTGGTTAGTACAGAAGGCAGTAACACTTTAATAAACAGGTGATTAGGCAACTCCCAGTTCTGTTAAAAGCAGATTGGTAGTCTCTTTCAAACTGATTAAATTTGCCACTTCTTCACTTCAAACAATTATATTTGCTCATTAACACTTGATATGTTGAATGCAGCTTAAGAAGAACACAGGAAAATTAAATATCAATCATTCTAACTCCTCAGAGATTTAAAACTGACTCACATAATGATACTTTTCTTCAAAAAACAATAGGCATATGCACCTGTGAAAGCTGCTGTGGAGCGGAAAAGGGAGAATGGGAAAAGTTATTTAAAGACTGATGAAAAGTGACACCAAGGGAATTAAACATACAGCTTAACTATTGCGCTGCACTTATGCGTTCATATGCATCTATATGAAAGGGTGTTCTAAAAGAGCATGCACACTGTTGGCTAAGCTGCAGCCTGTGGCACATGACGGGCTTACTAGTAAGGAAGATATAGAATAGAATTGTAGAATATCCTGAAGTCCAACTTATCGAAGCCTGACTTCCAGCCCTACACAGGACAGCCCCAAGCATCACACCATGTTCCTGAGAGCATTGTCCTAACGGCTCTTGAACTCTGGCAGGTTTGGTGCTGTGAGCACCTCCCTGGGACATAGGGAGGCATAGTCTGTTTAAACTGTGAAACAAATGTCTTTCCTTTCATAGTTAATACAGAGCCTTGAAGGAGTTTTGGAGATTATACCCACTTACCTTATCACCTTTGCAAAAGACAGAGATGGAATCTTCCTGGAAGTATTACTATTGTGCAAAGGCTTTATCAGGAAGATGGGATATTGGAGAGCAACATTAACTAGCCTTTACACAGCTGCATCTATCATGATGTTACAAAGAACTATAAAAAGCAGATGAGTATTTTTAATCCTATTCTGATCATGCGAAAGCTGAGACAGAGGAAGGAAAAGAAACTTTCTCTTGATTCGTCATCAGGCCACAGACAAAATGAGACAGAATATGTAAACCGTTTGAGATCAGTGCTCTTCATTATTCCAAACTACAGATACAAATCTCCTTTCCATCTGGCCTTAAAAAGTAAGATGTTAAAGATGTAATCCACAAAAAAATAATCACAGCCAGATAATTTTGAGCTTGTTGTAAAATGTATGCCCATTTTTAAATGAATTTCATATTCTTCAGAGAATCAGTTTCTCACTCATTGCACCATGGGAGGGGTGTGTGGCTATTCATCATATCTCCATCCTTGAGATGCATCCCTGTGTGCAATTATCTGCACCTACAAAGGAGACATTGTTGGATCTACCCCCAAAATTGACAGCTGAAACATTCATATATCCTTTGCATCTTGGAAGAAGTTAGTTTCTACTCCTCTTATTCTCCTTCTCGACACCATATCAGGAAAAAAGTGTGGCAAAGAAACGATTGGGACTTGATGGTGGACCTGGTACACAGACCTCCAGTACATTATTCATACGTAATTACCTAAGTGGTTTTAAGATCTGTTGGGATTTTATGTGGCATTTGGCCTAAAAAGCAAGCTGTGTGCTGAACTGCCTATGTTAATTAGGTGATGTAACTTTAAGAACTATTTAATGA
>JAWWEV010000083.1:100038817-100050616 GCA_035583235.1 Hafferia zeledoni
TTAACCAATGATCACTGCCAGAGTGTCATCACCGGTGGAAGGTTACAGTCTTAAAGAGGTATATAATTGTATGCGCGGATGAATAAATTGCCTGTTGTAGCTAACTTCCGTGAAGTCGTCTCAATAGGACACAAACCTCGTCTCCCTCTGTATCAAAGATCTAAAAGCTCAAGCTTGGTATTTGCTCCTCAAATATTATGATGATTCTGAGAAAGATTATGATAAAACTGCACTTAAACTTGCTTCAGGTAGGGATGTCACATGTCTGTAAGAAAGCTGTCTGCAAGATCTTCTAGTGAACTTTGAGATGAAAACTATTATAAACTACAAGCTAAATGCCAGCTGTTTGTCTTTTTACTTTAGGTTACCATTAAAGGTGAAAAACTATAGCATTTTTAGCTAAATGTTAAATGGAACAAACCATTTCTTCTTAGAAGAGGAGGGTGTAAAAGTCCAAAGGGAATTAATTAAATGCTGTATTTTTGTCCCTGTTTTTCTGTCTGGCTGAAACCAGGACACTAGCTTACCTGTAGAGATGGTGGACTAAGGAACATGGTGGGTAGGTGGCAGAAGTGGAAGAAGATGGCTTGTATTCTAAGATCACAAATTCTAAAAGAGTAAAATTCTGGTCTAAAACTGTAATATTGCCACTAGTGAAGTGGTTCTAGAAATAAGATCTGTGTCCTGCCCCACTGTCATCTGAATGAAGTAGTACAGCATCTAAGATAGTAGAGAGCTGAGGTACAGTAACTTAGATTTACAAAGTCTCTCACTAGTGGAAGTGGGGACTGGAGGCTGCAGACTCTGGGATACTTAAGAAATAACTGAAATCATAGCAAGAGCTCTTATTTGACATGGCCAACATTTTATCTGTGTTGATAAAAGGTCATCAAAAAGTATATGTGACCTCTAAATCCAATACATGTTAAAATTATTCTGAGCATATTATACTCAGTAATCCAGCTGGGTCCCTTAAAAGGTTGAAATAATGTCCATGGGTGTAGCTCAGGTTATTCAGATCTATGCGGAAATGTAGGAAGCTCTGTCACAGACTACTTATTATAGAAAAGATTTCCTCCAAGCAGTGGAGGAGCAATCAAATGTTTCACATGCATGCTATCCAAGCACAGGCAGGAGATTGGCATATTGTTCAATATTGTGATTAAGCAGTCACAGAAGACTCATCTTTCCCATTTGTTCCAGCTCTGAACTTGACCAAAAAATAAGTAAGGAATGCATCAGAATGTGCAAATTATGTCTTTGGAGACAAGTACAAATTGAAAATTAATTTGCATGTTGACGAAAGAGTAGGTTCTTGTTCACAAGCAAGCTTTTAAATGATGGCCTGTAAAACCATCTCTGCAGAGCTCTGTAATGAATCCCCCTGCCAGTGTATAAATGTCTTCAGGTCCTCTACCAAAACTTGCTAGCTGCAGAGTTTTGTATTTTAAGAACCCAAAGCCTAGTTATCACTGAAAAGTTAAGAGAACACACATTGTGTCCCTGAAAAGTTTCTACCATGACTAATTTTTTTGTTCATGAGTAACAACATGCTCACTAACTTCTTCCAAAAAGGATGTGTTTTGCTTTTTTCACTCAAAACGTATTCTAACACAAAGGTAAAGGACTGCTTCCTTAAAATACCAGAAAAATTTGATAATAATTCAATTTCTTTGCTTCTACCCAAGTGGTTGAGCCTGCTCTGCCCTGGATATTAACTGTGGGAAGAATGTGTATTAGAGAGAATAAACCACAATCCAAGTACCAAAACCTCTTAGCCTCACATAACCAAAAAGAAAGGGTGATAAGCTTACCTTGTGTAGCAATGTAGTGATTTGGTCTATGATAACCCTAAAAAAAATTGGAAAAAGAAATCAGCAATATGCACCTTGCATGTTCCTATGAGTAAACTTCATACAGAATCATGTTCAGGAAACATCAGTATAGGTAATAGATGCAAAGTTTCTTTCTAGTTGGGGAAGGGCAAGTGAGAAGGGGAACAAGAAGCAGAGGCGTTTTCTGAAAGATACCTAAATTGCAGTCTTGTACATTGGGGGCCAGGAGTAACATGTTCTTTCAGTCCCTTGTTAGCTCTGCTGAAAATGAACAGCAGGAAATCCTCTCCAACAATTGCAGCTAATGGTGTCAGATGCTCATGGAGTCTGAGATATACCTTTGCCTATTGCTATTGACTGCAAAGCCTATTCCTTTTCTAACAGTTAAAGAACATCAGATTTGCATTTAGCCTGGGGAAGGGAGAGGGAGGATGATGTTCACTCTGCCCATGGTGAGTAGTTTATGTTTTATTTCTGAACAGTAAAAAAGAACGTGAATTCTTTGACTAAATGGATTGGTATGAATATGCTTTTTCTGATTGAAACAGGAAGAACATAAACCAACTCTGTTTCTCTGATGACAAGAGCACCTTAATCACAAGTTGGCCAAGTACTAAAGACTAACACTCAATGTCTTCTTTGCAACATTGAACATATTGTCAAAATGTAATGATAACATTTTTATAATTGAGTTTCTGATCTGATGGGAGTTTTACCAAATGTTTAGATCATTTATGTATGTTGACAAGTTCAAGTGTAAGAGTGTTAATATTTGAATAATGGTAAGGATGCATTGTCAGTCATCAACAGGAAGAACATAAAGCTGTAGCATGCACAAAATTCCAATTTCTTCCTAAAAGAGAGCAAAGGGAAGTGTAGTGACACAAGGTGGGAAAGATTCAAAACAACTGAAGATACTTTGAATATTACAGAAAGAATAAAATTAATTACAGAATTGATTACATGACACTGAAGCAAAATGTGGAAGTCTGAACTGAGAAGTGTTCAGAAAGGTACAGAGTGGTTTGTTTTTTTTTGCTATGTGTTACCTAATCCTTAATGGCTGGGATCAAACACTTCTATTTCCCAGTGGAAAAAAAAAGGGATGGGAAGAAATACAGCATAACTATTGTGTCTATGATGGTCCATTCCCTTATTATCATGTTTATTCTGACAACACAACAACTCTACTAGTAACTGCATGCAAGAGCTAAATTAAAGCTGCTTCTGTAGTAGAGAGAGCAGCGTTTCCAATGGAAACCTGACTAGCGAGATCATAAACAAACATGCTGTGTTTTGTGGTAGAGTTATCTAGGAAGGTGCCTGCAGTCCTCCAAGCCTTGCAATGAAGACATCTACCTAGGATGAGGGAGCGACTTTTTTGGTTCTCAAGCGTTGTTTTTAGGGCTGCCTTCTTTCCATTCTCTGGTACTCCCATAAGCAAAAAAAAAAAGCATTTTATATGAGACTGTATGACAGAAATCTTTATTACTCAGACCTTATAATATTTTAGAGTCAGATCAAAATCTGACACAAGAAGATACTATTAGTCTAAAATGAGAACAATCCTGAATGTTGGAGAAAATGTGGAAGTGAATTCAAATCTACGTCCCCAGTGTGAACTCTCCTTCCTTTCATGACAGATGACTCCCTTCGGAGTTTAGTGAGGCGTCTCACTAAATACATTTCTGTATGTATGTGCCTTTACTGCTTGATGACTGTGCTATTCTTCTAACAGCAAGGCACTGAGCAGAAGTCTGAGCTTAGCTTAAAGATTCTTGAACAGACTTATAAACATCAGAAGGAGGAGGTATCCTCACAAAGTTCTTCTAGACTTCAGGTTTTTACAACTGAAGTACTTACTCTTCTTGTATGGCTGTAGTTCCTCCGCATTCTGAGAAAAAACATCTGGTACATTCCTGTTTCACACTAGTAATTAAATTTGAACTGCAAACTGTGACACCACTTTTCAAAGATGCCACTGCTGAACAAGAAATCTTTAGCAGACACAGTTTCCTATCAAGCAACACTTGTTTTGCTTAGCCTAACATTTAGCACTCCATGTAAACAGTAAAATTATTATCTTTGCTATCTATAGATTTATGGCTTTAGATAATATTGACTTTCTAATGATTTTCAATTCTACTTTTGAGTTCATTCTTTCAATCAAAAACACCTTGTCTCTTGCAGAATTTATTCTAATGTAAAACATTAAGTTAACATGATGCAGAATGAACAAAGAAGCCACTTTCAATAATTAAACAGCCTACATATTTAATGAAATGTCTTGCTTGCATTAGAAATACTGGTTAACAGCTGCAGAATATACTTTGAAGGCGACTTAAAAGTGCAGAAATGACAAGAGACTGCAAATCTCTGCATTAGGCATTACAGAGTTTTGTCACATTAATATGCAAACAGCTTTCTTTTAAATGTGGAATGATGCCAAGCTGTTGACAGAAAGTGAAAATAACATTTTGCTAGCCTATATAAGCACCAGCAGGCAAAGTAGCCACACCGCGTTGCTGGCAAGGTTTCAGTCTGGTGGCAGTTGGAGGAAATGACTCATTTCATTTACTCATTGACAAAACCCCTTTGAGGCTCTTTTTCCCCTTTAGTGTACACCTAACTTCCAAAGATAGCACCTTCCAATGCTAAACAATGTTAGCAGCTGATATTAACTGGCATATCTATTACAAATTATGAATAATGTGAGAATAATAAGAGTTCCCTCTTTGACTGAACACAACATTAAGCTTGTTGACTACATCAGTATACGCACATCAATATAATTTCCATTGATGTAATCAGAACTTGTTTCTCCTTCAATAGGTTGCAATCTCACTCGAGAATGATCATCTGAAATGGGAAAAATGGAGAGGAAAAAAAGTAATTAAAGACACATTCAGTAAAAAAGCCTTCAAAATTCCTTTAGAGTGAAACTGAAACCTCAGCAATTGTAAGCTCACGCTTGTTTGGTTGTCCATGAAAACACTGTATCTACATTTAAACGTCATTTCAGTCATTCATAGGCTTTCCAAATCCCCTCTAATTTTCAATATGAATATTTCACTTAAATATTCTAATGTGAAATCCATTACAATTTGTGCCTTCACACCCCCTGCTTTTGTGAATAAAATAACATCAAGTTGTCAAAGGTTTAATCATTTGGAAATACTTCTGCCAGTACTGAAAAGGAGGTTAAGTTATTCTACAGGACATACTGCCACCTCGCAGTTTTTGAAGGAAACTCATTATGTTTTCAGTAGGGGAGAAAGCAAAATAATGACAAAACCCAAGCAGTCAGACAATGGCTTTGTCATTAATTTTGCTCCACTGGGGTCATTTATATCTATCCAGGAATGTGCCAACATTTCCAACTCTATTTTCCAAATTCCATTCCAAAACACCATGGCATGAATTTGTTTCATATCAGCTGCCTCATTTTCTTTACGATTTGGCAACACTGCTAGAGGCTAGTTCCCCAACCCACAGAAGAGTGTCTGTATGCTGGCAGGCCTTTTTCTTCTCCAGGTCTTCATAAGCTCCTCTTGATTCTCTTAGTTCAACAGCAACAAAACACAACAGCTTTTCCAGAATGCTGCACAGGTTTTTGATAAAACAATTTGTGGGTATATCTCAAGGATGGAGAGATGGTTAATACCCACTTTATTGCTGCTTTGTTTATGAGTTACTTTTGCTAATTAGATACATGTGTATTATTGTTTTTGCTGCTCACCTGCTGGGCTAATATTACTTGCAGATGATGACAGACCTTCATGACTGTCATTATTTTGTTGTAAAGGTAAATAAGCTATAAATCACCTGAAACTTGCCACCCATGTTCTGAACAGCTATTTTTTCAGCTTTAAAATTCCTAAAAGATAACCAATGAATGAAAGAACATGAAGTGACTTAAAACCTCAACTTCATCATAAGTAGCATAATATTTGCCCACATTATGGTGGAGGGAGAATAGGGGAAATTGTTCTTAGAATAACATTTTATTAGAATACCAAAGTCAGGAGATACTCAAACGGCTGAGAAGGAAAGGAAGAAGCAATTCTTTACTTCACCCTCTTTTATGCTCCAAGTCTTATGAACTAGAGATCTCAGAGCCTCATTTATTTCTCTGGGATTTCCTTGGGAGAGAGAAAGGGCATGGTTTAAAACAAAATATAGTAAATCAGAATGAATTAAAATTCCATCTCTAGGTTCCACACAGGTCTTACTTTGCTATTTTCTTGTGATTATTTAATTCAATAGTCTTCAAGAATGAGTTTTTCCAAACATGTTGGAATAGTCAGATCAATTATATTTATCAGATCAGCCTTTTCAGCCTCCTTATTCACTTTTCTGAGAACAAAAATTTATAGAGATGTGACTTTGCATTACATAACCCTTGCAGGTCTGAATTTAACAAGCTATGCTTATCCAATTGTTGTTCTATTCCCTGCTTAATTATGTTATTTATCAATTTATTCTGAACAGAGGCTTGGCTCACAGGACCTTAATCCTAAAAATCCATCTTACTTAAGAAAGATAGTAAGGAACTTTCTAAGCTCCAGCCACAGCTGCTGCTTGTACAGTTTTGAGACCTGATACAACTTCTGTTAAAGTTAGCAAAGTCAGAAATCAAGCTTGCTTGGACTCATGGCATGTCTTCATCCATATTTTCATTACTTCCTCTATCACTGCCTTATAAACCTTCCCACAGGAAGGACAACTCAGGCTAGTAAAGATCTCCTCTTTTGTATTCCTTGAATTGTTTAGGGCAGGGTTCAGTTGTCTAAGCACAAACACTCATGCCCCTTCATAGAGCCACTAGGACATACGGCCTAGCTTTCAGCTGCCATTATGGAATAACATGTCTCTCATGTGCACTGTGTCACATTTGTGGGTCCTGTACAGATGTCCCAGGTCACTATATGTCTATGTTTAGCCAACTGACTCCCAAATTTAATGACTTATAAGTGAGTTCCATATTGGGCAAAACAAGCTTACATTTCACACTGAGAAATACCTTAAAAATATACCTTCCTGTTATTTATTTTTGACTGATTTATACAATTGAATAATACATTTTCTGTATTTTGTTCCCTTCTTTCGTTACATTCTTTCCCAGCAATAACTCCTGCTTCCAGTGAGCAAAACTAAAGAAGTTACCTTACACCTGTATCTTCATACTATCCTTTGCCCTTTTTTTCTTCTCATGTGCATCTTTTGTAGCACTGTACTCTCAGCTAGGGTTCTGTGAATTTTAGAGGCAATGGACTGTTCAGACCATTTATTTCCAGCAGAAGTGGAGTGACTCCCTTTTTTCATTGCTTTGAAAACTCTAGTTGACTCCTTACTTCATAGCAACACTTCTTAATTTAAAAAAAAATCCTTCAGTCAGCAAAAAGAAATGTTACTTTGTCTATGCTGTGTCTATGACAAATACATTGAAACCTAAGAGGTACATAAGCCATATATTCTCCAACATGAATGCTGACTCTTAAATAGCCTCTATGTATTTCTAGCATATCTTTTTCCTTTATACTTCCACTGCTCTTGACAATTTTTGTAGCTTTTAAATACTCTCTTTTCCATCTCATTGTTATTTTGATACCCTTCCATTAGGAGATCAAATTTAACTTTCCACTGATCATTTAAGCTTTCAAAATTAGTTATGATAGAATCAATTTGTCTTTGTAGAAAATGGTACTAGATAATGAATATAAGCATTATATCCTCGCTCCCCTCATGTCACACACAACATGAATATGCCAGCCTGCAGACTGTGATCTCTAACAAGCCCCTGGGGCACCTGGTTGATTAGCATGCCTCACCAATGACCCTTTCCTGGGATGTGCTTTGCTGATTCTTTGCAAATAAAACCTTTTATAAATGTTTCACCTAAAATCTTTAGCTACTTTAAAAGCTGTGATCAATATTCTCTTCTCATTTAGTCAATATTGAGTTAGGTAAAAAAAAATACAGGACATCTCCCTGCCCCTCCCATCCTCCCCACCCCCTCCCCCTTCCCAAATTATCTCAGGATCTTTCCTGAGGAAAACCCAATAGATTTTAGCAAAATCCATGTATAACCCTATACAATTATGGCAGAAACAGAATTTTTCTTAGGTAAAGAAAGATTTAGCAGATTCATGCTGGTTTTAGTTCCTAATGAGAAAACACAAAGAATTTGTGTTCGGTAAAGAAGCAGCATGTTTCCTGTGGGTAACTAGATTGTGATCATGATTCAGCTTCTTGATGCAGTGGCTCACAAGTTGTAGCCACTCTCATACAGTCTGTAGAGCAGTAGCCAATTAAATGCACATCACTTGGGTAAAATAAAGCATACTGCAATTCTGACAAGCTCCTGCAATGCTGGCCGCTTGGTGCTATTGTTTTAGTTTCCTCTGAGAACAATAATGACTACAAGCAATAATGGAACAGTAGTATCTTGGGAAAAATTTAAACAAAGAGGTTAAACAGAAAAAAAATTACATTAAACACTTTGCAGAAAAAATATACATTTCATTATAATTGTGTACCCATAGTTAGTGGAATCCAAACCACAGTACTTTCAGGTGTTTGAAGATAGCATAAAAGGGAAATTTATTAAAATGCTTTTAAGCTAAAGCATACACTATATTCAACTATCTGGGACAAATTTAAAAGTGGACCACTGAAATTGTACTCTTGGACTGGGAGAAAACCGGTCATTTATCCAGCAGAAAAACACATAAAATAATTAAACACTTAACTAGTCCCTTTGCATACATATATTTAACTGATGACTGTGTACACAGTTTCAGCTTCTCTTTTAGGATATTGCCTTTAACTCTAATACATTTTAACTTGTGTTATCTTTGTTCTCACAGCCACATAAACAGGAAGTGTAATATTATCAGTAGCAACTCCATCCAACTCCTTCCCTTTGCTAAATAGTGAGGACATTTAATGTAAATTAAGATCTAAATGCTCTGAGTTATATTTGGCCTCTCAGAAAGCCTTCAGTATCACTTGTAATTGCCATTGATTTGTGAATCTAATATCTTACTTGTTTTCCCTTGGCTATTCATCACTTCATTACCTCAGACATAAAGCACTAGTAATCTTCTAGTTTTCTTCAACCAAAGGGTGTCAAAGTGTAACATAATAGCTAACATGACATTAAAGAGGGGACTGGAAACATTAAACCTGACTAGAAGAGAAGATGTATTTTAATAGGCTTGGACTATAAATAAAATTCAACAAAGCAAGGATAAGCATAAAACTTCTTGGTGTTCTTATTTATACCTTCAGTATTTCTACTTAAATGATTAGTAATTACTTAGCTAATGCATTGTTACATCCTCACAAAATAACAGTTTGAGACACATTAAATATTGCTGGAGGAAAACAAGCAAATCCACATTCAGCTAATTCATCTTGTTTTGTTTATGCACCAGCCCATTATTTCTCTAGAAGATTTCATTTCCTTTTTTCAGTATGTACCACAGTATACATCCAAAATACACAGTAATACTATCATGTCCATTCAAAATGATGTGGCAGATCATCTTTTGCTTGACAAGCACTTCTTGCTTAATTTGCTTCTGTCTCCAAAAGCATGTGCTGCACGTTCTCATTCTGCAGAAGTTTCAGAGCTGTTTTCCATTTGTAGACCACCTCAGCCCAGCTGGGCCTATTCACACCCCCTACTGTAGGGGTCACTAAGTTAGG
The DNA here is from genome assembly GCA_035583235.1 of Hafferia zeledoni. Lineage (NCBI taxonomy): Eukaryota > Metazoa > Chordata > Aves > Passeriformes > Thamnophilidae > Hafferia > Hafferia zeledoni. Next base: position 100,048,366 of record JAWWEV010000083.1, read on the forward strand.
ATTTGTTCTCTCTAGACTCATTACAAGTGCACTGTAGAAAGGACCACTAGAGGTGGTGATTCAGAAGTATTCCAATGGGCTCTACTTCTGAATGATTTCTCTGAAGATCTGTCTTTCTCTCTGTTAAGTCCATGTGGTACTTTGATGAGTAGAACTATGCCTGGACAAGCACCTATATTTGGTGTTGAAGTTAGTCACTGTAAATATACACTACGTGCTCCTTTCACAGGTCACCCAAATGTTCAGACGATCTGTACGGCTTATTCTTCTATGCTGTCCCATGTAACTGAAGTTATATATGACTTCTAAACTGCAAGAGTATCATTAAATAATATCTCCTTAAAGACCATCCTTAAAGTCCTGCTTACAAGACTTCTGACATGCTGTGATGGCTGCATATTTCTCTGTTTATACCTGCTTCATGGTTATTTGGCTGGTAGACATAAATACACTCCGTATCTTACATTTAGATTTTAAAGGAAAAATCGGGGAAGGGATCATCTCCTAGATGTACACTGAGAACTTCCCCTTTAAGTGCAACAATACCAGTGCGTAACTAATGTGATGAACTAGATATATTTTCTGCCCCCATGTTCATGTGCAGTATCTCATCAAAATGCTTTGCAATCTCATAATGCAAAATTTAGGTCACTCACCAAACCATGCCATCATCTCCTGAAGTTATTTGGTCATTAGTATATCTAATCTTTATCAAGCTTGGCCTTTTTAAGTAAAACATACAGATTATAATTTTTTTCTTTAAGTCTGTCTAGCATTAAAAGGGTAAGTCAGGGTAATTGTCACTGTTATTGAGAAGGTTACTGAGGAACACTTAAGCCGCAGAATTGTCTGCTCCTACAACATCCAGAACCTAAACCCAAGGTATTGATGTGATGTGATCATGGGTACTCTTGCACTTGACAGGATCAGCTAGAGCCGAGTCCTAGTTAAAGGTGTCATTCTCATTAGCCAAACGTTGATCACAGGATGAAAAATATATAGAAGGATAGTTGAGAAAATGCATTAAATCTGACAGTTTTTCTCAAAAAAAAAAAAAAAAAGTAACATCTTCCCTCACTTTTGCCTTCTTAATTAGAGAAAAGGAAGCCTGATGTAAGCATGGGCCTGGTGGTTATTCTTACCCAATTCTGAAGGGAAGTTAACAAAGTGCACAATTATGTTGTCAACACTTACATGCAATGATATTCCCATATCTATTTTTCATTCTGTTCTCATCTTTCTTAGCTGAATCCCATGGCGCAGACTGTCCTTCAAAGAAACTCTAAAAAAGGGAAGAAAGTGACATTAAGAAAAGCATGCAGCAACAGCTACCTTATAGGTAAACAAATGAGGAAGGCAAACAGTACTTGTGGGTATTGCTGTTCAAGTGTCATTTATCAGATTCTTTTATTGAGCCAAAACATGCATCTCCTGTTGAAATGGTATTTAAAATTTGACATGAGATTATCTGTGTAATAGCAAGAACAATTATTTGCAAGTGAAGTGCTATTAGATCTTCCCAAATTTGTGCTTGCAACACTGAGAGTCCTCCAGAATCAGCCCAGAATCCCCACATATTTCTCCTACAGACACATGAAGCTGAAGGAGCTTCATCATCATGCTGGAATTGGTTGGAATTGCTCCAGTATTCAAGAGTAGAATTACACACTGAACGGACATGGGATTTTTATGACACATCAAATTTCATCTACTTCTTGGCAGATGATCTCATGGATCTAAACATATATAGGCATTTTGAAAATGTAGATTCAACTAGCACACATCTTTTTTTCTTAAACACAATTTACAACACCACCATGGTAGTTATTTTCTCAAAGAATAAAAATAATATAATTTTGTGAAACATATAATATTATTCACTCAAACTCTGCACTCTAGTTAAAATAGCTCATGTAAATAGTAAAGCTGAAGTGTATTTTTACATGAATAAAATACTGAAGCTTCCAACAGGGCAGCAAGCAAGTTGTTATACCCTGTCTGCTCTGTGCTTTCTGTGGTCTAAAAGAGCATTTGCACAATTTCTTTATTTACACATTGCATCAATAAGTCATATAATGTAAATGCATTTTATAATTTCATATTGAAATATTAATCTTGTGGTAAAAATATTTAGCTGCCAAGCAAACCAGTGGAATTATATCATGATGATAGCCAGTTGTCCTAGTTTAGCAGGTGAGACCAGTTGGCACTGTGTGGGGGTGATCAAGGCTGTATATTCTACCCCCTCTAT
>JAWWEV010000083.1:100050716-100123100 GCA_035583235.1 Hafferia zeledoni
CTTTGGGTTTGTACCCCAGGGCACTGGGTTATACTGCTGGGTTTTGGGAGTTGAAAGCAACTTCCCTCTGTGTCAGTGTATTTATTGTATTATTATTATTAAATTGTAGCTCTGATTTATAATCTCTCTCGTGGTGAGTTCATTTCTCCTGCTGGTTTACCTTGAAACCAGCACACCAGTCTTTAGTCATGTTTTTATCTTTTTACTAGAACGATCAGCATATTATATATTTCAATTAAGGAGGGACATGAAAGTACATGATTTACTTTTCTGGTAAGAGAAGGCAAGAATGGCTAAGCACCAAACTAAATAGGGAAAACCTTGGGAAGTTAGTTTGTATCTCCTGCAAGATCTCAACATTCTGAGTGGTTTAAAACAGATAATGCCCGTTAAATGTACTACCATTACTATCCTTTGCCCTCATACTTGAAAAAACATTGTTGTTCAGATCCCAATGATTTCCAATAGTAAAAAGCATAAAAGTCAAAATAAACCCTTGATTTCTCGCTTAAGTCAATGGAACACAAGGGCATTCAGTGTCTAAAATGGGTATTTTAATAAATTCACTAAAGTGCTGATATAGAAATTCCTGGGAATACAACGACTTTTTCTAAAAAGCTTGTAAATAATAACTCAAGAAAAACAGAAAGATTGTCAAATGTCTTCAATCTGTTTGTCCTTCTTCCCTCCACATTTTCTTAAAAAAAGTTTAGTGGTTTGCAAATTGAAATTATTAAAATCCACTAATACAAATAAATTTTTCCTTAATCATGGCATAACCTCATTGGGTACATCTACATTGTTACCAGGATAGAGAAGTGAAACCCTGTAAATTCTAAGATGATTTATAGCATTGAGGCTATTTGTCAAAAAAGCATCAATTATTATCTGATTATCGATTTGCCAATAGCACTGAAAGCAAGCAAGCCCTCCCACTCTAGAGCACTCTACTCAGACTGGATGGAAAATACTTTTGTAATAAGCCTGACTGAACTGCATAAGGAATGAATTTCTGTGGGCAGAGATCTATGTCTCAATTTCTTGCAAAGTACACATTCTCAGATAACACTGGATGATGAACAATTAAACACAGTTAAAGGCAAAGTAGAGATGGAAATGTTCAGCAACAAAGCTCCAAAACCAGAAGAAACCAATCATTCATCTGATCTAAAATATGATGTGGATTTCAGGATTTTGCATTTCAGACATCTAGACAGACTATTGAAAACTCTAGTTTTCTTACAGTCCTTATGCTAGAGACCAGTTCACAGAATTGATCCATAAGATATTACCCTGGAAGTGGTTTTCAGTTTAATTCACTAAGCATTACATGTGCTGTTACAAAGAAAGTCCTGCTGCCACAGCTTCTGAGACTACACCTTGCAACATGGAAGACCCATGGACACCTTGCTTCTCTCTGTCCCACTTATGAACTTTTACAAAATTGCTTTAAAGCAATCGAATAAAGTAAATCTCTGGACACAACTGGGTAAGAGTTTGGTATTGAATTCAGGGAAGATACACAACAGGCCATGCACTGCTTTGGGCAGTTCATCTGCATCTCAACTGCTAATGTACAGGTTCAATTTCTCCCACCTGTTTGGAACTGCTGAAAACAATGATAAGCTTAATGAGCCTTACAGATAAAACATCTCCTAAAATATATCTGCAACACAGATAATTCTTTTCTTTAGAATACAGATATATCAGACCTCACAGTAGTGAAAACAAAGAGACAATTCCAGCTACTGCATATTGACTTCACATTCTTTATTAAAAATGTGTTATAGAAAAAGAACTCCACATATGTATTTTTCTTTGGGTTTTTATCAATAAATTAGTGAATGAAATAAAACATCGCATAGGGAAAAATAAGACATAATTTATGTAGATCCATTTTTCTTTTTAATTCGTTTTGGGATACACATTGGTATTTCACTGAGAAGCGTACAGAAAAGATAATTTGGAGGAAGAGGTATTACAGTGCAAAAGCATAAAAAGAAACAGTTACTGTAAAAGACAGCTGGAGTGTCATTTCCTAAATTCCCCATGTGCTGCCATTACAGAAAGTGCAATAGAACGATAATCCACAATGTATTATAAGGAGAAATCTCATTTGTCCCACAAGCAAAGAAGAGAGCAGATATCTCATAAAAGATGATCTGTCAAGATCTTTCCTTACCTGTGAGAAATATACGTTTCATTACAGAAATTCTTCTAATCTCTTTCCTTACATATCACTCTCCAGGGAAACTGCTGACAGCAGCCCACACATTATCTTTGTGGCTACTCATTCTAATTCATCCTTAGAACTTTCTTAAAATTGTGAACCATTAGGAAGAAATATGGCCCCAAACAGCTTCACTCCACCAAATGCTTGGCAAGGGCAATGGAGAACTGAAAATGAGTGTAGGGCATTTCTCATATAATTTAAAATAAGTATTTTTTTAACTCAAATCACATGGAACCTTGGCTACCCAGCCTCCACGATCTGCTTGAAAAATGAAACACTTTCCAAGCCAGCTGTTTTTAGAGCAGACATTTCAGTATGCAATGTCAACTGTCATTCTGTTAGTAGAAAACATTTCAATGATCAGGATAAAACACGTGCTGAAGAAAAATGAATTACAGAGAACTGCTTTACATACAACACGAAAACCAGTTAGTAATGCAGCAGCACCACCATTTTAGGATGAATGTGATACTTTTGTGTGCTTTAACTCAGTGGTTTTCCATTAAAAATTAAGTATTTGACGAGGGCTAATTCACTGTGACCCTCAGACTAGAAAATAGCTGCAATATCTCAAATGAAAGCAGGAGATAATCATTGCAAATACAGATTTTTTTAATTATTCCCTTCCCTCATTTAAAATTCGTAAGGCAAAAGATATCGGAAGGGACCTATATAAAAGTACAGTTTGAAGAGTCTGGAATGTGGAGAACAGGGTAAGATCTTCAAAATACAATTTGTATTTCTGTTGATTGTAATTTTTGGTAACACACTTTCCATCCTAGATTTTCATGCTTCCAAGTAAGGATAGTAAAAATAACACATCTTTGTGAGCACTTTAAGATCTACAAATGCAAAGTGTTGAGTGGAATTACTACTTTTGTTATTAATCAAAAGGCATGCAGCAACTTCTAAAAAAACCCCAAACCATAGTTGCTAGGTGACAACAGTGTGGTCTCCTACAATTTCATTTACAAAATGCAAGCTCTTACAAGCAAAGAAATGAGAAGTTAAGGACATCATAAATCTTGCTCTGCCTACTTAACAAGAAAGAATACTATTCATAGGTACTAAGAAATGCATATGGCACTGTGTAACACACTTAAGTTTGATCTGTGGATTTGTTTTTAAATGTATGACTCTCTGTGATATCTGATTTTCTCTGTTGACTCTGTTTCTTCACTGATAACATTCATTTTTCATTGCTATTTCTAGATAACTGATTAAGATGCATTTTAGCAACATTAGTAATTTGACCTATTCAGTTATAAATACCTCTGGATTTGTTTTTAAGCAGAGAGTTATGGAGAGTGTCTACTTTAGGCCAGACCAGACAACTAACAGTGATCTTAATGGAGGTCCCTCTCTAAACTCAATTAGCTATAGAAGAAACTTATATTTCTACCATAATAATTTGAATTGCAGCTGAATTAATGCCTAAAATGCCCTGCATTACACAGTCAAGACTCATTGCTAGTTTTACCTAAATATATCAGCTTTTACTAATGCTATGTCCATTTTATATGTGGAGATTACAGATGGGAAAAAATGCATCCATTAAAGCCTGACTTAAGATCCTAGTGTCACATTAGACTCTTCTTTGTATTTACAAACCCTAGTAAACACACATTTTATTTTAAGCAAGTCCATAAACATATGGATGACAAAGATTTTCACATTCATTTAATGAACAGTGCAAGACTTAGGAGTACAATAAATCTGTCACTTCATTTGTTTTTCAGTATTCAGAGTCTGCTAAATATCTGGCATGTAAGTATGTTCTTGTGACATAAAAATTAACTGTTGTTGTTTTTTTTTAACAGAAAATTGAAATAATCACATTCAGTTTGTTGCTAACTGAATATTTAGATTATTAAGAAATTAAGAAGGGTCACTGATAGTTACGTTAAAAGAAATCTGCAGGGAGGTCCAAGCTATGAAACAACATTTTAATCTTGTAGTCACTTTGCGAGAAGGTTTTATCATTGAAAATGCATCACCTGTAAGTAATAGATCACCCTAAGTGTTTGTGAGCTGTAGTAAATGATTTCACTGATGGCAGCCCACTGTATGCAAGCACCTCTTCATACTTCAGTCATTGCTTTGGTCACTGAGAGCATTTGTGGATGACAGTATGCCACTAGAGAATATATTCACCATCAACTTTTCCTTCTCTGTCAGCTTCAATCACTGACAATTACGTCCAGTTTTCAAGTAATGGGATTTTAAAAAAAAACATTTTACTATGCCTGCCCTTGAAAACTGTCTGTTGCAAGAGCCAATGTGAAAATCTATCTTATCAATGTAAACTGCCTTCAGCAGTTATAAAGCACTTACTGCTATGTTACTGTAGCCTAGGTCTGAATACAGAAGGAAAAAAAACCCCAACAATAAAGACTGTCGCAAATAGAATATATTGATGTTATTGCTAGAACTATCTGGTTCTGTTCAGAATTTTCTGGTAAAATTAGGCTGATAGGTTGAGTGTGAGACAAAAGATGCAGATCAGTCTTAAAGCAGATACACAGTAAATAGTCTGACATACAGCACCTCAGTAATATTGTTCCTGATGCTCATTTATGTGGTTGTGCCTCCTTCTAATACCTTTGTATTTTTAAAGTCATAGGCTTTGGTACTCCCTTGGACAGTTGGCCAGTCTAGTCAACCCATAGCTGCATAAGGGAAACACATTAAAGTGATCAAAGTGTATCAGTGTGATACTATGAATGACATAAATACTTGTAGCAGTTAGCTTGAGTTAGATGTAGCTGACCATCACATTAGCAAATATACATGAAATTTAATTAACACTATAGGACAAGAGAGCAGCTCAATTACAAGAACAGAGATGTAACTTCAGTGAAAGTGACTTGTCAGTCACTGTGAAAGTTGTGAAGGTGTTGCACTCCTTTGGGAATACCAGGTCATGAGTGCCAGCCACGGTGAAGCCAAGTTTTTAGGTGCCAAGTGCATTTAAGAAAGATAATCAAGAATTAGGTAATTATTTTTTACCAAGCCCTGTATCTGACAGTGTGTAGGGTTGCTTGGGGAATGGACCCAGAGGATGAGGCCCCCTGAGAGACACTGTAGGAGAACACACACGAAGGCTGGAACCACCACAGAGACCTACATGAATTCGTTCCTAGAACACGTCATCTCTCCTGAGGAATAGGAAAGTTGTGCAATTTCTGAAATTGCATATATCTGTGATTGAAATATTTTGGTAGCTTAGTACATTTAGTCTTCAATAATCAATTATCATTTGGTCTCAAACCTTGACAATCCTTCAATAGAGAGTGTCACGGTGTACTTCTGTAACAACTGACAAAGAATTACTTTCTCTATATTTTTAATTCAACCTGTTTATGAGATCTGTTGATGCAATTTCTTATCTTGGTATCTAATAGTGAAGATAACACCTGCAGGATTCAACAGCAGGAACATAAATATTTATAGATTGTGCAAGGTGGTCTAAAAATTTGATAAGCTAGTTTTGATAGGCTTTCAGAGCCATTTCCATTTTAACTACATAAGTTTTAAAAACTCCATCACTTTCATTCCTTTAAAATTCTTTAAGACTTCCATTTAAAGAATGATTTTAGAAATATGGTGAAATGCACTGCAATAGAACATACAATTAAAATTCTAATTTAGAAACTTATTCCCTGGCATACTAGACAGCAATAACTTAACCTCATTAATCTTCCTGATTTATCTCCAGCAGAAAAATGTAGTATGTTGATAGGATTTTTATGATCCTTTACTGAAAGGACCCTCTGGGTAAAATATACACACTTGCACTCTAACTAATGTGCAGGATATATTATTTTCAACCTGTGTGTAAAAGAAAATAAAGTTGGTCTCAAGCAGTGCTTATTTCCTCTTACGAAAATAAATTTCCTGCTTTTGGACAATTTAACAACTACTTTCAAAGTACAGCCTGTGGGATTTTCTTATCTCCCCATTTTTTCCCCATTTTTTCCCACACAGCATGTAATTAAAAGTTTTGTTCACAACTATCATATCTTGTATACTTTCAAGAACAGAGTGAACTTGAGCAACACTCCTGACTGTAACGTCTGTAAACACAAAGAGAATGAAAACAGGCTACTCTGAATAACAACTAATTCTGTGCTTTGATAGGAAACCTCTTTTGGGGAACTACAGAAAGACATCGATCACCACACAGGCACTATCCATCCTTTTGCGAACAAGATTATCTGCTTCATTATTCAGTGACTCTGCCGTCTCCTTGCTTCCTCCCAATGTGTTCCAAAGCCTGTAATTACATGTCACTTGTACGCACATGAGTAAAAGATGGTGCAGAGTACTTCATTTCTTAATGGAGAATTCCTACTTAAGAAGACACAGGTATCTCTTCACTACAAGGATGGTGAGGCACTGGGACAGAGAAGTTGTGGTTGCCGCATTCCTTGAAGTGTTCAAGGCCGCGTTGGATGGGGCTCTGAGAAATGAGTGAAGGGGTGTCTCTGTCCACCTTTGGGTTGGAACTGCATTACCTTTAAGGTCTCTTCCAGCCCAAACCATTTATACCAAATGCGTAGGACTCAAAGTTACATACAGTGCACTGAATGTGGAGGTAAGATAAATTCTAGATTGACTTTTTAATACCATCTTTATAAGGCTAACATGTGAATACCTCAAATGACTTGGATGGAAAATATTTAGTCTGATCACTATGACATGGTTTGAATGAGGCCAAAGGGGAGAGGTATTTTAAGATATTGTGTGAAGGCAGAAACATCACTCTGAGCTAATGCAGATATCCAAGGTACCATTTCAACCATCTACTAGTACAATAATAATAACAATTACTATTATTATTGTTAATATTACTGTTATTATTGATTATGATGATGGTAATAATGTGCCTCTTTTGCCCCCACCTTTGAAAATTTACCACATTTTCCTCTATTAGAGGATCCATTATCCAAAGCAGCTCTTGGCTGCCAAATAATCAGTTTAAATCACTCCTTTTCCCAATGTCACAGTGCAACTTGTATGCATTTTTTGTTGCAGTTGTTTTACAAGTAGCCACAATGACAGGCCTCTGGAACTTCCAGACTGAGCAAGTTGCAATATTGCTGTTAAGGGTGCCACAGGCTTTGATTTTTTGCATCATGGGTATGCACTACTTGCTAAGAGTCCCTGAGACTTCCTGTTGACTAAGCTTTACAGAGGAAAGGAAATCACATCCTGTATTACCCTAGCAGCAATTTCCTCTCCTTTCCTCCTTGGCTGCAACTCTGCTTCTCATTTGGAGTACTCACATTTATAAAAGCATGTCTCCCTGCCTGTGCACTGCTACTCTGTTAGAATTCAGAAAACCATGAATTTGTCTCCTCTTGGTTTTTGTTTCCAATTTTTATCCAAGAAACTATTTTTTGAGTCCCTTTCTGACAAGCAAAACTTCCCTTCCACAATACTACTTAAAATTTAGAAGTACATGACTACTAGATTTTCTTTGCTGTACTCAGAATGTTAACAGGCAGATGGATTTTAAACACTGGTTTTAGGTACCTTAGAGCTTTGAGAGTATTATTTGGAATATTTTTGTTCATTTCAAATTTTAATCCAAAAAACTAATAGAAGATTTAAATATTTTTTCTGAGTCTAGCCCACTTTTCCTGCAAAAGATTAGCACTTTGTTATTTGATTTACTTTACAAATAATAAAAGCTTGCCCCAGAGAATGGTTTCAAGAAGCTAATGAAATGTTATTAAAGCAGAGCATAAAGATACAATGTGCTGTGGAAAAACATAGGCAAGAGCTACAGATTTGCTCTTCCTGCAGTAAACAAAAGAGTTGGAAATTGGTTTAAAAATCAAACAAAAAGAGAAAACAAAGAGAAGAAAAAAGAAATTAAAATGAAAATTCAGAGTGAGAGAGAGGGAAGAAGAAAATATAAAAAAGTTTAGTCCTCAGCATAATAATCTGCATTTAGTTGAAATAATAAACTTTGTGTTGTAGTCATTAAAATTTTCTGTTCACTCATGTTTTGCACAGTGATTGATGAGAACTGCTTCACTTATAACCTACGTATGCTACGTAATGCACAAAAGAAGGTTTATGGATTCCAAAAAACTCTTTCTGAAGTAAGTGGGAAATACTTACTTTCCATGGCAAAATACTTTCCATGACTTGATTGACTCTGCAAACCTGTGACATTACTCTTAGAGCAACTATATTATTTGAATAGGTACCATTTATTTAATATCTGTGCACTTCTAACTGAAGATTATTTCTAATGAAAGGTGGTCCACATTAAACTGGTGGACACATACACTGATCAGAAAGGTAAGTTATGACACATTTCTATCTAATCCAGTAACATTTTTGTCTGATTTTATCTGACTACATCATTGTAATTGAGACAGTTCTCTGAGCTCAAAATTCACAAGAACTGCCTGACTCTAAATTATCAGCTAACCTAAGCACAGAAAACCTGATAAGATCTTCAAATCCCCTGTAAAGACAAGCTGTTTGTGATTTAGAACCACATAATTTGGAAAAAGCCTTGAATGTAATAAAATTCCCTGAAGCAACAGAAAACATTATGTGGAAAAATGAAACAAAAGCAAACAAATGTTGAACTTGAAAAGTGAACAAACCCCTCCCCTATCTTCATCCAAGCTGTAAGATACACACAGCTGATCTAACCTTTCAGGAGTGATAAAGCACCCCTCAGATTTGGCTTACTAAGTGAGCCTCAAGGGTTTCCATGAGGGTATCTAGGCTGCTCTAGTTAATACATTTTGCATAGAAGATAAGAAAGAAACAAAGTTCACATAATAAGATTTTAATTTTGCTACAGGGTGACACTGACATCATATTCAACTACAAGATAAAAGCCAGAGTACACTAGCGTGCATAGATGGAACACAAATATTTTGCACACTGTTGTTTTTCCCAGTGGATAACAGAGTACTTTTCAAGGGAAGTAAGAGCAGTAGGGTATGCTAAAATAGATAAGGGTCTACTTGCAGTGCACTTCAAAAAAAAAAAAAGGGATAACCCTTCATTATGCTGGTTCACTACATTTTTTAATCTTCACAGGAAACTGGTGCCTTGATGTCTGCTTTGCTTGTTTGCAAGTACTCTATTTGCTAGCATAAATAAAGTCAATTAGTCATTCCTCTAGGCTTGACTTTTAGACCAGCATTTTCCTTGCTCTAAAGAAAGAGATCTCCTATTTAAAGCTACATGTATACTTACCACTTTTCCTGGCTGGCATCCAGTCCCTGAGCCTATCATTTGCTACACTCTTCTGCTTGAGGGAGAGCAGTAGTGTGTCACGGTAGAGCCACTCAGTACTTCCACAGCAACAGGAGCTCCCTCTACTTCACTACTCAAAACTCCTGGCTCTGGTTTTTAGTCATGTTTCTTTTTCCCTGACATCCCTCCACAAGCTCTCACACTATAATTGCTTCCTGTCAATCATCTTCCTTTTGGACAACTGCACACTTACTGGAAAAGAGTGGGTGGGTAAAAACTTTGAAAAAAATGGTGTTTGTCCTAGATGATTTCCCATCTCTCTGAGAAACCACTGAAAGAATAATACTGAGTATTTAAGAGCCTATAAAGATAATCAGCATAAAAATAATAGAGGCAGAAATGGGATTGGCAATGATGACAAGTATTGCTGTCAATTGTTAACCTAATTATTTTTAGTTTGCTCACTGTATACTGACACACAGCAGCACTTCAATACAACCCCAAGACTACTTGTTAGAACAAAGAGTGTCTGCTTAGGCACACTAATGAAGAGCACCAGCTTACTAACCTGAATTGCCTTATTTTGATGTTTGAAATGTATATACAGCACTTTCTCATTCCAAGAGAGGTATCCCTGCAGCAATTTATCAACCAGGCTTAAAAACAGACACTTCACTCAAGTATATGATACATGGAATCAAGGCTATTTAAACAACTCAGGCTGTGTAGAGGAAGTACTCCATGGAAGTTAACAATGAGGGAGGGCCAAAAGGAGTTGCTCTTCCTAAATGCTGTCATTTGAAGACCACTTCTGCACCATTAACCAAACATCAGATATGTGGTACTAGTATTCTCTCAACAGAAAAGTACAATACACAAGGGACAGTTTCACTAGGCATGTACAGGAGCTTCTCTCGATGGACATTTGGATTGTCCAGCATTCTTTCCGCTTAATCAACCAGTGTATTCCTGATGCCTGAGAACAAAACATTCAAAGAGCCTTGAGAAATCTGAGCTTGTACTGACGTTATGCAATGCCATGGAGGTCCCTGAATGTCCCAGTAAAAATGTCCCTTCTCCCCTCTTATATCCCTCACACAGCGACATTCAGAGAATATACTCTGCAAGTGAACTAAGTATTGGACTAACTAACAGAAAAAAAATCAATCTCCAGCCATAATGATGGAGATGGGAATTTGAGTGTCATCAGTTACTTACTGGGCAGATCTGCAACATGGATGTCTCTTCTAGTTGGGTGGTGTTTTACAACTGCTATATACAAGTAACAGCACAGTTCAGTAAAATAATGACCCAAATGTAATACTCACAGAAAACAGACTTTGGCAAAAAAAGGAAAGAAAAGGGCTATTGTTTGACAGGCTAGTCTTTTTACTAAAGGACAATACGGTGAGGACATGAAGGAGAGTTTTTTATGGAGTAAGGGAGCTAACTGAAAAGTTATGAAGTCTATGTTAACACAAACGGATTAGGAAATAAGAAACTTAACAAACAAATAAGGGGTTGGTCACAAAGGAAAAAGCAGTGTAAAATATGGTTTATATTCACAGCTTTAAGAATACAAAAGGAGCAATCATAGTTCTGCACTTAGATCACACCCATGGCATTATTCTGTGGATTTGCTCCTCATGTACAGGATCCTTGTGAACATGTCACCTAGTTACTCTTCTGTTCAGATTCTGATCTTGCTGAGTATCAAAACAATTCTTCAGAAATGAAGATTGAGGTTTAACAACTTAATGTATAATTTTGGGGGTTGCAATCTGCTTCTTCATTGCTCTTTTGGATAAACTGAGCAAAAATATAGCAATTTATCAGCTCTCTGTGGACATTTCAAGATTTATATACATTGCAGTTCTACATTTTTATTCTGCATTTCCTTTCATTAGAACACTGCACTCAAGCTAGATTAATTAAGGCAAGCCAACATTATAAAAGCTCTGCTGAAAAGCAGCAGATGCCTTTATTCTCTGCATCCCTCTATAAAACAAAACTTTCAAAAATTTGAGTCTCTACATAAATATTTCCCTTACAAGACAATACAAAGATTCCAGGCATCTGTGTCTCATTAAGGCAATTACTAGTTATTTAAAATAATCCATATTTATTACATTCCTTATTAAGAGTATTATTAAACTTTATGTGCCAAATTCTGCAAATGGAACAAGATAAAATGATGAAGAGTGAGTGAGCTGGACAAGAGTGATGTGGCACTGAAATGGTACAGTCCTGACATTTGGTGCAAGTTTCAACTTTGAGAAACACCTATTTAAACAACAGGGGAAGACTTACTGCTATGAGACTGAGAGATGTCAGCTCAGTGGGGCCCAGAGAGGGAGTACTAGAGCGGACATATATTAAGGAGTTAACAGCTGGAGTGTTAGAAAAGTCAGATTTTCATTAATGACCTGGATGATGTGGCAGAGTGCACCCTCACCAATCACAGAACCATTTCGGTTGGAAAAGACCCTTAAGATCATCGATTCCAACCATTAAGAAAGCACTGCTGAGTCTACCACTAAACCATGTCCTTAAATGTCATACCTAAACTTTTAAATACTTCCAGGGGTGGCAGCTTCATCTCTGCCCTGGGCAGCCTGTTCCAATGCCTGATAACCCTCCCGGTGAAGAAATTTTTCCTAATATCCAATCTAAATCTCCCCTGGAACAACTTGAGGCTGTTTCCTCTTGTCCTGTTGCTTGTTACCTGGGAGAAGAGACTGACCCCCACCTTGTTACAACCTCCTTTCAGGTAGTTGTAGAGAGTGATAAGGTTTCCCCTCAGCCTCCTTTTCTCCAGGCTAAACAACCTCAGTTCCCTCAGATGAAGAGAAAGAACCCTGGATACAGGAGTCCTTTGTCTGCAGATTGTGATACTAAAATTCTACCTTTCAGCTCAATGGTTAGGATACCTTCCTGATACTGGCGATTTGCTAGGTAAGGGAAATAGTAGTCTTTAAAATTAGGTTTCAGCCCAAATTGCCTCAAAACTAAAAATGTCCTGGAATTACCTAAGTTACAAGAAAAGATTTGACATCCAAAACAAAACAGGTTCCTGGGACATTGGGATGGTAAAAACAGTCAAATTAGTAAAAGGTGGTAAGATATTAAAAGATAGTAAAACTGATTCAGGCTCAGTCAACCTCAAACTCTGTTTCTTTCCTACACTTACAGTACAATAAAATCTCATTAACCAAACCCCTCTTCCCATCCTTTGATACAATACATAGATATCATTCCTAGGTCTATGGACCATCAATGCAAAATGTCCACAAATGTTCACAAAATGTACATTGCTAACAATAATTAGGTTTCCAAGAGAAACCTCTTATTACCTGTAAAGTGCCTGGATTTAGTACAAATCTGTCAATGTAACATGATGGTCACATGTCCTGCTCTGGCTCCTTGCCTTGCCCTAAGTCAACCTCCGTAAACTGAATCTTAGTTCCTTAAGTATATATTTAAAAGTGTATCTCAGACAATACCCCAAAAAAGTACACTTTCAATTTTTCCATAATAGATCGTGAATGTGGAAGTTACTATTCTCTGTAACTTCACTGTCATCGTAACAGCTGGCAACTAAACATGTCATATCAGTTAAAATACAAATACTTGATATGATACCAGATAAAACTTGAATTCTTGCATAAACCAAGATAGTAATTATCTTTTTCATTAGAAGATGCTGAAACTTTTCCAGGCGTGGGCAGAACTGTATTGTGAATGGAATACGTCGCTGCTTTATGCACATGCATTTCAGATTTTTAAAATGTGGTATGTATTAGCCACATTCAAAATAGCACTTTCTGTAGTGCATTTAGTTTCCTTTTTCTTCATGAAAATATAGAGGAAAGCAACGTTTTTTATTTTTTATATTATTGCACTACTAAGCTTGAGCATTCCAACACACTTCTCCATACTAAAACAGTCATAAGGATACCAATATGCAAATATTCATGACACCAAAATAATCATGTTATTATTACACTTTCAGACTATTCAGGTTTCCAGTGACTTTGGCATTTGGTAAAACAAAAAATTGGGGGAGATACGACACGTAAAAAGATGACATTTTCCTCCCTCTATCCCAGAAACACAGAATCAGTACCCTAGAATAACTCCTTCCCACAGCTGTTTCCACACCCTGGCCTCCCCAGTCAGGGCAACTCCACTGTTTCTCTGAAGGAAAAAGAAGAGGGCTGATAGCTGAAGAGACCAAAGCTGGGATGTAGTCCTCCTCCTGCTCCTCACTTTTCCTGGTGTTATGGAGGAGGACCCACATCCACCCTCCTGCCTGCTATGCTCAGGAGAAGGAGGTGGCAGTGGCCTTGGAAAAGGATGGCTTTAGAAAGATTTAACCTGATCCCCTGTAAGATATTTAAGGCAATTCCACTGCAGTGTACTGTAGTTAAAAGGAAACATACTCCTAGTTATGTCAAAAGGAAAGACATTTGCTTCCCAATTAGGCTGTCCTTCTACCTCAGCAATGTTTAAATACTGACTGATGTTTATGATTATAGTGTCTTTAGGACATGATGACAGTGTCTTCAAAAAATGTCTTCAAAAAACAACAAACACAGTCTCAGTAACAAGAAATAAAAGCAATCCACGAAACAGTTAAACTTCAGAGAAGCCCTAAATGCTGCAGATAGCATGGTTTTTTTAGCTTTCTTTGTGTGCCAGAGATACATATGCTTAGTAAATATCAGTAAAATAAACACAAGTGCTGAGCAAAAAACTGACAAATGGAAGGCAAATATGTCAATCTCAAACCAGATCTACAATTAAACATATAAAAAGCAAGGGCAATTTATATGATTTTCCTTCGATTCAAACATTTTTGTATGTTTCAGCTACTGTTGGTTCTATAGACTTGATTCACAATGTAACCATCAAAACGCAAAATTCAAGCTGGTGATGTAAAATAAAAGACAATTTAAAAGTGACTGGTAAAACTAAAATGTGTATAAATCTACTAGGAAAGCAGCAAGACACCAAGTTTGCATTGATTTGAAATGTTTTTCCAATTGCAAAACCCAAACAAATGCTTTGGTGTGGATTGGAAGCTCAACTTGTTTAATTTCAGAATTCATACAACCGTTTTTCTCTCCAAAACACAAGAAGTGGTTTATTGCCCACACTAGGAGTGTAATTCCACTACCTCAATGTACTGTAAATAATACGACTCTCTTGAAAGGGTCTAATTAATGGAAACAAGGTTCTTTGTAGACTAAAGCACTACTCAGAAATAAAGGCTAAAGGACTAGCCTTTAGCATAGCAACTACATGCATTTTGAGTATTTTCCAACTGAATTTCTTTTTTCTGTTTCCCTTTACAGCATCATTATCCTGCAGCCCCAGACTACAGCAGTCCTGCTATCCAACAGAGAGACAGTGGGTCAGGGAACCAGTTACTGAAGTAAAAATACTGGAAAACACTGAGAATGCTAACTGACCTAAAGAGCAGTTTGTGTTCTTTATAAACTGAAGTTAGTTCCATAAAATTGCCTACTGGTATGGAAAGAAAAAAAAAGAAGAATTACCATTTCACATTACATTGTTTGCTCTGGATATACAGGAGCATTGATTTATTTTCTTCCTCTTTATATGTGTTAACAGCCATAACGGGTCAAAACAGAGGTCCGTACAACCGATTAGTTTTACCACAAGAGAACTAGTAGTAGATGTTTACAAAAAAGTATGAAGAACAGAGCAAACAGAGAGTGAATCTTTCCCCAGCATACCCTTTTAGCTTCTAACAATCAATGGCTTTCCTGAGCAATCTCTTCCTCAGCCAGAGACTGCACATAGCCATCGTGTTTAACAGTGAATTTGCCCAGCCCATTTTTTAACCCATTTACAATTTTGGCTTCACAGCATCTTGAGGCAATGAGCTCCACATGTGCTCTGTGAAAAATACTTCCTTTTGTTCACTTCAAACCTGCTGCTTGATAGCTTTGTTGGGTGCTCCCAATTCCCTGTAATATAAGAAATAATGAATGATATGATATGATACCAGATGTTGGTGTTAGCATTGCGGAAGTAACACTGATCTCTGGCACAGATCAGAATTTCCTAAGTGGGTATTACAGCAGCCAGGAATGAGTGATATTTCACCATCCTGAAAAGAAGGTAGAGACTTGGTTCTGGAACTGATGAAGTGGCTTGTGTCACTTTAAGGATTTCTTACTCACATAATCTTTGCATAGTTCATGTAAAGTTTATGCCAACCTTAGAGAAGCTGTGTACAGAAGTGTTGCACAGAGCATAAGAGCTGGAGCTGAAGTGTGAATGGGTGAATGAGCAAAACAACAAACTGAAAATGCAGGTTTACTGTAGTTTTTAAACACGGGCAGAGCATCCTCGAAGCCCAGAACACTGGAAGGCCTCCAAGTACCCCTGTGTGCTGCAAAGGAGATGAAGATGATGAAGAGGAGATCCCAGATGCTCCCTGATTCAATTCCTGATGGGGTGTGCCAGGGGCGGGACGGGGCAGGACCAAGAGAAGGGTGAACAGGGGAATGGATGGACATTATTGTAAAACCCACAAAGCCAGGGTCTGGACACATGGAGGCACGTCAACATGTATTCCCGGAGGCCCTAGGCCTGGACATTAAAGGAACTTTTTTATCTTATCCTAACTAAGTTGGCTGGAGTTCTGTCTTCTGCGGTCTCTCTTAAGGCATCAGGATGATAGTGGAAGGACATGAAAAATCTAAAAATGAGCTTTACACTGTAAGCTTTTTTGGTGTGTGGTGTAAGAGCAGACAGCCTGTCTCTTAGAGACTTAGACTTCTCTCTTGTAGAAGTAAGAGCTTCTTTTCTGTTACATATTAAGAACAGTTATTATTGCACAGGCAAGCACCTTAAAGCTAGATGAGTATATATGAAGTATATATGTCAGCATTATGAATTTTCATCAGTCTTGAACTGAGTTGCAAACGCCAATAATTTTAAATGGTTGATGCTGCCATCACATAATTTCTGAAATACTGACTCTCACCAACAGTATTTCACAAGTCCCCAAAGGCAGCCTGGTTTTCCTTCTGCTCACCTCCTGAGCTGCTTTGTTTGGATGGGTACTCCAGACTTCCCATCAGCTTTGGCCTGGAGGCCAATTTTCTCCCCAGTTACTCTGCTAATTTTTGCCTGACCAAGATGTCTGCTTCTTCTCATGTCTGTTCAGCAGGATATGTCCTCTGTACCTCCCAGATGACTTGCTGAGGACCCAGGACAACCTAATTGCTAATTAGTAAGACACATACAGACCCATGCAGTTACAGAACATCACAGCCCCACGATAGCACAGGCAGTGGCATCACTGAGATCCAGCATGAAGGGTAACTGGGGAGCAGCTATCATGCTGAGACAGAGGCAATGGCAGGGAACCAGCAACGACCTGGCAGATTTTCCATGGACTTAACACTTCCCCCAGACTCTTCCAGGCTCAACAAATCAGTATGATGTAAGAAAAACATCATTCCTGCATCAAATCAGTATGTTTTAAGAAAAACATCATTCCTGCTAGAAAATGATGATCATGTGTTCCATTGACAGGACAGGTACTAAAGTACTACAAAACACATGGAAGAAGTAGTCATGTATTCCAGCTAGAAAACTTCTTAAAAGACACACTGAGACACAGGCTACATAAGAATACAAATTTTCATTTCCTGAAAAATTTATAATGGCTACTTTAACTTATTTAACACAAATGCATTATAGATAATATTGTGTATTTTATGTATTCTGTGGATAAACTGATGCTAAATGAAAACCTAATAGCTACATTATGCTAATTTGATTTGAAAAGTGTTCCTCTCACTTTACAAACAGCCAGTAATAATGCTCTGGTCACGAGACCAGCAATGGATTCAAACACCTAATTATTTGTAGTGAATAACTGCAATCTATAGAAAACATATAGGGTGCATATATAATTAATAAAAATAGATTATAATTGCACTTAGCATCATTTGCATAATTTAAAATGAAAAACTACATGACTGATTTTTTATGTCTTTTTAAAGGGCACTAATAAAATATGAACAAGGTAAGGAGGCTTATATGAGTAGGAAGTAATGAATAATATCTCGAACATTTAAGCACCATATATTATTCTGTGCACATAAATTGGACCAATTCACTTTTGCAGGTGCAATGGGAAAAGTACAGTACATCAGCAGTTTTCAAAAGTAAATAATACGTTAACTGAAGAAGGGATTACAGATTCTGATCAAATATTCAATGTCTTATTTGAATAATTAATAAGTCAGGCTGGTACAAATATGCAGCATATAGCCTGCAATGTTTCAAAACCTTTTCTTTCTTTCAAATCATACTTGTCACTACCATTTAGAGTGATTAACCTATGACCTCACTGCTGTGAGCATTAAAGCCGTTCTTGCAGATTTCCCTCTGGAAACTCATATTATGACTGAAATGAAGTTCAGTGCCCCCATTTAGTTTCCTACTGTGGTGTTCAATAGCCCATAATGAATCACAGATTGGCTAAATCTGAAACTAAACCCTAATTTCAATAGGTGGAGAGAAAGCAGAGATTTGATACTAGCAAAAGCATAGTGGCAATATCAGTCAGAAAAAGTGACTTGACTAGTGACAACCAGAGTCACTTATACTTTGAGAAGTCTGCCTAGTACTGTTTGACTGTTTCTCAACCTGTGTCTGTCAAAGGGGATGAAGACAAGACTGGCTGGAGAATAATGGTGCAACAGATTCCACATGCTATAATAATGGAGTGATGTGTGGAGTGGAGTTGGTTGTTAAAAGAATGAGAATATACCTCTGTGTACATACAAACACGGGGAAGCAGTAAGATGGAAAGGGTTAATTATGCCCATTAACATTATATAAGCCCTGTGTTAATTAGTTGGATTTATCAGATGTGCATACAGGATTTCCAAAGATCTGCTTAGTACCAAGTTGATAACAATTACTGAAACTTGGAAGTTGTTTCTCTTATTGCTCCAATTTTACATTGCACATGCTCACAAATCTTTCCAGAATAACTTGAGAAAAATTCTGCAATGTCTTTAGAGAATGAAAGATCCTAATGATGGAGTCACAGGTCAGGAAAAAGGGGAGCAAGATTAAAACAAGTTTTGAAAGACTACTGTGGCAGCTGGACCCAAGATGGGAAACAATTTCCTAAAATAAATTGAAACTTTATTACCATGGGATAATTAAGGGCCAGAAGCATATGTACAAAACTGCATACAACAGCTAAAATTATTCCGTTTTAAATGCTTAAGTAGACTCACTCATTAAGGATCACGAATAACATTAAGAGGTGCTTATCATGCTTTAAATTACTTTTAGATTTTCAGTCCATCTATGAAATATGAAACAAATGTCTGCTAAACATCTGAGAACAAATTAAACTCCCAGGGCATCTTCAGGACCATGAGAAATGACATGCTACAGCACATTTTTTATTGTTGATATATTTAGTACTCATTCATATGTTTGCCACTGCATGCACCAGTACTACCAGACTCAGTAGATGCAGAGAATGACTGAAATAGCTGACAGAGTTCCTATATAAAAACAACCTGTACATGGTTTACTTGGTTCAACAGATCAGCCTAAGAATCTGTAGCTCATGAATTTTGAGTGGACCAACATTTTCCTGAGTGGATCAATACCACTTAGTCTCTGTTTTAACTGCTGAAAGGGATACAATGGTCATGAAAGATGCACTTAAAAGCTACCAGGCTTTCTTTAGGACACAGTCTAACCTTTACATACAAGAATGAGACTGGTAGACTTACATGAAGAAAAACAGTGGACTGAATTAATCATCCTTGTTCTTGTTAGACATCCTTGCTGCCTGAGATCATACACAGTTCAGACAGTTTAGGCTACTGAGAAGAAGAAAACAAGAGGTTCATACCCAAGTAAATCACAGGCTGATCAGTACCAAAACCAGCATGAGCAAACAGCTGCATACATCCCACTGAGAGTAATCCTAAGGATACTGGAAGCATTCTAGTCTACACAGCTCTATAATTTTGCTATTCAAACAGATAAAAGCACAAAGCCTTTCTAATGAAGCCATGACCTGCCTAAATCTATTTCCTGTGATAAGAATAAATTCTAATTAAACCTGCTTAAACAAACAAAAAAAAAAGTAGAGAGCTGTTTCTGCATATACATGCACTTTTATTTAAATTGGAGGAGAATGCATTTAGGAAGAGTGGGAGAGGGAAACAGTGTGATTTATAAAGTTCCAGGTCATCTTGATCACTGGGCAGTTAACCACACTGTGGCATAAGGCAGTGTCATGTGAATGATATTAAGCACTGTGACAGCACTTCCCATAGATCTGAAATCTGCTAAGAAAAGAAATTCAGGGCTATTAAGGACAGGTTTACAATCACATAAACCTTGGTGACACACCAAAAGACATTCAACAAATTAATTGGCCCTCCTCTGAACGGGAAAAAAGTCTCAAATAAATTCCCATTAACTGCCATACAGTTAAACGTGTTGACAACTGATTCTTGCTGATGAACAACTGGAAGTCACCCATTTTGCTACAAGACTTACTAAAGAATTAAATGGATACTGCATATACTGAGAAGCTGTGTCACTAACAACATAGGCTGTTCACTAGTGAATGTAGTTTTAGTTTTGGGCTTACTTTATTTCAACAATCTGGTATTGATCTGGAGTAGTTTAGAATTTCCAAACCAAAACATGCTTTGTGGATATGGCAGTTGCTCATTTTCACTATTACTTTCAATCTCTCTAGATACTATCTCACCAGTGTCAAGCCTTCTGGTGTCCAAGAGCCTGAGATAATCCTGAGTAGGAACAAGTTACCTGGGATTCCTGGAAAGCTGTTGCAGATCTCATGGCAATCTGAAGAAACTGGGTACGTCTGAACACAGTCCTTTTATGGAGGAGGAATATTTGCCTCATACAAAGCACCTTTATAACCCCACTAGATGCAGGTATCCTTCACTGTACATGAGACAAGGCTTCCACAGTAATATATGCCTATCACTGCAAATATCCAGTACCAAAGATTGAAGGTTCAACTGGGCATTCAGGTGATTTTTTTGAACCCCATCTAAACAGATGAAACTTGAAAAAAAACCAGTAATGATCTCTGTAGTTGAATATTCCTAGCAATTTTCCATATTGTTTTCACAGGACAAGTTCCCACTATTTACTTCTATTTCTATCTTTGTTACATTTGCAATCTCTAATGAGTTTTTCTCATTATTACAAAAATAGAAACAGAAGAACAGTTACCTGCTCTAGGTTCTGGAGGACAAAGATGCTGTCCTTCCTATACTGACATTGCAGACTAATGCCCCCATTCCCAGCCAATGTTCCAGAGTCTTTCTGGGTTTTATGTAATTTGTGTCTTGTGGGCTAAGAAATAACCTGCACTGATTGTGGTATTGACTGTCTCAGCTGGTGTTGCAGAATATCAAATAAAATTAGTGGAAAAGGTGTGATAAAAATGTACTGGTTGGAGGTGAGAAAGGTTAGTTGCAGTCACAGGCAATATGCAGGAAAAAACAGCACCAGCTGAGTCCTACCAGTAGCTATATTAACAAAACATAAAAATATACTTGTTTTTCCTACTATTTTCAAATTTCAGAACAGGGCCCCAGAAGCACAGAGATGCTACTAGAGACTGGGTTTGAGTGACAGAATTCTAGTCTGTTAGGGCTTTGCATGAGAATAGAAAATGGAAACTTTATCAGATTTTTTTCCTACGACAGACAGTAATCTAACAGTGGTCTGAAAAAAATCAAAACCTTAAACAGGCACCTATGGGGCAAAATTCCTTCATAAAAACTTCCCTGCTTGCCTGCCATACTTTCTTCCCCCCAAAACAAGGATCTGCATTTTTACTGGATTTAGAGATTTTTTTTTCCCTATTTTCCTTCTTAAAACCATTTTGCATTTACCCCAGATAACCCACTGGACAGTGAAAAACTTGGATTCTCTTGAATATGGGCATATCCACCTCAGCACATCTACATCAGCATATCTTCTGAAGCTCCATTTCAATGAATATCCTGCTATGAAGACAGAACTTCTTTCATACCCCCAATTATTCGCAAAGCTCATCTCCAAATCCTCTTTGAATTATTCATTTCTTTATGATCACCTTTGACCACAATCCCCCAAGGTATAACTGAAAAATGACCGTGGCCAGATAAACTATTTTTAAATACTTCTACCAATCCATAATAGGTGCTAAGAAGTGCTAAACTGAAACAAATTGTTTAACACACATTAGAAAATACATTTCATGTTCCTGACCTTGACAGGCTCTCTGAGCCTGTATTCATCTATTTAGCTGCGATGATTTAGACATTAATATAGTTATGTTGGTGCAACACATCAGAGTGGAGACCAGCATAAAAGGGACAAAATCTGTGCAGTTTATCTAGAAATATTATTGGTTTAATGACAAAATTCTTAAATAATTTCCTGACTGAAACAGTTAAGAGAAAGGATGTTCAACAGAAGGGGAGGAGAACAAAGACAAGATAGACAGTGGGGAGGAGGCCTTAAAGATAAAGGTACATGGAGAAACCTTTTTTTAAACTGTTATTGACCCATTCCAGTTAGTGACAGTAAGTGAGGCTGGTCTGAGCAGGATACCCTTTGCAAATCCTGGCTTTTCAAAGGAACCTCTGGTTTTGAGATAATGGAAGCTCAGAACTTCCTGTCATGTAACATAATGTGAAATTGATTTTGCAAGGTTTTATCTACACAGAGTTGCACTGGTTTAATTAAAGGTGTGTTTTAAAATCAATTCTGTTAAACCAGTCCAAGCTTCTGTGTGGACACTCTGAAATCGATTTGAAACTGTCTTATGTCAACTACCTTTAATTTGGCAAAGAACCAATTTACACTAAGGAGGCACCAATTTAAGTTGAGCCAAAAATAGGGTTAAAAATAAAACCTATCCAAAATGATAAAATTATGTTAAATTCCTCTGTTTCCGCCCTAGCTATGCCAAGCTATGCTGGTCTCCAGTAGCCCAGTCTGTGTGTTTAGGAAGGAGGTGAACTTGCTTCTTGGATTCTATGGATTTATGGCCTTTTGACAGATACATGTTCTTGAGAAAGAGTAACAGTGTAAAGCACTGTGATACCAGAGTCTGAAAACCAAAAGGTGACAGGTGTAAGAAAGCAGTGAGGGATTGTGAAGACCACTTTTCTCTCCTTTTCTATTTATTTTGTTTCTTTAATGCAGAAAGAAGATGAAAAATGAGCCTCCATCATTCAGTGAAAGCTCTCCCATGCTGTAGTATCGGGAAACATCTTAAATAACCCACAATTAGTGTAAGGGTGCATTGGAAATCAGGCTAATGTTATCCTATCAGTACAACACTGCTGTACCAAGCTAAAATCTTCCCTTTCTTAAGGCTCTGGGAGGGGATAGAAAGGATTTTAAAGATCCACTGCAGCCTAGCTGTGTAGAAATTTCCCCAAGTTCAAGAATTTCTGTGCAATCCCAATCATTCACACTCCACTAGGCTGCAAATGAAGGTCTGCATTTGAGTCCATAGCTTACAGAACTGTATCCATGCTCTTTTCAAACCTGAGACTCACAAGGGAAAGTGGGCAGTGAACTTGTTAGTGGTGTGCCACTCAGGAAAGAAACGTCTGCATTTGGTTCTACAGGCACAGCCAGGCACAGGATGGGATGCTGCACTGCTCCAGCCAGGAGCCAAGGCCTGATCCTGCTGGAGGGAAGAGGAGACTGTGTGCGTGCCATCGCAGAAACAGAGCCAGGCTGTGCAATTGTGTTCCCGCTCATACTCAACCAAAGCCTTTTCAGTGATGAGAGCCAAAGTATCTCAACTCCTCCCAGGAGAAACTAAGGGCACAATCCGGCAAAGCAGGATGTTCCTTCAAGCCCCCATGTACTGGGAACTACAGACACCCACCCAGTATCCCAAGCAAATCCAAAGGCAGAGCCGAGCACTGAGTGATTAAGTCCCAGCTGACACTGCTTAAAGATGATTTTTCAACCTGTTTCCTTTGTGTCAGTTATGTTACACCAAAAACTCGTGCATGAGACCAACAGGACTTAAAACTGCATATATGTGCTTAGAGGGTGAACTATAGCCCTAATTACTGAGAATAGTGGCACTAATTATTTAGTTTTATTTTAAAGCACTTAAAACTATGCGCGACAGTACGTGCTCTATATCCTTGCAGTCCTCTGAAGTGTTCCTAATGGGTAATGTGATACTTTATTTTCTGTTGAGTTCAACAGATTTACTTTCAGAGTGAATCCTGTGTGAATTTCTCCTGAATCAAACTTTTCCCTGGTGGGACTATATAATCCTGCTGTCTTGTTAGAGCAAAAAGCATCTATGAGAATTCATTCAAAACAAACCCCCTGTCAAACTCTTTCTTTGTTTTCATTTGGACTGTTATCCTTCTGATAATATATAAGGAAAAAACTCTTTCATTGTCCAGTTCCAATTTGTAAAGAGGACAGTATCAGTTTCACAGCAGTGTAAACAAAAAGATTTGCAATCTTACCAGTGCTAGAATATATTGGGCAGTTGTTAATTGCACATGGAGGAAAACCAGCAGTACTGTAGTATTTCAATGGGAAAAAAACCCTCAAAGATATGGCTAGTTATAGTTCATTCTGATTATAACAATTTCCATATATAAAGAGGACTTTTTCAGATGCAGCTTCACTATTTCAAGTTCCCCTTCCTTGTCACTATTAACAAACTGCACCTTAATGTATTGCATCTGCTGGCATTAGTCATGACTACACCTACACTCTGTAATGGGATGCCATTCATCAGCTTGGTAGGCTCAAAATTAAGTGATTTTCCTGGAAATTATTTCTCAGCAGCATCATTTGATCCACTGTAGTTAAAAAGCCGTGTCATTGGTTGCACTACAAATTCCATTTTACAGTCTTCTTTTTTTTTTAATAAATTAATTGTAGTTTTCCTCTAGGCTTGATGCTGGTATAAAAGGTTTTGGCTGATGAGCAAGTCTTTTCTAAAGACAAGAATTTTCAATTCTATAATTTTTAAATAACAGTGTCATAAAACCCCCACAGGAACAAACTTGTTTAAGTCAGCTACACAAATGAAAGTTGACAAGTGATTAGCTCTTTCTGGGAATGAATTGTTTTCTATGTTTTAGGGGAAAAAATGTCTTCAGTGACACACTTTGGAAGTGGCCTGAAGCATGGGCTTTTGAAATCTAATACTACAAATACCAGTTTAAACAATTATATATTTAAGCAATTCTTATAACATGAAGTTGGCATGACAAAGCGTGAAGTTCAAAAAAACCACCATCTCTTGTAAAATGCAAGCACTATGCACACTTGTAAAAATTCAGCAATGTACTAGTAATTGCATTAGTCATTCTGAAGGACCTGCAGCGGTTAATATATTAATTCCTACCTTTAAAACCTAAGTATGGCATATTAAACCTCCAGGGCTGTGCATACCCATGTATATGCCCAAAGAGAAATTGTTGCTTGCCCTACAGGGTGGAAGTAATTTAAATGACTTTTGCTGCTTGTCTTCTCTCCTCTCTTTCCGTCAGATAAAAGATTTTTTTTTCCTGGCTTCTACTTTGATGACACAGAATTAAAACTGAATCTCTGTCATCCTCCTTCTCACTGGCTGTGTCAGAGTCACATCACAGTATGACCCATTCACACCCTCTGATTTCTCATATTCTAACTTCCATGGAAAATAAAGTTAGGGCAGTGTAAACCTACATAAAACCAACCTTACTAGTGGTCCTTACAGTGGCAGGTAGTGAAAACATATAACATAAAGATGGTGCCCAGTTGAAAATTACAGGGTTTCTTGCTTGATCTTCATGTTATAATTTATTCGTTTTCAGCATTTAGTCTACTATCTGTTGGAGACAGGGGGTGGCAGCCTTTTTCTGAATTTATGATTAGCAAACAAGAAAACAATTTCACTTTCCTGAATTTATGATTGGCAAACAAGAAAACAATCAAGGCAAAGACAGATAAGACAACTGCAAGAAAACACCAGAGAGCTATAATTATATTTGTTTGGACAGGTTTCTCAACTGGACAAATGGACACTAACACACACAGAGGCAGACACAGGCTTTGTCAGGTGTAGCCTGCTCCTGGAAATGGGGGAGTGGGTTGCTGCTGATCCGCATTTGCTTTCTAGAGCATGCAGCAGGGAACATTTTTTTTAATCTAATCACACTGTCTTGGATCATAGTCCACATCAAGTACTAGAAGTTAATAGAGTAATTCAAAGGTGACAGCTTCAAGTCTGCCTACAGATTCAGACCCCTCAAGTTCTTACGCAGTGCATCTTCCTACCTGACCAATCCAAATTATCTCAAAAATTCTCACACTCGTTGACAATTTTGACAATGTATAGTCCAAAACTGATGAACAATCTTATTTATCTTTCCTCTGTGAAGGAATATTATTTGTGCTACTCTGTTTTGTAGGTTCAAATCTATTGAATTGTAATCTGCAAGGCACTACTTGCTGTAGACATCAATCAATATTAGTGTTTCTGTATGTGAGAATCATTCACAAGAATAAACTCCTTAAAATCTGAGCTAAAAGGCAGAGAAAAGGGAACAAAGGACATTAATTATTATCCCCTAGAAATTAAAATATTTGACCTAAGCAGATTTTAAAGGGTCTCAAATAGTTTGGATGAGGAATGGTGCATTCCTGAAACTCTTTAGCACAGCCAAGTTATCAAAATCACGCATAATACTACCCTTAATTTTGGGCTTGAGTATAAGTTCTGCTAGTTTTTTGGTTTTTTTCACTTAGCAAACTGACTCATGTCACAAGGAAGTCAGAATCCACAGCGCAGTTTGTGCATTCCTATAGTATTTTCCAGGACACAATGGCCATGACATTCAAACCAAAGATGGTGACAGGGAGCAAGGTCACTCTAGTGTAAACTGAAGAAACAGAAGCGGAATTTAGAAAAAAAAAAAGAAAGAAAAAAGCAGACTATAAGTGGATATGAAAAATAATGAGGACTAGAGAGAGCTTCCAGCTAGTCCAAAATGGTTCAGGCACCACAAAAATAATTTTATAGCACTGCAGGCCTCTCTTGAAGATTTGCACACTTCTTCTCCATGACGAATACTGCTAACCCAAGAAATAACGCTTGCAGAACTTGATTTCAAAGCTAGTATCATTCTACAGGGTAAGTGCAATTAGACAATTAGTGATGTAGAACTTCAGAAAAAAGCTCTATTTTTCAGTAGTAAAAGGAAAATATAAGAAGTTCTGGCAGAAACACTAGTGGACCTGTTTTTTTTTAATACATAGCTTTATGCAATTAGAATTAAACAGATTTCCAAGCAAGGTTGCTATGTCTCTCTTCTCATCCTGACTGGTTATAATCAGAAAATTTGCTCATTGTGAAGGTGATCCTTTTCATTCAATATTTTCCCTCACACAGAAGCTGGCTTGCTTGGTTGAATAATTACTTTTCCTATTCTATGACACAGGTAGCAGACACATACAGCCAACAGTGCAGAAGACAAAATAAACAGATCATTAGACCTGACACTTACTTCATACTCCTCTTTGAATCCATAGCCTTCTGCACATTTCATCTGGGTGATGTGCTGTAGCAAGTCAGCTACACGGATGGCTGGATGGAGTTGTCCAGTCTGGTAGGGCACATCCACTGGATCTCGTTTCTTGTAGGTATGGGATTGGACCAGGCTGCTTGTGTCACTGACCATCGTATGGGTTTCATCTAGGAAAAGAACATCTCATGATGTGCTGGCTCATTTTCACTTATTAAAAGAAACAGAAATTACACAGATTTCTAGAGGAATGGCAGAAATCTGACACTGTCAGCATTGCTTCTTTCTGTGAAGGCTACACCAGAAGAACAGTAAATCCGTGGAGCAGTTTACACAGGGAAATTGCAAGACTGATTGGAATGAGGCAAAGTCCATAGTTCTACAATGGAAGCATTGCAGAGCAGTCCAAACTCTAATATTGTTTTAAATATCACTAGCTGATAACACATTTCAAAACAGGCATTTGGTTTTAAACTGCACAGAAGTTTCATTCCGAAACTTCAACAAGTCCCATGGAATGAAATTGGACTTGTATTCTTCATAGATTACTGAAGTGCTGTATTTTACACTGCAAATTTAGAGCAAATGTTTGGAGTGAGCAAAATAAAAAGATGCAGAAAATGGATTATGATTTCATCAAGCTAGGACTGCAATGGAAATGTAGATTTGAAAACAACATTTGGAGACAGACTACAAGAGGACAAATGCAAAGGATCATCTGATAAGGAAAAATGCCTTGACTGAGTGCTGAACATGCTTTAGGACCACAGCATATCATGAGCCACCACATTAGGCATGGAATGTTATATGTCAACTGACATGCAAGCCAACAAACAGGAGATCCCCTTGGGCTGGTTAAAATTTTTATGAGACACATACTCTCCCAACCCTCCACATTTCTTCCATGGGGCAAATGGGCAACTTACCATTGAT
The DNA here is from genome assembly GCA_035583235.1 of Hafferia zeledoni. Lineage (NCBI taxonomy): Eukaryota > Metazoa > Chordata > Aves > Passeriformes > Thamnophilidae > Hafferia > Hafferia zeledoni. Next base: position 100,078,737 of record JAWWEV010000083.1, read on the forward strand.
TGGCACTTTAAAGAAGATACATATCAGGAGAAAAAAAGAGGAGGAGAAAAAGGAAACAGGGCATAAGCAACAGCACTACATTAATAATTACAGGTAATTTTATGTTTGCAATTTAGTCTTTACAAAATTATTTCCTCAATGAGTCTGATTCTGATCTCAATTTCACAGAATAAATTAGATTTACTGAAACCAAGGTATCTTAGTGTGAGTTAATTCACACAGACGGAACTGAGATCAAAACCTACACTTAGCAGTAAACAGCTAGATGTGCACTCTATGTAAGGAAGCAATATGACTCTTCCTGTTTAGATGGAATTCTAAAAATTTGTTCAGACTTGGCAAAAGAAAAAACCTAACTCAAATTCTAAGGTCCAATATATTTTATCTGTTTACCTAAATAATAATTTTATATATACTAGAGTTTTTAAATTTTAACCAAAACTGTAAATGTGGCTTATTTGACTTATTCAAGCTATTCCTCACTGGCTACACACTAAATAAAAATAACAAATTTTTATAATGTTTTTAAAATACAGTATTTATCAAAAAAAGGCTGCTTCGTAAAATAAGCTGTATGAAAGGGAAGCATTAAAATAATATTTCCACATTCGTAAGTTAGATATATTACATCAGAAAGTTCCACAAATACTCTGTATTAAAAGGCCCAAGATTCCAATGTACAAAGCAAAAATACTAACACACTTCTTAAAAGGTGGTATTCTGGTCTTGGTTATATCACTGAAAATGGATGTTAAAGCCAGAAAGCTCAATGAATCATATGATTTGAGGTTGCCTCGATTCCCACTAAGACACATGAAATCTGGTCCTCACTAAGCATAAAGACAATATGAACTGTGCATTTAGAGATAAACCAAAAATAGCAGAGAAAAACTTATGGGTATGAGTATGGGCATTTCACTCCTTTTTCTGCCAGGCTGCTAACCTGATCTAACACAAAATGAAGGGATTCATCTTTTAGTCATAAAATTTTACAACGCTCTTCTAATGTGATATAAACTTGCACTGCGAAGCACCTCAGGATGCATGGCATGAAGCGTGGCATACAAGTATAGGTACAGTATGTTGCTGCTGAAATGGCACCTGGAAACTACAAGGTGGCTAAGACACAAAAGACAAAAAAAGTGTAGGAAGTCGATCATGATTTTTTGGGTTGCTTATTTAAATTTTGGAAACAGGTTAGAGAACTTGAGGATTGATTATTTTTTTCAAACTGCAAATTCTTTGTAACACAGATTTTAGTAGCTAAGAAGAAGGTAAAGTTATCAGATAGCAGTAGCAGTTTAATACTTACAAATCTCTTTCCTGTGAGCTCCCTAGTTTTAGACTAATTTTCCTCTCTCCATTTCTTTATCTCTTATACCTTTATTAATACGATTTTTCTCTGTTTGGGAGTTACCTTTTAAGTTGTTTTAAACAAAATGCTTACAATCCTTGGTTTATATGGTACTTTAGGAGCCACATATATTACTTTTACTTTCCCTCTGAGCACTGTAGCATGAACTTTTCAGGGTGTGAGTTTTTCAAAGGCTGAACTCCTCCAGATGTAGTGTTCATATCCAATAGGAAGTTTGTCCAGCTTAAATACTCCTACAGCTGCAGTTGTCCTACTCTCCACTTACTCATTCCCATAGAGTTGCACAACACTTATCAAATAATATCCTTTATTTACTGGTGAGTTGAACTCTTGGTATGGAAGGTATCTGGAAATGCAGCCCAGTATCTTTTCTGGTCTGAAACTCATTTCATTCTGCAGTTTCAGAAATACGCACATGACTGTCACTAGGCAACCATGATCTACACTCATCCTCAGATGCTGTAAATTTGGCCACTGTTACGCAAAGTTTTGGTCGTTTTTAAATTTGGCTTTTGCTTAGGTTATTAGGCCAATAATGAATGTTTTTCTTCAAACAGAAGAAAATTTCCTCACCTGAAACTAAGTAGACAGACTGTTGTCTTTTGCCTCATTTAGAGCTCACCACTAATTATCAGTCTTTTTTTTTTTTTAAATTGGATAAGAAGTTCTTAATTCACATGAATAGTCCAAAGATCCTGTTGTACGTAAACTTGGAAACAGTGAAAGTGTTGTGGCATTTCTAGAAGATTTTGAAAACTGAATTCAATCATTTACCAAACTTGTACACTTCCTAGGAGGTCACACTGAAAAGTTCATTTAGTTCTAACTACAGCCTTGACCTTGCAGTCTAACACAACTTCTTTAAACACTGGAAGACAGCAAGAGCAGGTATTAGTTGCAATTAAAACTCTGCATACTTTGTTAATAGCTATATTCCTCTACCAACTCAAGCATAGCTAATTTGATTTACCTCAGATAAAATACTATTCCCATACCGACAGTCATAAACACATTGGGAGAGAGATCTGGTATGCATGGAAAACCATTCATAAAATGGTGCTATATTTTTAACATGTAAGGTTGCAAAAATATTTATTTTATGCAGTGAAATAACTGGAAGATTTTTTGAGATGAGTAAGCACAGGTTTGCTGTAGTAGACCATAAAATAGATATCTAACTAATTAAAGATATTACAGACTTAGCAAAACCAGAGAATTTATTTTTCCCAGTGTGTGTTTGCCTGATATCTGAATTACTTCCTTAGAGATTATTTCTTGTGGGGGCAAAAAAAACTAACATAATTTTAGTAACGCTGTTATATAGAAAAGGATCACAAAAACAATCAGAGAAACCATTAACTAAACTTAATAACATAGATAGGAAATCTCAAAAGTTCTTCTCCTGATAACAGTACTTTTCTCCTTGCCCACCCACAAGGTCAGAAAGAACATCTACTGGATGAAGCATTGAATGAATGCTAAAACACACAAAAAAATCAAACATCGCAGGCAGTTAAAAGGCACTGCAAATTTCATTTGCATGCAGATTATTACATTGTTACAGTCTCTACCATTACCTTCTTCCAGATTTACATAATGTATAAAACCAGCAAAGTTCCTTCTCGAAGTTACCACAGTGGAAATGCCCTGTGCTAAATATTCTTTCACAATAACAGATTTGCAAGATCACCTTCCTAAAATTCTGCCTCTTATATGCTTCACTCTACTTTTACATAGGTCTGTTTAACTTTCAGTTTAAAGGCAGGAATCAGTTAAGGGGTCTTACATTTTTTACAGTGATTTAAGAAATAGGAGGAGGAAGAAAAATATTTGTTGTGAAAATACAAATTGAAAAAATAAGGAAATAGGCTTAACATTGGAGTTGGAATTCTTGCTACAGTGCACTGTTATATTTTGACTTTTCATTAAATAAAGCCCCTGTTTAGTAAGTTAGCATGGGAAGGAGGTGCAAAGGAATACAAGCCACAAAGCGGTTAGAGTTACTGAAAATGCAATAGCGCTTTATGCTTATTATTTATCACTGTGCAGAAACCTTCCTCATTTTGACACTGGACAATAGTAGGTTTTCCTAAACTCCCAGTGGAAATGCCTTACACTTTGACTGTATGTTTTTAACTTACAGTTCTGTTTTATTTCCTTCCTGTGACATCTGATGCATAATAAACTATATACTTAAAGTGTCATGTTATCATTTTGCTGTTCAGAATACCATCTCCCCTCTGAAACTTCACTTTGACAAGCACATCAGGAAGTCTGCAGTATTGTGAGAAGACATGATAGCTGCTAGATGGCCAAAACTACATTTTGTCTTATTTCTGTATCCTGAATAGTCTAATTAGGAAAAAAAAATTTTAAAAAGTGACATCTTGAGTCCTGAGGTAAAACAGAAAAAAAAATGAGGGAAACTATTTGACCTGCTTCAATAATCAAATACTTTTGTGTCACTCCAAATACATGCATACACATTTCCTTGGAAATCCACTTGTTAAAATGATTTCTCGCTTTTCTTCCCTGACTGGCACTATGACAGCAGTAATCAAGCCTGGTAACTGTCCTTAGCACCTCAGTGTAGCCAAGTCTACCACCACTTTCCTTAGCTTGAAACTCCAGCATTTTGCATACTATTGTCTGTACCCCAAAAACTGCAACTTCCATAATTACTTCAGCAATAAACTTTGATAAAGGAAATGTTCTCACCTAAAATTGCAGTTGGCACAAATGGATCTGTCATACATCATAAGCAGGTCAATGCAGAAAAGGTAAAAAGAGAGAGAACAGTAAATGACATGTTGCTGAGTTTTCTTTCAGAAAGCTACTGTAAGCAACCAGTATACTGCTTATATATGTATTAAATTTTGATGGCAAGTATAGAAACATAAATATGTACACTTTTATTATGAAAAGGTCTATACAGGGTGGAAAGCAAGAAAAAAATCAGTTACCTGGATAGTAAGAATTAGGCACTGTTGTGCTCAATGTGTTAGTTTTCATTGTAAATGAAGATGGTGAAGATACAGCTGCAAAGAGAAACAAAGCTGGTTAGAGACAGCAAAGTGATATGCAGCAAATGAAGCTGAGTGATACAGCATATATGATTGACTTGGCTTAGAGTTTGTCCTTTTGTGTTACTGGCACTGGAATCACGATGTAGGGAAAAGCAGGCATGTCTAGTGAATGAAATCGCTGCTTGAATTTGATTGATTCTCTAAAAAGAAATGTCATTGGAGAAATCTTTTCATCGGTGAGGGCAAATATACTACTTCAATCACAAGATTAGACTGAATACTGATGCTTGAAAGAAGACATCACAATGACAACAGGTGCTTTTGACAGAAGCTTTGATCATTAGTAAGTTTGCTTAATAATACTGTAAATACTGTAAGCAAATATTTTACTGTAGTTTATTTTTACCACTCCTTTTTTATTTGATTTGTTCAGTTAGGTGGATCATGCATACAGAGATACTAACGGACCCTGAATATTGCTCTTTATTTAACAGTGGTTTTCAGGGAGTCACATACAGATCAATGCTTGCATTGGTATTTAATCATTTAGCCATTTGTAAAACCAATGGGAAAGCACAATAGAACAAAGTTCAGTTTGTCCCCTGGCATTCAAAGATCATGCAAATAACCGTGGTGAACACAGATACATTCAACAGGTGAGAGTTAATCACAACATTTTACACAATTTTCAGACAGAGTCATTAAAGGCTTTTGAACAAAGCTCCTTTCAAATTCAGCACCTTAGTTGCTTTTCTACACAGTCTGATCAGTGAATGTAAGCACATTCTAGATACCTGTAAATGGACTAACAGGAATGTGTGAAACAAAATAGAGTTGAGAAATGCTGGATCTGCTGGATGAGGACTGAGATTACTCCTGCTGGCTTTCATTCATCTTTTTTTTGGGTTGATCGTCTAGAGCATACAGTTACCAGCCCTTGTTAAGAAGGAGCTATCTCAAAAGTGGCTTAAATAAGGCTGGCAGTTACCATTATAAATTAATTCCCTATAAATTAATATATCTAAGACCACTTTCCTTTGATTACATCTCCCAAATGAGGAGATTACATTTCCTTGATGGAAATAACAGAGTGATACTCCTTTTGGGATGTATCTTTCTGGGTATGGATGCAGAGATTAGCTGAAGTCAGGGCTGCTGCAACTAATAAAACCTGCTCGACAGAGAAAGCAGGCAGGATAATGAACTTTCATAGGATGTAGGAACGTTCTGAATCTCTCGAGTACAATGCTTTACACAAAGATTATTCCTAAATACTGTCAGACTGCTTCTTCTGGCGACCACGTTTCTTGTGGAAAGACTAATTAGAGGTTCTGGCCCTCGAGTGGTATAAAAAACTGGCTATGCCAGTAATTGCAAATAGGTTTGAGGTGGTTTACATAAAGAGGATTTAGTCTCAGGAACTCACTGCAGCTTCTTTCATGACCATTCAGTAACACGACTGGAAAACTACATCATGATGATGGAAGATGAAGTCAAACCTCTTGATGTCTCCACAGAAGTGAGCAATCTCATTAACTGCAAGGGTATATTCTCACCAGAAAGGCAAGACTGATTTGAAAGATCTATTTCAAATCAATTTCAAAAGTAACTCAAATGCAAATTAACACTGCAAATTCTGAACATAACCCTGCTGAAAAAGTCTCCCTGTATAAACCTCACAGAGTGTTTGTACAATTGAGCTCGTCAAAGATAAATTCTTAAGCGTATTATTAAAGAGTGGGAGTTGGACCTTGCAGACTGTTAGTACTTGAAAAAAAAATTAATCTTTGACAAATTCTGAATATGTTAAAAACCACTGGCAAAAAAAAATGAGGTTCCTTAAGAACCATAAAATCCAAGAAACTTTTTGAACATACTCATCCTTTTAAATAATTATAAAGAACTACTGGGTTTTTCGATTTTTGCTTAGTGCTAACCCTCTGATAGGAGTGAGACCTTGACTAAAATTCTAATGTAGGAAATTTTGTATCCCAAATTTTATTTATTTTGGGGTAGATCCAAGAAGACCCAGGATATTAGAGAATCTCTTATGAAATTGCAGAACAGATAATTCCACTGAGTTCTTCCTTTGCACAGGCAACAGAAAGAACATCATCTAGAACTGGAAATAGTAAGACAATCAGATCATCATTATTAAATTATGGCACTCAAAAATAAATTTATCCTACAAAACAAGAAGTAAGAAGGGGGAGCATTCGGAGGACTTGGGACAGCATGAGGAATACAAAATTTCTAACATACCAGAGAGATTGCAGAAAGGTAAAACTACTGTTTCAGTGATGTCATTGCTCTTCTGCAGAAGAAAAGGATGGACTGAAAAAAGCTCAATTATCCTTATTATTTTTAAAGGAGTCTATTCTTGATATCTGACTGTCTTGCTCATTTGAATAGACGCTGTAATGTGCTGCACAGTGGGAAACTCCGGATCCCATGGATTTTCCATGACTGAGTAATGAGGAATATTTTAAAAACCATTTGCACCTTTCTTTCACCTTCAAAAAGAAAAGAAAAGAAAAAAACTTACATCTCCCATTTAGATTGTGCGTGTCCATGAAAGAGAAAGCTTCATCACAGTTGGTGCCTTGCTCAGTGTAGCTTTTATCCATTGAATTCACCATCACTGTCATTTCCTGCCGTGTACTACTCAATGTCTCTTTCCGCTTTTTAGCCAATTTTCTTAGGAAATGAATGATGAGGGAAAAAAAAGAAAAAAACCCAACTATCAGTAAGCAGACATGATCCTCATGTTGTTTACATCAGTATTGTAGTTTGTAATCACATCATTAAGTAACATTTACATGTATTTCTGCATTTCTGGAACATTAAATTGATTTTACTGTCATGCCTTTCTATCTGATAATGAAGGGATGGTTGCCAATGCTCTGATTTACAGTCAACAGCACCTTAAGCCTTGGGAACCACCACTGAATTTAAGAGGACTACTTGGATATGCAGGTGATGTGAGCTTCTGTATCAGGCTACATCTGTTTAAATATGTAAATAAAAATGACAGGAGAGAAGATTTCACTGGAACTGACAAGTCAGTAACAATGTTCACATTCGTAGAACTGTCTGGAGCTGTTTCACTGAGACACCATATAACACAGCTACCTGTTATTTACATAACACTGTATTCTGTATGTTCAAGCTCTTAATACATAGTGTGCACCCAAATGACATTTTAAATTGACTTGCATTCCTAAAGACTATTTTCTGTTACTCTTGATTTCAGAAGAATTAGTCACATGAGTTAGTTGCTTCTCAGTAGGAGTGGTCTGTCAAAGACAAGATCTTAAATCTGATACTACAATAGTAATTCATTAAACTGTAGAACTGCTTTGGATGCATATATCTTGTTTTTTATCAGATTTGTCTGTTTCAGTCTAAACTGTCTTTCCTAGTTAAGCTGAGCTACATCACAAAATAACATGTCCAAACCTCTTTATTTTAACTTTGAGCTCTGTGAGACATCTGCAATCCTGATGATACTGGATCCCATGACCATTTGGCTTATTTCCCTGGCCTATGACTTTGTCTTAGATCAAGCCTTTCTCCAAGTTTTTGCCTACAGCCTTAATTTAAGCTTTCCAGATTCCTCCTGTATAGTATGTTCAAGGTATGGATTTTAGAGAAATAACTGCTCCACAGACTTTGAACTTGTCCTGTCTGTTAATTCAATGATTTTTCCTCTGTGGAAAACATAATGAGCCATTTCATATTCATCTGCCAGAAAGATCCTTTACATATCTTCAACCAAAAGTTACAGGAACTCATCGCATCTAGGTTTCCCTCCACTTCTAGAGACCAACTGCATCACACATAACCAACTTGTGCCAACATTCAAAGCCTTTCTCTTCATTAATGCTCATTCATTATAAAAAAGATGATTCCCATCACAGACAACATTTTTTAACAGGCTCCCCCAGCTTTTAAAACAATCACACTTGTCTCCACTCATGCTGCACAGGACTGGCTTACTGTAACCCTTCCTACTTGTATCTCAAATAACTGCCTGCAGGCACACTTTGCAAAGTACTGGTATTAGTGCTCACTATGCTGGTCAGTACTGCCTCTGAGCCTCCTCATGTCCCCCATCTATCTACCTGCTGTCTCTTATCTTACAGCAAGATAACAAGCCATTTGGCTAGGAGCTGTGGTTGTCTTCTGTAGCGAAGTAGTACCAAGCTCAGCAGTATGTTTGTCCATGACTAAAGCTCAAAATGCCTTTGAAACTAAAGTCTTGCTAATAATACAAGTAGGAATAGTAAGTGCAGGCATGGTATTGGGTCACTGCACACAAAATATTATGGGTCACATTTGGTCCTCAGTAAGCTGCTAGTTTGCCACCCCATTCATGAGGGATGTACCCGTAACTGAGAGCGAATGAAGTACTCTGCGTTAAAAACCTGCTGCAGTACCTGCAGCAATGAGTAGTGTCCTGCCTTTGCTCATCCCAGCTCAGGAGTCACCTGTGTTTGCTTGGGCGACAAGGAACACACTCTAGATCGCAACTGATGCTAAGAAGGAATGTGCTTATGGTCAGGTGGATGGCAGACACTTGCAAGTCTCTATACTACACTATATATTTGGATGTTAAACCAAACCTCATCCATAAATGCTCATTATTATGAGTCCAGGTAAGAAAGAGGGGAAGATAAACAGTAAAAAGTCCCATCCTTCCTGTAGATGAAGTTGAACTCCTGATTTTGCAATTTGGAGTATTATTGGTGGACACCAAAAATAACTCGTAAACCGTTTTAAATTTTGATTTTATTTTAATTTAATGAGATTAAATGGAGAAACTTGTCAAGCCCTTTTCTGATCAACACTACTTCTCTTTGTAGATTTGATAAAAAACTGGTTCTTTATTACTTCATGGTGCGGAAATGCAGAAGGGAACATTAGATAATGATCTGAACTCTTTCATATCAGAGACAGTTACATTTCATTCAAGTACTATAAGTAAAACAAAACTCTTCGATCTTTGCATCCTTCAATTTCCCCCCTCCTTCATATCTAATTGTAATGAATAAGTAATACATTAGTCAATGCGAAATCGGAGACCTATAACCTAATACTAGGATAACTTAATGGAAGTCCTTTGTAAGGACCGGCTTATTGAAGCAATAGCATGAAATGGATGTCTTTTTTAACTCTTTTCACCCTTAGGTGGGAGTACACTAAGTCATGCATGGCTCCCCTTCCAATCTTCTTTAGCCTTAAGCTGAAGGTACATTGAGCTACTCCCAATACCTGCCAACAACTGGACAATTTCCAGCTTAACTGGGTTGTGAAACCAGAACCTGAACAGTAACAATGACAGCATCCACAGCACAGTGATTGAAACTCCATTGGTAAGGCACGTATCGTGCTTGTTTTATTTCATGGCTGGGCAGACCTCAGGAAAGTTCTCCAGGGCAATACAGCCCTAGAGCAATGCTTCAGGAAGGCATGCAGAAGGAGCTTTTCTTCACAAACTCTCCCTCTCTTCAGGCTGAAAGTAGCAGCTTCTTTTTAACCAACTGTCAACCCAATTAGCTACCTAAATCCTGAACACTCACTAAAGCCAGGAACTGTAGTGGCCTTCCCTTGCCCTTCAGTGGACCTAAGAGTACTACTTGTACTCACAAAACCTTTAATCACTGTTAATCTCACTAGCTCAGCACTTTCTCCAAGAACTTTTGCATCTGAATAATGTACTGGTGAACAGATAACAGCTCTTTCTTGAGAGGTTTTTAAAGAAAAGTTAATACCCTGAGCAAAAGTATAGTGATACTAATCCATATCTGAAAATCCACTATGTGGTAAAATACATGATACAAGCAACTCAGTGGGATTACAAAAGAACCCAGTCTCAGTAGGGTGCACATCTTGAGCAGCTGCTCTTACAGGGAATGTTCTTTATTTTACAGTAAAAATTGTATCATTCACAAGAAAAGTCATAGTTCTTACTTATTGCACCAACAACATGAAGCTCAGATTTTATAAAAGTCAGCTAGTTTTCTTAAAGAAATTACACTAACATTTTCCTGTTGCCTTTATTTTTGGTTTTGGTCCCATAATCAAGCTATAGCAGATTTTTTTTTTGATGACAGTAACAACTGTATAGTACTTCTCAATCTGAATCTAATTCTGGAAATAGGTCTTGTGGGAAAAGTTCAAATCTTAAACAACTGTTACAGGAAGAGAGTGATACCAGCCAGACTTCTGTACTGTGAACAAAAACACCCACTGGACTTAGTCAAGTAAACTTTAGCTGAATATAACATCTTCTACATCTGCAGTTTTCAGATATTGCTGAAAATGTTGCAGTGCTGCAGTCTCTGCAACTCATCCATTCCTTGGATCTCTCAATTCCCAGGGGACTCTGGCTATACAAGACTTAAGAAACTTGTAAAACCAAGGTGCCTTACACCACCATCACCACTCATGCTCTTAGATTTGAATTAAATTTTTTGGGGAAAAAAGGCTTAAATATTTGATCATCTTCACTCATCGAAATCACACTTCATAGCTACTTCTTCCTTCTTAAAGGGAAAAGAGATCTACAGCCAAAGGGAAAAAATAAAACAGATGGAAGATCACATGATGATTAACGAGGATAAAATAATTTTTGTAGGGAAAGCAAAAACGATCAGCTTATCACACAAACAGTGTTACCATCACGACATGAGGAAAGAGAATGTACTGTATATCAGTCAGAAAGAGGATCCTGATACTGAGAAAAATCTCAAGACTAGCTAGGAACTGCTGGAATTTTAAGACACAAGAAATAGCAAGAAGTTAACTGGTGTAATGGTAAAAATAGGTAAAATACAGAGCAGACAAACATGCAGACCTCCCCTGAAAACTTCCGTGGAATTTTTGGTATTGTTTACTCTGTTCTGTTAAAACTATTATGAAAAACAGTCCAGGAAAGTGATAAGTGAAATGCTTTAATCACAATCTGTCCCCATTTTATATACCACTACAAAACCCTTGAATGCTTCATCTTCTCCTTAACAGTCCCTTGCAGTTGAAGGGATCACTCTGTAAATCTTCTGGAAGCCTTACTAAATACCTTTCTCAAAATCCTCCTTCTCTGGGAGTTCTCCCTCAAACCCTCCAACGAATCAACTCCAATAACTGCCAAGTTTCCACTACATTGTCATCCTCTGTTTGCTTCATTTTCCATCCGTTTTCCTGTATCTGTTTTCTCTGTCCTGTCTTAAATAACAAAGTCTTTTGGACTTAGCTTGCCTTTTCCCTTTGTGTTTATAAAGCACTGGACACAATGGACACAAAGAATGAGGCATAATGGGATACTACCATAGTTAGTAAAAATTTTAAAAATATGGTGACTGAGGTTGATAACTGGAACCAACTCAGGCCCCCCCAAAAATGTGCCTTCCATTTTAATGGAGCAACAGTGAGAAAAGGATCTTAATTTGAATCAAACAAAAGCACTCACTTCCTGCTTCCCCATTCCAAACTGAGTGGTACTCTCCTTTATGTATGCCTCTTCCTATGAGCAAAGAAAGGAGAAACAAGATGCTGCTACTTTCCACAGCTCCAGCAAGACACTACCATCATCAAGATATTAATAAACAAAGAGAGACGAAATTTGTAATAGTTGTGCTAAAGGAATGAGGCTGAATTTTTTCTTTCAATAAATGCAATGCTCTATTGTACTTACTGTAACTCAAGACAAAACAGATGCTTCTTATATACTTACTATTTCAAAATTTACTTCTCTATTTGTGGACAAGTAACATAAATGGTTCAGATGAAGGAAGGACTGGGGGCTTTAAAGCAACCCGTTGGTGCAATCCACTTCAGTTACAAGAGCTTTTAACAGTTTGCTCACCAAGCCCTTGAAAAAGTCTACAATAAGAACAATCATTTGCTAAAATCCTTTAGTAGCTGGTTAGAAAGATACAATACCAAGAGTAGGGCTAAATGGTAATTTTTCACAACAGAGACACATTACTAGTGGCTATCCTACAAAAGTGCATGCTGGGATATGTACTATTCATCACATACACACTGACCTAGAAAATGTCCACAATGTTTTTGGACAAATCACGATTTTTAGTTTGTAATAAAAATTAGAAATAGGGTAAAAAAATTACAAATTTATCTCATGAAGTTGAGTGATTGGATATTCACTTAAGACAAAATTCAGTGTTGACAGATATAAAGTCATGCATATGGGAAAAATAATCCTTATTATACACACACAATAATGCATATAAATGACTTCATAAACTACAGAAGAAAGAAATCTGGTAGTCACTGATTCTCTGAAGACAAAAATTCAGTGCTATGTATAATTAAAATGAAAAAAGAAGTCAGAAATTACTGGGTAACGAATAGAAAACAAAATAGAGAATGTCATTAAGCAACTGTATCAATCTGTGGAGCTTCCACATTTTGAACACCGCCTACATTTCTGCCACATGCCTGTCAAAAAAAGACTTCCTCAAACCAGAAGATATACAGAGAGGTGATGGCAAGACAAAGGAGAAGATCCTACCAGAAGAGTGGCAATCCTTACATAGAGAAGGTGTTTAAAAAAGAGGCAGTTGAACTGAGAATATGATAAAAGTATATAAAAAATGGAAAGAACTAAGAAATTAAGAAAGAATTGCTGTTTCTCCACAATGTTAGAACGAGAATCAGGGAGTATAAAGAAGTATTTAAATAAAAACGTAAATACTTGTGGGGGTTAACTCAGCAGGTCTGCGGACCCCATAATGTTTGAGGAATTGATATGGAGCAGGTCAGAGTGTATTCTTGAATGAAAGCAGTTTGCAGTGTGCCCCTAAAGGGGAAGAAACCACCTAAAGAATGCAGGAAATCTTTTGACCAGTAGAATTCTTCCATTTATGTTTGGCTGAGTTGACTGATCAATTATGGGATGACATGGTGTGGGAGAAAATAGATAAAAGTAAAGTTGTAACTAAGAATAAAGTCCTTTTATCTTCAGTGTAAGCTTTCTGATCTAACTGCTGCCTGAGTTGTCTCTGCCTCCTTGACTTTCACTGATTTACCTTTAACAAAGGGTGAACCCCACAATACTTTCACAAAACCCAGAAAATACTCTACTCTGCACTGGTGTGGCTTCACCGTGACTACTGTGTGCAGTTTTGGGCACCACAATATAAAAAAGACATTAAGCTGTTAGAGAGAATCCAAAGGAGGGCCACGAGCATGGTGAAGGGCCTTGAAGGGAAGTCATATGAGGAGCGGCTGAGGGCACTTGGTCTGTTCAGGCTGGAGAAGAGGAGACTGAGGGGAGACCTCACTGCAGTTACAACTTCCTCATGAGGGGAAGGGGAGGGGCAGGCACTGACCTCTTCTCTGTGGTGACCAGTGACAGAATCCAAGGGCATGGCCTGAAGTTGTGTCAGGGAAGTTTAGGTTGGATATTAGAAAAAGGTGGTTGGGCACTGGAACAGCTCCCCAGGGAAGTGGTCACAGCACCAAAACCTGACAGAGTTCAAGAAGCATTTGGTCAATGCTCCCAGGCACATGGTGTGATTTTTGGGGTGTCCTGTGCAGGGCCAGGAGTTGATCCTGATGGGTCCTCTCCAACTCAGCATATCCTATGATTCTATGAAAATTATGCAACACATCACCACAGGATTCTAGAGATATCAACAGTTAATACTGGGAGAAGAAAAACTGATTACAGGCTGAGCGGAAGACACTGAATGCATTACCTGATCTTTACTCTGTTCCTGTATTCATCTAAAATTTTGTCACTGGCCACTATCACAGACATGATGTGCACTTTTATTCCAAAATTTAATGCAATTTTTTATTGTATTAATGAGCCCTGCACAGATTATGCAGGAAACAGTATTTAAATACATTATTTACTTTTCTAATATTCAGAATTACTCACTTTTTTGCATTGTTTCGTCTACTTACGATTCCAGCAGTATTAATTAACTCAAAAATCAACCACTTTGTCCATTTATTTTGGCTGTGTAGGATATACTAAAAAGAAGACTCATAGTTAATTTTGGGGAGGATGCTTCAACAGGAGACAATGTAATGAGCGTAACTGATTCAGGAACTCAGTATGAAGATATAATTTTAGAAAAGCTCTCAATGAGAAGCGTGTAAGAAAGTACAAATATAGGTAACTTAATCCTTGTTTGTTGAGGTTTTATACATTTTTTTTTTTAGTTTAGCAACAGAACAGTCCTTATCAATAAATGTGATTGCTTTCCTGACTTCAACAATTGGTTCTCTAAGGCAAACTCACACATCAGATGTGATTGAGAGTATTTACATGTGTGTGATGGAGTGAAGGTTTAGTGAACCCCCTCTGCTTTGCAATAGGACACATCTGGTAACATTGGGTCTTATTCTAATCTGCACTAAGAAATTCAGAATACTTTCTAGTTTTTAGAATTTTTTTGAAGCATACCTTGAATCTCCAATGCCTTATTTGTATTCTTCATGTTGCTTTTTTGTTAAAAAGTCCTTGTAGAAAGCAAGTTTTAGGACACTGAATATATAATCCAATTCAATCAAAATGGTAAAGTTCTTTAGGTGTTATTAAATTACTATAATTACAAGTAATTATTACTTTAATCTATTTACATTTCTTACCAAAACAGCAACACTATGCACAGAACCCTTTTTATTTCCCCCACATGGACTGAAACACAAATATGAAGTAATTGAAATCAGGTAAGGAAGTGAAATATAAATAGTATGGCATTATTGATAGTGAAGTTCTGCTCACAATGAACTTCCATCATTCAATTTCATACTTATATGCTTTATATTGAAATAAAATGTGCTCAAGACTCAATTTCACA
Source organism: Hafferia zeledoni (assembly GCA_035583235.1). NCBI lineage: Eukaryota > Metazoa > Chordata > Aves > Passeriformes > Thamnophilidae > Hafferia > Hafferia zeledoni. Next base: position 100,093,976 of record JAWWEV010000083.1, read on the forward strand.
GTGACATTGAACTGTCTTCTGTCAAAATTCTATCAGATAGCAAATAAAATTCGGAGAAATATTTTTAAAGGCACTACATTTTTCAAGGCGAACACTTACTAAAACACTTTAAAAGCTGTCCCCACTTCAGGAACTGGCATTTCTAGAGAACAACCACATGGACTGTAGTTGTCAGGATAATTAAAAAAACAGCAAAAGGTAGGCAGGATATCACTGAATTCTGTTGTTTCTTCCTCATATTTTTCTAGTATGCAAACCTGTATTAGATTATAAAATTATTCTTTGTCCTAAGAAGTTCTATATATATTTTGCATTGACATCAGAACAAAGTAAAGCTACAACAGTATGGAAGACTGATGTAGAGATTATTAATATTTTACTATAGCCAAGGGTGCATAAGACTTTTTACCTGATTTACAAAGGGGTGGTTTATTATAATTTCTTTTAGGTGCCTTCTCTTTGTTCTAATTATCAACTTCCTGCTTCAAAGCAAATACTAACAGTATTCATTTCATTTTTATCATGCTCTTACATTCTCTGATAAAGGAAAAAAGAACGAACTTTTTAAAAAAATGCTGTGATGATGCTTGAATTTTGAAAACAGTGTCGCTTACACTGTAAGACCTAATTTTCCCCCTTTTCATCACTGTGACTTCCTTTTTTTTTTTCCACAGAGACTTCAGATGCACTTTCAGTGACACTAAAGCTAGTAAGGGGAGACCAAGAGGGCATCCCAATACTAGCAGGACGGGCTAGGAAGGGAGGAGAAAAGAATACAAGCAAAGGGATGGGAGGAAGGATTCCTTTAATTTACAGTTACAAGATTTTAACATAAAAAAGAGTGCAAACTTTTTAGATGAAGGTGGAGGCTCATGAAAATGGGTTTTGATTTTTACTAGCATAAACACAACCAGTTTTGATTTCTGTGGTATTAAACTTGCCTTATTACTTACTGCATATTAAGAACTTTAATGGTCTTTTTGCACTTTTTTGTTACTAGTAGGTTGGTTCATTAGCATCACAAGCAAAAAGAAAAGTTATTTGGCTACATCCCCATATCAGTGTTAGCTCACAGGTGAAGTATGGCATGACTTAAGAAACAGTGGATCAGAAAAGAGAAAGAGAATATGGAGGTGAATGGGAAACAAGGAGGAAAAGACAATGGAAAAGTAAAGTACAGCTGTGGTCAGACACAGCTCACCTACTTCTGCTGCTAAGTGTTCTTTCTCGAATTCAGGTATTACAGCACATGCTTTGAGATTTGCTTATAATAACATCATTAAAAACTCTGCTCATTTGCTTCTTAGTTTCTGCTTTGTATGAACTTCTACATGAGGTTATCTGAGTTTCTGCAAGCATGGGTTATAGCAAGAACACCTCAGGTCAAAGGAGGCATTGCACTGACAGAATTTCTTTGCTGATGCAGTGGCTGATGCAGAGGGGGAACACTGGTTACTGACTGTGCAAAAAAATGGAGCTATGTGGTGCATCAGACTAATGTAACAACATTTATTTCAAAGGAACTGACTCTTGTCTTAGCTCTCAGAGAAAGTTAATTTTGTGGTTACAGTTTAGTTCTTGCTTGTCCACCTAAGACGACCTCAATGCATTTTAGTATGATTGACAGGTTCTTCAGGGAAGGCTCTAGGCTATGGCAGCAAAAAGGAATTTGAGAAGCTTTGGCAGAACTCTGTATTGGAAAAGCTTCTGGCTCCACAATTTTTGGCTCAACTTAGTCACTGGTCTTGGTCTGCAGAAAAACGCACTCATACACTTAAAAAAAAAAATCCAACACCCTTCTGCCTCCTCAGTAGGAGAATAAAATAATAATGAGATGTGAGCAGAAATATTTTTTGTGATTTACCATCATCTAATTTTGACCATGGCCATCAATTTTATAAGTAATGAATTGGGCACTAAAATGTCCAATTCTACTCAGTTGAACTAAAGTGAAAAGCTACAAATTCTCTGAATTTGTTTCAAAATTTAAAGATTTTGGAATATGAATTTTGATTTGTGTTTTGATTCTTACAATCCCCAAATTAACTAAGAAAATAATGAATACAGTGTTTAATTGACCTATAGGTCCTCCTGAAGTGTAAGGGTATATAAGAAAAATACACAGAATATTACAACTTTTTCTTTCCCCCCAAATTAATTACAAGGTAAATGCTTACGAATCTGTTAATTTCACTAAAGACTTACTTACTTAAGTGGTAAGAACAGCCAGGTGGAACTACTTTCAGGATGTGGATCAAGGTGCCTCTTAGAATATGAGGGAGGCCAAAGTATAACAAATCCTTTACAAGCACAGGGAGGAATCCAGCAGCCCACCTACAATACTTGAAGGCCAAAAATTAGGGAGTGACAACAAACTGCTCTGTGCTTGTCCTCTGTCCTAGCTGACAGCTAGGCACCTGAGGGAGCTCTTATGGTGACAGCTGCAGGGACCTGGCACACCCGGAATCAGCTAAATCAGGGTATGGAGATGAGGGATGAAATGACTGCATTTCACCAAAAAATATCACTACAGTCTTTGACATAGGAGATCAGCAGTCAGGTCGACCTTCTGGTAGAAAAGGAAACTGACTTTTCATTGTTATGTGACTGAGCAGGAAATTCAGACAGGATCTCTTTCAACAGACAAATCCTGGATGAGGAGAGACTGAGAGAGCCATGGAGAAAGCTCACAGAGGATCTTAGTGCTGTTTTTAACGACCTAATGGGAGAGTACGGAGGAGACAGAGTTGGACTCCACGAACTGGGTGAAAGGACAAGATACTAGACCTAAGTCACAGTTCAGGATCTTAGTGTAAGTTTTTGTTACCATTGGGGTAGTCAAACAATGGAGCAGGTGTTCAGGGAGGAGGGATCTCAGCCTTGGGTAATACTCAAAACCCTGCTGTCCTGAGAAACTTGTTTTAGTTGAAGTCTGCTTTGATCAGGAGGTTAGAAAAGATCATCTCTAAAGGTCCCTTCTGATCCAAATTATTCTAGGATTCCCATTAAATGTTTTGAGAATAGGTTTTTTTCATAAAAAGGAAGACATGAGGATTTAAATCATTATGGATTTGAATACAATTCTCAATTGTGGCTTTTCTTTGAATAGTCCTACATGTGAGATTCAGTCAGAACCAATACAGGATAATACTAGCAAAATGTCAAACAGTCAAATAATTAAATATGATGATACAGATTCCTTCTAGTTAATTGTTTCATTTTATAATAATTATTTTCTACCTCATGTACTAAACCACCCATCTAACTTAAGGAGTAAAGCTTGTGTAAATATTTTTATCAATAAAGCTTTTTCATTAGAGAGATAGTTATATTCACATTGAACTGCTTAATGAGATTTCAAAAACTTTCAATGAAAAAAGACATTTTATGTTTTGATTATCTAAAATGGTATCGATAATAACATGCTTTTATTTAATGAAATGAAATATTCAATTTTCCATTACGTTTGACTTGTATTAATTTATGGTACATTAATTGTACATAAATGTAAAATGACATTGCATTACTTTACATGCTTTTATTATACTATTTCAATCTTATTGAAATTAAGTATTTGAAGACTCTGAGGAAATCCTTTTCTGAAATGTATGGTCACAGGAAAACTCCACACCTGACCTTTCCTTCTGCCTAAGGATAATTTTTCCTCCTCAATGAGAAATCTCATTCTTCTCACTAACTCTGTTTGAGCAACAGTAAATTAAAATCTACACTGAACCTACACTTTCTCTTTTGTTAGCATATATGCCATTTTACTTAGAATCATAGAATTATCAAGATCCTGCACATGGTACAAGAATACCCTACTCATAACATATTGTAAAATATGTATTTTGCATTTGACATTGCAATCCTTCCCCTTTGTCTCAAGAGCTTTTCTTTTTCCTTTTCCCCCCTTTCATATTACCCTATGATCTGAATAAAGAACTAAACAAACAACACTGGGGCCTACTCATGCAGAGGCAGTGGTGTGATGTGTAGTGCCAGACAACAGGAACATGAAAGCTTTTCACAGGAATACATCTATGACAGATTTTGAAATTCTCTTCCAGAAACTAATTATCATTTTAGAAAAGGCTGGCTAATGATGAAAGAAAACACCTTCTTATCCCATAGCTGTCAGTTTTAAGTAGAACCTCAAACTCCCAGGGATGGTGTGCACTATAGGTGCTCAGAATCCCTGTGCTTTCACAAACCAAGCCAAGAGGCAGTGTTAAACTAATGCCAATTTGCTCTGGGATGGTTTTGCCCACACCAAATTTTCACCATATTTTCAGAGGTGTTCTCACTCAGTGTGAGGAATTACAAGCTGTAAGGCAGAAGAGCCTATTCTGTGGTAGTCTCACATCCTCTCTTACCACTGTCCCTTGCCTTTGAGATTTGCTATGATATTCTAAGGTTTTTAAGCATGGCCAGGCAAATGTTTTTCTCTAAATCTGCCGCACCAGCAGTTCCTTCCACAAACAGAAAATCCCTACCCCCACAGTGTATCACTATCTGAGGCTCACCTGGGTACAGAACAGGTATCTTCTATGTGAAATATCTTGTTACTTTCACTATGGGGTTAGAAAGTTTGTCTTCCAAAGTTCCAGTGGAGGAAGCAGATTCCCAAACCTCTACAGTGCCTAACAAGTTAGTTCTAGTCTTGAATAGGCTCAAGTTAATAGAAAGCAATAGTAACTGTGACAGTTTTAAAAATGGGAAATATTTTTCCCTCAACGTATTTAGGTCTCTAGAAAGATATTTAGATCTCTCTCTCCCTGGGCAGAAATTAAGGCATTTGAGGGCCAACGGATGATCTGCTGGGTATAGATCAAAAGAAGCAAGCTTGTGACAGGCATGGTCCTGTGAGACCAGGCTGGAGGGGCTTTGAGCAAACTGATATAGTGAAAGGTGTCTCTGACCATGGCAGGGGCCTTTGAACTAGGTCTTTAAGAACCCTTCCAACACAAACCATTCTATGATTTGGCTTTATCAGTACAGTGTAAGGACATAAAATACAGTTAAAGTTCTCTGAAACATTCCTTAAAGAAATTATCTTTAGCTTATTTTCTCTTTAAATATATGGAAATTTAGTATATGCATTGTGTATATTATATACATACATGTACATATGTAAACATAATTTTAAATATATATAATTATGCATGCAGAACCAAAAGCAAAGGTTTTGATAGGCTTAATCTAAGACAATTTATTCACTGCCTTGCAGAATACAAAAGAGCAAAAGGCTTTTTGCTGATGAAAAGCTCTGTCGTGTTAGTACATAGGTTCTGGTAAACAGACAAGCATCCTGATGTAGCTCCTGTGTAAGCCCTGCAGTGGGAGGTAATTGGTTCCTGAGTGTATTGCCTTCTGAGAAAGGTAGAGTTCCTTGCTCAGGCTGTTTTTTGATCCACAGTTCTCACTTGAGTAGATAACTTTTGCCTCTTTGTATCCTAATACAGGCAGCAGCCTGTACAACGTATTTGCTAGTCCTGGTATGGAGCACTCACAAACTTGCACATGATTTTTTCCGCACTACCTACATTTCATCATGTGCCTTTCCCTCTTTCAAGACTTCTGTAGTATTCAGTACATATGAGCAGTTCAAAATATCCAAGAGCATAGTTTTAATCAGTCTTTTGGAGGAGTTTATCTTCTTTTTCTTCCACTAGAAGCAATCTGTCTCAACAGAAGTCACTGACTACAAGCTCAGATTAGACAATAGTCAGTCATGTAAGAAGGAAAATAATTTTTCCTAGGGGGCTGCTGAAATTGGGCCACCCCCTTTTTGGCGGATAGAATAACTAGTGGGATGCATGAAGATACACTTGGAGCACAGTGCTCTTGGTAGTGCACTAATGTAACAGTGCTCTGTGCTCACTGGTGGAAGGAAGGCACTGAACAATGGTTCTTTAGCAGCACGCAGCTTGTAAACCATTCAAGTGCTCTCCCAAGCCATGGGAACATCATTTAATTGGCAGTGGAGGCGTGGTGGCAGATGGACTGCTGGTAATCCAAAGACATGACTGGAGGAGGAAGTGAATCAGCTGAGACCTTGCGCGGCTGTTACTATTTGGTCAGTCTAAGATGCAGCTGCACGTTCAATCCAATTTTATCCCACACAGCAGAGCATGGCTTCTGGGAGAAACTGTCATCTGTTCCCTGTATAAACTGCTAATGAAGTTGTCCAGCCCCTAATTCTCTCCTAGCAGGTATGCGTGTTGGGTTCTTATGTGCTGCATTCAATGTCTCATAAGGAAGACGTTAATATGAGGCTTGTAAGACAAGGAAGGTTGATCCACTTTAGGAGCTCTTTATACCACACTGGAAAGGTCAGCTGATACAGCTACATACCATGGTGGGTTTAGGTAAGAGCATTTCAAATCCATAGATTTAGATCCCTTCATTTCTAATTCTGGTAAATGTGAACCTACTAACACCAAAGGCTTTTTAATTAAATGATGTGAGAAAGGTATCAAGGAAAGCTTCTGTAAATCTTTCTAATACAGTTTCATCTGAAAAATTAAATCAGTTTTATAGCCACAATAATTTTAACATTTGAAAAGAATTTTAATTAATGATTGCATATTATATGGGATTTTCACTCAGAGCTTTGCCACCTACAAGCAGAAGAATAATCCAAAGACTGAGAAATCAAAATTTTTGCATGTAACCACGTTACCTTTATGTCTACACCTCTGTCGCAGAAACACACACACAAACCCAAAGAATGCCTTGTACTTCTCCTCAATTCTAAATTCTATGAAAACACACTTTTAAAGACAGAAAGATATCTTTTATCCTTGGAAAAAGAAAAATCTGAAACTTCTAAACCAAGCTTGCACAGTGAAGTTCTTTTCGAACAGAGTAAAAGCTATAAATTATGTCATAGTCCTTCCCCTGATTAAATGATCCATTACAAGAACATTATATGTATTAAAATGAGCTGCTAGGCACTGTTGTGCTGCTCTTCAAAAGGCAACAATCTCAAACAACTAAAACACTACTGCATCATTAAAAATACCAGTCAGTTAGAATTTGCAAGCTTACCAGTAATGATAGCTGCTGTTTTTATAGTTCAAATACATTGAAATATTACAGTTTAAGGTAGTGATGTAATACAGTAAGCATACTGAGATTTATAGAGATACACAGACTTGCCTGAAGGGAGGTGGCAACAAGGCCAGAAACAGAACTAACAGGCTTTTGTGTTAAAAATAGCAAAGTATTCCCTTGCAATAATAACAGATGATGGTGATTTCTAAAACGTAATGTGTTAGTGCTAAAATTAACCCTTCAACTCACCATTTACAAAGAAAGGATATAAACTGTGAGAGCTGTGAAATGTTTGCTCTTTATTAAAAAAACCCCACCAAACCCACAACATAATTTGATACCAAAGAGACCAGAATCTCTGTAGAAAAACTTAAAATTTGAGTTCCACCAAAATGATTCTGCACCCATGAAGAATGTAATGGTTAATAATATCCTTTCTATGAGTTTATTGAATAATACAGCCACCTCAGAATTCTCTGTTAAAGCTCTATATGGTTTGGGAGATGGTACTTAGGAGGGAGTGTTTTAATGCCTGTAATAAGTGCAGGTTAGGTCAAGAGACAGGTCTGGGTAGAAATGAGCAGAAATTAGAAGAGTTCAGCAGGAGATTAAATTGCAAGACTATACTACCAATCAATAACATTTGGGAATATGTGGATATTTAATCCTCCTAGAGAATCTGCCAAAACTTTTTTCTGCACTTAAAAAAAAAAAAAAGTGTGTAGGAATGCTTCTAGAATAATACAGTACTTATTGTGGAACAGGTTCTTTCTAAGTTTTGGTGTAAGTGTTGGTATATTTTCTAACGAAATAGGATAAGCAATTAATACTACATTCATTATGGCTATTTAACTATATGAAAGCACCTGAGCGTATCTATAGTGTTGTGACTGTTTTCTAAACATGAAAAAATACTAATGCACAACTGCAAGTATATCCCATTCATAAACTAGATCATAGCAATTTTTCTTTAACATACCATTTGATTCAAATTATAACTACTTTAGGATCAGATGTCAAACAAGTGTTTTGACTAGATTGACATTTCCTAGCTTATCTAGACAACTTGTTAAAAAGGAGTGTCTTTTAAAGGAAATTGCAAGACTCCTTAAAGTTGACTTCAGTGGAGAGTTGAGTGAATGAGGAATGCAGAACAGCACATTCCACTCCTGCCCTTGGAGAAAGGAGTGCTCTTTCAAGGAGCTAACAGGCTTCCATTTGCTAACTTTTACTGGCGTAAGATCAAATTTAAAAGCAGGATCTCTGGCATATCCATTAAACTCAGTCACTTAGTAAACTTAGTAATGGAATCCTCTTGGTGAAAAGATGACCTAAGTGCTGCACCAGGGATACTTACAAGAGCATTACAGCATTTAAAAATTACACCCCAACCAAGGAGAATGCCATTCCATGCAAGTCACTGCATGGAGCAACATTACCCTCCTCCGAGACGCAATTTTTAACAGTCATTAGTAATCGTTAAGCTTACAAGGAATGGATAAAAAACAGTGATAGTTTCTTCAACAGCAAGGAAATAAGAAACTTGAAAACATGAGTGGACATCTGTGCGATTCATCAGGGACACATGTTTACTGTTTAAATGTTTTCTTCCTTTAAAACACTGCAACACTATAACTGTAACTAAGTAAGAGGGGGCAATGACATTCTAATAATATTTTGACATAGGTGAATTGCAGGTGAGGGAGACTCTGGCTTACTTTAGATGAGAAGTTATGGTAACAAGAAGCTAGATAGACAGAGTTTTACCAAAATCCAGACACAGAAATACAGGCTGAAGGAGATACTGGGCACCTGGATCAGCCACTTGGGACATAAGCTTGGGTAGAATTTTAAATGGAAGTAAAGCAGTATTTCCTCTACTATAACAGCTGATTTCAGAAATTAGGTAAAGTTTATGAATTATTGTCATGTGCAGGTAAACTGAAAAAACGGTTTACTCTGCCAGAGACAGATAGAAGTGTTTGCATAATTTGGAAAATCTGTTTTACATGTCACAATAGCCTGCAGATAGGAATGCATTAATATTGTGTCCTGCATCTGATAAGGACAACTTATCTCCCCTCTGCAGTCCCAGCCTGAGTTGCCTCTGTCAATTCTTATTTTTTTTGTTCCCCTCTATGATCTATGAAGTTCATGTTCCTCCACAATATGAGACTCTAATGCTATTTTTTCACTTTACTAATATTGCTCCTTTCACCTGAGGAGTTTTTAAATATTTCATGGAGTTTTACTAATTAAAACGTACATCACCTTCTACGAAATATGCATGGTAAGGGGACAGACAAAAACCACTTCACTCATTAGTAACATGGATCTTGGAAGGAAGTTAGCAGTATGCTGACAGCAGCGTTAGTCTTTACAGAGAAGATGGAGAAGACTATTGCACTCAGTCGACAGATGAAAGGATTTCACTAGGATGAATGCTATTACCTAAATGGAGGGTTGGTCCAGAAAATGGGAGCTTTGCATTTTCAAACAACTTTATTTATGAGCAGTAAAACTAATGGATTCAAGCCTTCTACTACGAATTAATGTCCTGTGTTCCTTAAGTATTGTGTTTCCAGATCTCCTCTTGACACCCAGCACCTGCTCCCCAGCATTTCTCCACTACCCTCTCCTATTTGTATAATGAACTAAAAGTTAGCACTAATTGCTGAACAGCAACAAGGCTAAAAAAAGGATGAAATTTTAAGCATCCAAATATCTGTAAATTCCTGATTTAAGATCATCCAACGGATGTTCAGAGCGTCCCTCAGCACTACACTGGGACAATGATCCAAAACAAACTTGTGGATTTTTGAAGAGAAGTTTATAACTTCATCTTGATTCAGGATTGTCTCTAAAAGTACTGAGCTCCAAGCAATCACATGATGACAAGGGTTATGGCAGTTATGGACTGCTCTCAGTGACAGATTGGGAGCTAATCGTATCTTGCTGTATTTGTTATTTTATCCCCTCCATCTAATGCCCCTCTCTTAAATTATCTTACCCACTTTTTCTGTCTAGTGTTTTGGATTTCGGGTTCAGCAGAGGTAAGACCTTCACTGATTAGGTATTTGAACAGCTAGTGTGAAAGTGTGACACAGAATAGCTTGAGTGAGGTATTTAGATATTTTTTTAATGGCAATTTTAAATTAAATAACAACAGGAAAAAACCCCACAGTATAATATTAGGTAATCGCAGTGCCCTCTGGAAGTCCCCCACTGTCTTAAAATGGGAACCAGGATAGTAATATATTGTATTATATTTATTTATTTAGTATTTAAATTAGAGGGAAATAATCTAACTCTACTAACTCTAATAGGACATAAGCTGGTACACAAAAATAAACACGTTTTACATTTTCCTAGTCAAGAGCACACTAATACATTAGCTCTTAACTGCTAAAAGTAATTCAGGTCTAGAAGTGTTTTTGGGCACAGAGAGATAGGCAGACACATACATAATATTTTTATTTTGGCACTGATCACAACACTTTAACTGCCAAATAAATTGCAATGACTGGCTTAGGTGCACATGCCATACTAGTGCTTCCCTGCTACTAAACCAGGTCCTAAAAATAATCAGACAGAGTAACTACTTTGCATGCATAGCCACATCTGAAATATTTTGATTCGGTTCTTGGAATTAATTCATTTTGTTATTTTCAAGTACAGCCAATACCACACAAGTTGAGTTATTAAGTAGCAGGAGGTAAAAATAAAGTGAAAGAAACTCCTCAGTTTCTTCTTCACTGTGTGCTCTCATTCCACTGTCTTTCTATTGGTTCCATAAAGAAAAAGAAGGGATGCAATGGTTAATCTATTGTTTATTCAAAACCACCAACAGAAGTTAATAGACAGTTATAAACTAATTGAGTGCATCTGTAGTGCTATCTCCTCATTCATCTAACTTATTCGATTTAGCTCTGTTAGTGTTCCATATGGTACAGTGCCCCTGCTGCTAGGAATAGTCATTCATTGCAAAAAAACCCCCTGTAACAACGGGAAGCTAATAGTTTAACTGTTCCTCTAAATTTGTTTGACAAAACTGACATTTAGTACGCCACATCACGTTGTCAGTAATCTGCAATTTACCCTTAGGCAGGCAGTGGATGCTCATTTTATTTACCTCTGGTAGTTAAAAGCATAATTAATATTCCACTCTGAAACAAAGATTAGAGATTTGACAAACATTGCGATTTAAATTCTCCATTATAGCAAACATTAAAATCAGCCATCTTTCACACACCCCACTGCATAAAGGACACGTGTAGCTGTAATTTAACTTTTTAGTTTTTAATACCACAAACTAATTTCTGCTGTCAGTTTAATGAGGTGGAAAACACAAATCTTGGTGCACTCTGTGCACACAGGCTGGGACAGTTACATTGCAGAAAGCTTGGATCATTTTGCTTCACAACGTTTCACTCAAAATCCCCAAATTATTGGGAGTCTAAAAAAAGAAAAGGTCATAAAGACTTTGTTTAACAAAGGACTTCAACAAGTACTTCAGGAACAAAAATAGTGTAACACCACAGCAGTTTTGCTGTAGGATTGCTGAAAAACTTCCAACAATCACAGTCTGGGCTATAACTTTGCATGAGCACCACCCGCAGCATGAAGGAAAACTCCAAGGATTGCATAAGGAAAGCGTGCTTCCCTCCTCAGTGTCTGACCTCCTTCCCCCTGCTTCCCTCAGCCGAGGTTAGGCACTCATTGAAATCACTTAATCATGAGCTTAAGGCAGAAGCAGTTTGCAGTGATTCCTGCCCTGGGTCAGCTGCCAAGCTGGAGGCAGGGGGCCAGGCAAGGGCTTGGCATTGTCTCTGCCCCCTTCCCAGTACCTTTGAGGCCAGGCTGGCATTCTCCTCCTCCTCATGCTCCTTCAGCCTTCACTCCATGGCCACAGATTTTACATGTACAGCAAAGGCAAACCCAATTGCAGTGCTTTCTGTTCACAGTAGCTGTGCTCTGTGTACGAGTCCCATAGCAGGCTGCTCAGTGGTGCCTGCGGAACAACTGATTTATCTGTGCCAGACTCTGGGACAACAGGGTATATTATCAGACTGGCAAAGTAGGGGGAGCTCTCAGAGAAATAAATGACTGCAGTTTTTAACTCATGCTAATTTCAATTGAAATTCTAGCTCCATAAATTCTGTGTGACTGATTAAAATTATTAACATGTACAACACCTTTAGGCAACCATGCTGGCTCATTAAACATGGAAGCCTAGAATTATCTCCACTGTAACAAATGTGTGTGCAAATGTGTGCGTTTTGGAGACATAAATCTGGAATTTTTAATTCTTTTTGAGGAGATTTTCTTCACAGAAGCACTGATTATGCAAAATAAATAAAAAAAAGACAGTATAAACTCAACAAAGAGGCTGCTGTTACTCTCTTCTCAATCCATTCTATGTAGTAACCCACTGACTCCTGACTTCTTCACAAGACTTCATTAGTCACTGCCAGCTTCAATCTGCTTCAGTTATTTTGCATTCAGCTCCCAAAGGAAAAGTACTCTCTCCCACTGATCACAGGCTAAACTAAAGATGAACTGGCTCATTTTATAACACATCAAGCTAACATGTCCTGAATCACACTAGCATCACAAACCAGGAAAGAAATCTCTGAATGTATCTAACCCTGTCACGGTACTAAATAAGAGATGCACATTTCCAAAATGGTGCCTCCAAAGCAAGAATTCAAGTTTTAGATACAGAGGTTAGTATTATTTCTCTCCTAAACGTTATAATGAATGCCTGCATGTAAAAAAAAAAATATCTTAATAGTAGTATTATTATACATTGGTAGAGTGTTGTTGATGTACAGTCACATTCTGTGAATAAATTATTTGAATGAGCAAACACTTGAAAAGGTTATAGCAATTGAATGGAAATTATTTAGATTTTTATTTTATTCAAAATGAGATGCAGGTTATGAGGATGCATAAATCAGGTGATAAGCATCAGAGCCACAAAGGTCAGAATTGCAGCTGTTGGTAAAGGGAACCTCGTTAATCATAATGTAACAACTGCCATGTTGGATTAGACCTGAGCCCAACTGGTCTTATGTCTCCATGAAGTTCTGGAAGTTTTAGGGAAAGTACAAGAGATACCATGGAACGCAGATGTGGCAAAAACTGTTTCCAATCCCCTAATGGCAAGAGATTGCTCTAGATTCTGAAACATCAAACTTTAGATGCCTTCCAAAATGCTTTTTTAGCAATATTTACTCCTGAATTTTAACCATTTTACCTCCGCATATTCTTCAAATCCAGAGAGATGCCCAGTTAACCTTTGAATCTCACTATAATCTTCGTTAAAGCAGCACCTGGTGGCTACCAGCTTCATAGTGTAAAAGCTTTCCCTTCTATTTTAAATGCAAATTAATTAAAAAACTGTTCCCTTTATGATTGTATTAGCGGACTTATGGAGAATTAAAATTTCAGGTGTGATCTACAATTTATTAATTTGTTTACTTTTACTGTGTCTATTTTTATGTTTTTCCTTGAATGGTCAATGCCCAGTGTTTCAGTCCCTGCTCATGTAGTTTCTTCTGTGCTTGACTTTGAAATTTCTCTCCCCCTTCCATATTTTTTTTTTGATGAAGACTGATCCAATTAAGAGCGTTGTAGGAGTTGTACAACTCTAATGCTCATTTGCCCCTTCTAGGTTGAATTCTCTCACTACTTTATTCTAAACGGATTTCATCCAGTTTATTATGAGACTGATTGCAACACACATGTTTCACAAGCCACCTGAAAGCCTTTTGTGTTTCTAAGCTGGCCTAACAACAAATGCTGGATTTTTGTAAGAGCAAATTGAGAAAGAAACTTGCATGACAGGAAAATTTATTTCTTTCCAAATTCTAAGCAGCAATTCTTGATTCAACACTGTTAACTTTTCCACTTCCAGGTAAATGGAAAGACAAGATGGCCTTCAAGGAAAATCAGAGAGACACGAGCACATTCTGATAACCCTCACATGTAATTAGTGTGCTCCATTGGCTCAGCATTACCATAACAAGAGGAGGGATGGACTTCTTCCCTTGGGAGTGTCTAGAATGACATAAAATCCATTCAATTCTCAGGACACCAAATTTTCCATAGACGGGAAAATGGGAAAGCCTGACTTTCATTTGAAAAGCTAATAAACATACAGGGGAAGTGTCAGGGGCTTATAAAATCTAGTTTATACCTGTGGTGGACATGGAGATCGCAAAGTTTGCTGTAAACTATTCAGAGCTGCTTTTGTCTGTTTGCCATCTTGGCCCCTAGAGTCAGCCTAGCACACTCCAAATACAAAAACTACCAAGGTTCTCATTAGAGTCTTTGGGATTTTGTTGCAAGGTTTGCTCTGTGCATCATAAAAATCACCTGAAATTATCTGGGCTCTGCACAGCCCTCCCTCTCCAAAAACTTCCTCCCTCTGATCTTGCTACAAAAAGCTAGAAAAACCAACATAGGTTTTTTTACTTGGTCAGGACTTTAATGTAGCTTCATGAGAAAAAGAGAAGAAATAAACCACATGGGGTGCACTTGTTTTTTCCCTTGCCCTAATTTTAAGAGAGAAATTAAACATACAACAATTGCTGTGGCAATGGGACAGCAATAATTAAATCCTTGCCATTTTCATGGTCTTCTAAGCGACATGCTCTAATCGAGAGACCTTTAACTTCTGTGAGAACAGTCTTCAGAAGAGACAAAGGCATCCAGTTTGAAGGTTCTGCTTGAAATGCTCCAATACTTGAATGATGTTGAAGGTTTGTTTCAACATTTGAGTTCTAAATGCTGAGATGAAATTTAAGAACAGTCTGGTGGATTCTAACTAACACAAATTTCTGGGATTTTTTTTTTCTAATTTAAACAGCACAACAAAAGCATGTCTTATTTCCTGAGTCATTCAAGAAGCTCTTGACTGTACCTGTGCCACTCCTTAGAGGTACAATTGCCAGAATACACAGGAGTTCAAAAAATTACAGAATTCTTAGTGATAGTGTCTTTTCAGCCTTATCTGGGGGAATCTACCATCAAAACATTCAGCTTACTTTCTAAATGTGAGACATTGCAAATGTTTTGATAAAACTGACAGAACTAACATAGATTTCTAATCTTTTGCCATAAAGCTTCTTCCCAAAGCAAAGAAATGCAATTTTCTCAACATGCAAAATGTCACCTAATATAAACTCCACTTAGGAAACTGAAGTTCATTATACACCTAAAATGAGACTCTATCATATTATACAGAGTATAATATGCCAACATTATGTCCACAGATGACTAGTTAGGCAATTAAATATGAAAGCTAACTGAATAAACAGAGGTATTTTTGGCAGTCTAGATCACAGCTAAAAATGTCTTTTATTCTGATCTGTCAAATTATTTTCATATGTATGTATAATACAGATAAGTGTACATGCATCTTTCTGCATTACCAGACTAATGGTACAGGGCAATACAATGCAACATGACAGTCTGTATTTCTGTTATATAACCTCTTGAACAACCTTTTCCAACTATAAACTCACATTATATGCAAATAGACAATTAACTGACTTTACCATTATATTAATTTGATGATGCTTAGGGCTTCTTTTTAAAATCTTTCACTGTGAACTAATTCATTCCACAAACTTAAATGTGCTCTAGGACATTACTGTATTGTAAACTGGTTTTTTTTCCCTTCACAGAAGTCTATCAAAATTTTTTGAATCTGCTCTGCCATTGACATTTGGGGATAATGAGTGAAAATCTTGCACTGGTAACTATGTGAGGGGGAGCTATGTGTGTAAACGCTCAACACATCCTGAGAGCCTGTACCTCACATCTTTTATAACAACATTTGCTGTTGTAATAGCTGTAGATTCCTGAACTTTCCTTACAATACTAAATTATTCATTCAGCCCACTTATCAATTCTTTTAAGAGTTCTTAGGAATTGAACAAAACTCTCCACATGTTCTCTCATATTCCTTTTAGAATATATGATTTACTAATCCAAAGTACTGGTGTGAAATGCACAGACAGCTCTGAAGGAAGTGTTTACATTCCAGAAAGGCTAATTTAGGCATTTATGACTGCAACAGATAAGTCAAAAGTACTTATTTATTGTTAAGAAATGTTGGAAACCCTATGATTTAATTGGTTATATCAATATATCATAGAATGGCAGAATCACAGCCATGGTATTATTTTAACATTTTACAGTGGATTTGTGTCAGTATAAATATTAACAAAAAAAATCCTGATTTATTGTGAATGTGAAATTGTACTGTATATCAGTTCACTGCTTTATCCCAAGAAGAGTGTGAATTGAAGCTGTGCTGACTGGATTGGTCACAGATTTTCAGTAGAGAGTGACACAGATAAAGTTCTTCATCAGAGGCTGCTTCTAATGTAAACAGCTTTTTTTTTTTTTTTTTTAAATCTCTAGGTGTGCCTGAAGTTCCTGGGATTCTGCAGTTTTCTAAGGTACTTGGCAGCAAATTAAAAGCTGGAAAATTTGCAAAAAGCTCCTGCCAGTAAAGTCCTACTCATGCATGCTGTGTTTAGGTTGTGTATACACTGTGTGAATGTTTGTATGGATGAATCATTAGGCAGATAAAGCTAATTGAACAGTCTAGAACCGCAGTGCTGAAAAAATTAATTTTGCTCGTTTCAGATAGCATCAAAATGTATCTCCTTGATAAATGACTATGACTGTGATGGTTTGGTATACAAGGCTCTTGCCAGATTTCAGTGTTTAATGGTTGTTTTTTCTGTTCTGTGAATACTACAGCACTCTCAGCATTTGAGAACATGCATTGCATTCCACTGGTTGAGTCAAGAGACTTGTCCCCATAACCCAGCAATAGGGCACCATTCTGGGGTTCCAAGTTCTAGGGCTCCCAGTGTAGGAAGGAGGTTTAAAGTGAGTCCAGAGGATGCCACAAAAATGATCAGAGGGTTGGAGCATCTCTCCTATATGGCTAGGTTGGGAGAGTTGGGATTGTTTAGCTCTGAGAAGAAAAGGCTCCAGGGAGACATAGTAGTCTTCCAGTATCTAAAGGGGGTCTGTAAGGGGAAATGTAGAGGGCATGCAGTGATAAGACAAGGGATAATGGCTTCAAATTGGAAGAAGGTAGGTTTAGATTACATGTTAGGAAGAAATTCTTCACTGTAAGGGTGGTGAAGGACTGGAAAAGGTTGCCCAGAGAAGCTATGGATGCCCCATCCCTGGAAGGGTTCAAGGTCAGGCTGGATGTGGCTCTGAGCAACCTGGTCTGGTCTAGTGAAAAGTGTCCCTGCCCAAGGAGTTGGAACTAGATGATCTTTAAGGTTCCTTCCAACCCAAACCATTCTATGATTCTATGATTTTACTCTTTTGGCTAGACCACTTATGTAATTGACAAGCAAATTCAAAAACCTCTCAGTATTTAACTTGGCAGTATTTGGGTCAGTAACAGCAGAGAAGCCACTTCATAAAAGCAGCAGTGAAGTCACAAGCAGTACAGGTACAAGCAAGCTCAGAAATAAGATGTCTTTGGAAGTTATCATATAATCTTTTTGAATACGGCAACTATCTCCATTACTAGACCTGAGCATTACAGATCACAAAGAACTGAGGGAATTCAAAGGAATAAAAGTAACTTAGGATTAAAGAAAGTTGAAAAGAATAAATCAGCATACATGGAATAATAGGCTGAAGATGATGTATAGATATGGAACTTCCAATCCAATCACTGCTCTGCATCAGGTGCAAATTCAACTTTAGTTAAGTTTTAAGTGAAATGCAGAAGACTGACCTTTTTAACCACAACCCGTTCCACTAAGCACACTTTCCTGATGCAGACACCAGGCTGAAAGACATCTCCTTGCATCCCTGAATCTTTCTCTCCCTCCTTTTTCTCCTCCTCCACACCAACCCCCACCCCAAAAAACTGTTACTGACATCAAGGTATGCTTGTCCCTTTTTTCCACCGTTTCGTAGTCTGTAAGCAGCCATTGTGCTTTCAAAACTAATCTTCTTTCTATTTATATATCAATAAAAACGAAAGCCAAGACTGCAGCATTTCACTAAACAACTTCAGGGATTTGAAAAGAAAACAAGCCTATTTCACTTCAAAATGTCAAGATTCAATTCACCCTAGCATGCTATTCAGCACACACAAAGACGGGATAAAATATATCCCAAAGTGTAGTGAGTGACTACCAATCAAAAAATGTCACATTTATGTGGAGAGCTATTGATAAACCTGGGGAAAGAACAGAAAGAAGTGGGAACTAACAACAACAATTATACATGTATACAATCCTGAGAGGGGGAGAAAATCCATGATAATTAAGACTGCAATCTGTGTATGTAGAATAAATATTAACTGATACTAAAGAACACAAATGAGTTCACCACTGTCTCTGTTAGCAACCACAATACAGTGATAGCATCTGTCTGTGTTCTGTTACTACGAAAATGGCAATGGTAGTTTAAGTAAGTAGAGAGACTGAACATTTTTCAAGGTTTTTTTCGCCCTCTTCTGTCTTGGAAAAGTGCCTCTATTCTAAGGAGATAACTGCAAAATAATCTAAGGAGGACACTTTCAACTTCAATGCCAGCCACTAGAATTCCTGTGTCTTTTTTTCTCCCATTTTCTTGACATTATGTTTACTAAGAATAAATTTATAGACATAAGCCAAGAAAGAGTACATCACTCCTAGATATAAAATGAAGGCTGATCTTGAAAGCATAGTTTTGAACAGCCTGCAAGGAACTAAATATTGGAGAATTGTCTTTCAGCTATTAAAGGTATGCTCTACATAATTTGCAATATTTAATTAGTTGCTTATTTATCACAATAAAAATGCTACCAAAACCTTCTACTGCGTTAATACAAAGATATTTTGATTGCACAATGTGTTTTCAGTACATATACTGTACCACTCAGGGATTTATTCTATTCTTGTTTGCATTGTGTTGTAATGACTCCAGGCAGTTCAAAGGAGTAATTTAAATACTGCAAAGCACAGAGAGATGCATGACTATTTTCTGCTGTCAAGGTATCTCCCTTTAACTTAGCTTTAGATTAGCACAAGACTGTATGTACAGCCAGGAGAAACAGAAGAGACTGTGTGAAGGAAGACTGCATGTCAGCTAAATTAACAAAGATGGAATCAGAGCAACTTGCTTCAATGAACCAGTTATGCCTTATTCTCCTCATCAGTGTGAAACCTTCTTGTCCAAGTAAAGATCTAGGACTGCAGGAACAGTGATTATAACCTCTGAGAACCCAGGAAACAAAGCACAACACTGCTAGCCAGCATACCATGATACCTCTTCATCACCTAGCTGGCAATTAATATGCATACTATGCATGCTAAAACGCATTCACCATAAGACTGTGTACTTTCTACTATTAAACTCCACCATGGACTCTCAGTATTTTGTCCTCACGGAATCCAGCTCACCCTCATTTCCCTTTCCTCCAATGTATTTATAATGCTTGCTAACTCATTATTAAACTTCACTAGCACATTTCTGTGACACTTTTTTTTGTGACACGATGAGTAACGGCAAAATCAGAAAAGATCAGTCTTTAGACTGACACTGAAGAGGCTATGTTAAAAAGGAGGTTTTGCCACTAATATAACCAAGCATTGCCATCTCTCCTTTCATGACTCTGGGTGCTTCCATTTCTGTAGTTAAGTGCCATTCTGTCTAGTTTAAGTAATACACATCCAAATGGCACTGCACCTGTTGTCTTACTGAATACCAGACAGACCAACCAAGTACATTCCTGCTGTGAAGAAGATCATTTACACTATTACACAAAAATATTCTATTAACCTAGCATGACCTGCCCTGGTAAATCTACTTTCATATGATTTACCTTTAATCTCATAACCAAATTATTTTATTAAAAAAATGTTCTAAAGTCTTGAATAAAAGCAGGATTATCTGAGACAATAATTGCCCATGTAGTTTTTTCTTGAAGACAGGGACCACATTAATTATTTTCCACTCATACAGTACTACTCTGACTCAACAGCTCTATTAAAAACTTCTGCTAGTGGACCTGTCAACTTCATCTGACACTTCTCTTGGAATGTGAGAAGGTGCATTATTTGCTTCCTCAAGCTTGGGCCATCAGGAGTTTTGCTTCCACTATACGGAAGTAATTTCCATTTCTATACCTTTATTCATGTCAGTCATTCTTCCTACCAGCATTTATCCCCATGTTAACTATGATCATAACATATAAACACAGTCTTTGTTCAAGAAATCCTTTTCAGCATGGAGACCAGGAAGAAACAGCGTGAGAAACATAAATGGCAAACAGAGAACAGGTGTTAGATTGAATGGCTCAAATCTTTGAATACTGACATCTTTGATGATTCATTTGGTAAGTTATGTAATAACTGAACCTTATGGTAATAACCTTAACTCACAGCTAAAGGAAATAATTTTAAGAATACTAATTGTGTTGATTCTGTGGTTTCAATCACCCCTGTGTCTGAGTACGGCTGAGAAGCAAAGAAAATGTATTTCTACTGGTGCTCTGATGGGAAGTATCACATTGCTCTGTTCCACAGAGGCACAGAAAGTCTGACTTGGCCCAGGATGTGCAGAAATATTTTGACAGTGACAGAAATTTTAACACAGCCTTGGGATCCAATTAGGAAATAATCTTTCCTTCCTATTCTAAGTCCTATAATTTAGCAGAGGTTACACAGTTACTTCTATTATCAAGGATTTCTGGTAAAAGCTGAGAGTACATGAAATGAAAATGACTGAGAAGGTAAAAAATCTGGGCATGTTATTTATCACCTATTATTACAAGCCATCAATAGGATGCAGGCTTAAATAAGGAAATACCGTTCTCAGGTGTAACGGGACAGACACTTCCAGAGACACAGAAGTATTTATGTCAGAGTTCCCAGGGTACGAGGCACCAGCAGTACCTTATCTAGACTCCTCCAGATTGAAAAAAAAACAAACCCAAATCCAGAACTCAAATTGTATCAGATATGAAGCAGGGGTTCTGGGTTATCTAGAATGGAGACTTTATTTAACAGAGAAGAATTTTCAAAAAGCATACAATGAGGAAATGAGTTCCACATAGGACACATACAGAAAAGTAAACAGACACATGAAGACCATGTGAGGGTAGGAGGAACTATATGTCTGCCTTTGACAACTAATAGCTTGGTGATAAAGAGAACCACACAAATTAGAGGACAATCCTGGCACAAAATAAAAATAAATGTCTATAAAGTGTATGTGCTGGAAGGAGTCAAATACAGACCAATATAGTCAATGTCTGGACCAACCTTCAAGACAGAGAAAGCTCCTCAGTAAGTGTAACTTTATGAAAGCAATTTTATTACATCATTACTGAGAAAGTGATTAGTTTTGATAAGCCTTCTAGTCTGAGGCTCCTACATTCTCAGAAATTTATGTGCTGTGATAATCAAAATAGCAAGAGCAAAACTTTCATGCATGACATTATGCACAAGGTTTTTGATTGATTTATGCAACTTGGCAAAGTAAGATAACCATATCAAGACAGAAGGTGCAACTGTCTGTACACACAACTTTTGTGGCTGGATAAATTGTATATTTATCTGCTGGAACTTCAGCGGGGACCAGTATCTGGCTATTAAGAAACCATGATCATCTGATGTATTTTAACTAAGTTTTTACACTATTACAAGTCATTTTCTTGACATATCAGTAAGAAAAAGACCACCCAAGATGGGCCAAACCTTGCTACTCCATAACTAATAAAAAGGCAGTCAATAAAAGTACAAAGAAAGTAGAATACAGATAACATACTAAACCTTTAGCTTGTGACTTAGATTTCACTCATTATCAATGATTTTTACAACTAAATTAAATAAAATGTAGAAACTAAGTGAAGAGTGTTTGGGTTAAATGGAGCTGCCCATCTTGATTAATGGAGTAGCCTTTACGAAGCAAGGGCAGATGCTACAGATGCTTTGCTCTGTACTTGCCTTGTCTGATTTATTCCAAACAGAAGACTTGTACTAAGAAGTTAGTGAGTACAACCCTCTGTGAAAGATTTCAGCAGAAACATGGGTGATCTGTAGGCAGACATGAGTGCTAAAGAAAGCAGCAGACATAAACAAGGTACGCATCAAGAAATGCTGATCACATGTAAAGCTTCAATTCAGTTCAGTTTCCTGCATAAGGAGTACATGAACAGACATGTTATGAAGCCCTGAATCTCATAATTGGCTAGCCTGAAAGGGCAGGAAAAGTCAGTCTCTATTCTTAGAATGGATCATACTGTATCACATTAGACTATGATATAGTATATTATTAATTAACAGAAAAATCTTCCTCCTCCATTAAGTGTGTAAGGCTGAGGATTGCAGATTTACAGTGACAACTTTTACAATGAGATTTTTACTGAGAATTTCACACCTGCAGCTCTCTTGCACTGCTTTGGCCTGGGATAGCCTGTGAAGGAAGTTTGGTGATTTAATAATTCAGTAAACCAAAACCCAAAACTGAATTCAGCTATGAATGAAAAGAGTGAAGCTCAACAATGTGCTTCCTAAAGCTGAGGCTTTGGTGCTTGGTTCAACTTACAGAGTGTTGTGCCTATATTGAAGGGCTAAAGTGGATTTGAGATGTATACAGAAATGTGATTTAGGCCTTTCGTGATGAAGCTGGCTAATTTTTCCCAGGAATCAAGGAGGTTCAGAAAAAGATGGATCCCTATTCTTTAACTTTAATTAGTACTTAGCTACACCATTTTTTCTTCTTGCTCCTCAGGAGTAGAAAGAGAGGATATTGGAAACAGAACAGAATTGTATTTCCATTGCCTTTGCAGCGGACAAAGAGAATCACAGCTCAGGCTGGTCATAAAGGCATTACCTCTGTGATATCTCATTTAGAACAGTTGAATCAATACATTCTGGATGTATTCTTCTGTTTTCACAGTGGAAGACAGACATAAAATTGACTTAACTGGGTAGTTAAGTCCAGTTAATGGCTGGTTTGAATCTCTAAGGTATCGCAAAGCAGTTGGAGTGTTCTAGTGAATCTGGCCTTTGCAGTTTTATTTTGTCTTTAATAGCAACATTCTAATGAGGTTCTGCTCTGTTTAAAGTATATTTGTTTTTAACCTCAAGTCTATCTTTAAGTATTTTGGGATAAATTTATGATGTTGAACTGGATTTTGTGATTTAAAACAAAAACCTCAAATAAAATGAGATTTCTTTTATGAAACGTTTTCTCCCACCCATAAAACTCCACAGTTCATAATTTATATATAGTTCATATGCACACAACGTATCTTACTTCTTCATTTTATTATTTTCATTTTTTTCCATCTCTTTACATCAAATGTAGTAGCAAGCAGCTACTTTTTCCAGATTCTGCAATTTAATTTGAACAAAATATGAAGTGCTGGATTATGAAGTCTGGGGGTTCAGATGTAAAATGGAAAATGGGTTCTCATATGTGTAATTAAAGAGATGGTCAAAAATATTCCTTTAATAGAGGATTTATTTAAAAAGTTGCTTGAGTTATATATTTTATTTTAAATACTGCAATTTTTAAAGGTCAGTGAGTGTTGCTCTTTAATACGTTTATAGCAACTGGGGGCAAACTGCAGAGGCAGGTCAAGATGCAGGAAATTTGTAGCACAGTCTGGATGATGGACCCTGAAAACATCTTTTGAGATGTCTGCTTATATAATGTATTGCCATGCAAGGGTCATTTGCAAATTAGAAGCATGAAAATGCTGATGCTACTCAGAACTGTATTAGCAGAATCACAAGACAGCATGTGGCCTGATTAATCTTCTGAACTTGGCATTAATATATTACTAGATCACCATGCAGATTACACATTTATGAGTATATCAACATCCAATGCAGAGTAAAATATGCCCTGGAGCACATTTGAGTGTAATTTTCTTCTACAAATAAAAACAAAGGTTTCAGAGCAATGGTCGGCAGAACCTTCAGGCTCAACAAGAAATAATTTAGTCGTATTGCTTGCAGTTGCCACAAATCACTACTTCAAAATTTTATCTCCAGTTTCAGATTAAGTCTATGATTACAAAGATTAAAAATGAGAATATATATACAAGGAATTATTTTCTATACAATCCTCTCTCAAGACATATGGAATTCAACATTTACCATGTACACATGTGTAGCTAATTTTAACATGCAGTGAATCAGAAGGCAAGAGGGGAACACCGTGAATTTATTTCTCTGTGCTGATGGTGTGCAGTCAATCACCGAGGAAAAGCATGCCAATATATACATGTTGTTATGCTTTAAAATAAACAAACAATCAAGACATCCTCCCTGATGTGGCTGAATCTTGTGATTTCTAATATTGCCTATTGGATTGGTACTGCCTAATACTACTTTTCAACTTTACCATGGATGTTAAGTGAAATACTGAGAAGATGGCTAACAATATAAAATCAAAGGTTGAGAAGGAATAAAATACATGTATCTGGGATCTTAGATCACACCCTATATAATCTTCATACAATATCTTTAATACACATCAACACAAACACCAATTTTTTTCACTATTTTTTAAACCAAAGAGCCTCTGTGCACAACATACCTGCTTTGGGAGCATGTCACTGAAAAGCCTGCCTTTGAGCATAGACCCACTTGACCAGTTTCCAGGCCCATATGGACAAAAGGCCCCAAGGTCTGCCCAGCAATACTCAGCAGATCTGACAATGAACATGACAAACACATCACGTGCTCTGCATGCACATACTCGCTGTGACGCAATGGAATTACTGCATTGGAAACAATCATGCTCAGTGTTGCTAGAAACATTCAGGCAGCCCAGCCAGCCATGAGATAAATTTGCCAGTGTCAGAGGGACTGACACAATGCAGAGCACAGTTTAGATTGTCCTTACCCTAGTTTAGCACTAGGTGACCATACAGTATCTATCTAGAATTGACAACAACTACAGATAAAACAGGAGACTTGGAAACAGTAACTTTGGGTTCTGGCTCCTGCATACTTGAGACTATATTGCATCAGTCTCACTCTGTTCACCCTTAGTGGCCTGGTTTCAGGGATAGAAAACATGAAAAGGTCTGTGTCCAGGGCTTACATACTGCCAGTATAGTTTATTCTGGAGGAGACCTCAGATTCAGGATAGAGCCAGCTCAGAATCTTGGGGATGCAAAGATGTTCTTTCCAGTACACCTTCACAAGAGCTTCTTTGAACACATATAGAAGGCTTGCTGAATAATTGCAACACAACTGATAAGACTTTTTAGATTTCATTTAGTGAAAAGGCTTTGTGTAACTCACCTGTAAACTGATAATACAACTCATCATCCAATAAACAAAACCAAACCAGTAAAGAGTATGTTTCTGAGGGATAACCTTAAAATTTTTTGAAAGGTCATTTTGAATGACAAAAAGTTGCTGAGGTTATTTCTTTATTTATTTCTAAGTATCAGGATGTTCTGCTTAGAAAATACATATCACAGCTGCTGCTACCTTTTGTCATCATGATTTACTGTGCTAGATTCTAAACACCTGGGATTGCTCTATCAAAGGCATTTCTGAATATACAGGACATTTTGCTAGAACAGACTCAATGACTTCCACATGATAGTATGATGGGGGAGAAGTGTTATCAGACCAGATGTCCTCACAAGGTCCCTTCCAACTTAAATTATTCTGTAAGCCTGTATCTGCCTACCTACTGATATTTCTGATGTCCAGAATAGCCCAAACTCATGAAAGAGAAGGTTACAACTAAACAATAAATATAAAAAGGCCTATCAGGAGTTTCACTGCTCCTCTCTAAAGTCTGAATACATGGTAGAAATTTGTACAGATATTGTACCTCAGACATGGTGGAGAAAAAAGCTCAGAAAAAAATTCCACTTGCCTTTCTGTTAACTACAAGGATCCTACTATGAAATTCTCTCTTGTTCTGACTGTGCTCAAGCCAAATATTGGTAATGTAGTTAAACATACAACAACTCTATTAACAAATTTTTTTTTTCCTACAAAACTGGGATAATTGTCTACCAGGGTTGACAACACACTCAAATACATGCAATACAAAAACACAGATTGTGCAGAGAAAAAAGAATCTGACTGTTCCTTTTAGCACCTATGACAAAATGAAATGATGACTTGAAAATAAGTAACAGCATGACGAGCCTGGAATCATTTGTTTCTCAAATATTACAAACTAGATAAAGCAATTTCTTTATGGTTGCACTCTGCACTGCATCACTGTAAGTAGGTGCCACCAACTTGGTAGAGTGTAGAAAGAGCCCTATTTCCACAAAATAAACATTTTAAATAAAATACCCAAATGTTCTGCCATGCATGGACTGGAGTTCCATCCTGACTGTCACCAGATCAAAGAGGCTGCAATAGTTCTGCTTCTTGCCTACGCCATTTTCAGACTAAGTAAGCAAGAGAAAATTCCTCTACTGCAATCACAGAAATAAACACAACCTAATAAATAACCATGGCTATTTTAGACAAGTCAAGGTGTTGTTCCCTTTCATAAAGCAGTTTGTGTGTATTTTTTCATCATATTATGCCCATGCAGTTCATAACAGCACAGATGGAAAGCATCCTACTCTTTGCTTTGTTACCTGCTAATAGGACAGGTGTTGACTGTGGCATAAGTTTATGAAAGATCATAGATTGATTTACTTTGGAGTTCTCTCTTCTTGCTATACATCTGCTGACATTTACCCCCACAATAAAATATTGTATTAAAAATTCAGTTTGCACTTGACTGACATAAAATATACAAATATATTTGAGATGAAAAGACCATTTATGCAACTGGTCTTCAAACACCTAACTGTTTTCCAAGCAAAAAAAAAAAAAAAAATCTCTGTGAAAACACACTGCAGTCTTACAATATCACCAAGTGTTGTGAATGTCTGCAAAGTAAAGTGAGGTGTTTAACAAACAAAAAAGGACAAAGACTGAGGACTAAGTCTTGCTGAAAGATGAGATACAGCCACCTGACTTCAGAAATAGCCTTTTAACTGCCAACTATATAATAAGTATCAAGTGAGCATGAATTCACTGACAGTTGTTGAGAGAAAAACAGTTGTACTGCTACTACAGAATCGACATGGTAGGCTGCTTTTCTTAATAACTTTGGCTAGCTGGATTCAGCTTTTCTGCAATTTAACATGTCTCCTCGGAAAGGTGGTCTGTTTCTTCACTAAACCTACTGAAGAGCTGGCTGAGCGAGAGGTTCGTTTGCAGTTCTGATTTAGCTTAGATCTGTTTGGTGTAATTGCATATGGGACAGTAATCATCACATGCATGAAATACTGCTGCATGTATTTGAACGGAGCAAAAAGGAAGAACCTTCATAAATGAGGTATAATATTGACAGTCTAGAATTCTCTCTCCTTGGAGTCAATGGTCTTATATTTGGATGAAAAGAATATATAAACTGCACCACGTGTAAGCCACACATACATGAAGAAAGCACAGCTGATGGCTGAGGGACACTTTTGGCTCAAATTTTTTTTAATGTGAAAAGCAGACTTTGCTTCTAATGTTCTCTGTGAAATGTTATTCTTTTTAAAATCTTCAATGGAATTTGTTCCAGAAATGCACCCTTCTATACTGCTACATCAACTTTACTTCTGGAAGCATTTCATCTATTGCAGTTTTAACCTTATTATCATATGTACCTAAGTAATGATAAAAAAATGCATTTTTTGAAAATTAACATTATCATCTCCTTCAGAACCAAAGTACAGTGCTCTTTGCTTTCCTTACAGCTGTGGTGTTATTTACTTGGGAACTACTCATCCTTCCAGCTCCTTGTTACGTCATTTAACACCTCAAAATGCCACAAGAATATGACGTTTTGCCATTATTTTTCCATGTCAATATGAAAATGTCATTTACTTTAACATTCTACATGTTGCCCAGAAAAGAAAAAAATATTTAGAAGCCTGGTTCAGTATAGAGTATCAGTATTCACATGCACATTTCTGGCAGAATTTGCTGCAAAAATTATGGGTTGGTTTAATGCTATGGAATAGAAAAATGGCAGCTGCTGCTGCTACAATAAAGGGTAGCAAAAATTCCAGCTGTGGATATGCAATCCCTCTTTCAGTGTAATACAAAAAGTGTATTTCCTATGACTAAATGCAATGTGCAACTTTGGCTTGTTTCTCCCTAATCTCATGTTTTCAGCTACTTAACTTTCTTCAGGATTGAAAAAAACAGATGCTCAATGCACCACTCCCACAAACAAAAGTATCCATGGAATAATTAATGAATGCTGTGTAATTTCTTTTTTCTATTTGTGAATCAACCCATAATTTCAATCTCTTCTGATTTCTCTATAAACATTTATTTTTAGCTTCAGAGATGAAAAGCTGACAGGCTTGGTAAAGAGACATTCAAAAGAAATAAGGAATAGGAAAATTTTAATAGCTATTAGATATATGCCATCTGTATATAAACTCCAAGCAGCATATAGTAAGAAAAAAATGCAGCTGACATGTTTAAATGTCTATATTTCACTGGTATATTAGTTACTGCAGGAAATTTTCCAGTATTAAGAATAAAAGATACAACACTGTCTTGTAGTGGAGCTGCCGAGGTAGATGGTCATGGAAACACAGGACTGTTCTGTTCCCTTAGATTTGCAATGGGAGAATTTAGTAACAGAATGTCTTGGATTATGTTACAGACTAAATCACACAGACCTGCAACTTCAAATCTGGGCCATCCTGAGGCTTCTGTGGACCTGTGCCCCCTCTTTCTTAAAAGGTTTTTATGTCATATGGAAAAAGAGTAAGTTACAGTTTCACAGCAAGCCACAGCAGGTGACAGGTCTCAAGCTCCTGCTGTACCCATTTCCACTTCAGCAATACTAGCAGGGCGACTGCCTGGCACAATGTTGTGACAAGATGTATGGGTATTGGGTCAGGGAGGAGAAGGACCTCAGTTACTTCTCCCACAGAATAACTTTGCTATTTTATCACTAAGAATTACAGTCCATGTGGTACCAACTAATTATTTCTCTGGTTGAATGGTTACGTGTGCATGTTATG
>JAWWEV010000083.1:100131324-100159375 GCA_035583235.1 Hafferia zeledoni
CAGATTGTATTTTTAGCTACTGATGTCACCACATAGGAGGAAAGAATATTATCACTTTGCAATAGGAGGAGCAGAGTGACATCTGAAACAACTGATTCTCTCATTCCTGTACAGTTGTGAAATGCACAGGTTGGCAAATGCTTTGCCTTTCCTTCAGACAAGACAGTTGCCTCTGATAGCTCTAACTTGTGTCTTCATGATCAGAGGAATCGGAGAATGGGAAAGAAGGAAAGAAGCTACATCCCTCTGCAGGTGAACTGAGTGTAATCATGATACCCCTAGTAATATCTCACTGAGGGATCTCAGATCAAATGCAGAATCACTCCTGAGCTTCAGCCGCTAAAAAGAAAAAACAAATGTGCTTCTTTATGTTCACCAGCTCAGTACTCACAGGAGCAGGTAGTTCACGGCACAAACCCTACAAAAGTCTGCTCTGCTCCAACTACTACCTCTTTTTACTTGGATCACTCCTGCTGTCTAGTTGGCACACGAACTGACAGAATTATGCAAAACTTTGTTGACAGTCCTACAGATTTCTCTCTGTAGCATTCATTACATGTTACAGTCTAATAATAATAATAATAACAGCAATAACAAACCCTTTCTTGCACACCTGTAAATGAAACAGTGTCATGATTCTAATATACTGTGGTAAGTCTTGTAAAAGATACTGTTTTGTAACAGAGTATTGGGGGCTCAAGAAATGCCAGGCAGGCTTTGCTGAACATGCAAGCAGACAGCACAGTCATTCCTCCGGCTTCTTGCTTGATTAGCTTTTGTGATGCTCAGTTTCAAACCTGGTATAGTCTTCCCATATACATTTTGCCTGTGTGACACTGCACAGAAATTAGGAAGAATCCTGATCAGACAGAATCCTTGCACAGACTCTCACAAATGGAAACAGAAGGTCAGAGTGATCAGGAGTGGCAGAAGAAAGCAACTGAGATACTTAGCCTCTCATCCCAGAAACAAGCAATTTATTGTAGCAAACAATGACCAAGAAAAAAGACAGAAAGAAAATTTGGAAATGAATGATGATTTTGGTCAGTTAGACATTACAAAAAGCAAATGGCCACGGTTCTTTCCTCTGGGGATCTGGCAGTTACACTTTTAGGGAGCTCAAGATATATTGCAAATAAGGAAGTAAATGTAAACGCAAAGTAGGCAAATAAGCCCAGATTAGAACATTTTCCTTGTGAAATTCAGAGTGAACAGTGACAGATGCTACCTTGAGGTGGATTATCATTAACCTGCCCATAACCCTGCAGATAGCTCAAGAAAAGTACTTCAGGTGAAGCATCTCCCAAAAAATTCAGTACTCAGAGAACAAGTTTCAGATCACAAGCTCAAAAAAAATAAACAAAGCCCCCGACAAAAAATCACTCAATAGAAGATGGCCTAACAAGAGCATACGGGATCCACAATTTCTAAAACAGTGGCAGTTCTGAATTCAAATCCCATATATTGTTTAGAAAACAACAAAAAACTTTTATTAAAAAAAGATGAAAAGAACCAAGATGTCTCCAGGCTGCATAAGTATTTATTTTTTCTCCAGTTAAGTTGGTTCCGAAACTAAGTATCTGGTATTTTCACAAAACGAGGAGAACCGGAGGCACAAAAGGCAGATCATGGGTTGAGATAAGAACAATTTACTGGAAACAGCAATGAGAGAAGAAAATGAACAGTAACAGCAACAATACCAACAAGAGAGAGTACGGGAAAGTGGCAAGCAATTCAGGTGGAACCCTCCCTGCCCTCCCCAATAGACAATACCTGACTGCTCTCTCTGCTGAGACCTGGAAAGGAGCCCTCCCCCCATCCTGGGAAAATGATGTGAGGTGGTACAGAATGACCGCCAGGTCTTAGCCATGCTCCCTCCCAGCTACAGCAAAAATTAACCCTATCCTGGCTGGAAACTGGACAGATTGTGATCACTTCTGATACTTCACATCACTCTCTCTGTAGTACTATTTTTTTTAACTTGAAAAACCCAAACCCAAACTTGCAGCACTTTACAGATTATGGATTCTAACTCAACACATCTGGGATATTGTGGTTTTGAAAAATCTGGCTGAGTTCAGAAATGACTACACGTTTCAAATACAGCTATTGTAAAAGTAACCTGGAGTGAGTATCTAAACATGCCCACCGAAGATGAACGAAAGCAGAGCTATTCCTCCACATGAATGATCTGATCTCTGCTGCACTTCAAGGAAGCTATTTTGTATAGTCCAATCACTGCCCTGGAGGGCTCACACACTTCAGAAAGAGCTAACAAAGTTTAACAAAAAAAATACTCACTGGTAGTCTGTGTGTTAAGGATTATTTACAATTTTTTCTACGGAGAAATGGAAATGTAAGCCTTGGCTACAAAGCAATACATTGAGATCCAAAAGAACCAGAAGATAGAAGGAATCACTATAGGAAATAATGAATTTAGATAGATTTTTAAAAATTATGTAGCACATTTTAAGTAAAAACAAAATCCCAATTCTGAGACTGCAAATGTTTTTTTCAGAAATGGTGATTTAGTAGAATCTTGCTATTTTGGGCACTAAATATTACCCAAAGATAATGTTTGCATTGTAGACTTTGCGAGATGCAACAAAATTCATGGGACATCCACAAATCATTTAAGTCTAGCTTACAATTACAGAAATCCATGTTTGTTTTTGATTACACGATTCTTCAATATAAGTCTATGTACCTATGCATATTTAAAGATTCAGAAGAGATCACAGATCTGTCGGATCAAACAGTTCAAACACATTCATGTTCTTCTCTTCAGACTCTCCCCCACCTACAAGATGCAAACTAATGATCTTATTCTGGTTCCAGGGGCAGCTGCAGATGAGAATACATGACTGTTTCTAACCTCTTTCACTATCTTCAAATTACTAGAGAAGCTTTATATATGTCGACTGCATATTTCCTGGAGTTACCCAAAAATCACTGTTAAGAGTTTCAACACTATTTTTTTAAACATTTTATTGCTTTAATTACTAGGGTCATTATGCAAATCTACTAACCCTGTGCTTTCTGCCATTAAGTACTAGGTCAATGGCAGTGGGAATGGGGAAATGAGAGACAAACTAGGTCTCTGCACAGAGATCCAGAAGCCAGCACTGATTATCTGCTAGTGAAGCAAGAGACACAGACATCACTAAACTCAGAACAGACTCCCAAGCTCTTGAGCTCAAGTCAGATAAACAAGAAAAACATACTTCACCTGGGTCCAAAACTATCAAACTCTTGTGAAAAGGAGGGTATGTTTTTGCTCACATTTATATGAAAAAGCTCAATGTTTGTGGAACTAATTTTCTTGCAGGAGGAACTCTGTCCTCTGAGTCATTCATACCAGCCAACAGAACCTCTGGTCCTATACAGTCTATGTTTCAATGTAGTACTGGACATTGGGATTGAGATTTCCATACAGAGGATGCACCTTGATGCACTTCTATTTTAGGTCACCACTAAATGATCAGTGTTGGGATAGACAACAGCAGATTTCACACTATTAAGAATTCAACATGATTAGCTTTGTCTAACAAGGTTGGACAATAATTGTCTCCGACTTCCCTACTTCCCCTTTCACAAGTTGAAATTACTTGAGAAAAGGCACAAAAATAGAATAACATGCACCTAACTGCTGTGCAGCACTGCTGTTGAGTAAGTACTGAATTTCAATAACAATCATAACTTACAATTTTGATATCAAGCTTATACTGAGGAACAGCATTAAAAGCTGCCTTCAAAGCTTGGTATATTAATTTGGTGTACAGCCTATTCATAGTAATATAATGAAGTCTTTCACAGAAAGCAACTTACAAGAGCTACAACCTGCAACTATCTGCTCAAGAATTTGGGGTAAATTGAGCCCCAAACTCCCTATCTGGCAACAGTGTCTTGAGTAAACTCTGATGGTCCAAGAACTCACTTTGTTTGTCCGACACTTGATTTTGAATGAATCTAGTTGGTACCTCCTGCCTAATGATCTCCAAGGACAGAACCTTTATAAAAATTAAAATCTTGAATATAAAAGTTAAAGGCCAACAGTCAGCACCGTGGTGCTTGTTGTCACCTTAACAACAGGCTTGACTAGTTCATTTAAACGTAATTACTCAAAAAAAATACTAATGTATTTTTCTTTCTTCAGCCTATGGCGCAGTGGTTTTGCCCATCAGAAAATGAGTCAGGAACAAGCAGTCATGCCAGTGCCACCTGCCATGCTGGGAACACCAGTCGTTCCAAGTGTAACTAATGACACTATCTCCATTATTCTTTTTTCCCACCTGGAACTGACTGCCAAGTCAAAAGACCTGCTGCAGAGTTAATGAGCACTATTAAATTTGCTCTAATCTTAAGAACAAAAGAACTTACAGAGAACTAACCACAGCCAGACAAAAAAAAAAAAAAAATCTGCTGCCTGACTGAGGTGAAAGGTAAAAAACATACCAGTTTTCAGGAATGCAAGAGTGGGAGGAAAGACTGGCAGAAGCACTTAAGCCCATTAAAAAGAATTCTCAATAGCAGTACTCAAATTCTTTTCTGTAATGTCTCTTGACTGGCTAACTAGTAAATACAAGATAAAATAGAAATAATTCTCTGCCAAATATGCACAGCTGTAGGTCCACTTCTGACAATTCATCAGCAGCTCTGGCATCTGACAATATTTTCTTTTTTAATTTAGGATGGATCTAGAAGTGGCAGAGATTGCAGTCTACTAGGGAAAAGGAGCCCTCAACACACAAGGAAAGCAGCACACAAGACAATAGTAACTATTTCAGTGTGTAGATACTTGCCTGGATGTTACAGCTTGCATTTACAATGACTAACCAGTAAATTTGAATATGATACTCAGTATAGAAGTGGTAAATTAGCAATGGCAGAGTACTTGAAATTATGTTTCTCAAAATATAAAACATTTTATAATCCATACCAAGTTCCTCAGCTAAAAATAAAACAGTAATGAATTCTGCATTCATCTAAGATTTCTACCAATTTCAGTGAAATTGTGTAGTGTGTAAACAGGTGGAGAATTTGGTCCAAAATGCTATTCTTAGTGACAGACAATCTTGATTGCTCTTTTCTGGACTCTTACTTCCTTTCTTTTGCCAGACAGCGAACAAACCAGTACAAGGTCAAAATCCCACAGTTTCTTTTGGAAGACTTAATGGACCCAAGCTACAAAGTTACTGAATTTATATCACATTAACAAAAAGACAGATCTTGAAGCCACTGGGAGAGTATTTCAAGTAATCCAGAGAAACCCTACTCCATCTGCTATTAACAGTCTCTATGATTCTAAAACTGGGAACAAAACCTGTTTGAAAATCTTAAAAGATCCATTCAATTTTTCTTTGTCAATGAAAAAGAGAAAAAAAAATATACTCCAATTTTTTCAAATAATGAAACAGTGTTTCACTTAATGTTCCATTTGTTTCAATTTTGTTTTTGACTTAGCCTTAAGACATGAATCATATTAAAATATTAATTTAAATTTATTTACTTCTTACGGCAACAACGTACTATATGACTTACTGCATTATATTCTTTCAACATTTTAAAGAACGATATTTAAATGATCTCAAAAGGAATTTATTTTTTAAGGCCTATGAAAATATGGTCTTTTCATCTCAGGAATGAAATAAATTCTGACGTACTGTATCTTTGGAAGAGATAATTTTTTCTGACCTTCACATTAATACACTGCTTTAAAGAACAGTTTAAAAAAATTGCACTACATGTAGAGTGTCAAATAATGTAATATGAAATCTGAATTACCAAGCAAATGAGCAGTTTCAATATATTCAGACGTCTCAGGGAATTTCAACACAGAGGTTTAAATTTTAGTTGCTTTCATTCATTTGAAGCATGGTTCTACTTAACAATTTTTCAAGGTAGAAAACATTTATTAATTTTTCCATAAATTCTATAAATGAATATTTGATCCTTTTTCAAAATATCAATTGAAAAAAATACGTGTATAAAAAATTGGAAGAGCAACTAGAGAGGAACATAAGAAACCTTATATTGCTTTTTAATAAAAACATTACTGAAATGTGTTTTTTAAAGAGTATGCTATTACCATATGTACTTGAAAACGAGAACTAAAATTTGTCTCTTGCAAGTAACACCCCTACTTCTGTAACTATATTATAAAAATATCTCACAGGTTTCCATGACTTTCAAACCTGAGGTTTAACGAAAACAGGTAACTACTGGACAGCTGATTTTCGCTGCTGGTCAACAAGATTAAACAACACTAAATGCATCCCATTTTGCAACTAAACAAGAACCCTAATACTTTGTTAATCCAAAAACTATTATGTACTCCTTGTACCTGGAAAGCAAGTAAAAGTGAATAGCCTTAGAGAGGGAATGGCTAAATTCACAGAAGAATCTTTCTCAATCATCACCTGCTGAGTGTAGGTAAAAAAACCAAGGCTCTGGGTAAATAAAGAAGCATATAATGGTATTACTAAGGACTGTATTGAAACAAAAGGTTGTTACTTACTGCAAGTTAAACTTCATCCTGCCCTTGTATTTTAGTTCTCTCTCCATTGAGATTCACTCCAGAAATGGTAACAACTTATGACGTTTATGCGTGATCATTACTCATGAAAAAGTAGTAATATGTACACAGCAACAAATGGAAATGCTTGTACATGTCTAACCAATGCTATATTTTCAACAGAACAAATGAGAAAAAACCTACTTAATAAATTCTAAAAAAATACTTAAGACATGAAGATTTCTCATTGACATGGTAGTGGTATTTATACCTACTACTCAATTAAGAAAATTTGCTACATAATGATATCCAAAGACTCTAATGCACACTATGAGGCATAAGAAACTGTTATAAAGCTAAAAGCTAAATATTTCATTACATTACTGACCATGTTGTTTTCAGCTTGGTAAAACTTTCACAAAGTATGTTTTTATAAAGGAACTTTCAGTATCAGCATTCACTACTTAGGCATGGAACAACATGGCAGAAAGCGTGTCTCTGATGACAAAGAAGTTACTTACAGGTAGTAAGTGTAGGAGTGATAGCTTCTTCTGCCATGATGGTGGAAGGATTAGGCAGTGGTGGAAAAGATGAAATGGAAGGAAAGAAAAGTCAAATATTAATGTATGAAAAATCAAGATGAAACTGAGACCTGAACTGGTGACACAAATGAATGCATATCTGGCCATATCATGCAGTGTGCCTGGAATACACAGATGACATATCCAATCTCCACAAAACTTTCAGCAATACAATACATAATGCATCTCCAACTGTTAAATCAAACCACCTTAAAGTATCCACCTTAAAGTATTCATACTAAGTAATCTCAGATATCTGCATATACTACACACACAAACACTTCCAATGAAAGTGCTAAACCACCTATGATTACACCTCAACTGCATAGGAATAAGGATATGAAACTTCTAGCATGGTGTTAGAAGGTTAGCAATGCAGAATTTCAGAATATGTATTAAGTAGCTTCCTTTCGTGTCATAGGACTGTAGAATCCTAGGTTATCTCTTTATTTACTTAAAGAAATGGGTTCTGCCATTGACAGGACTTGAACTTGTTTCCAGGGAGGAAAAATCAATGGCCACAGCTTTTTTACTACCTCAGCTTTTTAATAGCCTTTTAAATTTGGAAGAAAAAGATACTTATTGTCATACAAATAAAAAGGCTATCCTTGGTGGCTAAAATTTGTGGTGGTATTTTCTCACATGACAGAGATAGAAGTAAGAACTGCTCTTGTATCCACATTATTTCTGCCTATGCAAATGTCACAAAAAACAACTTGGGAGACCTAGCACTACCATCTTGAGAACTATGGGCTCAGTCAGTCTTCTATAACCTCTTGTGCAGCCACATCCTCCACTCAGCCATGCTCTGTGTAAGCATGAAGTATAGAAGCCTTCCAGCTACGCTCTTCTGCTCTACATCTTTCCCTCCCTCAGTTAAGAGCCCAATACAAGCCGGACTGCAACTCTCCAAAAGGGGCAAGTTTCAACCCAAATGAATTCCATATATTGACTGCAATTAAAAAAAGCTGGAGATCTTAAAACATCTCTGAGCATAATGTCAAGGAGCATTCACATGTTGGTAAGATAAAAGACTGAAAGGAACCATACAGGCATTTGTAATTTTTACAGCACATGCATACAGACCTTTGACTACAGAGGAAACATGTAAACAGGCCTTGCAAAGGACTATAACGTTAACTTGCCTCTGGCTACATGCTTCAGGCATTCCTTTGAAAACTAGGCTTTCATCAAATTTTCTCTCTCATCTTCTTTGTGTGAAGATGCCGTTAGAAATATTTCCCAGTTTTTATTCCCATTTTTCTGATGCAAACAGTATTGTTCAAACACAAGAGGCTACATACTGAATATTTAATCATGTGGCACATCTGGAAAATGCATACCTGTTAAAGTTGCGTTTTAAAAAGATATCTAAGAATAGAGTAAGGGGCAAGCTGCAAAACAGCTACACACTTCTTCCACCAGCACATACCCCACTGCACTCAGTAAGGAGCACAGGATCAGGTCCTGTGAAAGCAGCTCCACTCACCTGCACTATTAGAAAGGGGTTGTTTTCTGGTTCAGTCATAATTATATTTCCCTCTGCCTTTCATTTCAGAATTACTTATTCTCTCACACTGATTTAGAATCTCACGACACTGCCAACTCTGTTTCTTGCCATATGTTGTCATAAGAGAGATTTAATGGAATTAGCATAAATGTTCTCATACTTCTAAAAGATGTATAATAATTTGAGAAATAACAATAAATACGATTAATCAGTGAAGCACCAATGGTACTTATATGCAGAATTATGACAGGTATGTAATAGAGATAAATCATTCCTTATGAAAAAAATGCTGAAAATCCAGGAGCATTAATTTGTGTAAATGTCCCATTAAGAATTTGTGTAAGATGAGAAAAATTGGAAGTCTCAAGCTCCAGTTATTTTTATATTACTACAGTTGTGAGATTTTCTACGTAAAAGTCCTTGAAAAAGAGCATGGTGGGTTTTGACTCTCAGGAATATCATACACTGAAAGAAACCAGCAAAAAGAACAAATTAAAATCCTCCAGAAACAGGAAGTTTTATACTTGCAAGTCCCCAGGCCACACGTTAATGCATCATTCACAAGTGAATGGATTTAGCTTTCTTAGTAAGTATGGACAAGTTCCATTTTACTTCCTACATAGCAAATACAAACTTAATTTTCTGTCTGTGAATGAAAAGTCAGTTTCTGTTAAAAAGACTGATGCGAAGATTTTGGTGAACCTAGGACAAATTTTCTGATAGCGTGGCTCTTCAGTCACTTCCCAGTAATGAGTTTATTTTATGTCAATAAACTGTTTCTGCATATAGTGACAATAGAAAGCATTTTTATATCCTTTAGGACTGAAGACGTAAATAAATTTTCATGAATATTGCTTGTAGAATAAGGTCCCACTATAAAATTTACCAAACCCAGCACTGCTGGCTGCAGGATTGTCCCATTAAAAGGGAAACTTCTGGAACTGTGTCGTTACCACAGTGTTTTCTTTCATCACCTTTCTTTCATAGCTGCCTTAGAGGGAAAAACAAGGTTCAGAGAGAGGAGGCTGGAATTTTCCTCCAGCCTGATTATCTTCAATTTCTATCCTAACTGCTTGAAATTGTTGGCAAAGGTGTATGTATAACTGAACAGCCTGATTTGCTATCAGGGAATGGGAACAATGTATTTCCAGCACAGCTCCACTGAGTGCAAAAGCCTTGCTTATCCACTGCCAAGAACCAGGGTCTCTGACTTAAACAGATGCCACAATTACATATATTAGAAACTACTGGAAGACTCAGGCATAAAGACAGCTGAAAACAGAACTAAAGATAGACAAAATAAAATAACTTCTTTAGGGAGAAATGCAATGATCAGAAAAACTCCATTCTACAACTGAAGCAGAAGCCAGTGTAGCACTATTTCAGTAACTGCTTCCTTACTGCACCCCACTGCAGCAACAAGATGGCAGCCCCGAAAGAAACAGCTGCCCCAGACATATGTGCTTTTAAGCAAATGTTGGACCAAAACTTACCAACTTATGCAAATTTTTTAAACTTAAATAGAATATAAAGAGAAAAAAAAAAGGAGAAAATAAAGCAGTACATGTCTGATTTATGCAAGTCTTGATTTAAATGCTATTGTTTTTCCAAAGGCTGTGGGAACTACTCTTTTTTTTCACTGCTCCACTTCAGGTTGACCAAAAGGGGAATTTACTCATTGCATTACTTAGTTTTTATTTTTTTATAAAGTCCTGTGCAGGTATATCAAAGACTGGGAGAAATCAAGGGCCTTGCCTGAGATTTAATATTCAGGATCAAATTCAAAATCCACTTTACTGTGGATTACTATTGTGGAAACACATATGTTGTTCTCATCTGACTTTGTGTTAACTCTTACATGAGAGATACAAAGTACAACTGAGGAGAGGAAAGCTTACTGGCATTAGTCTGACTTCAGAGAAAAGAATCACCTCATTGGTATTACCCTATGGGTATTAGGAATAGCTTGCAGGTGTCTAGTCCACATTATATGACATCTTTTTTGCAGGAACGTGAACGGATAAAGAAAAGATAGAACAGAATAAAGAACTCTGATCAACCTAGTGGAGAGAAAAACAGGAAAGCATGAAGTTTTCCCCCAACCCAGGTGACAAGTTTACAAATTTGGTTTACTTCAGTCACAGCCTGAGTGTCCATACAGAAAATGTTTCAGTATCCTTGATGTTTCTACCCTCACTAGTGACTCCATACCATACACAGAATCCCTAGGCCACCTATCTCTCTGTGACCTGGTTTATAATATAACTACTTCAGAAATTAATAATGCTGCCTAATGACTACTGATATTTGCAGAACTTCTCTACATACTGCTTTGATAGTGGCCATATCCACTGAAAACTACTTTCAATGCTGGTCTTCTCCACTTGGCTACTGAATCAAAAGTTCAAGAGACTGACCTGTGAAAAAATGGTGGTGCCTGGCGCCAACCAAGCAAAGAACAGTTGTTCAGTGAAATGATGTAGCTTTTAAATGAATGTGTTGAACAAAGTCATGCATATCACATATGTAAAAACTGCTTTCCAAATCTCTTGACAGTGGAAAGAAATGGTTTGAAATTAAGTTAATTAAGCACTGTGAAGCCCAGAGACAGACTAAGTTTAATCTACTGGTGCAATCTGGAGATCAAGTCTACAAGACTCTGTTCTGTGAAAGAACAAATAACACAAAGTATGTGCATTGGGATAGTGGAATGTGAACGAGATATTGCTGTAGCCAACTTCAAGCACAACAAGTTTCAGAGCACGTAGGCTCAGTGTGGTGAAACCAGGCATTGTAGCCCAGACAGTCTGCACATAATAGTGCAGAGAACAAAGTGGTTCTCAGGCGAAAGGTGACACTGAATTACAAGGTGCTATTTTATTTTTCACTCAGATCTTTATGCCAGTAAAGCTCCTGGTAAAGTAAATGAAATAAAATGATCAAGTGCAGTAGTCAAACGATGCAGTAGCTTGATAAGATTGTTTCCCAAAGTAGCACCTGAAGTACCATAAAACTGCAAAACCACTACAGTTATACTAAGCTTGTGGTATGATTTATACATTTTCTTCAAATGCATAATGTATACACAGTAACTGAACCAAGGTGAAACCATAGGGCCTCTCAGCAGCCTAGTGAATTAATGCACCAATAACAATCTACTGAATAATCGGTTCATTTTTTGCTTAAGTCATGAGTGTAATCATATTCAAGATCTCCTATGCTACAGCAGATGCTTTAGAGACCTGGGACACAATATACCCAGCTCCTGAAACTCTCATTAAAGCCTGGTTGCATCCTGCTACACAAATGGACCATTCTTACTTTTTAATATTCACTTCAACTCATTTCAGTTTGTTTTGCTCAAGGCTGCAGTATCATTCTGGGATATGTTTAAGATAATGGTATTGTTCTTTCTGTACTACACAATGCAATTGTATGTATTTGGTAACAGAGTTCCTGGACTTGTACTTCCAATAGTTTCATCTCTGTCACAAGCAGATTTATTCCAAACCCAAAAGAAGCTTACATAATGCACTTCTCTTCTACCAAAAGAATTACTATGAATAATAATGACTCTACTGTGGTAGACAGAAGGAATCAAGTATCCTTCTGCATTAATGCAAACACTTAGGATCTGAGACCTCCCACCTTTAACAATTAGATTATCAGAGTTTTTCCTTAGAGAATTAAGCAGGAGCTGGCAGAGCATCCATTTAGCTGGAGACCCTGACACCTTATTCACTTTGAAACTATTTGAATCATTCTGCAATGCTCTCCTTTCAAAATTAAAAACTTGTCTCCCTTGGGTGAATACATTCTACCTTTGGCAGAAACACTTAAGGGGAGGTTCGGAATTGGAAGAGAGAAAATGATGAATGCTGCTCAGGAATTGTGTGAAGAAGGACTGGCCAGACAATGCAAGAAGCTTTCCTCCCTGCATGCCAAGTGCTGTGTCTGGCCCTAGGGAGGAGTTTGGGAGTTCAACTGTTAAAATTGAAGGCATGAATGATGCAAGAAATCAGAAGTGGGAAGAAGAAAGTACTGCAAAGTCAGAATAGATTTTAACCTTGCTACACTGTACTTTATTGAGCAGATTTGGTTGCTGGGTCAATTTCATTGCCCCAGTCAGACTTACCCTGGGGCTTAAGTCTCAGTCTCTTCTGTATAGCGGCTTTAGACCACTTTACCTACCTCTTCTCATGACCTAGCCCCCAGCCATGGCCACAGCTCACCTTCCTCTTTATAGAGCCTTTCTAACTCATAGCCCTGCTTCTGTCTTCAAGGAGAGTGAAAAGCAGCTACTTCTGTTGCCTGCCCTGAGGCACTGTCAGACAGCTGCCTCCTTTGCTGAGCACCTCCACTGTTCAAATTCTGGAAGAAATTCAGGCAGCTAAGAGGTTTTGACTATCTCAGACCTGTCAAACTAGTTAACATCCAATTAAAGCATGTAGTGTTGGGATGAGCAAAATCAGGCCAGGATTGCTTTCAAAAAAAGAAAAGGAGATAATACAAATTGCATAGCAAGGAGGTGCAGGGTTATGGGACAGTAGGAAGACTGTGGCAGAAGCAGAAGGAGAATTTGTGACTCAGCCTCTTTACACAGCACTTACACACTCCCAACCCCCCCTCTAACAGCTGCAAATCTCACATTTCTCATGATACAACCTAAACCCTTAATTCTATTTCTTAATTAATTTCTCCCAACATAGACTTAGCTTCTAAGATCACATAAGGGTCTTTTGCTTATCTATGACACCTTCCTAGATATATTTTTCCCGCTACTATTTTTCCTTTTACAGTGTTGAGAAAGGCAAACAGTTTCAAAAGCCTTACACTTCTAATAATGTAGCAGTTTTCAAATGATATTCAAAGCAAAACAATGTCAATGTGTGAGTGTGTTGAAACAGCATTTGGAAACATTCAGCAACCTTGTAACATTTTCCTTTGTTTTCAGGGAATGAAGTTTAGGCAGAACAACATACTCCCCATACTTAGCACAAACCACCTTAGCTATAGTTCCTGTTTGACTAAGGGTTTATTTTACATGCAAGAATGAAACTACATCTAATTTCCAGCTGTTCGGTTGAATAGAGTGGAGACTCATAGGGCAGAGATACTCTTCTATTACTAGAGTCCATCATGCAGTACATATGCATTACAACCTTGAGTTGTAATATATATAACAAAGAGAGAAACATTAATTCTCTGTGGGCACGAAGGTGGCAGGACACTTTTAGCAATATCAAATTGAGAACTGCCATAGGAGATGCAATATGACTTCATACATAGAAAATATACACTAATTGCTCACCTTTTCTTCATTACCAGCACGACCCCCAGAAATATAATGACAAATAGCAAGATGCCTGCAATGACTCCAGCAATTTTAACAGTATGGTCAGTCTGTTTCTCAGGCTCTGGGTCCGGTTTTCGAGTGGCAGCCCCTATGGAATCAATAAAAGAGGAAAAGGAAAAAGAATAAGGGTGTTATTCTTTCGATGTTTGTATACTTAACCCACCAATGTCATTAGTCATATCCAGGGTCAACAGATATCAGTGTTTGGTCTTTTAAGAAAAAATCCTGCTTTCATATGCATTGTTGGGAATGTAATTCTTCATATTGTTCCAACACCTCAACACAGGTCAGATACCACTGTCAGTCCTAACCCTTTTACAGGAGCCTCTTCACAGATTCACAATTTTCTATATTTTTATCAACTGTGCTGGCTCCCTCTTCTTTCTGCCATTTAGAAACTTGCTCACAACACAATAAATATACTAATCCTTTATCCAAATTTGATTTGCTGGAACATTTTCTTCAATTATTTTTCATAAATGAAGCTGTAATTCCATAACATATTAGCTTAAACACCTGGAAAAGTGAGATAAGCTCATTTACCATGCATTTTACCCGCAATTGTTTTTCACACAATAGACTTTTTTTTTGCCTTTGGAAATCTAAATCTAGGTCACATCTGGTAGGAAGAAAGACTCCTTCTAAGCAATTTATTCACAAAGTGGGAAGCAGCTGATGATCACACCACTGGCACCTACATTTAATATCTGTTTAAATGAGATAACCAGTGCCTTACAGCAGCTACTGTCTTAGCTCTTCCAGCTTCTCCATTTAAAAAAAATAACATCGTTTGTACTGTTTACTGTATAATGTGATGGAACGTCAAATCCATGTCTGATGAAATATCCATTTCCCTTACTAAATGAGTTCAGGATGAAAAACGTTAAGGAAGCAACATTCAATTCACTAAGCTGATTTTATTTTTTTATGGACTTCCATTTTTTTAAAAAATCAAAACATGACAGCATTCATCATTTGAGGCACCATGCCATAAAGTGGACACAGGGATTTATGCATTGCTTTCCTGCTATAGCTTTTTTGGGGGAGAAGGAAGAGAGCCTAAGTGAAGTGTAATATTTTACAAACATGTTCTTATCTCACTGTCTGGGTTTCAGAGAAGACTTTGAAAGTGTCAAGTATATTTTACTTATTTCTTTACTTCCTTTTTCTGGAAAGAAAGCAAATTAATGATCAATTTAAATGCAGAGATATTTTCTAAAAAGTGAAATGAAAACATTTCCAGTGACTCTTCTCAGATCTAACCAGGGTATTCTAAGATGGAGAGTACTTCTGAGGGCCCACAGTTACAAACACTTTGGCCTATATCTTCAAAATTCCTTGCCAGGAGGAATGCCAGGAAAACTTGCCAGAAAAGTGATAACCATTAATCAAAACATACCTAGAGCTAACTGCAGGAACCAGGTTCTTTGGAAAATTCTGGCCATGGTACTTAGCATGAGTGTTAAATCAGAGAAGATGAACTGCTGCCTGTTTCTGTGCCCAGTCCCACAAGAATATTACTTTGATACAAATACACACATAATGTGTAAAAATGTAAAAGCAAAATCCTTGCTTTGTATGAATAAAGGTAACAAAATCTGGCTCTGTATTTTCTTCAATATAGATGCATGAAATTTCAATATAAACAGTTCTATTTTTATTTTCCTGTATCATATATAAATTATTTTGTTATACTCTATATTGCTGTAATCTTCACAGCACTCAAAAGTGCCTTAGATGTATAGGGCATCTTCATACAAAAAGCAGCTGTTGAGCTAAACTTGGCAAACAGGAGGCAGTGAATCAAGTATGATGCAAATGGTAAGACATTAGAAGGACTCCAAAGTACTCTT
This sequence comes from Hafferia zeledoni, assembly GCA_035583235.1. Taxonomy (NCBI): domain Eukaryota; kingdom Metazoa; phylum Chordata; class Aves; order Passeriformes; family Thamnophilidae; genus Hafferia; species Hafferia zeledoni. Next base: position 100,147,139 of record JAWWEV010000083.1, read on the forward strand.
TTAAATCTAAAACCCAAGCAAGAAAGAATGTGAAGCCAACAAGTAGTAACTTTCTAGATGCAACTTCTAAGACTGGTTCCTTCCAGAGTATATTCTTCATTATCTCTTTTAGGCTACCCCACCCTACTGGAATAGTCATCAATAATGCCTTCCTAAAAACAATTTCTGCCTTATGATTTCACTCCTTTCATTAAGCTTTCCAGTATTAGTTTGGGGAACATGAGTGCTAAACAGTAAAAGTAATTGAAGGCAACCTTGCTATATTTTCACAGAGAACTCTCAACTATCTGATGTATTCTCAGTGTCATGTCTCTATCAGCTCATGGTCCTCACTTCAGTGGAACTAGTGGAACTTAAACTATGCCAAGGAGATAATATCAAAACTGTGTTCAAAGCACACATATTTTCTGCACATGATGGAGCACATCTTTCATGAAATGCCTTCAATGACACAAATTATCCTCTGGGAGCCACGGACAAGCTGGGGAATCCATCACTACTGCAGTATCTCCAAAGAAAGCCTACACAAGAAGATACAGAGACTAACCACCAGGACACTCAAACTCTCATATCATATCATATCATCATATCATATCATATCTCAATTATCCAACTGAGGGATCATCCCAAATTGTCTATGAAAACACATGTAATGCCACTCCAAGTTAAAAATAGTATAGAGCTTCTCAGAGTGATGGATTCAGCCTGACACATAATGGAGATTGTTTTAAAGGGTAAACATCATGTTTGACGAGCTTTTTAAAAACTTCTATAGTTAATTATTATAAACCCCTCAAATTTTGGCATTATGTCAATTCTCTGGTATTTCAATCCAGCAGTTCATTAATTCTCCAACAGAATGTTGTTCCCTTCCTGGTATCAGCGGGTTCCAAAATCTACTTGGGTAAACAAATGAAATTTGCCACCTTTCACCTCTCTTGAGCATCCCTTGAGTCTTCTGATGCTAGAAATTTGGGATTAACTTTCTTCATTTTGTTTAATACTGTTTATTCCTGTAATACACTTCAGTTTTTCTACAACTGGATTTTAAAAAATTGTTGTGTTCTAACTCACTCTTTATCCCTCTCAGCACTCTGTTTGGTTTTCTTTCAACATCAGATGGACACTGAACATGTCACCAGTGCATTGTTTACAGTGAAACAGGCATCTTTTTCTTCAGTGAAGTGTTTAGTTTTCAACTCTTTCTGAGTTAAAAGTAATTCAAATTTACCTCTGCTGAACACTACATAACATTTATCAAGACTGCAAGTCGAGTTGGTACTGTACTGCCTCTTCATTCATTTGCTTTTGTCCTGCTGAAATTCTTCACAGTCCTCTGTGAACTCTGCTGGCATCATCATCAAGAGCTGCTGCCCCAAGAGTGACTCTTTCATGCATTTAATAAACATACCATACAGCATTTATTATTAAATCCTAAAGTGCTTTAGCTATGACAAGCAGTGTCACTTCACTTCTTGGTTTCTGTCTGATAGGTAGATGTTGTTCCAGAGTGGTATTTGCCTCTCACCTCATAATTACTTCTTAACTGACTTTTAACCTATAGCCACCCAGGCAATTGCACTGGCACCATGGAGAGGAGGGTGAGCTGTGCCTAAGGGGATTGAGGCAGCTGGGGATAACAGTTCTGAAATCCATTTTGCCTCATGATAAACTGCAACTTCAATTTTTGTTTCCATGTTTTCAAGAGAGATTTGGAAAAGCACTATTGTAAGTCTAAAAAAAGATGCTGTGGTTTCTCTTTTACTCTGCTGTACTGACACATGCTACAAAAATTGAGTCAAAATGTTATCTTTCATTACAGAAACAGTGTTACTATGCACTATTGTACTGTGATGCTATGGCGGTTTCTTAATTATTATTGCTGTTTCTACCATTTTTCTGACTCAGTAATTTTTAATTCCTTCATCACCCTACAGCCTTTAAGAATACATAGCCACAAGACTAACCCTGTATGTCCAGTAAAATATCTGGGTTTAATGACAACAATGCATGTTGATGCCAACAGCTGAGCTATGCCCACTGCATTTTCCTCACAACACCAGACCTAATGACTTCCTTGGATTTTTTTTTTTTTTTTGTTCGTTTTAGTTTTAAGGTTTTGATTCTACCTTTGCATACAGAAGAGTGACTTTGAACCTTGCAAAATAACCTCACTTCTGTTCTTTAACTAAGACTGTCTGGGCTAGTGCAGCTACAGGAATCAAGGCCAAACTGACACATACACTGTGGTGCACCTTTGGAAAGACAATAGGTCAGTAAAGGGCAGTGAGTGCAAGATATCTCAAGGGAGCTGCTTAGAAAATGAAAGGACAAGGAAATGTTTCCTGCCAGTTTAAAAAGGATTAAGGTGCTGACTTGGGAAAGTCTTTACTTGATGAAAACAAACTAGAGTGCTTCCTGCCAGAAGTGAAAAACAGAGATACACTTACAGATAAACCCTAAGGTGTCACAAAACCCCAGGCTTCCTGCACTGAATAAAGTGGAAGAACGTAACATTGCTTAGTTCCACACCCTTAGATATTTACTTTTAATTAATCTAAGCACTTCCAATTTCTCTTTTACTTATTTATTTCCCATTCTTTGTGGCTATCTCTGCAGCAGGTTTTAAATTGTGAAATATCTTTTTTTCCCTTCACTTAGAATGGCATTCAGCTGGCCTGATTTATGACTTTTGCTCATGGGTCCTATTTTGTTCAGTACTTTGCAAGCCCCAGTGATAATATTTCTAAGTAGTATTCATGGAACACCTGAAGATAGTATTTCACTTATATTTTACTCTCAGGACATATTTCATTAATTTTTTCTTAAGATTGCAATCTCCTTCTCTGAAGTTTAGTGATTACTCAGTCACTTCATGACATCTTTTCTTTACATTGAGAACTGAATTATATTCTAGTTGCTAATATTTAGTGTCTGCCATACTTTAAATTCTTAAATTACTTTGTGGAGTTAAACTTCTATTTCCGTACCATGGGCTAGAAGATTGTGTAACAAAAAAATCTTCTCTTTTTGAAGAATTTCTAGTTCTCCCACTTCCTTGGGTGGAAAATTTCCCTTTTCTTTCTCACTCAAAAGGCACAGGTATCATGTTACTGATCAACCTCAAGATTTCCTAAAGAATAATCTCTGACAGGTAGTTCATGGATAGAAAAGGTGGAGAAGAACTATTTCTCATTAAAATAGAAGCTAAGTCCCTTTGCTGATTGAACAAGCCAAGCAAAATATAATTCTTTTGACTCAGATGCAAATGTTAGCTTGTTTTTCAAAACCAATGAAAATGTTCCTTAGTAAAAAAAATGGACTTCTACCAAAAGGAATAAAAAGTCTCTCTCCTTTTCTCCTTGTAAATGAATGAAGTTTGGACTTGCTTCTCAATGTTTCTCAGTCCCTTCCAAAAAAAACCCTTAGAAATTACTTACTACTATATAGAATAGAGTGACCAATAAAATAACTCTGGCTTAAAAGTCTATGAGCCAGTGGTTATACATTCAAAGAAAGGAGTAAGATTAAACATGTTACAACTAAAAACTAGCTGTAGGTTGCTTTGTCTAAAGCAACCTTTAAAATATCTAGATATTTTTTCTATTTGAGTCAACAAATAATCCCTTCCATTAACTAATTAGACCAATCTTATTATATTTCTCCCACTCAAGGCTGACGATTCTTACTGACTTTCTTATTCCTTTCTCCAGCTTTAAGCTCTCAAAAGGTATTTGCTATAGAAGTCACTTCCAAGCCTTTTGGACTGCATTTCATCCACAGGTGTTGCAGTGACTGATGTAATGGCTCACTTTACAAGGCTTTAAAGTAATAATACAGTTAGTTCAGATCATCCTAGTTTCTAGTCTAACTTGAAACTAACTTTTTGAGTTAGTAACTAGCCCATGATGTTTTTATGCAGGCAGTGTGATTCAACTATCACATCTCAGCACTTACGTTTGAATTATTTCACAGAGCAAGTCAGGAAAATGAAACATTATACCCCCGTGTGACAGCTGCACTGTGATTAGGTGGCAGAAATCATGCAAAATGGTACAAGGCAGAAGTGAAGCAGAGAGATGTGATGCTTCCTTGGAACACTCATCACTAGGATACAATTGTCCCTGCCACAAAGTAAGAAGACTGAAAGATCAGAGAACTTGGCTTTAAAGACTCTGCCCACGCTCTCCAAGGACAACATGAATTACAAAGGCTACTATCATTATTACTCTCTATTTGTATGACAGTAGGATCTAGAAGCTGTGAATCAGACTGGGAGCCCCACTGTGCTAAGAACAGTGCAGGCACACAGCAAAGCAATCTTTGCCACTAAAAGCACACTGCCTAGCTGAAATAGGCTGTAATAGGTACATGTAGCAATCCCACGTGGAAGGGGGAGGTAAAAACACCTAAGAAAATGCATTTACAATACCCAAACAAATGAACAGTTCTATCCTCCTGCTCTTCTAGCTAGCTGCTATCACTCAGCATTTCTAGTTGGTACCACAGTACAAAGAGATCTTCAAGAGTGATTTGAGAGACAGAGTAATGGTTTTATGGATGACGTTGGTTGGGGTGTTTCAGGGAAGGAAGCAACATAAGGGTTTATAAACATAAAAGCAGGAAAAGCAGAGGTGCTGTAAGTAAAAGGCTTGATAAAAGGCAGTATGACAAATGAAAGTACACTAATAGGTCTGTGCTATGAAAAGGGGTGCTCCACAGGGGTAGATCCTTCTCATAGATTTCAAATGACCAACAGGAAACTCAGTCCTGTATCACAAACTGCAAAACACACACAAATGGGGCACTAAGTACAAAATGACAGGTCTCCTCCAGAAATTTCCTCAGTATTTCTACCCTCATCTCAGCCATGGCTGCAGAAAATGGTACTTTCATTTTTAAATCTGAAGCAGCATTACTGATGTGAAAAGACAAGCCAGTCCAACATGCTTTTTATTTGAGTTTCAAGTCCATTCCAGATGCCAGCATTTGAGACTGTCTTGGAGAAGACCCAAAACACATACTGATTTGTAGATGAAATGAATTACCACCCTGGCTATTCTGTTTATACTGTAAGAGACTGGCATTCAGTCCTCATCTGCTAGCCAGCGTGTATTCTGCTTAACAAAGTCTTTGTTTTATTAGTCCTGGTAGAACTCCAGCTAAGGGCGAGTTTTCCCTTGCCGTCCTCATTATTGACTTTGCAATCAGTATTCCTCATTCTCCTTCAAAGCTGCAGGGTTTATGTCCATATGGGAGAAGTTACGAGGTGTTGTTGGGCAGGGAATACTTTCTGCCAGAAGGTGGTTTTGATCAGGATTTTTTCAGTTTTCTCACTCTTCTCCATGTCTCAATTATATTAGTTTTGTAAATGTCACAGAGTAAGTTCTGTTTATTTCTCCTTTTACAGTATTTTTCCTTACTGTTCCTGGTTTCTTTTGGAAATGCTCATGTATTAAACTGCTCTTTCTACATGGCAGAGATTATGTTTTCCTTCTGTTTTGCTAATCACAGGAGCCATTTAAATGTTGAAATCAATGTAGCCTGATTCTCCCTCCTATGACATGCTAGTGCTCACCAAACTATTTTTTAATGTCTGGGGAAAAGGGCAAGCAGTACTTACACTTTACACTTTCCGTTTATGATCATCAGTAGAATACATATTGCCATGTACAGATCCTCTTTTCCTAAAAAAATTTTTTGTACTTCCACATGACAACCATGTTAATTTGGTACATTTTTTATTTGGGATTTTTTAAATGCAGGAAACAACAGACTTGTTAGAAGGTCTGTAGTAAGAAGGGACTATCAAAATAAGGCTCTGCTATGTAACAATAATTATGAATTATTAATTTTGTTTGTGATACTCTTTAGGAAAATGTAAATATAGGTGACAAAGAACTGCCTGAAAAGAAATGCAAAGAACTACTTCACTGACGAATAGGACTCATTTAACTGACTATCAAATAAATTGTATTTCTCACTGGTGGATGATTCATGTTGGTGCATGTGAGCAGAAAGATGGTTTTGGTTAAACATCTGTGTTTCTGGTTGTCAGGAATAGCAACATTCATAACAAAACATGCCTGAAACAAATAAAGTTCCCAGTTAGACACATATCTTTTGGTCTCATCACAATCTACTTTTTAACAGGATTTTAATCCAGACTCAGACTGGATTTTTCTGGAGATTGTGTTTTTTTTAAAAAAAGGACTTACAAGAAAACAAGCAAGCAAGTACTGATAAACAACTCATTTGCTCCTTTGCAACAAAACAGCCAACCTTTCTGCTAGCTTGTCTTTTCCCTTTTCTTTTAACCCACGAAATTTAAATAATTAAAATTCATAAAAATTTTCCTCTCTAGTAGGTATCCAAGGAGTTGGAAGCCCTCATTCATTCTGGAAAAAAGTGTAAACCCTCAGACTTTAATAGCACTGAGATCATTAAGGGATGCTTAAAGCAGACTTAATAGATCCACCACAACCAGAAATTATTAACAAGTCTCAAATATACAGAGATAGTGTATCTCCTTCTTGGAAAAAAATAGTTTACTAAGGAAAAAAAATAAAAAGTTCTTGGAAACTTAATGTTTCAAATGCCCCTAAGCGTACTCCTATGCACTATTTTATGAAGAAAAAAGGGTGATTACATATTTATAAATGCTAACAATGTGTGGCCAAAGAAGCAGCCACAATGGTGCACATCACAGACTTTAATGTCAAAAAAGGCAAAAGCAAAGGCAGCAGATCTGAAGGACAGATCCCAACACTGAAATAAAAGAAACAATTCCTCCTGACTACTATGAAAAGAAGAAACTTGGGCCAAACTCTGCCAAACTACTCTCTGACTACCCAAACACAACAAAGGTCAATATGATGTGATGAGATGCAAATTTCTGATCAAGGTTGACTGAGGAGTTATGAGAACATACTTGCACCACATTAGCCATCTACATGTAGGTCTCATACTGAATAAGGATGAGGAGGTCTTTGAAGGAGGCACCAACAGGGGCTGAAACTGCAGGTGTCTCAGTACTTTGAAATGTAGGGCTTGTTACATAGGGCAGAGTGACCCAGAAGAGAGAACATTGGAAGAATTCCAGCAGCCCAAGGAAGAGGAAGAGTGATGAAGAGGGGGTCTCATCATTTCTGGGGGGTGGAATCAGGGCGGGAAGAAGGGTTGAACTGGAAATGTGTAGAGTGATGATTGGATGGATTGTATTATAAAAGCCATGGAAATTAAAGCTTGCCCACGCGTGTGTCGATGCATTCCTGGGCGAGTCTGGGTGCTCATTAAAGTCACTACCTTTTATCTTATCTCCTACCAAAATTTGGCTTTGAGTCTTTTTTTACAGACTTTTAAGGCATCAAAACCATGTAAGACATCAACTTTTGCTCACTTTTATGCAAAACTGTGACTCAACTTTCATTTGTGTGGGAGTTTTCTATGTAAACAAAAACGTCCTAGAGGTCAGCAGTAACAGAAAGCCAGATTAAGAGAAGGAAATGAAAATTCAAAATTTTTGAAAAATAAAGACTTGAAAATGCACAGATAGACTTAAATGCCTTTCTTTCCCAGTGCTCTAAAATCATTAGTTCTTGCAAACTGCCATTACTGCAGAAAAAGACATTTTCAATCTATTGTCTGAAGAAGGTGTTTAGAATCCACCAATAACTACAGTCACGGCTTGCATAGTGTTAAGCAGACAAATGCAGTTTAGATATTTATTAAGATTTCAGTTATTTCAAGGATTCTAAATTGAGTGAATTGATGAAGCATTATTTTGCCAAAGGTAGCATGTTATGTAACTTTCAATTAAAGCTGTCAGTATCACTCTCTGCTTTGCTGCGCTTCTCTATTTAACGTTTACACAGCTGAGTGTTCATCTGTACATTAGCACAGGGGTAATCCATGCAATAGTGCATTACACATTTGTTAAACTCCTCAATGGTAGAAATACCAGATTTGCAGTTTCTAAGAATTACAGATTATTTTACCCACAACTGGTCTGACATTCTATTGAAAATTAGAATTTTAATTGCTTAGCATTTTATGAATACAGTCAATAACTACAGATAGGAAACACTGAAATTCACAGCATTTTTTTAGCTACTAATTATATATCTGAGTTTTTCTCTCTTCCCTTGTCTTTCCTCAATTTTTCATTGTTGTATGTGCAAAACATACTCTGCTTTGAATGTAAAAATCATAGGAATAGTACTTTTTATAAAGAAATTAAGTAACACACTACATGGTCCACAATCATGCTCTAAAAATTACCTACTGGTATCTTTGTATTATTTGTTCTGCATCTCTGTACAATGCTGGCGTTCAAATATTTTTGATTAGGTGTGATACTGACCAGTACTATCTAGATGGCAGAGATCACTACAGTTTGTTAAGAATTTATCCTGGTCATTTCATTCATAGTGTTACTCTCCTGACTAGGTTTCGTGTCTCCATTCTCTGTAATGAGATTAAGGAAAGTGGCCTCTCCCACCAAGTCCAACCTGAAACAGCCTCACATTGTCCTAACATCCTCACATATCCTGACATTGAGATTACCCATTACTAAGAAAATAGATTACTTTTCAAGCTAGGATGAACCATATAGACCCATCTTTAGTTGCTTAAGTTAAATTTGGCTCATTCACTTAATGAAAGAGATATCAGACACTGATACTTAGAATCGTATTTTTCTCTCAGCTTTGGACTGCAATGCTCAGATTTCCAAATCAGTTTTGTACTTGAGGGATATAACATAGCTTCTGCAATGACTGACTATTACCTCTGTTGCAACCAACCTTTTAACTCATCTGAATAAAAGACAAAATGTTTCTACAGTGCAAAACATACCTAATTAGGCTACCTGTCCTTCCTGAAGGGTAAGGAAAGACTGATAAGTTTCTTCTAGGTCATGGGATTTTCTGCAGCTGTTCCTGTCCCAGATCTGTAACACCAAAGGCTCTGGCAATACAGCACCAGGGTATCTAAGAACCCACACTTCCTGGGCCAACCACAAGTATCAATGGCCATAGCAAAACTGCTGATATGTCCCTCTGCAGTTTATTCTCTCTACTCTCCTACTTATGCAGGAGAGTTGCAAAGGTCCCACTGTCCCCAGCCCAAGACGTTCAGAGTATGACAAACTGAATGGGAGGAGGTCCTGAAGGCCTGTTCAGTGCCTCTGGCTTTTCTGTAGTTACTTGAACACATTCAAAAGTAAGACTGATAATTCATTTTCTGAAAACCTTAAAGGATTTATTAATATTACTCTAGAACATGAAGTAGAGTACTTAATATCACTAACAGAATCCCACTGGTAATTGACTTCTAATCAGCTCAGGTTCTCTACTGTCTACAGCTGAAAAGGTTTTGTATTTATATTATGGGCTATTTCACCATTTGTGAATTGTTATCAGCATTATTTTTAGGCCCTTTTAGGTCTTACAAACTTTAGCTCTTCCACAGGTGCTCTGTGGAAAATGTGCCTCCATTTAAAATTGTAGATGCTCTGGCTGCACTATCTTACAGAAAACCTGACATTTGACTGTAACGTAATAGGGGGAAAAAAAATGAGAGAAAAGGAAACAGCAGCTCCCATGGCACTCCTGTATCCTCTTAACATTTTCTTGTAACTATACTGTTTTATGGATGAAAACTGTCACTGCAAAAATGACAAATGTAACACATAAAAGAACAAAAATGGGCAATAAATCACAAGTGACACTCCAGCCCATTGAAATGCATTCAGCCAGTGCTGCAGAAAGTACGAACATCTCCTTGTTTTGCATTCTGCACAGCTGAGCAAGAGGACCAGAATCCTTGAACAACGGGCACAACAATCATTGGGGCCATCACAGAAAAACAGGCTTAGAATTTCACTTTGGAGAGTCAGATCCATTGTCATTCTGCTTTCCTCATTGCTTGTCCTTGCCACAGCATTGTAATAGGGCTTTGACATTACAGCACACAGGTGCTCATTCTCCCCTGGATAACTATCCACAACTCCCACTGATGTAAACATTGTTCAAAACTATCAAGAGATGAATAAACTAAAATGGTGTATTCAACCTGCAGACAGACGTATCTGCACATAGCTTTGTTATTACAGACAGCACTGTAGTCTCAACCGGGAAACAGTGGGTCCTACATTACCCAAAACAGCACTTCAAGTTTCAACATGTCAGATTACATCTAAATCAGTGTTACACGGTTCAGAATGGAGAAAAAATGAATGTGAGAGTCTGTTCAGCCCCTGTTTTTATACCTAAGGTGCATTGTGAAGGACAACAAACTAGCAAAACAGTCCTTCTCGGATTTATGCCGTTGTCCTTTGTGTTAACAGACAAACAGTGTTTTCAGTATTACAGTATAAAACTGACATTAAAAAGTTCCATGTAGTTGTAATTTAATCAATCAATTATTTCAATTGATTTTTTTTCTCACCTTTACAGTGTAATGGTTGAAAACAGAATCTGACCCAGAATAGAGCAATAAATCTTGCTATGTGTTGAATAGACATCTAAAGAAGTCTGTATATTTAACTAAGATGCTAACTTCATAAGGCAGAAAAAGCTGGCTGGGATTATTTTATGGCTGCTTTTAACATGTTTATAAAATATGCTGCTCATTTAGACCTTAAGGTATGCAGGGTAAAAATCACCTAAACTTTAAGACTTTGCCACTATCTTTTTTTAAAAAAAATCTTCCAAATTCTTAAGTATCAGTTATTCTGCAACATTTCTGACATATCTTGTTGTATCTGATTTGTACCAAGAATTTAATCTATGAAGATTCTACAGTACAGAACTCTCTTTTCCAACTGCATGCGTAATTAACGAGTAATAAAAAGGGTGTTCTATAGAAATCAGTCTTAATAATATCTAGTAAAGTAGTGGCTGTTCCACTAAATCACAACTGAAAATACTTTAATTTAAATATAAGCTGCACAGACATATTTCAACAATTAAGAAAATGCCTAAAAGAATGGAGACCCTAATCATAATTCCAAGCATGCTATTTTATCAGAATGCAGACAAAATAGATGAGGGCCAAGTGAATACCAACTATGACCAATTTAAACCCATTACATGAAGTGTCTCTTACAAAACAGTGAAGCAAACTACAAATGATTTCAGTCTTTCTCAAAAACATGGATTTGTTACTCAACTTCAAAATTAAAATCATACAGTGACATCCACATGTGATAAGATTTTTTATAACCTTCTACATGATTTCAACTGTACTGTTAAACTGTTTATGAAAACTAAGAGACGGTATCACGAGGACTATTATCTTCATGTATACATAGTCTTTTTTCCTGGCTGACAGGTGTTAGATAGTTTGACATTCTCCCTGTCTGTTGGAGGATAGGGTCAATGGAGTGGATTTCAAGTTAGTTGCTTTTCATAAGGGTAACACTGAAAGCTAAATAATATTCCCTAAATTTGAATTCCTTAGTTAATAAGTTATTGAATCAATGATAATAATGTATTCACTAATACTAACAACACTAATTTCCCTATTTTGGTTTGTAAGAGTCAAAAATCACACAGCTGCCTTTACAGCATGTTATCTTATGCTATAACCCAAGGACAACTACATTGTACGTAGTTAAGTGCAACTGCAAGGAAGAGTTCCCTTTGCTACAGGCTGTAAAGGCGTACTGAAGCAATAAGTGGTTGTCAAGATATTTAGGGCACCTAGCAGGTAATAGTATAAGTGGAAGACATATTATTTTTGTATGAAAAAGGAAGGAGAAAGGCAAGACAAACAGAAATTAATAATGCATTATTTATAAAATGTACCTCTAAGAGACGAGTGAATGATGAGGGTGGAGAAAATGAGAGCAAGTAGAATTGGCTTAAAAGCTGAGCTGTATTATCATGATATTTCTGAAGGGGAAAATTTGTAACGATATTCAGGGATACAGCCAAGATTTTAAATTTTCATTACCCAAGAATCACCAACTTCCCACCTGAAAAAAAAAAAAAGAAAATGCCAACCTTGATCTCCTGTTACGGTTTCAGCCAGGTGGGCCTAAATCCAGGTTTTAAAGTTCAGACTAGGCCTGAAAAATTGTCAGGTGATTTGAGCTGGGCTGAGCAAGCTAACAGCTGACTTCTTTTAGCCAATAATATTGTATTCCATACCATATTACATCATCTCAAAGGGTGTAAAATCCAGTATGTGGGTGTGGCTTGGGCAGTTGCTTCACAGCTGTGGTCCCAGCAA
>JAWWEV010000083.1:100160285-100206972 GCA_035583235.1 Hafferia zeledoni
TCTGTCTCTGGGGAATTGACTTCTCTAAAGTGATTTGTAGTTAAAATGGTAGAATTTGTGTTTACTGGGAAGTGGGAGGTTATTTCTTGTTATATAACGTGTGTAAGTGTGTGTTATAGTGCAGCTTTCTCTTAATTTTCTCTTTTCTGTATAAATATACATGTAGCTAGTTTAAGCATCAAACCTGGTTTTAGAGGGTTTTTTTTTTCCCTTTCTCCCTTTTCTCAGCCAGAGGCTAACTCTGTACTTGGGCAGTTGGTATTTTGCCCGTTCAACCCAAGACACCTCCCCACTGCTGGTTATGTATCTCCTCAAATGCTAAAAGATAAAAGTAATTTCTTGATCTCAAATGTAATTGCTTCAGTTCTGAGCAAAGAAGTGAGGAAAAAGCACTGAAGAGAAAATGCTAAGTGACACTATGTAACAGTTACAGCTGCAGGGCTCGTGGTAACTAGAGTTACCAACAATCCTACCCTTTCCACATAAAGTCCTTTTATATGTAGATCCTTTCCATAGTTTTGGAATTTACAGGAGAAAAATTTGGGGAGGAACACGCATCCCTCCCTGCTCCCTCATGCGTGGTCCAGCTTCTGTAAACCTCCTTTGGAAACCTTTGGGTTTCTCATGGGTACTGCAAATTCCATTACTGCTGTACTGCCCTGAAGTTGAAAAGCCTGCCTGGTTGCTGTTATTGGATGACAGTGTGGGCTGGTTGAGGTTTCCTCACTCCTCACTGCAGCTGTGGCAATTAAGAAGGAGGAAGATGCTTTTTTCCTTTGGAGCACACAGTCTTTCAACCATAAGAAGGGGGTGGGAAACTGATGAGGGGAAGGCTTTCTAACACATTCCACAGGTAGCCATAAATGCTGCTCACAGGTATCATCTGACACTTTCTTTATCACTATAAAGATACTGGTAGAACATTTTTTTTTTAATAAAAACCTAAACAAGAGTCACAGACTGCCAGTGACAACGAAACCAAATAAATACTTTACCAGCTATGCTATGCTAGCCATATCTCTGTTCTCTCACTGCTAACTACTATAGCCATCTCCTTGTGGAACAGGCTTATCTCCAGTGTTTCCTATAACTACCCAGTTTTGCACTGAAACAAATAAAAAAAAAGAATAGGAGAAGAAAAACATTTCCTTCTCCACAAGGAAAAATATACAAGCTCATCTGAACCCTGTGATGAAGAAATCAAAACTTGTTCAAGGATATGGAAATGATTGTGCCTCTTCAATGCTTTATTTGAAATGTCAAGTAAAAAATTAATTGAGGTATAAAAATGTATGTGGACACAGCTTCTGACAAGCAGCGCTAACAAGAACAAGCTAGTACTTCCTAGCATCATCCAAATACGTCATTCTGTTAGTTCATGTTTTATTACATAACACAAACATACATGCAACAATTTTGTCTTGATTGACAAGGCAATTTGGGTATTATGGATCACTCAACTTTTTCATTATAACACATATCCCAGAATTAAAAGCTATAACAGACATGTCACTAATGCTCTTATCTTAAGCTGAATCATTTAACTGCCTCTTACTGAGTACAGCAGTATCCAGACGCCAGGCATCTGAACTCATACTCATCTCCTAGACACCCTGCTAGCAACATACACGTGCCCCACAAGGAACTATGCCAATATTCTTGATAAAGGCAATTATTTTATCAGACGCTAAATGCTGATGGACTAGGTCTAACTTCCCCCGTTACATATTTCATCACATTCACCTCAGATTCTAGAGTTTTTAATATTCTTGTCTTCTGTTTGAAAATGTTTGCAACCCTCTGAGAAGTTTTATGCATGTGGAATAATTTCCCCAAGTTAATAGAGATTTTCTGGTATATTCTGAATCATTCCTCAAGTCACATAGTGGCTAATAATGGCTTCACTTGCATATTGAGTTTATTTTGAAAATTAGATTTTAAATCCTTAAGTCTTGCTCATTCTTGCATGTCATTATTTTATTTTAATCCTAGAACTCATGTATGACATAGTTTTATTTAATTTCTTTCATATTGAAATCTTGCCAGAAAATATGATCTTCCCAACATTACACAAAAAAAAATTATGAATCCACTAATACTAGATCTTTGTCTTAATCTGTACATGCAACTCTTGAGCCTAAATTATTTAGAAATTCTAGTGTCTTTATCTAATAACAAATCAACAGGTACACAGATACATATCTATATTCAAATTGTCATTTAATTTATGGATGGAGCAAGACTAGATCTCTTTACAACATCAGGCCTGAAGGAACATTCCACAGATCACACACACAATGGGCACATGCAGCGGAGTTGTACGTACAGGGATGTGTGTGTACGTTTTGGTGCCAAGCACACCATTGAATTTAATGGAGCTGAGGAAAAATTCATAAACAAAAAGAAACGTTTAACATAGAAAACTGTTTATAAGCAGAGAAGGAAGAAACTGTCAGGAAAAAGGAGCCAAAGAAAATGAGACAAAATGGGCATGATGACTTGTCTGTACTTGAACATCTGACCTGTTAGTTGGTCGTCGCCTGCAGCAGGGGCGATGCGAATGTATGGTGTTGTAAGCTGAGTCACGATTATCGCAGCTAAGGCAAAGGAAGATTTCCAGGTCAGCATGCATGAGGGAAAAAAAAGCCAGACTGAAGCTATGCCAGCAAGAAGAATCTTGGTCAGTAGTTTATAGTCTGAACTTCTTAAAAATAAAAACAAAAAAATTCCCCAAAGTTCCTTTTCATCTTCAGTTGTTAGTTTGGTTACTCTGCAAGTTAATAAGCTTTTGTATGTGACTTTCATTCAGGAAGGGACTCAAAGCACATTATTAACATACAATGTATTTGAGGAAACTGGAGACTCTTTGGCTCTGCTAGTCACAGCACTGGAAAGCTAAGTGCTTATTCAGATTACTCTAGTATGAACTTCTCCAGGTAACTTGAACTCACTTCACTTTTTATTTTCCTATTTCATAATACTACATTTTCCATATAAGTTTTTCAAGACATTTTATGTAAAGCATTTTTGAGCTAGTTAAGATTAATTTTTCCTGTACCCACTTGGGTTGTTGTTTTGAAAATGCACACGCTACACACATACTTAACGTTCAACATACAAAGAATGACCACTTAGAGGTGGCACACTTTTAATTAGGTATGTATGTAACTACTTGAGGTCTGAGTTTCAAGCTCATGTTTTACCACTAAGACAAGAAAGAGGCGAAAACCCTGAACTGTTTCTGTGCCTTAAGTATTCAGACTTTTCTGACAGAGCTGGAACAACCACTGTCTGTTCCGGGCAACTATTACCATGGCTAATATTAGTAAAATCTGTTATTTCTTCATTTTCCAGCAGTTCTATGATTGCCTCTAAATGGTTAAGTACACTGTGATACATATACATTAAGGAATATAAAAAAAATTAAAAGGTCAGATCCAACATGATGCAGCTGGAGAATGATGCAAAGAAAAAATATTGGAAAATTAAGGATAAAATTATATGAAGGATCACTCATTTACATAGAACAGCCTGGGTGCTATTAGAAATGTGGCAACGAGTGAGGAAAATAGATCATCTACCATCTGCAGACAATTAAACGCAAAACTGCTGCTGCATAATATTTTGAAATATCCCTCTGCAACACTGAAATGCAGTGTTGATAGTAGCTTCTAAAGTACTGTTGCTATTGGATTTAAAATATTGTAATATCCTTTTCTCTCTCATAATTAATGAAAGGGTTCTAATATTGCAAAATTAGAACAATGATGTCTCCCTCTTGAGAACTAGGTTCCTAGGAGATCACCAAGATGTTTCTACCCAGACAGTGTTGTAAGTCATATCAGGAAATACAGTCTTAATATAAATCACAAACCACCCCAAAGTTGATGCTAATAAACTTGGAGGAGTTTTGGAATGTTTTCAACTTCGTCTGCAGAGATTTTATAGTCATTTAGCTTGAAAAAAAGAGTAGGTATATGAAAGCCATATTTCAACCAATATATGACAACCTTTATTACCACTGCTACAATAATCTCTTCCAGGCTTTTGTTTGTTTGTTTGTTTAATTATCTTGTCAAAAATAATGGGAGTGGAAACTCTGCAGTCTCCACATTTGTATATACACCAAATAGTCTCAGAGGTTCTAGAAGCCTTTCTCTACAGAAAACTAAGATCAGAAGACTCCACATCACAAGAATATGCTGTCTGATCCTTCTCCTAACAAAGTCAGTGACAAAAGCTTCCTCTGACTTCAGCAGAAGCAGAAGGAGAACTTTCAGCTCTACAAAACCCAATATTCTGATCCTAAATTACACTTGCAGTCATTGCAATTAGAATTTTTATATGATCTCTAGAAGAACATATTTAACAGAGGTTTCATTTGCAAAGATGTAATAGTCATAAAACAAGAGCATTTTTAGAAGTGTTTAAAATATACTCGATGGAATGAGGAAGAATTATCTAGCTACTGACCCTACACATGTATTTGACCCCACAGAATTAGGCTGTACTTTTCTAGAGACAAGCTGTCCTGTTCTAACAAGAAGCCCGTCAATATGCTAATATGTTATCTGGTGCACTTTGCTTCCGAAGCAGCAACACGGTTTAGTGTCTGCCAGCTGAGCACATGCTTGACAGTAAAGCACATGCATTATTCCTGTTCACATCAAATGGAGGGAAAAGTGTATCAAGGTACAGGACAGTTCTGCTGGATCTGAGCCAAGAACACTCCGTATCTCTATATTAACTTATTTATTTTTATTTTAACAAAAAGACCTGTATGGTGGGCCATGGCATGAACACCTCATGACTCAGTGATAAAGCCAAATCTCAGTGATCTTAAGAAGGTCTTGAGGACGTCAACAACTTCATTATCTGGAGGTGAGACAATTAAAGGAAATAAAGCCAGCAAGTCAAACATCTATGCTCACAACATATTCTGAACTGCCATATTGGTCCTGAGAGCAGACTTCAAACAGGCTAACCACATATCCTTAGCACAGCCAGTGAGGTGGATTGGCCAATCTCAGCTGGCTCAGAGGAGCAGCTTCGACGTTGCCCTGGGTGATCTTGATTCCAGGAAGGGTTCCCAATGCACCTGGTGCAATCATCAAATTCCACAGGAATGGAATTGCAGAAAATTTCAAGAAACAAGCAGAGAGTTGGCTACACTACCATGTTTATTTTGCAGGTTACATGTTATGGCAAAATTTAGGCTTTTGTCCAGTAAAATACTGGATATATCTACTTACATGTCTACTTTAAGACAGAATAGTTGCAATGTAGTCAGTGATGTTACTCTTGTGCTCAAAATCAAGTACATAACTGACTTGATTAGGGCCTAAAAGCATGTAATTTCCAGTATTCCTAATAAATTCTAGAGCACATCTACTAATTCCAATGGCCTACAAGAGGCTGTAGGTATTTTCAGGATCAGACCTTCATTTAAAAGAAGATTTCACCAGTATTATACATGAATGGCCTAAAGGACTTCCTCAGTTTTGAGAACCACCAAGCTTGGACTTTTGAAGATAAGAGAAGCCCAGAATGCAAACATTTCAGAAATGCTATTAGTATATGAAAACTAAATGTTATACTGGAAAGCGTTCACAATCTTATTTGTAAGAAGCACTACAGTGCACAAGTAGATGGACATAGCAAGCACACAGAGCTTAAGTAGCTTACTGTTTAGTAGCTCCACTGTAGTCACAAAGCTCAGTGGAAAATGGTGCAAGTCTGTTAGAAATCTGACACAGCTGTCAGAGCAGCCTTTGCTTACTGGGGTACAGACAATATAAATGCTACACTGAGCTGTTTAGAGTGGGGACATGGACAGAATGAAAGGTGAACAGGAGAAGACAATTTTCTGTCTTGTCCCAATGCAGGTGTGGTGACTTCTGACCTACAGACATAAAGCATTTTTGCTTTTTTTTCCAGTACAAATGTGGGAAGTTTGAAGAGGGAACAGAGTTCTGCTTTTCTCTTAAGTATCTCTGTTAGATCTAAAGGGAAAACATCTGTAGAGGCAGGTATTATTAATATCATATTAAAATATGTCATGATCTCAATTTTTTTAAAATGAATACAGACTAAAAATGTAATATAAACATTCACTTGATAAGCATGGAAATCAGTGCTTTACAGAAGCCCTCCAAGAAAGTTTTGCACCAGGGACCTGGTTTCAAGGTCCTCACAAAAACCTCTCCCATTATTTTACATGCTTTACAAAGGTATTATGAAAAATTCTGAAACATGCTTTCAAAATAGAAACGTAGGGAAATTTGTTTAAAATAAAAGCTGCATTTCTCAGATCTCCGTTGCCAAATGGGTTAGCTCAAAGTAGCTTGTTGCTATGGGAGCTATTCCAATCCACGAAGTTACCCTCGCTTCTCAAATGAGAGAGTAAGAATTTTCAGTCAGTCAAGTAATTTAAATAGTTGAACATCCATTAGTGATTAGGAATACAGATCTTCAAATAATTTAAAATCCATTCCTCTAATCACCTATTATGATTTCCGAGGTAACGTAGTCCACTCCAGGTATCTCTGAAGCTACTTGGAAACAACAACACAGGATTTAAACTGAATCTGGAATTGATCTCTCATCTATATTATACTGGGTTTTAGTTCTGGTATTTTCTATGTTTTTGTAAGCAGTCAGTTAGTAAATTAAAATTAAAACTACTTCATTTGGTTTGGAAAGAAGACAGGAATCAGTTCAGAGGCATAAAAATCTATTTGTCACATTAGGGAGGATCCATCCTTTTAACAGGAGTGACTGCATGCTAACATGTCTGATACTTTTAAGTAATAAGATACTCATCCATCCGATTTAGATTCAGTGGTGGTGGTGGAATTGTGAAGTCTATATGTAAAGGAAATCATAGTGGGATCAGCTGCCTTAGGTACAGTCACTGAGACAAGCATGATCTCCAGCAAGACACAGTGTGTAGGGATGAAGCAGCTTTTGTTCATACTCTTAGCAGGTGTCTAAACTGCAAGGTGTTTATTACCTGTTCCTACTCATGGCAGCACTTTCTTCCCTTTTCCTCTACTACAATCTACAAATAATCATACTATTCCATCACTTCTTTTTCAGGCCAGAGGTTCTAGAGAGGTGAGACTACAAAGATAATCACAGACAGATCTAGTCCCCAAGGATAAACAGATCAGCAGTATGTTTATCTGTCCTTGTTTGGAGAAAAAAACTATAGCTAGCACTGTCTGAGTTACATAAACTTATTTCACAAATGGTAGTATCATGTGCTGAGAGTCCAATAAATATAGCTGACCTGTACCATGAAAATGAAGAACATGTATTCTCCACTTTTCATTTATAAAGCAATTAAGATAAGATAATTGCTTATGAGTAATGGGTAATTTTTCACTACGGATGGATAAGCATCTTGTATGCATCCTGCATTTGGCAACCTCACAACTCTACCATATACATAAAAGTCAAAAATATTTATTGTGAGATCATATAAAAACCCATAGAATATATTTTTAAAACCCTGTGTTCAAAAATAAGTAATAAATTAATTATTAAAAACAAACAAACAAACAAATTCCCTAAATCTGAGCTTGAGATGCAAATGGTTTTATGAAGATTCTGTAATAGGTTTAGTGATGTCTTTTAGCAATATAAACTGAAAGGTTGCACAGACCACGTGAGGAGGTCAGCAAGCTCAAGTACAGAATACATGACATAATACAAACATACCTTTTGTGGCTACCCTGACGCAGTCAATTTTGGTTTCCTGTGTCAAATAAAGAGGAAAAAGGTCACACCTTGTGTTTCTAAGCACAGAAGTCATCCATGATTCTAGTCTGAAAAGTACTGATAAAATGTCAGAGAAGAAAGTGCCTCATTACATATTTGACTGCTTATTAGATTACTCCAAAGTGCGTTCATAATATGGACAAACACTGCTTGGGTATGGTACATAAACATTTCACTCAAGATTCCTCTAAAAGTAGAAAATATGTGAAAGATATCACAAAAGCACAGGCAAGTGCTCAGCTCTTTAACTTTGGCAACCTTCTTTTTCTCACAGATTTTACAGTTTGAGGCATCACGTGAAACAATTTTGGAAAGAAAAAATAAACAATGGTGTTTCACATTTCTGCATTGTCAGTACTGTGAAAGAGGAACCATTATGGTTTCTGGCAGTAAACATTTCCAGGCTGTCAGCGACAGCCAAAGCTTATCAAGAATTGAAGGGCCTCGGATAGGTCTGTCCAGGAAATGAAAAACAATTCCAGGAAGAATTAGTCTGATGAAACTTGATCTGTGAAGATCTTTTTACATACTTTTCATTTCAGCTCCATCTACTTCTTTTTCTTCTACTGTTTGCGGAAAGGGACAAAAGAAGTGGTTTCTAATTCAATCAGGGGAAACAAATGAGAAAATGGGAGTTCAAGACATTAGAAACTAAGGTAATGGGACTGGACATGCCAAGACAGATGTGCTAAATCCCATACTCTCAACTATGGCTTAAACTTAACAAAAGAAATCACAACATTCTCCTGTTTAAAGCAAGAAAACAAAAACAAACAAAGAGGAAGAAAAAAAGCCAGGCAAACACAGTCATTGGACAGCTTTTAGATAATAAGACACAATGTTAACACACTACTTTGCCTGCTCACTACTGACAGAATGTGCTGTTTTCCCCTCCTCTTTCCTGTAACCTTTAATCATTAAGCAATATTGTGTTAGGAAAACTGTTATTTTTTAAACTCAGTGTGTTAAAAGTTCACGGTTGCTTCATTTTCTCATTAGTAACTAAATTGGGCATTTTGCTAGTTGGTGCCAATCATTTATTTACACACAAATACTGTATAAAATCACGCCTGTCATAAGACTTACCCCATTGGCTCTGCTAGCAGCTTGAAAATAGATGCTGTAGCTCTTATGAGGAAGAAGAGGAGTGTTCCAGAAACCACTGTAGGTTTTGTTGTCACCAATAGTAAAAGGCTGAGCAGATTGTAAACCATTGGCTGGAAACTCTGCAGCAAAGTAGTATTGGGAATTCAAGAGAGAGGCATTCTGGAAATGAATGGGCACTGGGTAGCACTTCAGGATTTCAGTTGTCTTTTTGGTCCTCCGTGGGCGTTCTTCTTCAACAACAATTTGATAGACACTAAGAGTGTAGAAAGTAAAGAACAAAAGAAACACATGGGTTATTTTAAGACTTGGGCAGTCAACTTATTCTGAAACCATAATACAATATTTATGGAAAAAGAAGAACTTTTAAAAGGAAGGAACACAAGAAGAAAGTGTCATTTTGATAGTCAGGTGTATAAATTTCTGGAACAGATTTATGCTTTCAAAGAAATTCAGTTTGTTTCGGAAAAACAGAATTAGCCATACACACCACAGCTTTTCATACCGTGGAAGAAACATCTTGTTTGAACCCTTGTACAGAAAAAGCAGGCTTAATTAGTGCTAAAATGTGGAATTAAGTATTGTCTCCATCAAAGTAAGTATAAAGCTATAGATTCCATTCTCTAACCTGTTTAACCTATTGAAATGAAATTACTACTTAAGACAAAAATGAATCAATAAATTACAAACAGACAGGGAAAAGCATTTGCTTAACTGTTTGACATTTTGACTACTCATAAAAGCACACATAAAGTAAAGTTTCAGTGTCACGTTGACTATCATTGAGCATGAATAACACACTTCTTGATGGAAGTTATTCTCACTCAGCAAAGCACTTCTACACATCTTACAGGTAACCATATTTGTAAGTGTTTCTCTATTCTGCAGAGCAAATCAGTTTGCACTTGCAGTCTTTGCTGTATTGGGACCCACAGAGAACAGTCCATCTCACTTCACTGTAAAGGTGCTATGGACATTCCAGCAGGAACAAAGAAATTGCTAATTCAGCTGTATATGCAAACAGTGTAATCATTATACCCTTTCAGTTGCTGTAAAAGTCTGAGTCAGTGCTTTTAAATCTGTGAAGTGGGAAGCCAATGTCTCTAAAGAGGACGGGCTTGCAAGTTTATTGCTTCACTGGGGACCAGTGATTCTTAATCAGTATTTGTCTCCTGGAATCTTGAATCCCAGTACGCAAGTCAGTCTAGGTAATTGATGTTAAAGTGGCAGTGTGTCCACATTTTTGCACATCATCCAAATCCAATAACAATCTGTGATCTTTCAAGTTGGTATTTCATAAAAAGCAGTAATCTCTGGGTAGGTTAAGCTTCTTGAAGATAAAATATCCACACAGACTTCTGACATGTTCTCATTCCATCATCTGTAGGTAGAGGATTATGTTTACAGAATCACAGAATCAAGTAGGTTGAAAAAGACCTCTGAGATCATTCAGTCCAACTGAACAGCACCATATGACTGAACAGCACCATGTCAACTAGATCATGGCACTGAGTGCCACGTTCAGCCTTTTCTTAAACAGTCCAGCCCTTCCTTAAACACCTGCAGGGAGGTGACTCCATCACCTCCTTGTCCAGCCTATTCCAGTATCTAACCATCCGTTCTGTGAACTTCTTTCTATGTCCAACATAAATCTCCCCTGGCACTGTTTAAGGCAGAAGACTCTTCCCAAAGTACAGGGACACCTGGGCTGAGCCTCTGCATGTGTCTCAGTCTGGACCCAATAGCTCTTACTGGCTTAGTCATACCACTGCACAGCTATGGCTATTCCCCTTCTGAAGGCAAATCTGGTTTAGAAATAGAGGCGACTTTATGCAGACACCAACCCACTCATAACCACTGAGCTCCTGCACCTGCTAGGGCTGTGCTAGACTCAGGCAGCTTTGGGTGCTGGCATAGAGCTCTCCAGCTCTTGCACTCTCTGCGGCCTTACCCACTCAGTGCACAACCAGTCTAACATACTGCTCCTACACTGGAGCTCCTTTGCATGTTTAGATAATGCTGCATGCTTGACTGATGTCTCAACAGTGGAACTGTTCCATGACAAGATGAATGGAGCTTTAAGCAAAGTGGTCTAGCAGAAAGGGGGTCAGACTAGATGAGCTTTAAAGGTGCCTTCCAACCCAAACCATTCTATAATTCTCTGACACCACAATGTTGGGTCTGCATAGTTAAATATCACCAGGAGGCAGAAAAACACCAATTCTCTTGACCATTTCACTGTCTTTTTACCAGACTTACTGACCACACGCCACAGACTCTGTTCACTATGCATTTAAGATCTTGCATCTTCAGTAGGAGATTCTGCACTTCTGTGCTGACAAAAAAAGTTAACACTGAGAACACCTAAATACCTCCTCTTCCATCTGATTTAGACTTTCACCACAGTGGAGCTTTAGTTTAATGTTAACACACTTAAATCTAACTGTCTTCATGACGATATCTACCCATCTACAGATCTACCTGTCTTAAAGAACTGAGCAGGCAGAAGGTGTCTACTCTGGGGTCAATTTAATTGCTTCCCAGGCCCTACTGACTATAACAACTAAATACTCGGCTCACAAGTAGACATCTGTAAGTGGACAACTAAATTTAAATATTTTGATCTGATACTGAATCCCATGCAGAAATCCAACAATGCATAAATTTAGTACAGCCAGGGAGACAGAGAAGTGTCTTGAGGGTCCACTTGAAGGGTACTGTCTGTACATTTTGCAGCTCTGTGCAACAAAGTCTTCCTATCAAGCAGAAAGATTTTCATTAGTTGATTAAGTCCATGCTGAGTAGTAAATGAAGGTCAACACACAGCAATCTTTCTTTGATCCTGTGCAAACTGATTTGTAAAAAAACTAGCCATGAAATACCTATATTACAATCTAGCTTTTCTCTTTCAAATCAATTTTTGGCATGATTTTGGCAATTAATTTTCTAGAAAAAAACCAAAGTTGCTTAGAACTGGGATTCCAAGCTACTTTGAAGACTGCATATTGCCTTCTTTAACTACTAATTTACAGTGAATCTACAAAAAATACTATTTAAATGAAGTACGGGGGAAAAAAAGTAGAAGGAAACATAAATATCTGTTCTTGCAAGGTAGTGAAAAAATACCTTGCAAGTGCTCAGCACCGCAGCAAATATAAGAATCCCTCAGTTTCACTAAAGCACGATTGACAGCAAGCTAAGTTCTCTGGCTGTCACCTTAGGACAGTATTGTTACCTTTTGGCGTTTTTTTTGCAGCAGGACTGAATATAAGAGGGACCTCAGACCAGACAAGACAATATGATCAGTTTCAGTACTGCTTGCAATGAGGATTCTATTAATTTTTCACTCAGTGATTATAGCTAAATGTTCTAGATACTTTAGAAACAAATCCGTCATTAAAGTGCCTTTCTCCTGTGGCAAATCCATGTGTAGCTATACTATATGCACTACTCCTTTTACAAATTTTCTATGCCTGCCATCTATTCATTCTCAGATACTTTAAAGAAAGAAGTAAGTTGACTGGAGCAATTTCAAACTCAAAATGTCTTTTAATCCTTACTCCACCAGACAAATTAGATTTGCAAGCATCTAGACCTCAAATCTATTTGCTCTTCAATAATTTAAGCACTGAAAGGTCAAACAGCTCTTTTCTGTTCCCCTTCATCAAAGTCCAAGTGCTAATGAAAAAGAACTAAATCCTATCTGCTGGCCAATTTCCACACACTGCTGTTTCTCTGATGTAAATTAACACATTATGAGCACCTGGGTCAATGGAAACCTGACAGAATTTTATGAGTGATACTTTTTACATTTGAAAAAATGAAATCACCTTGCTAATGAATTTTAAAAAATTATCCCAATTATAGTTATAATCCAAAAGCCTTTTCTAATTCTTACTATTAACACTGCTTTCTTTAATACAGAACAGCTGAACTGTCTACTCTGAAAAGGGTTCAAGCTTAGTGCATTGAGCTAGCACTGCACCAAGACTCTATTATTCCTGTTAGGTATTAGTCAGATTTCCTGCCTGTTAGAAGTTGCATTATTCCTTTTCCATACCTCTGCAATTCAGAGAATAAAGTTTTCCTATCTGTAATCCAAAAAATAAATTCTACACTGCAGTGAAAGGTTCCAAAAGCGTATCAGCTATCAGCAGAGTTTAGACTGATCTTTCTGAGGGAAAGAAAAGTGATTTAAGTATAATTCACATTATGTAGTTCTATTATAGAATTTCCATGCCTTGGAAATTAAATACAAAATCTATTTTTATATAGACTGAAATTTACTGATGCTTTGAGAAAGGAACACAGGGCAATTATTTTTAATGTGGGATTCAAATATCTCAAATTTGGGGATTAAAAAAGGTGCAAGGGAAAAGAAAGAAAAAAACATAAATTTTTTATCTACTTTTTATTTTAACAATTCCAAACCAGTTCCAAATTTAAATGATTATGCAGAGATACAGAAGTGAATATAATAGTTTTATTTTTGTTAGAAATAAGACATAGCATCCATTTCAGATACTTATTGAAATTGGATTGCATAAATTGAAGAGGTGTGTTAATGTCTGATAAATATACTCTCTTTTCCAGAGTTGAAAAAGTGACGTAAAAGAATAAAACCATGTTAAGATGATAATAAAAGTTGCTCAGAATATTTAGACAAATTAATCAAACAACTATATTTAAAAGAAGACTTAAGAAGCATATATCTATTCTGAAGTACATGAAATGATGAGGTTTAGTAACTTCCTGAATCAAGACGTTATTCCACAATACCGGAATGGACTAAATCAAATATTAATTAATCAAACTCTCATTCAAAGTTACAAAATAACTTTCCAAGAAGGACCTATTTGATAAAAGCATGGACTTCAGAATTCTTCATACAGCAGTTCTTAACATACACAATCTAGGCATTTATTAATTGAAACTTATGAATCTATAATTATACCTCCACCAAAAGTAATTCCAAATCATAAACAAAGGGAAAACAAGCTTGATTACTTCATCATTGAAATGTCAGCTTGATTTTGTCTCTCTAAAACAGTCTTGATGTTTCACATAACTGAAGCAACAAAGTATTTCTTAAAATTCATTTTACAGAAGGAACTGAATATAGACTAAGATTATCTGAATATATTTACTAGTCTTAATACAACTGCAAGTCAATTAAAAATTTTGGGTCTCAGATCTCTACCTGTAAAATCAGATTAGGAAACTTTCTTATTTCTCTGGCCTGCTTTAGGTATTCAAACTAAAAACTCTTCAAGACCAACTTTCTTACTTTTCTTGAAAAAAAAGGTAGGCTTTCTTCCTAGGAAATGTCCAAAGCCTACAAAGCTCTTAAACTCCACTAAGAGTGCCCTGATCAGCTGTGTAAACTGTTGGGCTACCTTGGTACACTGTTACGATGACCCTAATGAGCCTAATTTGAAGTTCTCTGCTCATTGTAGTAAGTCTTTTCTTAGTCTCATGCTTTATTATAAATATGCATAACTGGTACTTTTTATAGATGTATTTCACTATCTTGACTTGCATGCCTGCTTTGCTCTACGCTAACAGAGTCAAACAATAGAATGACCTTTAATCTACAACTTGAGCATTATTTCACTCATTCCCACAGCTCTATTTATCTGCATGCTAGAATCACTTTACTACATTCTTCTACTAAAATACCAGTTCCAATAAAAGGCAAAATTAAGAAACCCAAACCTCACCCTGTTATCTCAGGTTTATGACCATGAAGAACCTGATTGCTCAAACCATAACAGTCTATAGGGTTCCCACAGTATCAACAATACTGAAAAGTCTTCTATCCTACTGCCATTTAAAACATAAGCTCTTTTTAAATACAGCAGTTCCGTCAGTGTTTCACTTCTAAAGCTTCATATATCTTTGCTCATCAAGTGTGATGCAGGTTTATTATCTAACATTGTTTCTTGAAAAGAATACAGTCTTCAGAGAATTTTTGCTATATTATATGCAGCAACATAACTTCATCTCTGTCATGAGCTGTCTCTGAGACAATCATAACATATTTATATGGATTAACATTCGAGATTTTTATCTACTTCTTCCTGCCCTTACAGCATTAGGTTCCTGTAATTCATCCTATAACTTAAAATTTTACAGTATTAGAAATTATATGTAAATTGTATCTTGAAATGGAAGAGGGAAATTACTCTTTAAAGGACAGATATTAATAATGTACATTTAGAAGGCAAATAGAAGAAGGATACAAGAAACTGTCACTAACTCTCTTCCTACTGTGCAAGACTGGGTACTCATTATATGTGGCATTAAAAACAGGTGATAAATAGTCCCTGACTTATCAGGTGTCTCACTATCACAGCTACATAGGCATTTCCAGTGGTCAAGACTTCTAGTAAGACTTAATACATAGTGAATAAAATACATTCTGTATACAACCATTTCCTGTACAGATGCAAATCCAGAGAACCAGCTGAATAGCTGTTCCATCCCTCTGATCACTGTAGAATTTTGCATACTTTATCCAACAGGGAAGCACACACTGTTCAACTGGGGACTAGAAGTAAAATCAAGGAGTTTTTAATTAGTAGCAGGATAAATGAGCATGCCTACCAGTGATGGAGAAGACTGTTCAAGGTAGACCCCTCTATTTCAAGACTATTTTATTTGGGAGATCAGAAATTTTCTTAGCTTTATTTAAGATACAGCATTGCACACTATACTTTCTAAAATGATAAAAGAGTGAGGAAGCTTAAAAAAAATCCCTTATAGGAACATAATATTCAGAAATGAAAATATAGAACTTATAGTAAAGAAAAACAAACAGACCAAACAAAATCTCCACATTAATCCTGCTGTACCAATGCCAACAACAATGTAAGTACTGTTAAAGTAATATATTATTATGTAATTTATAAGGGGATAAAGGGAACTAGGCTATGCTGCAAATAATATTAGCAGAACATGAAAGCAATCAAAAATCTTCCAACTGTTTACATTTAAGCACATCACATACCAGTGTTAGAGGTGTATTGCCTATTTCTTTGTGCAAGTGAAAGCAGTCTTAAATCCTTATAACTTCTTGGGAAGAGAGTTGTAAGTGCTTATAACTTTTTGTTTGCATCTTTATTTGATGTCAGGAGGTTTTAAGCAAACAAAAGCTCCACAATCTTTGGCAGATTTCTAACGCTGTGGGACAGTTGTTGCTTCACAAATGTAAGAAAGGGATTAAACAAGCAAAATATTTTGTGCTAGCAGCTTGTTGAAACTTGAATGGAATGATTCTACTTCCACACCTGGCTTTATTTACTAGCTTTGCAGGTCAAGATATAAGTCTGATTAGATTTTCCAAGGCTGGGTCTGTTTTCCTTCTCAGGAAACACTATTAGTGGCATCTGAAATTTCCAGCCTCTGGGGAGAAGTCAAAGTGAAGAAATCTTTTGGAATCAGACTTGGAGTGAACACAAGAGAGACTAATATTATACAGCACCCCCATTGTCATGCAAGGAGCCCTGTTTCTCAGATCAATCAAAGCAGAAATACTTAAACAGCTGTAAAGGAGGAGATAAGACAGCTTAGGTTCAGCCCCTAGAGGTACTGCCAAATGTAAACTCTCAGGTGTCGTAATAAGCTTTATCTTCACAGACTCAAGTCCACTGGGGAACAGTATCTGGTTTTTAATGTGAAAGTCCTAAGCTGCTTTGTGACTGCCCAACTCTTTTGTATGGACAGTCTCAAAGACTTAAAAGTCAGTATTTACAAAGTGGATTTTCTAGGAAAAACACATCCGAGCAAACCTCTCCTTACAACTCCCATGGATTTATATCAGAAATCCTGACAATCTTTCAAATAGGAAGCTTTATTTCACTGGAAGTTTAAGATATTATGCTTGTTCTTTCCTCCAAGGACAGTCACCAGGGGAAGATATGAAAATGTGTTCAATTCCCTTGAGTAGGAAAATATTTGGTACATAATATCTAATCGCAGAAGAGTCAGATAGGGGCTGAAAGTGGTAACTTAAAAGCCACTGTAAGATCATCATAGACTCAAATTATTTAGAAATGAAAATTTCTTTTATGCAAATCTGGACTCTCTAGGATTTATGGGACACATCAGAGCCTTGGTTCCAGAAATTATTAGAAGAAAATCTGCAAGGAAAAGGAGACTATGCTGCATGCTCCTTTCACTTTCCATTGGCCAGATGTGTGCCACCTAGTCCTGATGCCAGTGTGTTTAACTTCCTGCCTTATTTCCCAGTACACAGATTCACTGTTCTAGAAAATCTAAGCACACTACATCAGGGGCAGGGAATGCCCAGCAGATCTTCAGGCAACCATACACCATTCATAGAATGTTTCTGAAATGTTTCTGCCTTTAGATTCAGTTATCACAAATGACAATTCAAAATACAGTTTTATTTCATTAGTAAGTAAGTCAGAGAAGGAGAGAGAGGGTAAAAAAATATTTTAAGAATTTCAGTTTGTAATGCCTTGCTATTTAGCAGGACAATAAAAGGTTGCCAACATGTAAGCAGCAGTAGATAATCTGTATTCTGTTTTACAACATACAGTGTGCTGATGTACCGCTGTTTTAACTTTGTCCAGTCCTTTGCAAAAAAAAAATCAATAGATTCAACACATTTGTTAATCTAACCTTATTCAAAATAGGTATTAGTTTACTACTGAAAGAGCATATGAAAATTTATAGGAGCCATTTGCCCAACACACATAAGTGGTGGTTAGACATAATGCCAACAGTAATTGTAGTACAAGAGACTATTCTGTTGTTAACTGAGATTCGTGAACTGGCAAGGGAATCAAAACTATTCTCTCAACCCTCCCAACGCTGCTAATCCTTGATAAAAATTGATGAATTTTTTTTCTTCCTGGTTATACAGGTTAATTATTTCTACTTATTTAAATACTGATGCCCAGCTAAGACTGGGGAGTGATATTACCACACTGGCCTACAAGTCTAAGTGACTGTCATAATTATCACAAACAAGATGACAAAGATGGAGCTATGTCTTCACAACTGCTACATCCACTTCTACACCTGAAATTCTTTAATCCTGAAATAGAACTTCCCCACCCCCACTTTTCAAGGGACTGAGTACTGCTCTATAATGATAAGATCAATTTGATGAGGCACAATGTATTAGCAACACATAATTCTCTCTCTCTCTTTTTCTATACAGGTAATCATATATATCCATTTGCAATTTTGAAGGTGAAGTTTTTAATTATTGTTTCTTCTGCTGAAAAAAATAAATGTTCTAAAATATTACAGGCCACAAAAAACCTCTACGATCGGATACATACTTTTTCTGAGACACTTCTAACTTCTCTGTGGCTGTTCTCCTTACTTAATATAATTTATGCATTTGGCTATTTTTCCTTTAAACTCAAGAAAATACAAAAACTGTGTACATAGCCTTTAGACCCACACAAAACAAACTGAGTAAAAAATGAAAATAAAATTAAACCTACTTGTAATAGTACTGTTTCATACTTAGTTCGAAGTAGTCCTCTTCAAGTGTAAGTAATAGAAGAGAGCACTTGGTTCTATATTCAGAAATTCTTTCACCTGTTAATTATACGTTTGCTGGACAAGGCAAAAGACATCTTTGACTACAGATCTTCCCTAATGTGCTCCATACTGTATCAATGAGATCTACTAAATACAGACTGCAAGTGACAAGCTAAGCAGAGCACCAGAGATCTGGCAGTGTTTTCTGGTTGAGGTTTCAGTTTAGTTTTGTTTGCTTGTTTGTTTCAGAAAAAAGGGAAACGTTTAGAATGAGGGGACTGTAAGGGTGCATTTAGTTTGCAGATAAGTAACTGCATGTGAAAAGAGAAAAAAACCCCTGAGTTAAATAAAACTAGAAAAAGATTGAAATATTCAGAAATACAAAAGACTACATGAGGAAGGAATGCAGAAGAGAAGAAAATAAAGGGAAAATAAAAGAACACATAACGGACTGAAAACAGCTGGAGATGTATCATCCTGTTTAACAAGAAAAAGTAATAGTAAGAATGATAAAATAAAAATGAAGTCTATCTAATATAGATACATGTTATACAAAACATTTTTAACAACTTATTGTCAGCTATTTTTTCTAAATTACACACAATATGTTTGTAAAAGGTGTTTGATTTCGCAGCAATATAACAAAATCAAATACCTTTTACAAACAAACTGTGCATAATTTATAAAATTACTTTATTTCATAATATGGTTGTGAAATCATATTATAAACTTTTGTAAGACTGGCATTGTCATCCAAGAATGACTGCTATAAGATCTCTTTACACTCCCTATGATCTAATGAGTATTTTTTTAATTGTACTACCAACTGACACTTGGCTTCTTTCATAAATAACTCTGGTAAAGATAAGCTTAGAGTCTTTCTGATAGGTATGCCACCATTATTATTTTTGGCAAACATAAAACATCTCTGCTGACAGCTCTTTCGTGTATATGGGACAACAACATCCCATTTACACGGATCAGGCAACTAGGTTTTTTAAATGCCATTTGAAATAGAAGATGCTTCAAAGCCTTATGAATAGTCTAAGATACTACAGGTTTTACAGCAAGAAGTTCAGAATGTGTACCCAAGAACATCCTGTAATGCCATCTATATTCCACATGTCACCTATGATACTCAGCTTCCACTCTCAACACGCTCAGCTCCTCTTAATATCTCCCAAACACTGGCTGCAAAGAGGCAGCACATGCTGTGGCTGCTTCTGGGCTACACAGGGGCTTGCTGGTGTGTGAATTGTAGCCCTCTACAGATGGACCAAATGAAATGAACACAGCCTATCCCTCAAATGCTAATCAAGATCTTTCACAGACATTCCAAAATATGTGAGAAACTTATTATTTATGCAACATTCAAGTATTTCATCTGTGCCTGGAAAGTTGCAAGTGGTCCAGTATTAATAAGGGAAGGAAGGAACACATAGGCAGCTGAACAGGATGATAGTTAAGATTTGTTTTCTTAGGAAATCAGGAATAAGGCATAAACTTTAACTTAGTTATGTTCCAGAAAGTTTAATTTTGAACTTCGATATGTAATGATAGCACACACAAGCCAAGGAGTACTCCCTTTCTTCATTTTACCAGTGAAAAGTGTTATTCCTACTGAGTAACGACTCAGTCCCTCTAGGCAGCAGATACTATTGATCTCACTCCACAAGGCTTTGTGCTCTTAATTTAAACCCAAGCAGCAATATCACTAACTTAAATGATGCTGGTTTAAACCGAATTACCCTGAAGTTCCAGATTCTCCAGGGCTTTGAGACTGAAATCCCTACAGAGAAGTACAAAATAGGGCTGCCTCCTACTTTCCTTACAGTCTGCTCACAACATGCCTTTAAAATGAATGCAAACCACAGAATGTGTGGATACTAATTCCATAAAATAGTCCACAAGGCCACTGTTCTGAGATCTTCCGGTAGTCAACATGGAAAACCTGAATAAATAAATAAATAAATACGTAATCTTCAGAGAGTTAATTATATATATAGCTGCTTTTTATGACACACCTCACCATTGCCAAGTTGTTCATAATCATACATAGACATCTTTTCCTTTTTTTCTTTAGAGAGGAAAAGAAAATTTCCATTCATTTTAACATTAGGGATAGGAATGGAGAGAGCATGGTGTATTGATTGCAGAAAGTTACACAGATTGTCTCTACCTGCACCAGAAATAAAACTGTGCTCTCATCTGAATCAAGCCCCAGTTCTGTATCTTCTAGGCCATCCTTCCCACCACAGTAAGACTACAGGTTTTCTGTAATCAGAAACACACTGCAGTTGCTCCCCTGACCATCTGAAGAGGCTTTGCTGCTCTTTATCTCTGCAATTCCCTTGGAGAAGAGGGGCCTCCTCATTTTCTAAGTGACTTTGTTGTACACAAACAAATGAAAATAATTTTTTTTAAAAAAGCTGCCAGTGTTTCAAGAGGCTATTTATGCTGATATGAAAGAATTAACAAACGATTTCAAGTATAGAACTTCTTCTATACTATCCTGCTGGTGATCTGTCTTAATTTGAGTACTTTTTTCCAGCAATCACCTACTCAAAACAGTGAAGGATGTAGAGGGTGAGAGGGAGGTGGGGAAAGAGAAGGATGTAGAGGGAAAAGGGAGAGACAGAGAGGGAGAGGCAGAAACAGAGGGAGACTTCAGTAAAATCCTGCTGAGAACAGAAATGCCAGCTAGTCACAAATTACGTGGGAAGCTTTTATTATGAAAACCACCGATCATCAAAGTTATCCAGGTTTATGAAACATTTCTCTCCAATCTTGTTTACAGTTATTTATATGATAAGACTTCCCCCATCTTTCAAAACTTTTATTAAAAACACCTTATTTCCATCAGAATAGCTTAGAGTAACAATTCCCTGCCTCAGTACACAGTGCAGTGAAAGGAAAGCATTTCGGTTTATTCCAGTTTAAAGAACAAATAGCACATCAACTTCAGTGCTCTGATTTTTACATCTGTCATGCTGTGGAGGTGTTTGTGCGTAGCACAGCTCAGGGAACAGTGTGTAACTTCTAGTAAAAAAAGTGTATGACCTAAACTGGTCTTGCTTATAAAATACAATAACAGAAACAGTTAATAGCAGGCCTTGCATACACCAGTTTTATTAGATCCCATATGTCTGATATAAGAACACAGCATTGAGTATTTCAGTCTTGTAACTTTAATTTCTCTCTGTCCTGGTTTGATCAAGATAAGATCAGTTCTAAATTGCTTTGAAATATTAGCTGGGTACCATGAATGCATTTTGTATTCTCTCAACCATAACTCATTACATGGCGCTTGCTTGGCATCAATAAGTCACTATCACTTTAGTGTGTGCACGTATGTGTGGGAGCGTGTGTGTGGCTCCATACCCTGCTGGTAGGCTATTTAGTGATAAAATCTGATATAATAAAATATTAATTACAGCTGAAAGGTTGGGCGAGAAATATGAACTCAATTACAGTCCCATATTGTGAACAAAGGGCAGGGAGAAAAAATCCTTTAGTTAAAGAAGTTTGGGATAATAAAAGAACAACTGGAACATTAGACTCAAGCTGAGTGCTCCCTGAAAGGCCACCTGTTATTAATCTTCACATCAGGCATAGAAATTCAAGTAAATTAGGTCAAGATGAAAGGTCTGTGCTGCAGTTTTTTTGACTTAACTAATTTAAAGATTTCTTTATCTGAGCATTTTTTCTTTGATGTCACTGCAATTTAGTAATTAGAAACTTGTAACAAGCACAAGGACACAACAATTGTAATTAGCAGTTACATATCATACATGATATGCAAAATGACCACCTTCTATGGTGACAAGTATTAGTAGTATATACCAGGAGTCATTGTTTCAGTCACATTAGCAATTTCTCAGCACCAAACTGTAGCAGAAGTGGTTCTGTCACCTTACAAAGTCCTTTTTGTGGTTTGCTTGTTTTTCAAAAAAATACCAGCAGTGGTATATAAATTATTTTAAGACTTCTTCATACATACATTTTTGTTCATCTGTTCAATTTACCTGAGTGTGAAATCAGATGCATTACCAAAGACTTAATGTGACCAGATTGTAAACAAACACAACTGTGAGTCAAAGTTAGTCCAAATCAAATAATATGACCTTGAAATACCATGAACAGTAGTGAATCATAAGAACTGAGCCAGCTTATCTATTACTGCAGGCTAAAATGTGCCATTAGATCATAAAAAAAGATTTTCATTGTCTGAGAAACTGTGTTCTCTATTAACTATGTTTTCTATTTGAACAAATGTTACTGAAACGATGGCAATATATTTTGGTACAAAGCCAGAAAACAGACTTTCAATGAATTTACATTTATGATACTTGGAACAATCCAAAGACCATTTCAAAGCTTCTTAATCAGCTTTATGTTCTTTGCTTAATTTCTTTTTAAAAAGAACACAGAAAAATGATAAGTTCATAAGTACAAGATAAAAGTATCTTGGTACAGCAAGAGAGGTGCTTTTATAAGCCAATATTACACCATTTAACTTACCAGTTTTCAGGTTGCCAAGGCTAATTTATAGAACAACAGGAAAGCATGGAAAAAGGAGTAAAGTCTTGTCAAAAATTAGAAGAAATTAAAGAAAGCAAAACTGTCTAACATAATTTAGTCTAAGAAACAACAAATTTAGAGGGGTCTGAAAGAAATACTCAAAATTGAAAGCCATGGCAGGGCTGACTGATCCTTTCTTTTCAATCTGACTCAGAGAAAGAAAATACTGATGACACAATATTGAAGTATGGATCAATGAGAAAGAAACAAAAGGAATTCCAGGAGTCTGAAGACATGCAAACCAATATGCAACAATCTGTGCCATCACACAGTCCATCTTATCAGAATCAGAAGCAGCATTTCTTAAAGTGTATGCTTGACTTTCTGATACTTGAAGAAAGATAACTACTGCTTGAAAACTGTAGGTCTGCTTCTGACTGCAACATAAATATTCATTACAAGCTCCAGAGAAGTCATTGAAGGCACCTGAACCATCATACTCCACCTGGTTCCATCCCGCTACAAAAACCAGGGTGCAAAGAAGAAACAAACTAGTTATTTTGCTTATTATAAAATATGACAAAACCCCCAGTCTTCCCAAACTGGTTAAGAATAGATCTAGCAAGGGTTAAATGACCAGTTTACATGGATCCCCAAGAAAAAAGGAAGGCCAACTCTGACTTGACACAGACAATCCTAGTTCTTTAAGTCTACATGGGATGAACATGTTATGTCATTGCCACTAAATAACTTTGTTTTTGAGTAAATACTATACTATTATTAGAAAGAAATTCTTTACAGAGAGAGTAATCAGACATTGGAATGGCCTGCCCAGAGAGGTGGTACATTCACCGTCCCTGGAGGTTTTTAAGATCAGTCTGGATGTGGCACTTAGTGCCATGATCTAGTAATCACAGCGGTGCTGGATTAAGAGTTGGACTTGATGATTTTGGAGGCCTCTTCCAACCCAGCTGATTCTATGATTATGTGATTCTCTATGTTGTTATTATTCTACAGTCTTCAGAGTAGCTGGATATTATAGGATAAAATACTATACTGGAATTAAAAGGAATGGAGTAACGGAAAAAAGTGTCAGTCATCATGCAAGAACCTGCCCAAGTAATTTCTATTTTCAAAGAAATCCAGGGCTTCTTGCAAGGATTCCTCAATAGCCATGAAGAAGATCAGTAGCTGCACAGAGCTAAATTATAAGAACAATGAAAAAAATACTTGGACAAATGATGTTCTTAAGAAATAGGAATATTTCCTCAGATATAAATCCATATGTAAATGATAAGATACACTATTGCTCATTCTCCTGTATTCAACTCCCAATTTCTGTTTTTTTATATATGATGCTGCATCCTAGAGCAGTGGTTCTCATTCTGTTCTCCACAAATTTCTAGAGATGCAGTTTCCAAAAGATAAGAAAAACATACATGGAGCATAGAGATTTAAAATCACAACACAAAGATCTGCACACACAGTGCAACATCTTTGAGGATTTACAAATTAAAAAAAAAAAAATCTATTAAGAAAAACAGATTACAAGTAACCAATATTGTACTTCAATATTTTCCAGTAAACCACAAACCACTGCAATTCTGTGACTGAAGAGTGCAATGCTCTGAAGAGTGTCCATTAGGTGTGGACACTGCAAATGTAATGTGCATAACTACAGCCAGTTGCACAGCTTTTATTTATGAATGTAAAATAATATACACATGCATATTAATCAAGGAGCCTGGATGTTACATAGAAAAGAAGAAGTAGTATTTAGAGCAGGAGACAAGCTAATGGATTAATGACACTGTCAACACTAAAAGAATAAGATCTTTATATTATTCTACAAAGCTGTGCACTGGAAATTCACTACTGAATTGGGCTGGGGAATTAAGCAAATAGCTGCAGTAAAATGAGTGGTTTTTAAGCAGAGGGAGAATGCTTGTTTCCTCCCTTTTTTCAAGGATGCTCTGCAATCTGCTGGTTTGTGCACAGTACAGAAAGAAAAAATATTTGCTGAGGCAGCTGAATGAATACACAAGCCAATTTCAACAGGTTTTTTGATTCAGAGCTTGAAAACTGCTGCTCATTAAAGCACTTGCAGAGGATATGAAGGTTTTAATCCATTCAGTGAGGGGGTACAACATGGATCACAGACAGACTGGCTCAAGCAGACCTGCTCTGGTCATTTAAGATGTTGCCTCATTTGTCCATTTTCTCCTCCCAGATGCTTTGTTCTCATGAGATTGGTGGAAAGCAGCATGTGCCTGTGCTTCAGTTGCAACTGCAAAGGCAAGCGTTATCACTGCAACAACCCAAGGCACAGGCACATTTTTCCTGCCGACTCTGCTGTGGGAGAGCAGGACCACAGCAAAAATAATCACAACAAAATTCTTGCCTGTCAATGCTATCATCTCTTTCCACAAGTTAAATGCAGCGGGTTCCGGTCCAACAATTTGGAAAGGGAGATTACTGTGTTCATTTTCATCCTTTCTTTTCTACAAAAAGGCTCTGCAGGGCACTTTAATCAGCAGTGCAGAATGATGCAGGCAGACACAGAAAACAAGTCAGTTTTTGTGGCATGGTCCCCAGTTTCTCGGGACTTCTGTGAATAAATACAAGGCTGACCTTCTATTTTGTCAGTGAAGGTATAACTCTTCCTCCTCCCTGCACTGGGAATGACTCTGCTAGGATTAGGTGGCATAGAAACCTTGGCAGCATGACATCGTACAGCTCTTCCCACAGGAAATCTGGCCGTAGATAAAAGATTCTGCACAGTTCAGGATTAGCACAGCTGTTAAATACAGATGAGATTTTGGCCTTGTGCTTCTGCTACTCTATGAGGCTAATCTTGAAAACAGCTTCAACACTAGATGTGAGAATGCAGTTAATTCATCCATCCTCATCTGATTTCCCTGTGGTAATTTCTCCCCAAGTTCAACATTTTTATAATGCCTTAGACATCTATCCTACCACTTTCTGAGACTGTTTTAGGCTGAGGCATTTATCCTGCTCCTGACTAAAGTCACTGTTTCCAGTTGTAGAGCCCAGTAAGTGACTCTAATGTTTCTTTATGTCATTTAATGTAATCCAGTTGAGCAGATCAGCTTTTACTTAGCAGTGCTTTAGAGTCATGATGCTTGTTGTAAATGCCAGTGATTTCCTTTCCTACTTAAATGAACAGTAAAACAGAAGAAAGTTTTCATCTTAATGTTCAGTAAAACGGATACTCCTTCAGCGGTGTTTCACTCAGAGTGCATTTGTAGCTTTTCCTCCTCTTTCCATGTACATTCCTCTTTATCTTTTTGTTTCCTTTAAAATTACTTAAGTAAGAACATTTACTTGCTTGCTTGCAATTCATGATCAAAATGCTTTAGTACACACAGAATGCTTCAATCAACTATTATTTACATTGAGAGTTAGAAATTGCCCCAAATTACTTTGTCCTGGAAACCACAGTCCTCCTGCCATACACTTATGCATTAGTAACAGAATCTTTTTAAATGCAGCCATTTAGTGTTTGCTAGTGAAAAAAGGGTTTGTACAAACTTGCTTAAAATGCATAATACTGGAAAAAAATCCTAAGGTCAATTGCAGTATGAAAATGCACCATTGTCAAAGAATCTATAGAAAAGGCAATAAAGTAGTACCAGTTACTTCTGTGTTGCAGAAGTTGTTATTACGGTACTGTGCTACTTTCCTGTGTATGAGAAAGGCCCTGCTGAACTTCGGTTCCCTGTTGCATGGACAGCCCTGGTCTGTGTGATAATCTTGACAAAAGCTTGTGCTCTCTTGTGGGGTTGTCACATACAGAAAACTGAAAAAAAGACTCCGGGCATCACACTGCTGTGTGACTAACCCTCACACAATACCACATCTCATAATCATTTATATAAACTTAAGTAGCATCACCTTCCTGACATGTGTATGTATTGGTTTCAATTCACCACTGGGTAGAGAATTTATATTTGAACTGTTTTTATATATATATATGATCGCTAAATTGAAATTACTCTCCTTCTGCTCTGAAGTTCATTTCTCAGAAGTATTTTTAGGAAATAACCATGTCTTCTCTTGGCCTCAGCTGGCTAGCTGAAACAAGATGAATTCTCCTGGTCCTTCTGTATGCAACACAGGTTTTCCCTGACAATTTATGCCATAATGATCCACTGCTGTAGGCCAGTAAACTGGTATTTCTTGGTAGATCAGCATCAGGCACAGGAGTTCACCTGAGGCCCTACCAGTCTCTTGTACAATGGTGTTCACAGCTTGTCCCCTTTGCTGGAAATGCCACCTGATGTGTAGTCTATTTGCCTGTTTCACAGTCATAGTTTGATGATTCACAGTCATACTGAAAGCCTTCCATATACACTTTCTTCTTCTCTGTTATTTCCAAAAATGAGCCTCTATCTTAAAACATGCATGCTTGTTATTAGCTCATAAAATGCAAACTTTGCATCTCATCCTGAAGGCTATTCAATATTTTCTGTGCAACATTCCAATCCAGTGCTGCAGGCAGGATTACTGTTAAATAGATTATAATGTGCTATATTTATATTTGATATCTGTAAACAAAATACTCAAAATGTCATTGGGTCACCTCTCAGTTGATAATTCAGTACTTCACAATACAGCACAGTGAACATGTACTTGTATCATGGTCACTGCTTTAGAGCTCTTGTGAACCACTTAAAAACAAATAATTTAAATACTCATGAAAGAAAAGGAACCGAATCTCAAGAACCATAAAAAATATAAAATACATGACATAGCTAGAGAACAGGAAGACTGATGTGCAACATTGCCAAGGCTTCAGTACTAACAGTATCCAGGAAGATACGGTCTCCAGTATGACCTGCAAACATGACTTGAGTGCTTATTTAGTCAAATGGGTGAACAAACACCAAAAGTGACACCTTACTTTTCACTATAGACACCTCACGTTGGTACCTACCACTCCAGAATAAAAAGATCAATGGGATTCAAACCTTCACAAAAACAGAAGAACTGAGGTAAGCCACTGTGGAAAATATAATTTCACAATGACAAGGATATGGGAAGTGCTCATATGTAATACACAATAAGATCGACAGTGAAAGCTCCCAGAGACAGCAATGGGTTATATGTGCCTGACAATTCCTAACTACAGTTTTACAGGAATTTAGAATGGGTCACTCAGCACTGTGGCTACAAACTAACATATAGCTATGTGATACACACTGTCAGAAAATGACTTTAAAATGTCTCCAGAAAGTACATCCCCACATAATCCTGCTCAACAGCCATTAAGGGAAATGAAGCCGACTCACATATTCCCCCTTCAATCCTTCCACAGTACACAGCAAAATGAAAACAAATCCCTGGCACACTTCAGTAAGCACAACAGCATCTCTTTCTTACATATTCAAGGAGTGCTCTGGTTGCTCTGCATTTGAACTTGGGTATGTACAAATTGAGTACCCTCTCAAAAAATCATACAATACAGTAATTTCCAGTGATATTCATAATTCTTTCATTATGGTCCCTCCACTAAACACCTCTTTCTCTCAAGGCAGGCACCTAG
The DNA here is from genome assembly GCA_035583235.1 of Hafferia zeledoni. Classification (NCBI taxonomy): domain Eukaryota; kingdom Metazoa; phylum Chordata; class Aves; order Passeriformes; family Thamnophilidae; genus Hafferia; species Hafferia zeledoni. The sequence continues at coordinate 100,188,781 of JAWWEV010000083.1, forward strand.
AAATACATTTGAGCCCCCTACACACTGAATGGGAGAAACATGTCTCCTTGCAACTCCAGGAGGCTACTCTGTCATGACAGTCTCATGCTGTCTCCATGGGATGATCAATGCACCCTTTAACTGAGGAACTTACTATATTCAGCCAGAAGTAGATGCTTATATTTAAAGACCTAAAAGACAGGTTATTTAGGGCTTTACTGTATCTGCTTAAGACACAAATGTCTAAGTTGTCTGGTGAGATATGTGACAGTCATGCCAGCTTTTCCCACAATAACCTGACAACTCTAGCATGTTCAGAAACCAGAGTCTGGGGTTCAACACTGTTTTTAACCATGTTGCTCCCACACCCCAGCCATCTGTACAGCACTACTGAGGTCTCCTGCTGAGGCTGGCCTAGCATGGAAACAAAAATACGAGAAGAATCAGAGAACCAGGAGAGCATTCAAAAAGAAACCTGTCCAATTTCTGCTTTTATTTTTAAATACCATTTTAAATAGAAAATTCCCATGAGAAAGGAACATGGACTTCAGGTCTCTTGTTTGCCTAGGCAGAGCTTTAGGAACTTTGCACTTCTAGTTAGAGGTTTCTAATATTCTACTGAAAACGTAATAATACTTGAAAACAGATTGGTGGCTCATACTTGCTAACAGTGAGCAGCCTAGAATACATCTAAGCCACATATGCAACACTGTCTCCCTGTTAAATGGTTTGAAAGGTCCCTAGCAGGGCTGTGGCATCAGCCAGCTACCACTCTTCCCAAAATTTCTAGACATGAATCAGGGCCCATTCGCAACTAGCAATCTGTAAGGGGTGGTGGCAGTGCCTGGGAGCTCTGCAGTATAAATGTGTACTGTTTTTAGCCAGTTGGCCTCACTAGAAGAGAATGGTACTGAGCATAAAATTTTTACTCGTAAATATTCGCACTTGAAATCTGAACTCAAGTATATTAATCTGAGCACTGAGTAGCCATTCCTTAGAAAGGGATCATGAAAAAATGACCCCAGTCTGTTCCTTGTAAACTCAGAGATTGAGTTGTTCATTTTAGTAAGCACATTTAAGAAAAACACTTTTTATCAATTCTGACTGGAGCTGGCAGTCAAGAGCCAGCAACATGGGTGAATTCCAAGAGCTTATGATTCACTGGTTAAAATGCTGCTAGACTTCAGCCTTTACTAGGGAGGTTAGAAAAGCCCAGTGCACCACAGGATCTTAGCAGAGAACTAGCCTAGCTGAACTAGACTGCTATGCTGTCAGAATGAGAGGTATGCAACAGAGAAGGCGATCATTAGGAATTATGCAAACATACGGTCTCTACTGTAACTTACTTAAGGTCAGCATGTAGAAGGAAGGTTAAAAAGAAACAAAAGAGCAGAACTTGTAACAGTACAGCAAATTTTTCAGTTGTTCATTATACCCCACATGGGTGAGAAAGTATTAGTGAGTTATGAAACTGAAAAATAATCTCTTGAGAGATATGGAACAATCTATTTTCTGTTTTATTCTTGAGTTGGTCTAGCTTTCTTTATTTATCATGGACTAATTTCTATCAATTGCTAAATGACAGCATTATGTGCTGGATTCTCAGTGACACAAGTTAGTACTTAAAGAAATCATGGATCAGTACTCCTTTACTCAGGGACCACATGAGAAGTCACAGGAAAAAACATTATGGAAATTTCTGAACAAGCCAGCAGGATATATGAAGCTGTACCAAGCATGTCCAGGCAACATCTACCATAATTTTTAAATCAAGTTTGAGTTTCCCTGGCAGTCAAGAAGTCCAAACAAAAGCTAGCAAGGAGAAGTTCTCCTGCATAACAAAAGAAAATTACAGCATTTTTACAGCTTAAGTAATTATTGCACTGTTAGCTCAATGAAACTGAAATTGACCTTTCTGCTGTAAATAATTATACTTGTTGCTATGAAGAAGTGACAATTATGGGCATTAATAAACCCCAGTCCCTTTAGTACCACAGACATCCTCAAACAAGTTTACAGGCTGCCTTACAGGTTGCAAAACTATTATTTGGAAAGAGCTGACCCTACAGCATACAATTCAAGCCTCCATGGTTACAGATCCTTAAACAATAGAAATTATGCTTGTGGTGAGTAAATTAAAGAATGTAAGTTCCCTTCATGCTCTTTAGACTTTGTGGTCTCACAGTATTTCAAATGGCTGTATTTTGAACACAGCATTTCAATGTACTGAGTTAGTAAAGCTACTTGAACATGAAGTTACATTATCATACACAACCATTTCTTTATCATGAATCCACCAAATATCCAGACTGTTTTATTAGTGAGCTCTTGAAAGGCCAGAGTTCACTTTTCATTTTATTGGGAAGTTTTCCAAATTCCACTGGTTAATGTACAGTTCTGTTATTTCTCTCCTCAGATGTGTCTTCTTTTTTTTCTTTCATTACTGCATTACCACATGAAGTCACTGGTAACAGAAGGAAATTACAGCAACATGCCAGCATTACATAATCATAAAATCACAGAACCATAGAATGAACCAGGTTGGAAGAGACCTCTGAGACCATCAAGTCCAACCCTTGATCCAACACCACCGTAATTACCAGATCATGGCACTAAGTGCCACATCCAGTCTCATCTTAAAAGCCTCCAGGGATGGAGAATCCACCACCCCTCCAGGCAGGCCATTCCAATGCCTGACCACTCTCTCTGTAGAGAATTTCTTTCTAATATCCAACCTAAACCTCCCCTGCTAGAGCTTAAGCCCGTGCCCTCTTTTCCTATTGCTTACTGCATGAGAGAAGAGACCAACCCCCACCTGGCTACAACCTCCTTTTAGGCAGTTGTAGAGAGTGATGAGGTCACATCTAAGCCTCCTCTTCTCCAGACTAAACAAGCCCACCTCCCACAGCCTCTCCTCACAGGACTTGTGCAAAGCAGGAATTGTGAGAGGACAAAGCTAAAAGTATAGATATTGCAATGCCTTTATTTGCATGTGCTGTTGCAATGTTTTTGCCCACACAGAACACTAACCCATCTTTTATCGTGCAAATCAGCATTCTCCCATTTCAAAACTCGCTCCTTCATGTATCCTGAATTTATAAACATACTCATTATGTTTGCCTCCATAATTCATGCAAGGGAATTAATGCTGCACTCTTGCTACGCAACACAGAAACTCAGACTGAGATACAAGGACCTCTTCTTTGAGAAGTGGATTGCAACTTTGAGGCCCAGGCCTGTGGCTGCCATGTGATCACAATACCAATGAAAGTGGTTTGTGTTATTTTTAAAGGTATGGAAAACATCCTCAAACTTTTGTATTCAGAGTGTTTGAAACACTGCTACTTTCTGAGTTCCAGTGATACCTGCCATGGGTTTCCAAACACCCTGGCTAGCTTGCTAGCTTTTGTTTGGACTTCTTGACTGTGAGGGAAACAATTTAATCTGCTGATCTCCTGACCAGTTCAGTGTTTTTGTAAAGATGGTACATTTCATGAATAAAGGTAGTCAATAGCTTCTCTGGAAGGCTGTCTGTCAGATCGGAGGGTCCGAAAAAGCTCTCTCAGGCTACAGACAATCCCATTTCTTCATATGGAAGTGTATGCGGACCTAATTGATGAGGCACAAGGAGTGAAAGAACCTGCTGCCAGCCTATGAGGAAGGGAGTAGAAACAGTCACAAAGCAGAGACAATGGCCAGACACGTGGAAGGCTGGTCCTCATAGCACCAGTCATGCTGAAGGAAAGAGATGAGACCTCAAGACATATCCTCCTGTCTTATAATGTGTGTGACAGCAACAGGAAGGCAATTGAGACCTCTTCTTTGTGTGTAGTGCATGGTGATTCTGGCAAGGAACTGTTGCTTCTCATGAGTCTTTGCATTTCAAAGGTGACACCCTCAGTTTAACTTACTCCTTCCTACTACTGGTCAGTGGGTAGGAATTAGGTGCCCTCTGTCATTCATTTAACAATTCCACTATGAGTGTGGTCGAAATGGCTAAGACACATACAGAATGAAGTACTCTCTGGACTTGGGCTGACAAAGGTTTCTTTACACTATGTATCTTCCTTTGAATCATACTGTTCCTATTCCAGGGACCATGTGCAGATGGCCTTCATTACACCTGTGACAATGAACCAAGTATTTAAAGGGTACCTTTAAAGGTCTGGATAAGGTCAATAAGAAATGTCAATCTCTGTGGAGCTTAGGCAACCTGAACATCTCATGAAGTGTTGCTCTGATGAAGTAGTAGAAAGGTGTGCTTATCACTTTAAATAATATGTAGCTTGAAATTTCTGCCATAGTTTTCAGTTGTACTGCAAAATACTTAATAGCTTATTATGGCCTTCTGAGCTGAAATATACGTTACTTCTTCAGGGTAGAGAGAGTAAAAGTACGTTTCAAAACTAAGCACTTCAAATAAAGAGATGTTTGCTTTATTTTCCCAGTAGAGTTCTTATTTATGCATATTGAAGAAGCTGGGCACACAGATGACAGAGGGCATGCATGGAGAGTACACAGATTGCCTTCACTCTGGAACACAGCTTTTAACTCACACAATTCAAAGTTCACTTGCTTCCTTCTGCAAGTTTTCTTTAAGGTACTTTTAAATTATGCTACTTGGCAATTGCTGCAATTCCCTCGCTCTCCTCCTACCTGGGCTTTGCAGCCGCAGGTGTTGCTGGACTGACCTCACACACACACTGAGGGAAGCAGCACCCTGGCATCCCAAAGTACTGCAGCCACAGGATTTTGCCAGCTGGCATATTTGGCCACCCTGTTTTCTGACTTTAAGAGGAAAGTACCAACTGCCTGTGGGATCTGTAAGAGCAGAAAGTTGGCTGAGTGAGCCACTAACTGGTCAGAAGCTGGGTCAAATCCAGCTGAGCCAAACTCTGTAATGTAATATGAAAAAGAGATCAGGAGGCAGACTAGAGCCTGGATGTTCTTGCTTTCTTTCTCATCCACCCTGTTTTTTTCCCCAGTCTGCTGCTCCCAGAGTGCTTGCTATCACCAGGCAGTTCTGGTATTACATGGGCCAAAATCTTTGAGATGTTTACTATTAAAGCTTTCTGGGGATGTGGCACAGAATAGCAGGAGGATGTGATATGGGGACATTTTGCTGCTTATCTAAACATATAAAAGAAATGGAAACATTTGACCTTTATCATGGCAAGACTGAATGGAAATAGGTGCAGTAAAGAATACCTGCTTCTCCCCACTGAAACGAAAAGCTTGAAGGAAAACTTTTTCAGAGAAGGCCACAAGAACCTTTTATAACAGAATGTGGCAAACAATCTACAGCTTTTTCTAACACAGATGAATATATAAATAACACCAAATACATACAGTCACTGAGCATTACAGTTCCCATTTCTTTGTATGAGCCACATCTTAGCAATAAATCAGCATTTCTTAGTTGAAGTATATGGAACTGACCAATCTATACATTGGCAGACAATTTGGCTCTAGAGTCTTCTAAACTTTCAGCTAATTTGCCCTAAAAAAGTAAAAGATACAATTATCATTGCCTTGGAAGAGTGAGTCCCCCCCAACAGATGTTCAAGAGCCCTCACAGAAAAAATACTTGCATTTGTATGCTTTTTATGCAAATTCTGTAAAACTTCACTGACTCTTTCAGACATGTATCTGAATAAAAGAGAATATCCACAATAAGACATATATTACACAATTTCCACATAGACATCATCTTAAACCTTTTTTGTTTAATGTAAGCCTTGCAAATTGCAATAATTCTAAAAATCAAAATAGCTTAGCCAGCTGTTAAAGAAGTGCACACATTCATCACTACTGAATGTATTACTCCTTTAAACATACATAATTCTGAACTAATCTCCTTGAAATAAACATAGCAACAGACAAAAAACATGCTGGACCTGAAATTGAAGACAAAGTAAGCAGTATTTGTTGTATTAAAAATCTGACAAAATACATTTTAATCATGTCCAGTCTTATGAATTCTAAAACAGCCTGGAATGCCATTTGGCCTTCATGATTAATGTGTACTTTATCATTGTAAACAGAGCTTTTTGACCATTTCTATAAAGTCTGCTTTTTGAATCAATATTTAAACAACCAGCACTGCCTCTTCTCTTCTTTCATGTTGTGGTGGTTGTGTGTGGATTCCAAATGGTGTAAGATACCAAGATTTTTCATATTTAAATAGAGAAAGAGAACTTAATCACAGAAAAAAGCTGCAATTCCAAACAACCTCAGGTATCAGCTTTGTTGACTTGAATGGCAGAATTTCTGCTCTCCTTATATATCTCAGGAATTAAAGAATTCTATGAATCATGGTTGATGTGCTGATCAATAAAAGAACAACAATCATTTACACTGCAAGTTTAGTGCAGTTTCAAAAATCTGCATTAACCAAGCCGGTAGCTGTAGTAGAATCAATAGACGAGGCATCTTGCTTAGTGGTGTGGATAAATGAAGTATGACTAAACTTTTAACAGCCAATGAATACAGATTAAGATGATAAAATCCGTATGCAGAATGTGTTCTGCATGCAGTTTGCTTGAGAGTGGAATGCACAATAAAACGTTACAAGTATTAAGAAATTCTTGCTTTCATTTTCACTCTCTGCTGCACTCAGCATTTACACTGTGAGTTTGCAGTCAGCATTCCTTTTATTTTAAGACCTGTTGCAAAGGACCTCAGTAAATTTGTTGCTGTTTGTTCATCTGTCAGTTCTATAGCTTCACGTCTCTTTAAATCTCTCCTCCTATTTTCTATCCTCTCATCCACTTATTCGTCCCACTTTAATCTCCTAATGAGCTCCTTTCTATTGTCAGTAAAGTTTCTGATATGTCACTACTGCTATAACAGTCAATCATCTTTAGTTCATGATGCAGATAAAAGGAATGAAACCATTTTTTATTAATGGCCTAATATGTTCAGGTTTAAACAACAATGACTCCAACTTGTATTATTTTAATCCAGATTCTTGAATTTAGGAGTACATTATAGCTTTGAGAGATAAAGTAAGACAAACATCAAGTAATTCTGTTTCTAATCTAACCTGCTAAATCAGCTTCTTTAAATGTGCTCTAATGTTTTCTGCTTTTTACCTTGGGTGGTTCAGACTTTCCCGAAGTGTTACATTTTCTTTTTTAAAAAGCTGCCTGAATGACCAACTGGATAACATTTCCTAAATGCATCCCCATGTATACATAATATATATAGCTAATAGTAAAAAAGCCCCTAATTACATGAAACACTGAATAGTCTTAAGAAATCTAAAGAACATTCATTTTCATTCATGCATATGTGAGAATATCAGATCTGTATTTCCCAGACAAACAGAAATTATCAAAAACCTTATAATCAGGATGAAAGTACTTGATAGTCACTCAGTTTGGATGGAAACTCTTTCCTACAGTAATGAAAAAATTAACAAGGATACACAATGAGCCAAAATGAAAAACATCCTAAAGCTTTGAAAAATCTCTCATCTAAATAAAGAACTCATTAGTGGTTCTCATTCAAAATAATCTAACCATCCCTGTTTTCTTCACTGAAAAGCACGCATCTTTTATTCTAGTCAATGAGGAACTTACACAGTACCATGTATATCTGGCAGTGAAACAAACCTCTGAAAATTGGAAATTCATTAATAGGTGCTATATAACACTAAAGAATACAAGCTACTGTTTTTCCAGGCTGATTTTTTAAATTATTATTTTTGCTACCATGGTCAAATAATGTAAATACATTATGAATGTTACAGTACATACTGTTTAAACTGGCTAACTAACTAAGAGTTGACTATCCTAAATCTGTGAAGCAAACAAGAAAACTGAATATTAAAGACAGTAGCTCAGCATAAAAAATGTGATATGCCCTTGAACTTATAACACTGCAGTAAGCAATTACCTTAAAGAAGCCACCCACACAACAGAACTATGGCTTTGTTCCTTATCTTCAAAGTATAAGCCACTTGCATCTGGATCAAATCCTTTAAACAATACATGAACCCTCAACATCAAAGCACTTTCATTCTCTTCAGTTACTTAATTTCATTAGAGCTAATACTGACATGAATATAGACACTGATTGCTGTGTAGAAAATGCCCAGAAAACATGTTCAAGAAATTAATCAATTTGGTTTTAATTTTCTGAAGATTTTTTCCCCCAGTACCTGACAGGAGCGCCTCTGCTCTGTGCAGGTTTCAGCAAGACTGTCACAGTGCTGTCAGTTTGATTCAAAGGTGTTTCAAGTTCGTATGGTGGCATAGAGGGTGCTAGAATAAGAAAAGAAAAATGCAAATAAAATCATTATTCCTATACTTCCTCTTTCAAGAGCTGTATCTTTATTTGAATATGTAATTTTAAAGGCTTCTACAGATACAAAGACCACACTGTAAGTCTAACATGCTTTGTGTTACAGTGCAATTTTGAGACCCTGAAAAAAAAAAATTAAAAAACAAAGAAACAGCAGTTCACTGCCAATTTCAAGACAGGAAACAGATACTAGTAGGAGTAAGTTTGCAGAAAGTACTGAGAATCCATGACTTGGAAAGTTATCTTGAGAGTAGCATCTGCAAATGAGCATGCTGAAGCGACTATTATTTTTGAAACTGAGCCCAGCTTTCTCAGTACATCAGTTTAATCAGGATGCACTCTCAGAATTTGTCATTCCTGGAGTTTAAGTAGTGTTATAACTGTCCTGTGTCTATTGTCCACCACAGACATAATTTACAATAATGAAGCAGAATTATCACCATGAGAGCTTATCTTAGTCTGAAGCCACACTCAGCACTTTTGCAAACAGTGTATTCATTAAAGAATTACAGTTGTGATTAAAACAAATGATGCCTGAGTTATTGTCTTTTCCTGTTGCTACTTTATTCAGTACTACCCTCTAGTCTCATTTTTATCATTACTTTGGATGGAGGGCTACTCGGTTAATTGGTTGTTTGATAGCCTGTTGCATTCTTATTGTCCAGTTGTTAATGATGATGCACAATTAACAAATTTCAAAGCTATAGAAGCAAAAAGTGATCATTGCAATTGTCTTTTCTGACCACAGTAAAAATGTAGGGCAACTAATTCCTGCTTGAAAGAGAAAATACATTTGATGGGGAAGATCTTTTCCTCAGCAGATTCTTTCAAGGGTTAATTATATTCCACATGTTGAATGTGGACACCCATTTGACATCCAAATTCCCCTAGTTTCATCTTCCAGTCACTGGATACGTTGTGTGTACCTTAACAATGAAGATACTCAAGAATGTATTATGCTCCACATACAGATAATATCAACTTCTAGGCTCCTCTAACACATTAAATAGCTCCAGCAACGTGTTTCTTTTTTTGAAGTGGTATTTCCCAATCATTTTCACCTTCCCAGCAGTAGCTCCATCTACTTGAAAGGTAAATTAACTTCTCTCTCCTTATCCATACTGCCCTACATATGCAAGTAAGGATTGCATTATTACTTTATTGTAGAACTCCCCAGTCTGCTGTGAAAACATTAACATCTTCATTGCTTTTCACTGATATTCACCAGTTTTGAAATAAAAAAATAATCTTCAGAAACCTCCTTGTAAGCTGAGCTGGTTTTATTCTGTTTACAATCCTGGATATAAGGAACAAACATTTAAATTACTCATTTTAAGTAATTCGGATACCCATTAAAGGCATAGTATTACACAGTATTTTAAAGAATAAGAGACATTTGCAGTTTTGAGTATCAGAACTTAATCATGCAATGCCCCATTCTCAACCTGACTATCCTGAAAATAAGGATGGAATGTAAGTGCATCTCCAAAACACTGTATGAACTCTGGACAATTTCTGAATACTCTAAGTGTCATTTCTTGCCCTTAGTCTCCTGCCCCCACCCTTAATAAATCTTGCAATTTAATTTATTACTTCTAAGTCCTTACTTGCTTTCTTTACCAATTTTAGTGTTCCTACCAAGACCAAAACTATCTTCCCATGCCAGACAGGAGCTGTGGTTCTCCCAGTCACACCTTTTAGTCCTGGCAACTTCTTCTCTTCTCCATTTCTCCTATGTAGTTTATGACTCTTCCTCCTCCACAGTGCCCACATGTAAAGAAGGAATGTATCAAAACAGGAAATATTCTTCCTGTACACAGTTTTTGCAACTGCATACCCTGGTCTCCAGCAGCAGAAAGCTCAGACGTACTCAAAGGTAGACTATCTGTGTTTGGCCACAATGAGTTGATGAACACACAGGTAAGGCTCTAAAAGCTTGGATGACTTAAATCTGTTTAGTGAGAATGGCAACTGTGGTGACATTTGCTGCTCAATACCGTTGAGTTTCCATTTGTGTGCAAACTGCAACATTTACAAGTTGCCCAAATTGGACAGTGATGGCTGAGAGTAATGTTTCTCTTGCTAAATACTTAAATCCCCATTTGAAAGCACTTCAGTAATTTATCGGTCTTCAGTTTTTAATTATGTCAACCATGTCCCTGAAATGGATGAAATTCCTCTCAGAATGAAAGGCAGCATACAAAATTTCAGCCTCCACAGCTGACTTTTCACAAAGTTACATGCAACAGAAAACAGTCTTCTAATGGAGCAATCATCAATTTTGATAGTATGGACTGCTACAAGCTCTGCTTTTGGTAACATGTATTTACATTCAGATCACTTCATTCATCAGTGCCAGTCACACAACTGTAGAATAAAACACAGCAACTATTTACAGTACAGAACAGCACTACTCAAATCACTTAAGATAGGGAATTTAGAGATTTTTATTCAGAAGAAAATATTGTCTAGAGTTAGACAAAGTAAAACGCAGAAATTGGTGAGAATGCACTGTTGCCACCTCATCTGTTCTAAAAAAAGGAACATAAATGTTAAACAGCTTTTTCTTATATCCATCCAAAATGAAGAGCACTGGCCAAATGAAAGAGCCTCAAAGCCTTCCAGTGAGACAATGAGATCACAGGCCAGTAGCACTGCAAAGAGGGTACCACTACCAACAGCTAAAATGTCTGTTGTGGCTTTTCAATGATATTAAGAAATATATGCATTTTGTTTCTATTCTAAATTCATGGAGAGATTGGTTTTAACTCCCCATGGACAAGTCACAAACATTCCTTGTTAGTACAATTACTAACAGGAAGCAATGAGAGAATGGAGTGCAGATGAGACCGTTTGCAGAATCTCACCACATGGTGACTTGCAGGTTACCCTCACTCCCAAGCATACCTGCAGTATCTGTTCCCACTAACAAACTTTTTGCTGGTGGCATATAATTTTAGATAAAAACGATTTAAAATCCTGTACTATTCCCAAATGTCCAGCTGACCACAAATAGATAAGGCAGTTTTCTATAAGTATTATCTAGGGGCCACAGTTCAACTGCCAGTTTAATTCCAAAGCAGACCGCAGTGAAGTGAAGAAAGGGATTTCAACTCTAACTTTGCAAGTATTGTGTCATCCATTACATAAGCATTTTAGAGGATGTAAGAGTATTTCATCCTGACAACCAGAGAAATAAAGTGTTCCTCTGCCTCTGGGAGGGCTTTAAAATATTGTTCAAGGATCTGCAGAAGTGACAGAGTCATGCTGCTGTTATTTGAAAACCACTAGTCCTGATGTTCTTGTCTAATACAGTTTCATATCCACTTCAGTCCACACGCCTGCTAGGAACATATGCAGACTGGCAGTTAACCAGACTTTCTAAGCGAGCCCTAGATGTATAGTATTTCTGCTCTACTCTCAATTGTTCACGGCTCATTAAAGAGATTTTCCAGCACTGCTACTGTACTAATTTTGAATCATGTCAAGGCTGACTAAGCTCTGAATGAAAACCTCATCTTCAGGTCCAAAAAACCCTATGCTAGATGTTGCAACCGCAGCTGGCACTGGCTACAAGCACATAATTCATACAGTTTCTTGAGTGATACGTTACAGTTGTGAACAGGAATTTCAAAGCATTAGCTAATATATAAACACTTGCAAGCTCTTCAAATATGGTAATACAGCTCATTTTGACATCTTCAGGGATGAACATGTTTTTCACTTTTTCAATTTGCTGCTTGTTAAATTATAAAGAAGAAGTAAACAACAAAAGAATTACCCAAATCATTATCATAAGGAAATAATAATATTCTTTGACCAAGTACCTGATATTTTAGTGGTGAACTGGTTTGTTATTGGAGGTCCAAAGCCTTTAGCTGTGCTGGCTCTGATGGTAAAAGAGTAGGTAGTGCCAGGATACAGTCCGAAAAAGAGATAATGAGTTTCATTTCCTAGCTTTGAGACTCGTCCACTTTGATTGGATAAATCTATTTCTGGGTCAAAGGAACTGACTGCTTTGTAGGTGATCTGCAAAAGAATAAGAAAGTTATAAACTGCCTTGAGCAGATGGACAGAGATTGTATCTTTATCCAGTAAACCATTCTGATGCATGCACTGTCAGACATGCTATGATAAGCTATCTTACTCTCTTATACTCTTCAAATCCCAAATCCCACGAAGGGACACAGAAACTCAGTTGTAACTGGTATGAGTTATTACTTCCATAGATACAGAGACTTAGAGGCAGCTAGATTACAACTCTAAAGGATGGGTTCAGGCTTACATTAATTCCTTCAAGATGCTGGCTTTAACAGTGTCATATTTTGAACTCATCTTACTGTTGGTTTTGATCAGTAACAAAACCAAATCAACCAGGTAAAAACTGGGAAGTGAATAACCTGGGGTGTAGCCTCCCATTTCCAGCTGACTTCATTGTAATTATACTTTGCCCTGAATGAGGCTGTCCATAAAAGATGATAAGGGCAGCTTAAGGCAAATTTTTCTGAAATTGGGTAAAGCTTCTATTTTAGTCTGAAGCTTAGCTATTACAATTGCTAATTTGGAATTTTTCAGGTTATTATATTATACCTAGGTCAGATTCTCATTTGGAGGAAAGGAGAGATAAAATGTTAAGTAATATATGCAGAGTGTATATTGTACCCTCAGTTCCTTCTTTGATTCAAAGAGTATTTTTAGTTTTCATTGGAAATGTTAATTTAAGTTCACAGTAAAGCTTGGTCCAGATTTCTTCTATTAATTACTGATTACTTTGCACTGTAATGAGAATTTAAAAATAAGAAAACCATAAAAAAGTTGAGTAAAATATATTCATCCCTCCTTTTTACTTTTAAAGTTTCATTTTTATGTGAATAATTCCAACACCCTAATTATATAGTGATAATTGACATTCTTTTTGCTATATTTATTCCATATCATTATAATTAAGAAGACACATAATACAATACACAGAAACATTCAAGTGTTGGCATTACACACCTCAAACACCTGCAAATTCCTAAAACTTCTCACTTAATAAAAATTCATTTTTATATGACCCATATAATATAACATGAATAAAGTGCTGGAAATTAGTAATAAAAATGTTGATACCATTTAGAAACACTCAGACATTATTTCAGTAGATATAGGCAGATCCCCTACAACTCCTCATCCACAGACTGAACTAAAAATGCCTTAAAAATGACCCAACTAACCCTTTTAATTCAAACACATGAAAGAAGAAGATCACACTACCCACAACCTGAACTTTTATCAGTAAAGAAATTAAGGTTATATATTGCTCATATGAAGCTCTCTATCTCATGCTGTAAGTGTTGTTATGTCTGCTTATAGTAGAGTGAGTAATAACTTTATTTTGAGATTTTAAAACACATGTTAAACAATTACATCATAGCTAAGTTTTAAATACAGGTGATCCTGTATTCCATAGATATGTGAACTAAATGACGTCTTGCAGCTCCCCTTAACTCCATTTTCTGTATTTCTATGATTCTTAACTAGATTTTCCAAAATCTCACTTAAGTTTTATTTAAAATTATACCATGCTACCAGAGACTCTGCAGTCTATGATAGATCTTCATAAAATTTTTACAGTGTTTAGTTACTAGATAGCTAAGTGGCTGACATTCTACAATGAAGTAAAAGTTCTCCATGGATCATGAAGAACACTTGAAAAAAGTGTTTTGCTGGGTTAAAATAAACTTACACCATTTCTGCATTTCATTCCTACTTGTAAGATGGTTTCTATGCTTGAGTTATTTTTAAACTGTTGTTAATGTCAGCTGAGCTTTAAAGTGATGAAAAAAGGGGAGTGAAGGTCATTTTCTCGCTAGATGTTGACTACTTTATCAAATTTAGATGCAACCTTGCCCAAAGGACTAATACCTTTATTCCTAGAACTGTGGACCTGTACTGGTTATACAGGAGCAAAACTGAATAATCTGCCACTATGTCGTTTCTTCTTTTAAAGGCTTTTTTTTCTTTAACTGTTAGGATTTGCCCTTAATTTCATAATAGCAGTGAATACTTTAATTCTTGATACTTCAACACACAGTTTTTCTCACCAAACACATTAAAAGACTGTCTCCTTCAGGCACTAAAAACAAATAGCTGGCCCCAGAAAACAGACTAAAGGATGAGATTTTCAACAACACAGAAAGGTAGGTACTATGAGTAAAAAATGCTAGAGAGCTGAGATTGAGATTTCTCTGTGGGAGAAGAGATGGAGACTCAGGACTGCACATTAAGTTCATTTGTCTGCTGGGATCAAGACCCTGGGACCTCCTGCTGAACCAAGATGTCTGCAGCTGTAATCTTAAGGCTGCCCTTATAAAAACAGCTACCAGCTGAAGAGCTTTCCCTGGAAAGAGCAATCTTGCTTCTAGGTTTAACTCAGGCTTATATACAGTTTGGCATTATCCAAGCGGTGTGGGTCTTCTGCTCTTAAGTACCCAACACTCTCATACTTGCTTTCTTCCTGGCCCTTCAATTCTTTCATCCCTGGTTGTGTATAGCCCAGTGGCAGGTGACAGGTGAATGGAAGGAGCATTCACCCCTTGCTGTGGCTCTGTGGTTGAATTGCTTCCCTGTAGGCAGATCAGCATAACTGAGGAATCCCTCAGGCTGAAATGTCCCCTACTCAGGCCTTCCGCTTACTAGGCTAGTGCTTGTGTGCTAGACCAGTCTCTGAAAGTTGAATGCCATGAGCATAGTTTCCATGAACATACCAAACATGGTATATGTCTGTATAAAAGCAGCTTCAGTGGCTATGCTTTTTAGATCCGAATTGTTGATACACACCCAATTAAGGCTTAGATGCCTCTTTGTCTGACCTTTGGCTTGCAACAGGATGCAGGCAGGAGCTTGACCTCTCGTTCCTCAAGTTTGCTCATTTGGAGCTAAGCTGGATGCATTACCTTAAAAGCACAACTATCAGCCAGAGAGGTGCCTACTGAGACATCATGGATGGTCTGAATCAATCTATAAAACAAAGGTACTTAAATTTCATCTAACTTGTCTGGATCTGATCCTGCTCAGTTAGCTAAAATATAAATGAAGTGTACTTTAAACTTCACCTAAAGTATACATTTAAAATAGGTAGTATGTCCCAGTGGTTCAATGTGTGTAATTGCTGGTCTCCAGGCAGTTTACAAGTCATATCTGTAAAAACTTGGTGATACAATTTAGGCTAATAAGCAAATATCAAGGCAGAAAAAATACTGACAAACAAGCTTCCAGTGCCTGTTCATATTCAGCCACTTGACAGGGTTGAGCTGACACCTTTAAGAAAAGGGAAAATGATTGCCTCAGTCTGTTGGTATTTTTTACTTTAAAATTAATTAAATTATGTTTCTGATTTAACTGATGGCCTCGCTCCTCCCATCTCTGTTTTGAGGTGTATTAGATAAAATGCATAAGGTGATACCAAGATTTTCTCTCCAAAACCCTTTCCACTGTTGAAATGCCAGGTTCTTCTGATGTTCAGAGATGTGCATTGTCTGGACTACTTCAGGAAGTCTGATCCTTTCCCATCTCTGAATACACCCACACGAGTCCCATTGCAGCAGATGGAGTTCTGTACATGTACACATTTAGGAATGAACTGCCTGTACACAACAGTGCGTATCCTCCTCAGCAATGTCTTTAGTCATGCATGCATGTTCCTGATAGAAAGAGGATTCACCACTGCATGTTTCCATGTCCATAAGGACTAACATCAACAGAAACATTAACACTAACACTTAACTAAAACATTCTGATCTCTGAAGACAGACAACTGCTGAACTAGCTACAGAGCCGTTAGTTTTACAAAAAATCAATTCATACTTTTTCATAACATTTTATCCTCCTACAATGATGTAGTTTTCAAAACAGTACGAATAGGTTACCATTCAATTTAACTTTTCTTTTCCACTGTATCTCATTTAGGTGTGGTGTTTTTTTTTTTTAACAAAGCATTTCAATACCAATTCTGTAGTAAGGTCAGGTAAGAAGCTTAAGAGTGATTACTGTCTGACAGCTTAATCTGTGCAGTCTTTTGTCAATTTTTCTAAGAGCTATTTGGGCAGAGGTTCCACATGAGAAAAAGCAGTTATTTTTTAGACATCTAACAACATACAATTTTGTTGAATTTCCTTTAAAAAATGCTAGATTTTTTTTTTAATTATGCCTGCTTGTTTCTATTACAATAGGCTTTCTGTAACGAGTCCTAGCTAAATGTGATGGTGTCTGTCAGTGGTCTGCTAATTTTTTTTACAAATTCACTAAGATCTGTCTTTCAATCTTTTAAATATTTGATTCATATTACTGGATGGAATGCTGTGCCACACTGTTGTACAAATAGCAGTCTTCTTAAAGCCGGTAACTCAAGGATATTCTGTATCCTGCATAACTCACTCCTACATCATATTTACTTTCAAAGTGCTACTATTTTCAAACTGGAATTAACTTTACATAAACAGTAAAAAGTATTAATTTTCTTTCTAATTATCCACTTTTGAAAATCAAAACTATACATAAAAATTAAAACATGGCAAATTTCTAGATACCTCATACAAAGTAATCACACCGTATGTTTGCGCTGGTTCCCTCCATTGAAGAAAAATCTTCTCTTCAAAGGTACTCCCTTGAATGGACTCAAGTGGCACAGCACTTGGGACTAATAGATAAAAAAAAAAAAAGGAAAAAATAATTGTTTTAAGAGAAATTTCAGAAGAACACACTCTGTTTAATATTTTCACTGCTGACACATAAAAACCATCCCACTGTTATTTCCCCAAGACTGAAGCAAAGGCCAGGGTAGGCCAGGAGGAGAACGATTTATTTAACAAGACAGTGCCATTATGTGCCACCTTCAGTGTAAGAAGGAATTAGTAGGCATCGCACATTTCCTGTAAAGCTCCACTGACAATAAAAGGGAAAATCGGCTTTTTATCAGGAATTACACATATCTCAAATATAAATTTTTATAAATAAAATCTACTTGTGATACCTACTTATCAACCGTGTTACTGTCCCAAAGTGGAAGACATTAAACATTGCTATATGAAAATGGACAACATTGAAATAACAAGGTATAGTTTCAGGAGACTGAACCAGAAAGGCTTGCTTGGAAAGATGAGCCACATGTTGCATAGAACAGCAACGCTCAGTGACATTAGGCCTGAAGACCTACAACAGGATGAACATAAGAAAAGTATGAAACAGCCAAACTAAAAATCTAACATCAATAATTTTTCTTAAAGTCTCTTAATATATGAGAAAGACCTCTGAAGAGTCAGGGATGTCAGAAGGCTCTGGATAAAGGTATGTTAATCACTCTCAGGTATCTACTTCTGTTTCCCATTTGTTCTGCAACAATTACCTTATCCCTGAGCTAATTTCAATGCAGTTTTCAGAAAAGGAATTGTGTAAACAGCACATGGACACATACCTGTGATTTTATTTTGTAACAACACTGGCAAAGGAACGTGAAAAGAAAATGGTGAAAAATGCACACAGGACTGTTGTGAGGCAACAGGCATTAAGGCGTTAGACCTTTCCCACAAACTGTATGTGAAAATTCAGCAAGAAGATTAACTTAATATTTCCCACTTGCTGCAGGAAGAGGGTGGAATCTACTTGCTGCATTGGTTGAAATAACTTCTCAGAGGCCTTACTGAGAGTTACCTGAATGGTTAAGGAAGAGAAAGATCTGCAAACAAGACATTGGGCGATTCCTTCCTCTTGACACTTTTGGTAGAGCACTATCCTCTCCCTAAGGCGGTCCCGTGGCGTAATGGTGAGCACTCCGGTCTCTGACTCCCACGGTCACGAGTTCGAGTCTCAGTAGGGGACCGTCCGCGGCAGTTAAATGCCTCCCTGCCCATCCGATCCCGTCAGATC
>JAWWEV010000083.1:100212861-100248366 GCA_035583235.1 Hafferia zeledoni
CTATCTATCTATCTATCTATCTATCTATCTATCTATCTATCTATCTATCTATCCATCCATCTATCTATCTATCTATCATGTAATATGGTTCTGAGAACACAGTACCTCACTTCCAATACACTGGAAGGCATATGGTCTTAATCAGGAAGGAGGCAGGATACTTGGGGAAAGAAAACTGTTAAACGGCACAAAAAGAATGACAGCTAATTACTATGATTTAAAAGGGAAAGCTGCATTAATTACTACTGCATGGTAACTCCATTTAGTTTGATTTTATTTTCCACAAGATCTTTTTAGCACTTTCCCACAGTGAGTTCCCAACTTTAAGTGATAAAGAAGGCATTCTGTAGAGATGCCACTATCGTGCTCATGAGACTTGAACTAGCCATTCATGTGGTAGTGGAAGACTGTCATCCTAGCAATGGTCTGCTTTTGATACCTTGCATCATGTAAAGTAAGTGATAGCTACATAGAGAAGCGTCATTTCCCAGTGCCAAGCACAACTGAAATCACACTTTTGGAGAAGAAGATGATGAATAAGGAGATTAACATGACACACCGACAGTATTACATACAACATATGCACTTCATACCACAAGAGCTATTTGCTGAACCTTTGCTTCCTCCTTACTTGATGAATGTCTACCTTCAGAGAGGTCATACAGCCACATCTCTCCATCCACTGCAGTTTTCTAAATGAACCCAGCTGCTGTTGCTCCTCAGTATTCCAGCTATTTTCTTACGCCTCACTGGTAAAAATCATGATGCAAATGGGGAAAATAAGGCCTACCAACTCATAAGAAAAGAGGTTTTCCTCCCAAAGGAGCACACTGCCTGCCATGCCTGAAGCTTAGCCAGGTAGCTCTTACCAATTCCCTTGCTGGTGCCTGCAGCATTTTTCATACTGCTCTCCTTCTGCCAGTTTCAGCAGGGTATCAAGCAGTGAATTCTGACAGTTGCAGCTCTGACCTGAGGGACCAGCAAGACTGGTTCTAGCCCCTGGCACTTCAGCATCCCATTTAATCAGTGATCTTGGCTCCTTCTCTGCTCCACTCTGTTTTCCTGAGAATACGGAGCAGAGACTGACAGACAGGATCAATTTCCACTGCAGCTGCAATTCACAGCTCATTTCTCTGGAACTTCACACGTTACCTCTTACCACAAGTACAACGCTTTTTCAGAAACTCAATTTCAGAATCACAGAGACATTTAGGTGTATTTTTAGCATCAAAACTCGAGTTTAGAATGAAAACTCAGACTGGAAGTTTTGTCTTTTCATCAAAGACTGCAAAGGCCTACTGAAATAAGAGAGGAAGAAAGGAATGGCATGGTGATTTTCTGCCACTCTGTGATACTTCAGTAGCTGCAGACATAGAATATGTGTTAGGTATTATTTGAAAGACATCTGAACAATAGCAGTTAAGAATTACTCCTTGTCTAGGCAAACTATTAGTGTGGTTTAGCTATGTAACAACTCTTGGGACTTAAATTCCAGGTTGAACTCCACTGTCCTTCCTCAGGAAGCAAGTGATAAACAGAACAAGGAAAGATACAAATTTAAGATGAAACCGAATCATTTGAGATTTAAGATAATATCCACTACAATTTTTTTAAACACAATACCTAATTAATGATAATTAAACAGAAAGACTTTTTCATAGATTGCCTAAGCAGTCTTGTCTAAATTACTTAACATCTTCTCACATCAATTCACTCTGAGTAAAGTGGCAGTCACAGCACTCAAGCATCAGTATCCCATAGTGTCACACATAATTTCATGAACACCTGCAAGGAACTTGCATACTACAGTGATGGAGACCATCTATAAGGGACCCAGCTGCTAACAAAGTAACAATTTTTGCTTTGTTTCTAGAAAACAAATCTCCAGATTTGTATAGACCTACAGTCAACATCAAAGAAGAAAATAGGTAAAATAATTTACTTGTTTGTCTTGCCCTTATTTGATTTGATTTGATATCAATCTACACATGACTTAACAATTTGAGATTGTTTGCAAACTTGGTCAGACAGTTTTGTAGAAGATCACATTCAACTGTGAACGAGTGATTTTTTTATACCGTAATTATTTTTCATCTGAGTTTTTCAACAATAAATTGAACCTCAAAAAGAGCTTTTCCTTGCTCAAGATACCACATAATCTACCAGATCTGATAACAGATCAAGATTTTTCGAATTCCAGTTTACCACAACCTACAGAACCCAGTGAGAAAAGAAACAATGGGCAAGATTTTGGGGGGTACAATTTCACAGCTTTTTAACGTATTTTTGTTTCAGTTAGATTTGTCAACACAAAAAACTGCTTTGTAGTTAGGATTAGAGGAAGAAAAGAAACACTTTACCCACGTGATTTTTCATATTCTTCATTATTTGGGTTACAAAAGAAAGGAATCAAACAAAGAGAAGGCAAATAAAGAAACAAAGGAACAAATGACTCTTGAGCAAAATCAAAATCCTAAAATAAGGTTGGTGGTGTGATTGCACTGCTGAGTCCAATTATTTTAAAGTGAAAACAAAGACTAAGTTGCCAGTGTGCGCAAAACTGTTGAAGATCCAGAAACAACTCTTGGAGTAAAGAGAGGCACATTAGAAGTTGGTCATCCTACTCATCTAAGAACACAGCATGTTGAGGCAGCAAGGGAAAATGTTCAAAACCAGCAAAGAACAACTCTAACTTTGTGGAATCCCAGTTTCATATGAAGTATGTCTATTTCCTGGAAATCAATAGCAATAGTTACTAAGAATATTCAGGTAAAAATAAGAGACCAGAAAAGGTACCCAGCATCTCCTGGAAAAGATTCCAAATTATGGTATTTAAAATTCTTACCAATCCTTCATATTATTAACTAATAGCATCTCCGGAAGAATATGTTCCTAATTCTGCAAAACTAGATGCCTCCCACAGAAAAGCAGCACTTCTATCAGTCTTCCTGACACTTTAAAAAATATTCGGATGCAAGTCCTGCAGAGCTTCAGCTCTAATGAGAGAAAGAACTATGAGGGAGCTACACTGAAATAGTAGTCACCTGCAATGCCACAGAGGAAGGAAGAATCAGTTATATATTTGTATATACAAAATACACTGAAAGCTAGGCTGTGCCTGTTTTTCTTTGAGCAAATTCTGGGAAAAAAAATGGCTTCTTTTTAATTGTATTGGTGTTTTTCCACTTATTCTTTTAAATTAATTCTTTTAATCGTATTAATTTGTCTTCCACAGTGAAAATGCCACTGAAAGAAGATGAACAGAAGGGTGTATATACCCTAAAGTTAGCATGCTAGCTTTGAGCAGTAGCCAGTGAGGAGCTCTTCTGCCCTCTTCCAAGTTATTGCAGCCTTAGAGCATTGAGAAGCAGGAATAAGCCTCCTGCACACATTTTCCCCAGCATCTTTAGTACCATGTTCAGCATCCACAGCGTTACAATGGAGAGAAGGTGTCAAGAGGACAAGACTGAAGGTAAAAAACGACTTCTCAGGGAAACTTCACTATAGATAAGTCTTCTGTCTCCGGACTAAACCACTCCTCAGCATCTGAGAACTGGAAGATTCACATTTAGAGCATGTGCTAATACTCAGCCTCTATTTCTTGGCCAAGATGCCAGCAGTCTACTGGGTGAAAGATAAAAGCTGGCATCTCCCAAAATACTGCTGTTAAGATTGTAGCTAACACTGTTCTTCAGTGTGGAACTACATGCAAGACTGTGGTTCCACTGATTTTGCTTTACCATATACTTTGGACGTATTATGTAGTTAAACCTTATGTATCTATATCAGGTATGACAACAGCCTATCTCCTAGTTTATAGCAAAAGAAACTGAAGCTCAAAAGAAATTGATTATCTGCTGAAGGTTACGAAGCATCAGCACGAGCTGTGGAATCCTAATTCTCGGTCTGATTTCTAAACCATTAGAACACAGCACTGAACAGTTTTTTTTTTCTGTACTTTGTGGCCAGAAGTAGTTACTTTCAACATGCAGCAGCTCAGAAAACAATAAAATAGACACTTACAGTTCACAGCAGTAAAACGAACAGGCCAAGTTCTTATAATTAGCCACTTTGAATCCTCACTCACTTCACAAATTCAAATGAGAGATATAGTAGAGGTCTGCTTTTTCCAGGAAGGATCATAAGTACTAAGATCAGCTTATCATTAGGAGAATTTTTTTCTGTGATATTTCTAGATGAAACACCAGCTAAAATATAGGAATTCTTGGGAGAGAACCACAATATTTGGCTAATTATAGAAGATTGATTGCAAGCAACTTCTAACAAGCATCCAAGGCATCACCTCATTTCTTAAAAAAATAAGTATAGCTGTTTCTTGAAACCAGATCAGGCAATGGATTGAAGAATTTAGTAATGCATTATTACAAGCACTGCATGTAGAAACATGAATGAGTGATAGAATCCTGCATGAGATAGTTTCCTTAACCTTTTATCCCCTGATCTCCAATTTGTAGCTACATATATTCCACAAGGACTACTTCATCAGTTGCAAAATGTATTGGTCTAATCGTCAATAACAGCCTTTTAATTTTCAATTGAACTCTTTTAAAGTTGGTACCATTTTTGACTGTTGGTTTCCATACAGTATTTTCTTTCATAAGAGAGCTGATATAAACTTTTCACTTTATAGTAAAATTTAATTCTGCACCAATGGAAACTGAATCTAATATTTCTTTATGTTTCATTTTATAGGAATGAGTGAGCCATTTAAATTCTAATACATTTAAATAAGGCATGAAAGAAAAACATCATTAGATAGATTTTTGTCAAATTACCTACCTGACATGATTACTCCTCCACAATCAAAATCAGATTTTAAGTATGAATGATACAAACAAGATTACATTCCAAATCTGCAACAGAGATTTTAGTTGGTTGTTTAAAATGACATACCTAGCTATTCAGTAATCACTTTATAATAACCCCTTTCATTTCTAAATCTTCTTAGCCATCAGCCACTAGTGAGGAAAATGCTGGTTTTTACAACTACACATTAGTTTTACATTTCATGACAAGCTAATTCTACAGAGTTTGGAAGACAGACAAGCATGTATTCTTAAGGTTTTCTCTCTTTTGCATGAAGGAAGCACATATCTAACTGAGAAATGAAAAATAAAGAGTAGAGACATATACTTTTCACTTCACACATATGGCAGTGACAATTTATCCCAACTTCACCCTGGGAACTTCCATGAATATGTAAACCAAGAAGAATTAAAAGGTGGTGACAAGTAACTCTCAGAAGAATTACTGTGCTAAGACAGCAAATAAAGTGCCTATTTCTGGTAGATGTTACTTTTGGTAGATACTTGGATCACAACAACCTTTGAGAAAAATTAAGGTCAAACATCCTATGTCGCATATACTGCCCCTCTCAATTGAATCTATCACAGGCATCGAACCTTTTTACTGAGTTATCACATGACTGCTTTACAGTGTCGTTTTTGTCCTTTGGTTGTCACTCCTCCATCAGATGTTAACAAAGCACGTGTCATTATCTCCTGATCTGACACAGTGACACACTTAGGCAGACTTGTACCTCCATACCTGTGGCACCCTTCAGAAGTTGGCACAGACTTCCAGACAATTTATACAGTACACAGACCAGATACTGCTCATATTTGAGAAGACACATGCAACACAAGGGCAGGTCTGAGGAACTGCTTTTGTGGTCACCTGACATACCTCCTTCACAGTTATCACACTATGGACTTGTGGTCACTGAACATGAAACCACCTGGTAATACAGGGTCAATACATAAACTTTCAGAAATACTAAAGAAGGGTGCAAGTTGTTGGCTCATAATCAAGTGTATTAATGAGAACAACAGACATAATTTGACCATACACCATGAACAGGGAAAATGGCATTAATGTAACATACCCTTTTCTACTCACTGGTCAGAAACTGGGAACTCAGGAGAACAGTATAAATATTGAAAAGTTCTAGTGTGAGGGAAAAATCCATTCTAGCCCATTTTCCCGGAAATGGCTGGATAACATCTATGGCATTGTAGTATGGCAAACCATTCTCTTTATACACTAATGCAGTACATGTATTCTTTACAGTGTCTCAATCACCTCCTGATTGTGACTAATATTAATGGGAAAATATGCACTGTTGCTCTGCTGCATGACACATTAGCATGCTCAAACTCATTAAATTTTATGGTACAGCTGCTTGAGTTACCCCTGAAGTCAACTGGAGAAAAGATAAACCATTGTGTAAATTAGTGAAGGTTTCAGTTGTTCAATACCTGCCCTGAAAGTACAAGTCCAGAGACTGTTTATTATGTTGCACAAAGAATAAATGGGCAATGCTGTTTCATAGATCAGTCAGAGTAAGATGTAGCAGTGTGTTCTGGTTATCACTGTGGGCTATTGCCACTGACAAATCACATTAATTCAGAGCTGTTATGTACAGCAGTGGTAGCTAAACTGGGGATTGAAAACAGGCCTCTGCTGAACCTAGATGACAAGACAACATGGTTATATAAATCTACATAAAAGAGAAAATGCCACCAATCAATGTTATTCATCGAAAAAGAGTATTTACCATTCTTCCTAAACTGACATGTGCAATCAACCTTAACCAAACGATATAGTGAGATCAGTTTTGACAAATAACTCTCAAATGCATAAACCTGATAAATGAATTAGATTCTTTGTAGCAACTGGTCAAAGAAACTTTGAACTTATATACATGTCAAAGGGGAACAGAAATATTCTGTCTTCTCACTCACTGTTAGGTGCTAACCACTAATAACGTGCAAGTACAACATTAAATGAGAGGTAAGTCGTATAAAACTGAGAAGATCATCTGTTTAGTTTGGGACAAGACTCATTTCCCAAAAGAATTTCCTATGCAACTGCCACTCAGTCTTGACATGATATTTAACTTTCCTCATGTTAGGTCCATCCTCAGGACTTTTCCAGGAGTTACTAACTACTGAGTAAATTAAGATGTTTTTACACCCACAGTCTCAACTACCATCTCTGTCCTTGGTACTCTCAGTAACTAATAAATTGGGCTTCAATATCAGCTCCAACATTCAGCTATGCATAATAGCTTTATATACTAAAGTACTTGAAAAATATGCATATTAAGTGCATACACTGTTGACTTATTGACTGAATATATTCAGCTTTTTTTTTCCTGTTATATCACAATATCAAGAAAAATTCTTCAAGAACCCTCTCAGATTCCTCCCTCTCTCATAGATTTCTGGGAATTTTCTTGTGACAGATCAAGAAGTTATTTGCCACCACTCTTCTCTCCTATGCTACTCCCTGTAAAAAGCAAACATAAGAAACTATGCTTGCTGATAAAGGGAAATTATACTGTATTATGAAACACAGAGGAAACAAGCCCATCCATTTTAACAAGGAAAGAAATTGGCAGTGGGGGAGAAAGGAGAAGAGCTGGCAAAAAGGGCTGTACTGGATGGTAAACTGTTTCAAAGTTAATTCTTTTTCCTCATAAGACTTAACAGTCCTAAGATTCCCAGAAAAATGTATATACCTTGGAATTTGTTATCTTCCTCCATGCAGAAATACATGACTTATGGAAAAAAAGAGTAGGGATAAAGGAATACAAGCATGGAACAAGGAAGAAAAAAACATGCTTTTGTGTAACAGATTAGTTAAGCCTGTGTTGTTTATTTCCTTTAAGTCACACTTTATTTCCACACATGATCTTGAGCTTGTGTTATTTCCTTTCTCTAGTCACAAAGATTAATCATTTATCAGAACTACACTTCACTGTGTTGCCTCCAGCATGCCCTGCTTTAATCACTCAGGTCACTTTGAATTTGGTTATGTCCTTTTGCTTCCTTCCCCTCTTCTAAACTGGGCCGTCATATGGATTAAAGAACGTGTGCATCTATGCCAGAACCATAACTGACATGGAAACGCAAAGCAGTCATCAAATATTCAGGAAAGCAGAGGCTATGGGAGGTTGCTGAAGTACCTGTGATCAGGAGTGAAGGAGAGGGGCCAGGCCTACATTACACTTTTGCTGGTCACAGATGGGCAGCTGCTTTACTGTTGAGAGACAAAGCAGCTCCACAGGTCACTCACGAGCCCTGGATCATAGCTCTACCACACGGCTCAAGGAAAACACAGAAGAGGTGACTGGTAAAAGTCCACCAGATAATAAGCTGGTGTGACAAATTACAGAACTGCATATGACAGTAATTACATAAATCTGAAAACTCCTTAATTCTATCACCAATGACTCAGGATTCAAAGTCCATTAAGCACTCGGTTTTTTTCAATTGAACTGAACTAATGGAAACTAATTCCTATGCTGAAAAAGGTCTTACACAAAGCAATAAAAAAAGAAATTATTATACAGTCTCTGTTTATATGATACTCAAATTTTAATTTATAAACTGCTGACATCTGTTTCAAATCATGCAGTTTTCTTCCAAACAGAAATTTCTCATTGCAGGCTTTCCCATCTTTATCACAATCATGAAACTGAAGAATTCAGGATAATAAGTTAAAAATAGTTAATGGAGTGCTCAAGTTTTAATCTCTAAGGATGCTTATCCTAACAAAACTGGAAAGAGAGTAAAAAGGAAGAAAAAATATCCCCAAAACTCAAAGGCATAAAAGCAACAAGAGCCTACAACTGCTCAAAATTAGTAGCTCCCAGAGTTATAAGCCAATGAATAACCACAGGGCTGTCCTTATTTAAAAATGAAAACAGAGTTTTAAAGTTGAATTTTAGAAAACAGGAAATACTCAGAGAGATATGAACCATACATTTTAACTATCAAAATTTGCATTTACATGAGAGAAAATGCAAGCAGTAATTGTAACTCACAACTGAACCAATTGAGAAGGTGACAACAGAAGAGCTGTTGCTTTTGCATTTGCAGAATGGTGTAGAGGTCATCTATTTTAATCTTGAATTATGATAATGCTTATTTTTTTGTGAGTAATCTACATGTACATCAAAACGTCTGCTGGACTTAGGATATAGACGCCCAAAAAATCTAGAAACATTCATATAATGTATAACCAACTTTAACTAGAAATTTCTTGACAATTGAGCATCTGCTTTGTGTTCATGCAAGCCTGTCAGTAGCACAACTGTGTTTTAAATTGTACTATATTTGTAGGAACAAGTAATTTCATTGACTTATGAACAGCATTGTGATATTCAGAATTCCATTTCCAACAGTTCATCTGCAAAAACAGAACAAGCCATTAATTTATAATTATAAACATTAATTGATAGGGTTGTATTGGATCACAGAATCACAGAATATTCTGAGTTGGAAGGGATCCACTAGGGTAATCAAAGTTCAACTTCTGGCCCTGCACAGGACCATCCCCAAGAGTCACACCATGTGCCTGAGAGCATTGTTCAAATGCCTCTTGAATTCCTTCAGGCTTGGTGCTGTGACACTGGGGAGCCTGTTCCAGTGCCCATCCACCCTCTGGACGAAGAACCTTTCTCTAATATCCACCTTAATCCTTCCCTGACCCAACTTCAGGCCATTCCCTTCAGTCCTGTCACTTGTCACAACAGAGAAGAGATCAGTGCCTGCCCCTTCTCTTCCCCTCAGGAGGAAGTTGTAGACTGCGATGAGGTTTGCCCTCAGCCTCCTCCAGGATGAATAAACCAAGGACAAACCAAATGGCCTCAGCCACTCCTCATACAGCTTCTCCTCTACATCGTTCACCACCTTCATAGCACTCCTTTATATGCTCTCTAAGAGCTTAGTCTCTTTCTTATATTGTGGTACCCAAAACAGCACATATTACTCAAGGTGAGGCTGCACTACCAGAGAGTAGATGCAAACATTCCCATGAGGTTTTTCTGACTGGGTCTCAAAGGTAAACCACGGAAAAAAAAAACCCTGACAGAAATACAGTACTACAGAGACTTGAAGTCAACAAAAGCATATTGGCCTGCTTGTCCCACCCAACCAACCTAAAGTCTGTGAGGTTCAGTATTATTCATATGGGTATTAGGGCTTAGTGGAAAGATCCCTGTACAGGAAAATTTGAAACCTCAGCTCAATTTCTGGCTTAGGTACTTGTCACTGTAAGATCATAAAAATCCTGCTCACTACCTCCAATTTGCATAACTAAATCCTCAGTTTGTAAAGCACTTTGATATTTATAGAATCACAAAAGAGAATCAGAGAATGATTAAGGTTGGAAAAGACCTTTAAGATTATTGAGTCCAACCGTTAACGAAGCACTGCTAAGCCCACCACTAAACCATGTCCCTGAGTGTCACATCTACATGTCTTCGAAACACCTCCAGGGATGGTAACTCCATCACTTTTCCCTGGGGAGACTTTTCCAGTGCTTGACAACCCTTTCTAGGAAGAATTTTTTTCCTAATATCCAATCTAAACCTCCCCTGGAGCAACTTGAGGCCATTTTCTCTCATCCAATCACTTGTTACTTGGAAGAGACTGACATACACATTCCTACAATCTCCTTTCAGGTAGGTGTAGAGGGAGGGAATGTCCTCACTGAGCCTCTTTTTCTCTAGGCTAAACAATCCCAGTTTGCTCAGCTGCTCCTTCTGAGACTTGTGATCTGGACCCTTTACCAGCTTCATTAGTGTTGCTTTTGAAGCAAATCTTATCACTTTTTCAGTACTCTGAAAGCTGAAAGAAAAGCAACATGAGAGTTAGAGCGTCGCCAGCTATAGCACTGCCAAAGGCCCTCACCAATTCATACAAAGGCACTGAAGCTACACCTATGTGGCAGTCTGCTTCTCCGACACGTGACAGCGGAAATGACAACAAACTGGAGCCAGGGAAGGCAAGTGCGTAATCCAAGACAAACAGGCAAGTTAGACTGGTGTCCTGGGTGCAGCTGCCCGGGCACAGGCAGAGGGGCTGCAGGGTGGCCAGGGCTGTCCTGTGCCACACACAGATGGCTCCAGCTGGCTCCAACCAACACGCTGCAGGACATGGCTGTGAGCAGGGGCAATCTTGTTTCAATTTGTCATTGTTTCTCATTACCCTGGCCTATTTCAACTCACATAAAACCATATTCATTTTTCCCAAGTTGAGTCTGTTTTGCCTCTGATGGCAATTGAAAGGGATCCACCTCTCTTTACCTTGACCCATGACCTTTTCCATCTTATTTTCTCCCCTATGTTGTTGAGGAGGCAAAAAGCAACCGAGTAGGTGTCTGGCAGCCAGAGAGAGACAGGGTGAGGCCATCACAGATGGATTTGATATTTTCAATGTTTTTAGATGCATTCAGGTACAAGTGAGTGTTGTCTGAATGAAGAACAGGGTATCAAGGCCTCCACATACAGCAGCTTAAAATAGACAAGAAATTTTGCACTATACAGACTTTTTTTGTTTAATTTTGGATGAATTCACACTGTATTAAGTATTGGAGGAGAAAGCAATCATTTTATTAAATTGTATCACCACTAGCAGCATGTAATCATGGTAATTAAAACAATATTTTTTTTAAATTACAAAAGACTACTCAAGACATAAAAAGGAAGTATCCAGGAGAGAAGAATATCATTCTTCTGGTAAGTATACTTCGTGAAGTCTGGGAAATTATTAAAGACACAACCATTATCTACTCCTGTTAAACAGTAAGTTAGATATACCACAGAATATTGATTTTAATTAAGAATTAAACAAGAAGTTTGCATAGACACAACTTTCAAGAAGTCTTAAAGAACATTACTGTTAAATTTCTAAAAGGCTATTTTTATTAGAATTTTTCTTCTCTGTATTTATATGAAGATTTCACTACCTTCATGCATATTTACAAGTATTCTAATAGGAGTGGTTCCCAAGCAGAAAAGAAACCCGCCACCAAACCCATAAAAAATCCATTCTCATAAGAGTTAAACAGAAAGTGCTCACATGACAGCTCAGAAGCATATAAATCCATTTCAGTCTTTTCACTGAACTGAACATCTAATACTACCATTAAGAATATAAGTTAATAGGGGTTGAAAGGACTGGTCCCTCATAATGTACTCCTTGCTTATAAAAGAAGAAAAAACTCCGTAGAAAACAGCAAGGAACCACTTAAGTACCAATTTCTGTAATAATGTTTAGCGTGACACAAAAGCATCCTTGATTTAAATCACTGATCTGAAACTTCTTCCAGCACTGGCTTCAGCCAATAAGCAAAAAAGATACATTCTTGGAAGCATTATAGTTGTTCAATATGGCAAAAAAACTATCCCTGGAGAAAATCTGGTTTTGTTTATGAACTAAAATAAGAGAAGAAAAATGCTTCTACAAGCCCAAGTGTAGTTGTTTTCTCTCTGAATTCATGAGTGAATTCAGGCACTGCAACATGTGGTTGCCATAGAAAATATTCTGTAGCACATTACACTGAAGAAAGATTTGCAAGTTCAGAAGACATGCACCTTTGCCCTTTCCAACATGCTGCAGAACAGCAATTGCCCACAGGGTCATATGGTGCACAAGATCCCTGTAGTGGCTTTCCACCTACAGCAATGGGGCCTTAAAAGCTCCCAGACATTACCTGAACCAAGTTAGAAAAGGCAAGTTTTCCCTAAATTGAACAGAAATGTAGATGACATACTACTGATAAGTGAAAGGTGTAAGACAAAGGAGTCTCACACGTTCTCAAGTTTCCCATAAAATACAAAATTGTCACCAAAAGTCAAAATCCAGCATGGTTACTAACACCAGGAGATTGGGGAATATAAGGTTAAGCTCCTATCATATTCAGGGAACTTCTCAACCTTCCCACTTAGGGATGTATTTGAACATGCAAATGACCTGGGAAAGATTATTATACAGCACCATTATGTATCCCTGTGCAAGTGCCCAGTACTGTGACATGTCCTATGCTATGGACGCACACAAAAACTTCCACCCTTGCTGTCTTTCCTGAGTTACAGGTGTAGTAAAAGCTGTTGGCTTACACAAACAGAAAAACCCACTTTTGGTTTTCTTAATTTCTCTGCATTGCCCTTGGCAAAGAGGCAGCAAGAAGTGGGAAGTGGAGCAAAGGCTTCAGCTATTCTCAGCTGCCTACAGGAAACATGAGGGACCCACCACAGACATGTAATTGGATAATGAGGGAGCTCAGGGATGCTGGAAACCTTTGGTTATTCCTGTGGCCACGCAGAGAGGCTTAGTGAAAGCATCAAGTTAACTAGACTGCATGGTAAGAAGCAGAAGGCCCAAATGTCTTATCAGAAAGCCTCTTCTTAGTACTATTTGACTGTTCAGTTTAGCAGACTCAGGGCATACGAAAAAAGCAGCTGAATAAAGACAAAGGCTGACTATATAAATTAAGCTTTGGCTCAGAATGTCATCTGTCACTAGAGGGGAGCACTATATGTCAATGCCATAGGTGAAAGACCAAACGAGGCAGTGTCTGTGCGTGCTGTGCAATGCCACCATATATATTTGTAAGAGGGCTTTAAAAGCACAAAACCAAAAAGCTTAAAAAGCTGAACCTATTATTATGGTCATTTTGTTTTCTAGCAGAGGGAAGTCTAAAGCATCTATTTTTACAAGTTTATGCTCAAATCACCTATTCAAATTTGCTTTAGATAAGTTTGCAGTAACAAGATTAAAAACACACAGAAGTTATTTACAAATGGCAGAACAAACCCTAGGAGGCTTCCAGCAGCTTCACAGATATTAATCATGGTCCATACAAAAGTATTCCCCATGAATTCACATAAAATAAGGCAATAATTCCATCAACAGTTTCCAGTGACATGAAAAAATGACTCAAGATTCCATTCTGTTATTTATGATGTTGCTGGAATCTCTTGATAAAGGTAAAGCCTAAAGTTTGTAACTACTGACACATAATTTTTCACAGTATGTTCAGCAGACCACTGGACTACTGACATGACTGTATGTTGTTGAAACAATTTTGCTCAGTACTACTGAAAAGCTATTTAAAATTATGGCAGATAAACCCATTTGGTTCAACAGAATTTGCAACTCATTTTAAGTTTTAAAGTAGAAATATTTTTCCTAATCATAACATAGAACTATCTCTTAAGTCAAGAGGGAAACAGGAACAACAAAACAAATACAGCAATACTATGGAGACAAAGGAAATATATGTATGAAGGCTGCTCTATATATACACTAAAATACTTTATGCTTGCCTAAGGCACTGTCTGGAATGTCCTGAAAGAAAATTCCTAATAGGCGATTTGAACTTTCTCCATTTCTTTTAACAAAGATTGAAGAAGAGCATATGAAACATTCTGAAAGAAATCTACCAAACCTACTAATGTAGAGTTCCCCATATAACACCCAGTAATAATTATAAAAATCACTGTACATATCAACAGTCACAAAAATGCCAGACAGCATCACAGACGTCACTGAAAATCCTGAGTTGCATTAGTTATTTAAAAGAATTAAAGAAGTCTATTGTTTCTCAATAAAGCTGCAGAAGTGCACAAACTATGCTGGTATCCATTTCAGCTCTCTTGTGGTTAGCTTAGGTATGCCTCTAGTATTACATTTAGAGCTAGATATAGCTGTTTGTCTTACCAGGACAGAAATTCAGCAGTTACCTGCAGATATGTCACTCCTGTGTAAATGAATTTTTATATACATTAAGTCTGGCAGTCCATATGGTAACACTAGCTATTTCAATTTAAAATGCATCTACATATCCAAATTTCGAGTAAGACAATGTCAGTAGGTTAATTTTTATCTTGAACCTATCATTACATAAGAGCTTAAAAAGCCATATTTTAAAATTTAGTATAATTTGCTTTCCTGAAAATAGACAAAATAGCTCATAAATAGCCGGCTTTTTAGTTGAAATAGGAGCGGAACATTACAGAAGTTATGGAAAGAAAGTAAAGAAGAATCACAAACTGTATGAAAATGTAAACTGGAAAAAAAGGAAAGAGAGAGTACTATCAGAACTTAGGTTAGCACAGCTAAACACTCTTTTTATTAAAAACACAATTTCACAAAATACAGGATTTGTGTTCTTGACTCCCATGAACTTTATGGTTCATCTTATATGATCTCATATAAGATGGTTATTGATAAACATGTGTGGTATAAAAAAATTGGGCTCTTCATGTTACAGGTGCTTTACTGCCACAGAACTGTTGTAAGGCATTGCACACTGTGGATCACAGCCATGTTGGTGGTCCAGGCACTACAGGTCAGATCATCTGCAATGACAGGAAGAGACATTCCCAAGTGCTAGGGAGGAAGGGGTAGCTTACCCGTGTTTGAGCACTTACAGGAGAGCATCCTTGCTGTTGAGCAAAATTGAAATAGCAGCAAAGACAAAGCTGAAATTTAGGGAATGGAAGATACTGGCAATATTCCAGAGGAGAAAGACATTTTCTATACAGAAGGACCATGAAGATGAAAAAAAAGAACTTTAATTACCATCTTTACTTAGCAATTATTCTGATCAGAGAAGTATACGGATACTCCAATCCATACACTTGTTTTGCTGTAAATAGTCATTGCATTTCACTTGGTTTTTCTAAATAAAGCATTTCTCCAGCAATACAGAAATGGAAAATAGAAAGTGGAAATAGAAAACTTAACTTTTATAATGCAGTATCTGAGGTTGAAGAAGAGCAGAAGTCCTTTGTATAAATCAAACATTCCTGGCTTGAGGCATATGGCAAAGGGAAACTGGTAATTTTTATGGTTTTCTTTCTTTTGGCAACTGACTCTATTTTCTAAAATGCATCTGTTTCACTTGCATCCAAAACAAAAACAACTTCATCAGATGGCAAATGGCTCCCCTTGTGACCACAGGCTAACATCTCAATCTTCCATTATAGTACAACATTGCCTATAGTAAAACACACTCAGTCATTTTGGGTCAGACAGCCTGATACCTAATGTACACATCTGGGGGCAGAATCGGCCGGGTGAGTGCAAAGGAAATAAATCTGTCCTTTTGACAAAAGACAAATTACAATGTTACAAAGCTAAGCCAAGCATACTGCCTAGGGTATCTGCATAGTGTTTGCAGACTGTTCACCTACTAGTTGTAAAGTAAGAAGACAGAGGACTAGAGGTCCTTGTGCTACAGTGGTACAGCAGACCTGAGGCCCTTGAATCTTTAAAAAAAACCCCAAACGACAAAAACAAGGCAATACATTTGAAACAGTTTTCAATTCATTCTTTTTTTCTTAAGTGCACATTTTCACTTAATGGTTCATCTTTACTCCACATGATGGTTCTTTAATATTTCATATCGACTTCATTAAATATTTGATGATTACTTAGCTCTCACAAGGTGAAAACTTCCTACGTAGGTTTTGGATATTTTGTAAAATCCTAAAAGTACACAAAGAAGTGTTTATGCCTTAAAACTTAGCTAGGTACACACTGCGATACATAACAGCTAGTCTGCATTGTAGCTGAGAAATGCATTAACTCAAAACAATACACAAGCATTTAATATATGGCAATCATAGGCTTGAGCACCCAGTTGTGTTTTTATCCATTAATTTCAATGTTTTCAGGAGTAATACAACTTGTCTGTGCTGTTATGCATCATGGGTTTGGTTTATTAGCAAAAGTCAGGAAGGCATTGCCTATCAAATGAAAGCATTTACTACAGTTCTTATCTCTAGGAATAGTGAGAAGCCTCTGTGAAGAAATAATGTTGGCAGTTGATTTAGTCTGTAAACTCAATCTGGAGACATCTCTGCCTGAGAAAACATTCTCTCCATTCCTCACAAGCCGTGCTGACTTTGTTTCTTTGGCA
This sequence comes from Hafferia zeledoni, assembly GCA_035583235.1. NCBI lineage: Eukaryota > Metazoa > Chordata > Aves > Passeriformes > Thamnophilidae > Hafferia > Hafferia zeledoni. The sequence goes on from JAWWEV010000083.1 coordinate 100,229,602, forward strand.
ACATAGCCCTGCAAGTTTGTGACTCCTAGCAAATGGTTCATAGTAGATTTGGTGCTAATGATATTCCTGGCTTGTGTATGCTCCAATGTCATGTTTGGTAAGTTCGTCAGCAAATCAACCATAACCCAAAGGTTTGGAATGAGTGCAGCACAGGCCTCAAAAAGCCATGTCACGACCAGACTGTTGTGACTGTCAAGCAACGAGGTTGCCCTATCAGACTGATGACAAATTTAGTCTTGCAATCTGTCAGACATTTTCCCAGAGCAATTCATTTTCTGTGAACGAGACAGTTTTCCGTGGTCATTTTCCTGCAAGGTAGAAGGCTGGCAAAGAGGAGCACATTTGTTCAGCTATTAATAGCCACTCTGAGATGAATTATCAGATCCATGTTTATCCACTGGGCAAAAGATTTAATCTACGTGACTCATACAGCTTCCACATGTGATAAAAGACATTAACTTTACAGATCACCCTACTGGAAAATGAAATAGCAACGAACAAAGAATATTGGAGTCTGAGATTTTCTGATGGATGTCAAGGTTTTCCAGAGAGTCTAAGATTCTCACTGGAGTATCCAAAGGACATTATAGCGTTAGCTTCAAGTGGTGATAAAGTCATAATAACTGAATGCAGTATTAATTCCCCATGGGAAGTCTTTGGTTTGCATGCACCTATCAGGAAAACACAATTTCTGGAATACACTGATTTCTCTTTCTAGGTGGCATGGAAATATGAGTGTATTCATTCTTAGTCCATTGTAGAGCTTCCTCCAGCAGTCCACCAACTAGCTAATGATACCTAGAAATACAAAGTGAGAACTGCTTTAAAGCTTCATGGCTTTGTTTTCAGCTGCCTAAGCTACTATTACAAAATAAGACAAAACAGGGGCCTAACTGGGGCTCTGTACAAAGACACAGCATCTTTAGCAAAAGCTTCTCATTTATTTGCAGTTTTGATAAGGAAAGCAGGCAATAGTTTTAGGTTCATTTAAAAGACAGGAATACTATAAATCCTAGTCCCATCCATGCCAGTTCTTTTTCTCAGGGAGAGAGCAGCTCTGCACATATTTCACATCTTGCTTGGCTTTTGCAAGAATGTCCAGACTTCGTGGCTTTGTCACTATAAGGGTATAATTAAAGGTCAAGTGTGTCTGCTGCAAAGCACTGCAAGTGTACAGACATGTTGGCTGTAAGCTGTGAGCATATGACTGACATCTTCGAACTTCTCACAGAGAAACAGCATGGTGCTGATATTTCCCACAATTTGTAGATGAGAGTTGTAGCAGCTGCTGATGCATCTGGCAATACTGCAAGCTGGTAGTGATGGAGTGGCTCCTGTTGTCACAAGAGGAGAAAGGAAGTGAAACTTCTTGAGTGATGGAAAGACAGCTCCAAAGATGAGCAACTCTCAGTGTAGCATGAGCATCTGACCCAGAATGACCACTTCTGTTTGGTGCCAGACCTGAACTTTCCACATTACTATATGTGCAAAAACCTACAGAGTATTGAGACAACCTTTTCCAAAATGATGCCATTATTTCTATATTAGCATATGTATAAACGATGTTTTTCATCAGCCAGTGTGCTTTCAGTATGTTATCTGAACTGTTTCCAAGGCTTAGACATGTAAGTATTAATAAAGATATTTTATTCAGTCTCTTCTTCCTTTCTGTTCATATGCCTGCTGGTAGACAGGCAAAATTGAAGTAGTACAGGAAAACAGAATAAGAATCAGAGCTTTCTGATACACTGGAGGAAAGCTTCCTATTTCTTATTTTAATACAGCATTAGTTTTTATCTTTGTTGGCAAATTACATGTTTTGAACTCTTTGTTCCTGTTAGTGCTTGTGGATCTGATGAAGAAATGTTTTAGATTTTCCTCTCTGTGGTCTAATTCTCCATCTCTGACTATTTTTTTTTTAAATCTTTAAGTATTTCTCTTTTAAGCAGCAGCTGTTAGGAACACTGAAACACAATGCACTGCTTTCCTTATGCTGTACTTAAACAAAATCAGCTCTCAGAACATAAGGTAGGAGAGACTGACTGAAGTAGAGAGCATATATTTTGTATTTTTAATTGCAGTTTGAAGGAAAAGAGAGGGAGAAGGGATGTGAGATAAAACTGAAAGTAGATGAGCATGTTATTGAAGAACTCAAGCTCACAAGTGAGAACCACTGTTTCTAACTTTTTCATTAGTTTTTCACATACTGTATTTGACAGAATACCACTCTGCTTGCTGACATAATCCACTGTCCTCCAGATATTGTGATAAAAATGTCCCTGTCAAACTTGACACCTGTTTTTCATGTCCAAATATTGATTCTCCATCTTACCTTACAGCCATTTATTTAATAAGATTAAATTGTTAACATTATCAGCAAAATATTGATTAGACTGAAATTCCTACCTGTAAATTTATAGCCTTAATTTCCAGTAGGTTTCATCAGTTATCTTCAAGCAGCTGAAGATGTAATGGAGTCATTAACATGTGTCAAGCAAAATGTGAGCTAGTCTCCCATGTATTTATCAAAGTTTAATGAAAACAATGAATAAATAATTACTTCTATATAATTGGAGAGAAAGAAAAAAAAGAATAAGCACCTGTTTAGGGCCAGACAACAGAAACTCAGAATTACAAGCCACAGACCTTATAGCTAAGCAGTAACATAGGGAAAAATCTACAAGGAAAGAGCATAATTCTTGTAGTTGCAGAGCAAGAAATGGGTTAAAGCTCCCCATCTAAGCCTCTCTACATTCAGCCTATTACCAAGGCATGTCTCTGCGGTACTATCAAAACACAACTTGTCTTCAGTCCCTGGGTTTCTGCAAGCCTCCTTGGCTAAGTTATCCTGGATAAATGAAGTCCTCACTGGCCTCCACATTTCTCATATTTCACCAGAAACAGCAGACCCACCTTCCGCCATTTGTTGCTTTAACCTGATAAATGCTGTTTTCAGTTTGTCATGCACTATTTTATTATATTTAACTTCCTCATCATGGGGAGACATTAATTTTCCCTACACGTTTTTACAGTTGAGATCCTCCTAATTCCCTTCTCATTCACTAAGCTTGAACTAATTATTTTCTTCATCTCAATTTCTCACCCTTGGCCCTTGACTGTTCTTTGTCTGAGTCTGTGTTCTCTCTCCTCTGAGACTTTTTTGTGACCATTTTCATGTTCTGCCCCTGAACTCTTTTTTCCTGTTATTCTTCAGGGCCACAATGCTAGTTAACTACTGCAGAAACACCTCACAATGCTGTCTTGTAAAAGGTTCTGCAACAAGCATTATGCTCTATCATTTCACCAGGTGCCTTATTTTGTATGTGCAAGTTGAAATCTTGGACCTATAACCTTATGATCATTGAAGAAGGTCACAAGTAGCTTTTCAAAATGCAGAGTGATTTGTCAAAGCAGCCTATGAACGAGACCTCTTCCGAGCCTTAGAAGCACATAAGGACACTTTCCAACATACAGTGCACCTCTGAGTTGAACAAGACCTCTGGGAGATCAAGGGTACCCTTTTTCCCTACTACTCTCAAAAAAAAAAATTTAGTTTTGCTCCTGGAGTTACAAATCAGCACCATCAAAAGAACAAATGATGCATTTTCATAGGGAAAAAAAAAAGGAAAATGTATTTCCAGAAATTACACTTACCTTTGAAATACAGTATGTACTAAATATCTAAAGCTTCCAAAAATTCAGATAAAGGAAAATGTAGCTTCCCCACTGACATCAGCATTACAAAAAAAATGGTATGGACTCCTTTGAGACAGTAGTATGTGATGAATAGAGAACACAGAGAGCTCCAGGCTGACAGGTGGAATGCAGCAGTCTCTTCTTATTTTGTGACTGTAACTTCAGAATTGTACCTCACAGAATCACAGAATATTCCGAGTTGGAAGTGACCCACAAGCATCGTGTCCAGCTCTTCAGTGAATGGCCCATATGGGGATCAAACTCATGACTTCTGTGTTAATAGCACTCTGTTCTAACCAAGTGAGCTAATCTCAGGGTATCTGTAGTACTGTGCTCCAGAAGTCAATTTTTAATTTTAGCCTTTTAAAAACAAACAAACAAATAAATAAACTCCACAAAAACTCCAAATCATCTTGCATTTGATTGCAATCACAATGATCACAGTAGCCTGTATACTACACATTCTACTTTAAACTTCCAGTAATTTAAAACAGTAGCTTCAGGAGACTTAAAATCCAACTCTGACATCGAGAAATCCTTAGTTCTAAAACCTGTCTACACATCAACATCATTAACTACTTGCTCTTGCTGACTGTTCTCCCTTCTTTCCAAGGCAGAGGTTGGTGGCCCCTCTGATGTTAAAATTTGGGATATAATCTTTCTGGGGGCTTGTCTGCGTGTGCAGGACAATGCAGAGGTGCATGAACTTCAGTGATCATTTACGAATTAGCACTTCACTCTGCTAAAAGAAGGTGGTTCACCTAGAAATTAAATGGCATCATAGAGTCATCCAGTTCATACTTTCTTCGTCTCCTAGAGAAGCTTAAATGTAATGATGTCATGCCAATAAAAGTTTCATTTCTTTTGATAAGTAGGCCAAAGTAGCAGATGTCTTGTTTAGCCTGGAGGAAAGGATGCTTAATGGTGTATGACAAATAAGAAGAAATAAAAAAACAAGCAATATTTTTTCAATACTGCCTACTTTAAAAATGTTGTTTTACTCTATTATTTAAGTTGTACATCCCTACTTATATTGCATTAGAATGACAGTAATAATTTCCCATTCAAGACTGGGCATTAAAAATCACCGCAGTGACCTTTAATACACTTAATAGTTAGCTCTTGATTTTATTCAAGTCTTGACCCACTACTTATCTCTTTAATGGCTATCTACCAAAACTCGAGGATAATGGAGCTAAATACAAGGAATCAGTTGTATCATTCCTTTCAAGCCCCACACACACGTACACTGCAAAACCCAGTTGGCTCACTTGAGTGGTTTAAAATGCAACACTGGTTTCCCAGAGAGGATAACGGACTAGTGTACAAACAGAAATGTAAAAAAAAAACCCAAGGCAGTCCAAGTGATAGAAGCCTCTCAGGGGAAAAATATCTTATTTTGAAAGGGAACAGATGCTTTAGATACTACATGGATATAGTTTTCAACACCAGTCCCTCTAACACTTTAAATATATTAAAAATAATAATGTTGCAACATTAAATGATCAAAAAAGCAAACAATACTCTACCAGTAGGGTCTAATCTAACAGAAATAATAATAATCATGTATTACCAGTGAACCTAGCTTATATAATTATGCAATATTTCATTGACCTAGTAGCTAAATAAATATAAAATTAAATAAGAGCATCTCTCCCCTGCTTATAACCTTAGCAAAATCAGAGACCATAGAACTGATTCATATACAGAAGTGGCAGAGAATAAGTGAAAAATCAGATAATATTTGTTACATATACAACACGTACTTGATGTTGGGGAGGAAAAATTCCTAGTCTATATTTTAAAACACTGAAAAAAATCTATCTCTACATATCTCTGGCAAATCTCTTGGATAACTATCTTATCTGCAATTCATTTCTTTTCACATAGTGGATGAAGGATATTATATATTTAGATATTGGGACCTCAGGTGAACGCAAGTGAATATGACAAATAGCACAGACCTGAAAGGAACAACCCTTCACACCAAATCCTGTCCTTCACAAGCTGTGTGTAGGCTACATTCCTTCATTTCCCTTTTCACATGCTATAACATTTAGCAAACCTACATGTGTTTCTTCTATTTTTCAGAAAAAGTCATGGACACAGAAACAAAATTTTTCATTCACTGCTCCACTGCATGTTTTTACATTTCACAGAAACTCACACTCCAGAAGCTCCTTTGGAGAAGAAAAAGGTGGAAAAGGTGACATCTTAATTTAGGATGCTTCAGAAGAAGCTTTAAGTTGACTTCCTTTTTACAGTTAAGAATGAAATAAGAAAATGGCAGAATTTGTGAATAACCCTGTATTATTTTGCCTAGTATGTGTGGTGAATGTTGTGTAAGGCATTCTTTCAAAGCAGTGATTAGGGTCAGCGTAGAAAAGAACTGTATATGTTGTACTTGTGATTACATACACAGTTAATGCCCTTTCATACTGTGATTTAGTCTGCAGTGGATGCTCTAAATAACATGTGTAATTGCACATTTATTGAAAGGAGAAAATTTCAGAAGTTCAGTGAGCTTATCAGAATGAGTTTTGCAGATGAAACTGCACAACATTTTTAGAAATGAAATGTGAAGGTGAGAGATGAGCAAAGCCTTTTTCTTCAAGGTTCTGGCTGGCTACCAGAGCATGCAAGTGAATATTTGTAATTGACAATTTTTCTCTGGATTTATAGCAACACATTACTGGGATGCAACATAAATGCCTAACAGCCACAGGGAAAGGTGCATATTTTCCACAGTAGGAGAGTTTTTTTGACAAGATCTACAGACTTAGCTGACTGCAGACTCACACTTCTCATACATAAAAGGAGTTCCTCACTCAGAACCCACAAGCAAGGAATGGGCTCCCTTCTGTCAAGCTCTCGCCTTCATCATTGCTGACTTTGATATCAACTTTTCATATTTCACTTAGCAGTAAACAACTGAGGCATAATGCACCCGTAAGAGGCAACTATCCTCACAGTGCTAATTGCTATGCAATATTCTTGCACTTCCAAGAGTAACAGAATACAAATGTTTGCCTTCTGCAGAAGCAGTATGAGGATGAAGATGCTACTGCACTAATCTATCAAGATTTCACCCACGCAAGCAAATGGCAAAATCTGAAGATATAATTGCATGAACAACAAATTAATTCACATAATTTATTTGAGCATGACTCAATAAAGCGCTTTTGAGTGCAGTTTAGTTGCCTGCTACCTGAAATGTTCTAGCATATTTGACTGATCTGTAGAAGGATTCCAGATAAGGTGGGCTCTGTGGGAGAAGTCCTGTCCTTCTGGACTGTCAGAGACCAGGAGGGACACTACAAGGAATCTCCAAAGATTCTTACTAGTTACTTGTGTTTAGGGCTCTGAACTGAGCCTTACAGCTTTAAGGAAAACAAAATAAACATGATTAGTTAATGGCTTTTAAATAAGGCAGGGCCCAAACTATCAGAATCATGCATGAAAAGAAGGAAGCAAAAAGAAAAAAAATGCAATTAATTTTATGTCTGACTGCCTTGACTGCTATTTCTATTACAAATCAATACATTCTCTTTTCTTCTTTAGTATTACATCTATAATAGGAAAAAACCTAAAACATAGAAAATCATTATGGCAGCTGCACACCCTAATCTAACACATTGTTATTTGAATAAAATTAGTTTTACTTAAGCAAATATGTCTGTGGTCTACCTTGACTAAATGGAACTGAGGAGAGTAGAAAAAAATGAATGAAGATAATCAGGGAAGCAACTCAGATGAAGCAACAAGAGAATGCTGGTTTATTCCTTGGTTCATGACTTCTTTCTTTACTCATTACTGCTGTACTTCTTTTTTCATTCTTCATGAAGTCATGAATGTAAACCAACTACACAACGATGGAAAATAAATCCTTCAAGTGCTAGTTTTGTTTCAGTAAAGTGTAATGCCACATTCCTGTAGCTAGAAAAAATGTCAAGGTATGAAATGAATTCACATGAATGGAAACACAGACTATCGCACGTTAGCTTTGTATTTCAGAAGTGGCAGTGAATTAAGACAAGGTAAAGTCATGGAAGCAAATGATTATGAAGCCCTTTCTCATTCTTCTGTGCAATTTTATACTGGTATCATCAGTATCAAGCTTCACAAGCAAAGAAAAATTTTTATTCCAATCACAATATAAATTTCACACTGCTGGAGGAAATGCATTAGGGAACATACACATTGCCCTTTGCAGGTTAACGTGCTTGCCTGCTTGAAAAGTGGTGCTAAAACGAATTAACAAAACATGCCTTGCTGCTTTAGCTGTGGGTTTTTTCATCAGCATTCCTTTAGTCACTTCCAACAACATTTAAAAAGAACCAATCGCCTCTTAATTTCCATATGATATTAGGCCACAGGACAAAAGTCTGCTCAACTTTCGAAGCTTGGGGTTTAAACATGCTGCTCCAGCTAAACTTGTAGAACGCAGAGATGTCCCTCCTCTGGCCCCAGGTGTCTGGGTAACACAAACTGAATCTGAGAGCACCATTTGCTTTCAGAGCATATACCTTCATGGAGGTAAAACTAATGTCTACATTCAAGCTTTTCAAGATCTTGTGCAACATAAAACAATGGATAGGTGCATTAGCAGTTCTGTAGAGTGGAACAAGCAAAGAAGGTCTTCCTGGTTTGTCTGATGGATAACACTCATTTCCAAAAAAAAGGAATGAAGCTATGAAAAGAACCAGAAGCTATTCCTGTTACTATTACTCCATGGAAAAGACAGCCCTCTGCCTTGGAAAAGAAAATCATGTGCTTTTTTGAACACTTCAGAAAATTAAAAAAATATTTGTTTCTTAACACATTCACAGTCATTCACAGTACCCTGTGAAGACAGTTTTCCTTTTCTTTACAGATCTGTTCCAAAAACAATATATACAGATGAAAAGAAGAGGTGGGGGTTTTTCCTTCAAAAATTTTATTTCAAGCTTAATAATGAAACATTTCACCACCTTTCTTCCTCACCCGTTAATTTTCACATAGTGTATCAGCAGCTGTTTATTGACCTTTTTAACATCTCTTTTGCATTCTACAGGACTTCACTGTCAACCTCCTCCTGTACACATCTGATAATCTGCAATTTCCATGCTATGTAGGAGGACGATCTGATATTGGTAGTTAACATGGCAGCAATATTAGCACCCTGCTAAGTAGGCAAAGACTTCTTATGTAATGTTCCTCTGCTAATTTACCACAAAGCCCAGTCAGGAAATAACAGGCTGAAAACTATTCACCTACATTTTACAATTCATCTCCATACCAAAATACTTTCTGAGCCTCTGTGGGGGCCTGTCAGGGCACGACATCTAAAAATTTTGCAATCTGCATAACCAGGCATGGGTACTTGATAATTTTGCAAAAATATTCCAGAACAGCACTGAAATTCTGTCTTTTCCAAACATTACTAGCTATTTCACAGCATTAAAAATTAAAATGCTTTATTTTCTTGCAAAATTTGCATCATATTTGAGTTAGTATTAAAGAGGTTCATCCAAGTAAGGATTTTAATTTGTTAATATGCCCCAGAGTCACAGCATGTCCCTGTTCCTTCAGAAGCTATAAAATAAAAATGTTTTTGGGCATTATCTGACTTTGCTCTTCAACATAGCTACTGTAGTTTGTATGCAGGACATAATAATTACAGAACTCAGTTTTATTTTTATTTTGTACCCATCTTGATTTCTTAGGCAAGTACCTCCAAAGAGGAGGTCAATCTGACTACATAATGGAAGAGGTACTCAAGGGATCCACAGTAAAATAGCACAAAACTGGTTTTATGGTTCGTCACCAAGTCTGGCAATGCAAAAGCTTCTGCTCAGACCCCTCTAGAGCAGAAGCTATAATCCCTACATATTCTTCCTGCCGCCATTTAGAGCCTCCTGCTCAGGAGGCAAGAGATTTGCCGAAGCTCTTTTTTAACCAAAGAAGCCATTTTTGACAATAGAAAAATTGTGAATATGGTTTTAATTCAGGACAACAAGCTTTTAAAGCTTTAAATATCCCTAGAGACTTGTTCCTTCTTTGCAGGACTAAATTCAAACTCACGAGTAGGATTTCACCACTCACATAAAACCACACAAACCCCTAGATTTTGTTCCACTGCTTTATAACAGGTTTTACAAAATTATACTCTGGGTTAGATGGGCCGTATTCAAGTGTCCACAGACATAACACTCCACTAGACCACTGTAGACTAATCTACTCTGGTTTAGATTTTCTTCTCACCATGGCTGGCTGAGAAAGAAGGAAGCACAGCCACCAGCAACTGAAAAAAACTTGTGACTAGAGAACAAAAAATACTCACAATAAACAGAGAAGTGTCAAGATGCAAATCTTTAACCAGTTCAGATAAAGCACTCCAGCCCTTTCTTCACATTTACTTGAGAATGGATTATTTAGCCTAAACAAGTTCCTAGTTACCTCACAATAATCGGAAAATTTAGAAAATGCACACCCATTTTACTCAGGCTACATCAGGCTCATAAACAAAACTGGAGGATCTTTTAAGACACTTAGGTCAGACAATATGCCAGGTCAAGAAAGCTGCACAGTGTCTAGGATGTCTGATGAGCATTTGGTCAACTTGTAGCTCATGCCTCAAAAATGAGTCTAAGGCCAGAACTCCAATTAAACCAGTACAGCCTTGCAGGCATACATCATAAGCTACAGTGAAAGTCAAGTTTGCACAGCTGTGAGCAACTAAAATGAAGATACAATCAATTATCTCTTGCACAGAGTAGTGGTAAGACGAGACAACTGAGGCAGAAGAAAGACTTTCTAGGCGATGTAAAACATTTGCATAAATTAGGCCACTGCAAAGTTGAAATGGAATGTACAGTAGGGGTGTAACAGAAAAAAAGACAACTTGTGGAGAAGGCTCAGGAGAAAATGCCAATTCACCCTGGGCGAGCCAATGCATAAGCCATGCAGCCAGTTAGCTCACTGGCAGCCAGCTCAGGTCTCCACATTGGTGCTACAGCCTGCCTTCAAGATGGATAATCTAACATTGGATAACCACAGGCTGAGTGTGGCTCAGTTTCACAGCAATATACTTTGTGATGGCAGATCATGGTAATTAGAACTGCTGTTGCTAGAAAAATAGTAGCTATGAAATAAGCAACCCAAACCAGTAAATGCAAAATAAATTCATGTGGAATTTCCTCCTAGTCTACATGTCACATAGCATGATACATTTTCTTCAATGTATATAATACACATTATATATACATTAATAACAAAAGGAGGGGCAAGGAAAACCTTCATTCTTTGTTGGACTTGGGGGGGGAACATAGTTAACAGACATGAGAAGGATGAGGTGCTTCACACCCTCTTAGCCTCAGTTTTCACCGGTAAGACAGGTGGCCCTCAGGACAAGTGACCCTTGAAGCTGCTAGACAGAGACAGGGAGACGAACAACCCCTCTGTGTTCCAGGAGGAAATAGTGACTTACTGAGCCAACTGGATCCTCACAACCCTATGGGACCATCCCATAGACAGGATCCATCCCAGGGTGATGAGGGAGCTGGTAGAAGAGCTTGTCAAGCTGCTCTCCATCATCTACCAACAGTCCTGGCTCTCTGGAGAGGTCCCAGATGATTGAAAGTGGAGGAATGTCACCCCAATCCACAAAAATGGCTGCAAGCAGGACCCTGGCAACTACAGGCCTGTCAGCCTGACCTCCGTGCCTGGCAGGATTATGGAGCAGATCATCCTGAGTGCAATCACACAGCACCTTCAGGATGGACAAGGGATTACATCCAGCCAGCATGGGTTTAAGAGGGGCAGGTCCTGTCTGACCAACCTGATCTCCTTTTATGATCAGGTGACCCACCTGGTGGATGAGGGTAAGGCTGTGGATGTGGTCTATCTGGACTTCAGCAAAGCCTTTGACACTATTTCCCGTAACATACTCCTGAAAAAGCTGGCAGCCCACAGCTTGGACAGGTTCAGTCTCTGCTGGGTTAAGAGAAGAGCTGGCAACCAGCAGTAGAACAAGAGAGCACAGGCTTAAGCTCTGCCAAGGGAGGTTTAGGCTGGATGTTAGGAGGAAATTCTTTACAGAGAGGGCAATCAGGCATTGGAATGGGCTGCCCACGGAGGTGGTGGATTCTCCATCCCTGGACTTATTTAAAATGAGATTGGATGTCACACTTAAGTGTCATGGTCTAGTAATCACAATGGGGTTGGATCAAGGGTGGGACTTGATGATCTTGGAGGTCTCTTCCAACTCAGTTGATTCTGTGATTCTATAGCTACTAATTTGACATGATAAAGCTCTAGTATATAGCTAAAGTATACTACTAGGTAATGATATAGCTTAAATAGAATATTACAGAAAATTTATTTTCTATAATGTAGCTACTACTTTCATAATCCACATTATTACTTCTTAGGGATAACACTACCTAGAAACTAGTTTTCTTACTTAGCCTTTGCAGTGAGTTCTTGGTTACTGAGATATGTATAGGATTTGTTTTTGAAGAGTAGAGAGGGGAGAAAAAACAAGCAAAAAAGAAAGATAATGGAATAATCACATATAATTTCCTCTTCTTAAGTTCTGTAAAACCTCAAGATGGATCTGCCTGTATAAAAGAATCTGAACTCTTCCAGTACAGGCTTAATGTCAAAAAACTAGAATAGAATAGAATACTGCATCCCTAAATAGAAACATTGTTTTAAACAATACATGATTTGTCTAAGAAGAATAGACGAACATGGTAAGACACTGGTGCCCACAATCATAAAGAAAGCTTTACCTGTGTTCACTATTCAGGAACATACATATTTTAGAAAGAGCTGGCTATAAAAGATTTTAGGATGACAGTATTCCAAGAACTTGAATCTTCAGAAGTTATTGTCTAATGTATAAGGGCATTGTGAAAGCACTGAGTATTTTCAGAATCCATTTCTTCTAATACAGAAATTTAACTCAGTTGGTAAATTTTGCAAAGTATAAACACAGTAAAGTGCATTTTCCAAAAACAGGTCATTTCTCTTCTTCCTTGATTGAATTTTTTATAGTTTATTTTTTCCTTTCTTGAAATCATTCAGTTATCTTATACTCCTTACTGATACACAGAAACAAAATATATGCTATATTTGATCTTTGAAAACACTTCTTTCTACTGTTACTAAAATGAAACTTACTTAAAACTCAAAGTAAATAAAGCACACCAGCAATAATGACACTGCCTTATTCTATGCCCAACATAACCTCTCTTTCGGTACAGACCAAAAATCGCACAAAGAACAAACCAAGAACTTCACAATGCAAGGATGCTTCTTGGTAATCAAGCTGTAGCATACGGAACACAGTCTTTTTTTGTGCTGAACAATCAGTATCAATTATGAGCAACAGTTATGGCTTGCACTGTTTATGTGAAGCTCAGGAAACCCTTACAACATTCAGCTGAGGAAACTCTGTATGTCGAGCTATTTTACATACAATAAACTTAGTATTGTAAATGCCTTAGAGCAAATAGGGTAAATGAGGCCTAACATTTTTATCACTATTACTGCAAATCTCTGACCCCACCACAGTGTCTCAAAACCGAGGCTCTCAGATGAAAAGCCCTGGTCTTGTTTCATGCTTCTGTGGGCACAGCTGGGTGTGCCATTGCTGGGGATGAGGCGCCAGTGGCACATCTGAGCCCCTAGACCTTCTACGCTTCACCTGAGGTGCTACGGTGGGAGCGCAACACGGGGCTGTGATGTAGCTCTGCCAAAAACATACCATGTTCCTAACAACAGTAACAGAAGCAAGGCAAAGAGGAGTTTTAGCCCCACTCACACCTAGAGGCATTTTTCTCTTAGCAACGCTTACACAGACCTAATTTGGGTAAACAGAATTCTTATCTATCCCCTCTACTCATAGAAAATTCCATTTTCTCTCTTTCCCATTATTCTTTACTCAGCAAGTGCCCTTAACCCACACTGTTTTGAACCAAACTTTCAAAGATGATCAAATTGAAAAGTCTGAGGAGCCTTGTGTTGTACAAAGAGGCTACAAGCATCAAGATGTATCAGAATTACTTAGTTTTTATGCAGAATTTAGCACAGGTCTAAACCATCTGCTAGAAAACCCACCCTAAGCAACTGAGTAACATGAGTAAATCATGTAGATTTAAAATATTTGTAATTCCCAAAGCGTCACTATCCAATTTAGACTAGATGACACACTTTATCATAAACCCTTCTATAAATAACCAGGATTGGAGATTTCTGGGGCTCCATCAATTATTTCTACGTGATTCTCAGCAGGTAACTGAACAGACCTTTAGTCAATAGTCTTATATGCATTATCCAGAGTGCTGTGTGTAGAAATGGCAGAGCTGCACAGTTGTTGAAATTGTTATGGAGGTCTGCAAATGAAGGACAGGGTTAAAAACCACAATGCTCACTCAACAGTGCTTTACCTGAACTTAAAGCTATCTGATTTATCAACAAAATGAAGGTTAAAATTAAGAGCTCTAAACTCCACTATGTCTCCAAGAGTAATTTTGAAATTAAAGACTGCAGGAGGTTGCAAGCCATTTGTGGGGGAAATATCAATTAAAACAAAGCACTAGTGAAATTACCCCTCTGCCTGCAATTTTACATGAGATGGGTGTTACCTCTATCTGCATCCAAGACTCCCTCTGAAGATCAGGGCCTGAGACTTCTCAGTGTCACAGCAATGCTAGTTACTCTGGCAACAGCAAAGCTCCTGCAGAGAAGACAAGGCCCCAGGATCTGGACTTTTTTTCTGCAGTCTAGCAGAGTTAGTTCAGCATTAACCCAGTATAGCCAAGAAAAAGCCCGGAAAGGAGCACACAATGCAGATTTTTCAGTTACCTAATGGTTAAAACAACATCACAAACTGGTAATAGAAACAGGTACAATAAAATAAAAATAAAAGCATGAAAAATACAAGAAATATAAGATCCACAACCATGTCACAGACTGATTTTACATGAGTTATTACGGTGAAAGTCAAGTAGTGTAATTAGTTTCTACATCATTACCACTATGTGTTTTGGAACCACACTTAACTACAGGTATCATTAAAGTTAAGGAATTGCTTTTTTTATGAGGAGAGAAACATTTGCAGCTCTACAAAACACAGAGTAGTCATCAGGGAAAACATACTAACATCTGAATTAAATCATATGTTCCTTCCATCTCAACAAATGGACTTCAGAAAGTTTACTACCAGTGCAGGAGTATCAGTACAAGATGTGGAAAATATTCTTGTGGTTAAAATGTACTTGGATGAAATATTTCAGACTGTCATTTTCATATGCCAAGCTCCCACAGATTAAAGTAAGTTCGTGAAGAAAACTAAAACACTTTTTCCATCTACTTTGCTCTGCCCATTTTTTTTATTTGCTGCTTGTGTGCTTGGAAAAGAAAGTTGAAGTTGCAACATGAAATATTACAATTTTTAGCTTGTTGAAAGGATCAGTACATATTTCCTCCTATTTCTTTCCTTTTGTTACTAACACTTTGCCAAGCAATAGCTATATTCTGCATAACTGTATCTTGACAGCAGATCTCTACACAAGTCAACATTTAAGTTATAATCCCTGACATTTGAGATCTGAAAGTGCTGTTCCTACCTGATGACGATCTTGTTACTTATTATAGCACAATCTGGTTCTATAAAAAGTGGCTGAATAAATTGGCTTTTTTTCAAGAAAGGATAAGGTATCACTTCTGTATTTTCTAAAGATCTTCCAATCCATGACATAAGAAAAATTTCACTATATATCTGCATAGTAATAGGATTTATAAAGGCTGTAAATCTCTTTTCATCCCTTTTAAAAATACTGATTTCATGATTCTTTCTTAGAAGACTAGGCACCAAAAATAGCTTTCTCTGAATATCTGAGTTCTCTCAAAATTTGACTTTCAAAAGCAAAGAGGTGAGACTGAATGAAACTGGTCTGTGAAAAAGCAAAAGGCTTCCAGGCAAATATCCTGGCTTGCATCTATCTAATGGAAAAAAATCCATAGCTAAATCGACTTGGACGTTTGGTTACCCACATGATAATTTTCAGCTCTACATTTCCAGAGAAACCATAAAACTGGTGAAAAAATTACGGGAAAGCATATGTGCTGGGGCTGGAATCCAACCCTTTGGGAAGCCAATACTCCTCCTTATGTCTTTCTGCAAAAATACTAGCTGAAACTAGTCCAAGAACTATTTCCTAAAAGACTTCTTATTACTAGGGACTTTCCTCAACAATTTAACACTTTCGTATTCCAAGATGCTAAGGCTATGCCACCTTCTGACTAATGTCCAGATTCCTAACCCTACTCATTTTCCGAATGTGCTCTGAATTCCAGAATGATGCTGCCTGCCCGTGGACCCTCCTTGTACACAGGGTTACACAAGTTTGTGTCAACCAAAATATCACTGACTGGATCCCAGGTTCTCCTTTGCATCCAGGAATGGTTTCATGCTGAAGTTAGCACCTTCTCAGCAGGTTCAGTATCTCTGTGGGGAAAAAAATCATTACCTCTGAATAATCCCAACCATGATCTATCTCTGGAAATCTGTGCAGAAACTCGGCTTTCATTTTTCTAAATCTAATTTCGGAAAGAGCAGCTCTGTCTCTTTTGGTGTTTATCTGAATCCCTGGAGGAGCCAGTGCTCCACTGAAGATGAGATTGCTTAGTCTAGACTTACTGCAAATCAATGTGTGCTGAGTTCACAATTCATTCTGGCTGTATTCTAAGAGACTTTTCTCTTGTATGATGCCTTGATAAAACTGTCATCCAACTAAGGAAAAAAGTTCACAAGTTTCGAAAACGCGTTACTAATTCTTGGGATCATAGAGAAGCCAAATGGCGCATATGTATCAACAATAGATGTCCTTTCAATGCTGAAACTTTAGGTTAAAAAAAAATCCTCCCTGGTTTGAAAAAAACATCAAAGGAACTGTCAAGAGTTTCTTGGATCAAATTCAGCTCTGAAGTAGCTCTTTATTTTACAAGGAAGATTAACCAGATGATGCAGGACATTCACATTTCTTTGATTCCTTTGACATTATTCCCTTTGGGATTTCTCTGATCTGTTTCACAGGGCAGTTGTGCTTGAAGCACCTGAAGAGGGCCTATGCCAAATATAATTCCTCCACAGGACAGAAAAAGAGCTTCTGCTCCCTTATTGACATTCTCTTTGGAGACTTCAGCAGACCTTGCTTGGCCAAGGACAATGCATCACAACTGAAAAAGACACTTACCAAAGTTTCAGAGAAGTTTCTAGCCCAAATAGTGTAACTAAGGAGAAATGAAGGGCTCAGAGCACAATCTATAAAATCCTGGCACTTTTGTGGTCATTGCTATGGCCAAACTTCTTCTACCCTGTGACAATTCACATCTTTTTCTGAAAGCATTACAAAAAAAAGTTTCATCCTTTTAAAAACAAAGCATTACAATTTCTTACTTCAAATAATGCATCAATAGGTTGCAATTTTTAAAGAATTCTTTTGACCATTTCTAGTACTTTGAAAAATTTTAAATTCCATATGTATTAGATTTTTTTTGTCAACACCTATACAAAGTTGGAGAAAAAGAAAAGAAAAGAGATACTGTCCTTAGATCATAATCCCTTAATTGATTTCTTTCTAGCACTTCCATTTCTAGTGGACAGGATACTAACAGTAAACAAACACAAAGTCTGCACCTTGAACCATGATATATTTTCATATTTTCACTCGATTCAGTTTTACCACACCAAACAGAGCAAAATGGAATAGCATAAAATTTATCACATTCTTTCAGGTGTGCATATTTACTGCAGTGGGATTTAAGTGCAATGTGATCCTAAATGCCATCCTTCTGAGAAAGCAGTTGTCTAAACCAGAAGCAAATTACCCAGCAGAGAAAGAAGAGTAAAAGTAAAGATTCTAGACAAAAGAAGCCGTCAAAGGAATAAACTTAAGTGAAATGAAGTGAAAAAACAGGTAGCACAGGATGACATTCTAAGAATAATCTGTACCGTGCACAAACACCCTACATGCAAAGCCTATGGTGGTCCTTATAAAAAAAAAAGAAGTGGACATATAGGTAATCTATGTCCTCTACTGATTTACCTACAGCAGTGTATTTATAGTTTTAGGAATATAATTTAGTCTTTCTCTAACCGTTGGCTAGAAAATAGAAAGTGTAATGCCCATTTACAAGAAGGGAAGGAACTACAGGCCTGTCAGCCTGACCTCAGTACCAGGGAAGGTCATGGAGCAGATCATCCTGAGTGCCATCACACACCAGGTGAAGGACAACCAGTGGTCTGGGCCCAGCCAGCATGTGTTTAGGGAAGACAGGTCCTGTTTGAGCAACCTGTCTGCTTTTATAACAAAAGTGAGCAGCGTAGTAGATGAGGGAAAGGCCATGGATGTTGTCTACCTAGATTTAAGTAACATGTTTGACACTATCTCCCACAGCATCCTTTTGGACAAACTGGCTGCTCATGGTATGGTATGGATAGGTGTACTCTTCGCTGGGTGAAAAACTGACTGGATGGCCAGGCCCAGAGAGTGGTGGTGAATGGAACTAAATCCAGCTGGTGTCCAGTCTCATGTGGTGTTCCCCGAGCTCAGTATTGGGGCTGGTCAATGACCTGGATGTGGGAAGCAAGTTCGCAGATGACACCAGGTTAGGTGAGAGTGCAGATTTGCTGGAGGGCAGGAAGACTCTGCAGAGGGATCTGGACAGGTTGAATTGATGGACTGAGGCCAACTGGATGAGACTCAACAAGGCCAAGTGTCGAGTCCTGCACTCGGGTCACAACAACCTCAGGCAGCGCTACAGGCTTGGAAAGCTGCTCAGTAGAAAGGAATTTAGGGTTGGTGGTCAGCTGAACGTGAGCCAGCAGTGTGTACAGGTGGCCAAGAAGATCAATGGCATCCTGGCCTATATCAGGAATAGCGGGGCCAGCAGGAGTAAGACAGTGATCATCTCCTTGTACTTGGCATTGTGAGGTCGCACCTTGAATCATAGAATCATAGAATCAATTGGGTTGGAAAAGACCTCCGAGATCATCAAGTCCAACCCTTGGTCCAACTC
>JAWWEV010000083.1:100248466-100285403 GCA_035583235.1 Hafferia zeledoni
GTGCCCCCTTGTCCTATTGCTGAGTGCCTGGGAGAAGAGACCAACCCCGACCTGGCTAGAACTTCCCTTCAGGTAGTTCTAGACAGTGATGAGGTCACAGTGATGAGGAATGCCATGTCCAGCTCTGGGACCCTCATTTCAAAAGGACAGTGAGGTGCTGGAGCATGTCCAGAGCAGGGCAACAGAGCTGGTGAAGGGTCTGGAATACAAGTCTTACGAGAAGCAGCTGAGGGAGTATAGTCTGGAGAAAACAAGGCTCAGTGGGGACCTTATCGCTCTTTACAGCCACCTGAACAGAGGTTGTAGGGAGGTGGAAATTTTTCTCTTCTGCTATGTCTAAAGTGAAAATATGAGAAAAAATGGCTTTAAGCTGTGCCAGGGGAAGTTCAGATTAGATATTACCAAAAAAATTTTCACTGAAAGTGTGGTTAAGTAGCAGAACATATTGCCCAGGGAGGTGGTGGAATCACCATCTCTGGAAGTATTCAAGAGGCATCTGTATATGGCACCTGGGGATGTGGTTTAGGGGTGACTATGGTGGTGCTAGTCTGATGATTGCACTACATGATCTTGAAGGTCTCTTTCAACCTTGATGATTCTGTTATGTGAAATTTGACAAAAAAGACCCTCCAGACAATCTGTCCTCTTTCATTAAGAACTGTTAAAAATACCCAAAGCTTCTGACAAAGTCACAGAATTACTTTTCCTTTCTTCTAGAACAGGAAACTCTGCAGGTGACACTATACTGCTGTCAGCTTATTCTTAAGCCACTCAACACCCTGGCATTTCTTACAGTATTTCAAATCAGTTGCATAAAATCCATAGCAATTGACTTCAGAATTTGTTCTTTTTATCTGGTATGGAAATTTCCTTGTTTATATATAGATCTTTGAATAACTTCTAACTCCACTGATATAACAAATAGTATCATACTTGAAAACAACTACTGAAAGCAAGTGGCGTCAGTGTGTTATACTTTAACCTTGGCAATGGCCCGTCTAAAAATTATTGGATACACTCTGGAAGATTAAGGAGACATTTGTCTTCTCTATTAAGAGTAAGAACACATTCTGCTCAGATTCAGAAAGCAAAAGCACCACCTCACATTATATCACAGAACTTAACAATGTTCTAGAAGTGAAGCTTTAAACAAGATCTTATTTTTGGAAAATTACTGGTTTTAGCCCTTCATCAATGGATGTTAGGACAGACACTATCACTGTTTCAACAGCCTGGGCAGGTCTTACATATTTTATAGGAGCAACTAATCTTGCCTTCATCCTGGAATGCTTTATCTTTATCCTTAAAGAGACTTGTGAGTGCTTACAAAGATGCTTTATCAACTGTGCTTTCCAGGATTATGCTTACATAACCTATTTTGTTACAGGGCTTACACATGAAATGTTACCCAAAAGTGGTGTCTAATTTGATGACTAAAATGGGAAAGTTAATGAGAATGAGGAAAGAGGTTTTGCCCATGGATATAAGCAAAAGAAAATGCTGAAAATCAGCAAAAAATGTAAGCCCAGGTTGGATCGGATAAATGAACTACTGCCAAAGCAAAAGCTTAACTTTTACCAAAGGAAAGGACTCAAGGTCTCCTGAACCTCATTCAGAATGCTTCTATCTGAAACAAGCTTACTCCTTCCCCTCTTCTCTCCTCAAGAGAAGACAGATTGCACATTTACTTCTGCTCCCCCCAAAAGCTGTTCTGTGCCTTCTGCCCTTTTTCTTTCTCTGTATGAAGAGTTAGAAGACGTCCATAAGGAGTGTCAGTTTTTACAAGTCTTACTGACCCATGACAGGTTCTGTATCTTCCTGCAGGTATCTCATTCTAGAACAATCTCGAGTTGCTGCACATTTCAGCTTCTGTTTTTCATTGGAAAAAGTAATTCCATTCATAATCTCAATATCTAATACCACTCCAACACTGTTGAAGCCCTTTTTCCCTCTCCCAAACAACAAAATCAGGAATTTTTGTAACCCATGTAAACTCAAAACAGGAAATTTTTTTTTCTATTACATCATGTACCCTGTGCCTTTAGTATATCAATACAAAATTCTGATTTGAATTCACTGAAACTTGACAAATGGCATCACTTTAAGTTTCTTTGAGTATCTGAGTAGCATATACTCTTTAATATTTCATACTGAATAAAATCAAAGATATTCCCTACTACTACTTTAAACTGTATTCCCTGTATTTTATTTTAGCCAGACACAGCTACTGCATGTTGAAGTAAAGCAACTAAATATCTTAATTCACTTGCTAATCCTAAACTTGATGTTTTGCATGAGAAATAGCACAAGCAAGTATACACCGACAGATACCTGTGCACGTAGCTGTCATATATATTTTATCATCAGTCCCTTACCAACTGTTTAACTTTGCCAAATATTTTCAACTTAGTCTGAAATGACCTCTCTTCCTCTTTCATCATGATGAAAACTTTTAGCAAACATAATTCAGCTTTTGCTGAGAATGAGTTCAAAATTAGTTTATCCACTTTTACATGTCTTTCCACCATCATTTAATAGCTCCACCACCACTTTCAGGAAAGAAATAATCTTGTACAAAAAAAATTAGGAGGAAAAAAAGAGATTGGTTACTTGTGCTCACAGAAATAAACCATATGTACAAGTTGTAAATCTGAAAACTAAATAAGTCACCATTTATATACAATCTAAGATCTGCTCCAATCAGTTGCTCAACTTTGCTAGATGCATCCATTTTTGATAAAAATAATAAGAAATTTTTTCTTATGAAGAAATAATTATATGTTTATGAGGATCTGTGATTTAGTTGTGTTTACAAAATTCTCAGAGGGTTTTCTTCTTTTTCTTCTTCATGCATCCTTAGAATATTGCAAACGTAGAACACACAGTTGTCCTGACATTTCAGCATTTCAACTTGTCAAATCAACTGATATTACATTATAATTGTTACAGAAGACATCTAGGGCCGTGCCATTTAAAAATTCTCAATAACAGAAGACAGCCCAAAAATCTTAAGGCAAAACCCTCTTGTCTGATCCACTGCAGAACTGTGCATCTATAAAGCTCCAAATGCAGAATAAAACCTTAAGATGCTATCTAGTTGAAAATGATATAGTTTTAACAATCAGTGTAGGAACCAGTTTCCAGGGATTAGAGCCTGTTGTCCAGATGAAGAGACATACAAACTGGTCTCAGTAGCTTGCAGTAATGTCCATGAAGCAGCTACTGCAGAGCGAGAAAATGAATGCAGAAGAGAACTTTCCTGACAGATTTCAACACTGACTGCTTTCATAGGCAATAGTCTGCAAGTAGAAAGATTAACAATAAACTAGCAGTACACGCAAGTAAATAATCACTTTGACTTTTAGTAGATAGCCTCCAAAAATAATCGTTATGAAAATAAACTCTTCTCAAGTCAGTTCTTTTAGGAACTAAGTACCATATTTTACACTAACTGCTTAGCAGAGATTTTGTCACTGTAACACAGAATAAACTAAATCAATTTTGCAAGATTCATGCCAAACTATTCTATGATGTTATCAGAGCAGAAATAGTTCCTTGTCTTAATAGACTCATAGGTAAGATGAAAGGCATTTTTAATCAGTCAAGAGTCCAACTTTTCTCTAAATGTAAGACTCATATTTTGAGATGAATGGCACATACACTTTGTTTAAATAATGAACAGATAGCATAGTAAAAGCAATTAGTGTGCAATTAAACTTGTGTCTAATTAACAGTGATAACAAAAGCACATAAACCCCTTCTGTAAATACAGAGCTCAAATGAGTGTATGGGAGAATTATCAAACTAATCATTACACGAGAGTGATTCTGAGCTTTGCTGTTGTCTGTGAAAATCTAGTGCCCAAACTCTTAAAATACTAATCTTTGCTCTCATTCCCTTTGAAATATTTTGTAGAAATAAACAGGGTAGCCTCATAATGTTTTTATTCATTGTCTTTGAGATTTCAGTACCAGTTCCATCTCAGTTGGTAACTGGAAAATTTGAAAATGAGAATATGTTGTCACTTCTTGTATCAGAAACAACTCTGTTTAAGGCTAAACGAAATCTTAATAAGATGGTCTTAGGAATATCCTACTTCTTTATGAACAGTCTTATAGACTGAGACAAAGCTAATGAAGAGAAACAGTCTGAGAAGGCCTATCTGCATAATATTATTCTGAACTACTGCAAGACTTGATTCAACCACCAGAATTTTTCAGCTCCTTTTACAGTAAGTGAAAAAACAACAAAAGAATTTTTAGTTTCTTTTTAGAACAACTAACAATGCAATGCTGTTTGTCAGTGAAAGGTTCTTTGACAAAAGAAATGCTTTCATTGATTACCCTGAATTATAAATTATAGCTCTCTAATTCTTCCTCTTATAAATGAACACTCTTCACAATCTAGCCTCACATGTCAGATAAAAAAGATGAAACTTTTATAATGGAAATTTAATTATAGTACAATTTTTTGCCAGTTGTCATTCCAAAGTCATCTATAATTATGCTCAGGTCATTAAATTTATTTTTTCATTTACTTGGCCAAACATGCCAGTTACACATTAGTTCATCCTCTCAAATTCCACACTGTACAACAGTAATTAAGTAAATTACTGAATTTTTTTATTTTTTATTTTTTAAGCTAATGGCAAACAAAACATCTGAAGAAACAGTCAAAACAAAGAGCAACTGACAGACAATTTCATTTTTGTTCCCAAAGAACATAAATTTTTAGAAATGAAAAGGCACTTCTGCATGTCAAGAGAGTAAACACTCATTATTGCCTTTTTGCTTTACATGCATTTTCCCATATCTATAATTCTAAAAGATAACAGTCCACTGTAAACATCATTTTCTACTGCAAAATTTCTGCACCAAAATACCTTCAGAGAGCTTTTTGAGAGTTCTGAATCATGAATTAATGAATAAAACTAATCTCTCTTTCCCAAAAGAAAACCCTCTCCTCTCCTTCCAGGAAGCAGATCGAGTTTCACAGAGTAAGCAGGCATGAAATAAAGGTTGCTAATATATTTAAAACACTAACAAGAGTGCTTAAATGATGGCATACGTTGAAAGACAGCTAAATGCAGACATCAGCAGTATAAATTTGAAATCACAATTGTTATACGCATTTTAGATGGTTGGGCATAAAGACCCCTAAAACATTAACTTTGCTGGCAGTTTTACTTTAACCTCCACTATTTTTCTTTTAATATAGTACCCCACGATAATACTATGCAAAGAATTTCCCAATTTTATTTATTTCTTCTTAGATATTTAAGTAAGTATTTGATTGCTCAGTGCTTTCTCAGTCAAATGTTTTATTTTCTTTGGGCCAGAATTCATCTAGCCATGTAGGCACAGAGCAGAAAAAAAAAAAAAATGATACAGAGAAACTTTCCTTCCTCAGATGTTTGTGGTCTACAACAAAGTCTGAAAGAATCTCAGTTCCACAGGGATGCCCTTCCCTGCCTAACCAACACACTCAGCAGCAATTAGATGGATTGCCAAACAAAACTATTTTTTCACATCTACAGAAGCTGAGGTCTAGGCTCTGTGAACTGTCTCAGCTTTGTTTTCCTGTAGTTGTAAACAGAAATGTGATGCACACTTGTTCACCAGGAGAGATCCTTAGACTGTAAGACAGCATTGTCTATTTACAGCACTGCAGTGACCTAGTGCCCTGAAGAGAAAAGGATTTTTTTTTTTGTTCAAAGTTGGGGTATTTCTTCAGGATCTGCTCTGATTTCTGGTCTCAAACTAGGCACACAGTCTACAGTCTAGGCTATAAAGTTGTAATTGCATTCTACAGCAAGAAGTAGTACCAGCAAAGCCAGAACTGTAAGACTGGTTCTTCTTCCTGGGAACCTTCAGGAAGTTGGACTGAATTCTGCATACAACTCTACATTCGTAAAACAAACAGGTTTGCAAAGCAAATATGCCTCCCAAGCACCAAAAAAAATTGCAAGCACCTGAGTGGTGTCATTGTTCATTTTCCTTTGAAGTGAAGTAAAATTAATATACCATTCATTCCACAAACTTTTGATATTACTTTTTTGTAAGCAATTTGAAAAAAACCCAAACTACTAAAAGGTTTAAAAAACTAAAACATCTCTGTGTTTCCATACCATTCCTGAATGTTTCATGCTTCACAGATACTCCAAGAGAATTGTGTAGTTGTGTGTTTTTACAGCTGGCCAAAGCTGCTGGGCAACATAGCACATGATCTACCATCTCAAACAAAAGAGTGAGCCTTAAAATATCAAGACCAAGGCACATGCTTGTCTGTTCAACCATTTCCATCTTTCAATGCCCTTTAAAATCACTGGAAAATTTCATCCAAATAACTTGTTTAAAATTTAAACCAATTTGACACAGTCCTGCCAGAATTTAATTCCAGAAGATAAGAGCCAAATGAGTGCCCTCATTGAGGAGGCTCAGGGCAGACAAGTGTAAATCTAGCATTAAAGATTCAACAACAGATTTGTAGTTAGCTGGGTGCTGCCTCTTTCCTGTCGGATCTGTCATAAGGGAAAATGGGACTACCCATATTTAGTAGGCAAATTAGGCTTCTGTTGACCATGGGGCATCTTATTTTCCTCACTCACAAAACAGAAAGCTACGAAGTTCATGCAACCATTTTTTTTCAAATTACAAAACCTGTCCTTTAGAGCCTAAATCCCCCTTGGTCATAGGGGTGATTCAGGCATGCACATATGTGAAGGAAAAGAGATAAATACATGTGTGTGTCTGTATACACACATACACACTCTTGGACACATTCACTTATTCTTTTAGACATAAACTGAAGTAAATATGCTTCAGACACTTCAAATGTATAAAATATTTTGCTTTGGTACTGGATAAGACCTTCTCCATTGACCAAGCCAGAGGAAAAACCATAATTTCCTATTTCATTTCCTAATGTTTTTGCCAAAGGATCAGCATTATTAATAGTGAAGTTTGCCTACAACAGGACAGCAGTATGGCATAACTGTATGTGGAAACTGGAAAGCTGATGTAAAAATTGACCTCAGGAGAGGGGGAAAAGTGCTCAGCAGAAATTTGTTAAGAATAAATTCAAGGTAGTCATGGAACTTCACAGGGAAGGCACCTATACCCAAAGGATGCCCTTTCCCGTAATTTCTAATTGCTTTTAATAATAGAGTACCAATACAATTATTTAAATCTGCAGTAATAATACATTTGAAAAGAAAGATTCATAGCACTTATGAAACAGTTAATATTCAATTTGTTATCAACAGAGTAATACTAACGAATGCCTTACCAGTATTTTTCAAAAGTATATCTAATTTATCACTTCGATTAAAGGTGTCCACATTACCAGTCTTTTGTTTGTAACCAATACACTCCCAGCTTGCTGGGTTTTTCTAATTCCATAACAAGAAATTCTTCCTGAATTTAAGTTGGGTAAAATAATTGTTTGAGTGTGTGTTTTTGGAGCTTATCCTCCTAATTAATAAAAAACTGCAACAATTCTGGAGATGGAGATATGTCATCAGAGAAATCATATTATCTACATTTTCTCAAGGGTCATTATGTTTTCTTCACATTCCCTCTACCTGGCAGATGTGAAATTAATAATTTTGCCCCTCAGGTTTGCTGTAAATTGGTGAAGGTTCATTTGTCTCAAAGAGCAGGTTAATTTCCTACTCTGCAAATGTTTTGAAATGGGAATCTAATGAAGTGAAGAACTAAGCCTCCATTTATATGACTGCTTTTCACAGGACCAAAGACAGTCCTTCCCGGCAGTTCTTTTCACACACACTCAGTTTCCGCCCCTGTATTAACCCAGATGTAACTGCCAGGAAAGAATCCCACATGTTTCCCCTTATTTTCACATGAAGCTCCTCAAAACAAACTGATCTGGCAGCTGGGTTTTGTAGTCTGTGTCCTTATCATCATCATCATCATCACTAGAGTGTGTCTATAATCCTTACATACTTCCACACACGTGTCAGAGAGAGGGCCAACAGACGTAAATATTTGCCATTTCCCTGTCCTCTTTTTGCCCACCCTGTCAGCTGGCGGGAAGGAAAAACGTTCTGTTTTCAAGTGAGATCTCTGGATGCTCTAACTAATCCAAAAATATGTATTTAGGGACTGATGAAGACACAAAAGTGCAGGTATTAGTTATATCTCTGCATAACAACAGACCAATTAGTTGCTGATATTAGGAAAGTATTTTCACCCAAAGGCCAAAGATTTATCGAATGGAGAACCAATCTGTGATTTCCTCCCCAAAAGACACAAGAGCAAATACCCTGATGTTTTACTTTCTAAAAGAAAATGTTTATTTTACCCTCTCCTTGGCAACCACAAATCTGAAGAAGCATCCAGAATGATGTGGTGGAACTCAAATTTTTGTCTGTGATAAATTCTTTCCATCACACTGTACTACCTCACTGTTTATACAATTTCAGGGAATGACAGGAATACAGTGGAAAGATTATGATACACCCCTGCTTGTGAAAGCAGAGTCCAGAATTTAACACACACCATGACAACAGCTCCTCTTTCCAGACTTCGACAGAAACTCACAATCACAGAAAGGCTGAGGTAGGAAGGGTCTGGTTCATCTGGTCCAACCACTCCCTCCACCACCCTTGCTCAACCACGGACAACTAGAGCATCTAGTATGTTTTCTAGATGACTTTTGAGTATATCCACTTCTCCCTTCTCACCTATGAAACCATTTCATCACATAAGGCTATCAGATTCATCAAGCATGACTTCCCTTCTGTGAATCTATGCTGAATTCCCTTGATACTGTTTTTTCTGTGGCTGGAAATGGCTTCCAAGATTGGTTGTCCCATCACCTTCCCAGGGATTTTGGTGAGGCTGTTCAGCCTGTAAGTTCCCTGGGTTTCCTTTTTGACCTTCTAGAAGATAGGAGTGGCATTTGTTGCAGTTTCACTCACTGTCATTTACTCCATTTTTTTATCTGTTTGCTTTTTTCTTTTAGAGACTTAAAGAACTCCCAAAGGGGAATTTTAGACTGTGAGACAAAGAATAGAAGAACTGACTTTAAAGAGATCCTTTATTAAAGGAATTTGGACTATTTGCATTTTTTCTAGACCAAAGATCTCCAGTAACACAAGGAAAGGCTGTTCTGTAAGACGATATCAGAGAAATCATCTTAGTAAGGAACAACTGGAGGGCTTGTTTCCAGAAAAGTGGCTGCCAAAGAAGAACTTTCATATACTAGTCACAGCTGAACATCATCCGTGTTTTCTGTAGAGTCCTTTCCAAGAACATGCAATTTTTTGTTTTCTCATCGGAATTAAGTAACAAGTGACACAGAGACATGGACATGCAATACATAGTATTTTCTTGGAATTCTACTAAAACTATTAGTTTACTTTCTGCACATCCAAAAGCTGAAGTTCAACTGCTACAGTGCAGAAAATCTCATACTAGATTTTACCCTTATGAGAAAACAGACCTTATATGAGAATGGTTTGTGTATTGGAAAGGACAATACAGTAGGAAATTACTTTCACAATAAAACCATAAATGAATGTGAGTTCACTGTGGACTTCTAGCTCTGATAAATCAATGCAACTTCCTACTAAAGTTTATCATAGTTTCAGGTTAGGAATGGTGACTTTGAAAATATCATGGAACTTTTCTATGGAAAATAAAATGGTGCAGTATATTCAACCCTCCTCCTCAGGGTTCAGGTGTCTGTGACCTGAGGTCTAGCTCAAATACAACACAGCTGCAAAACCTTGGTTCAAACTTCTGAGAAAATTGTTAAGTTCTGAGAAAGAGCTGTGGAAAAGAACCTGCAGTTCAAGTTGACATTTTCTTATGATCACAAAACTATGTTAAGACTTTGTTATATGCCTGAAAAAACCCCAAACCTCTTCACAAGCAGTCCCCCAAGGTATGGCAATGAGAAGGAATAACTTAATTCCCAATGACACCAAGATCCTTCCTCTTTTCTTGAGACAAAAAAAGTTAAAAGATCCAAAGAAGCCTTCAAGGACAGAAAAAGGCAGCTGCCATTTCAACCTAGAGAAGTTCTTAGGAAGGAACTCACCTTTCCTAACAGTGATATGGAATGAGGAAGGGCATGGAAATAAGCATTATCACTGAGAGCCAAGACAGGCTAAGGTATGGACACTGACATCATCATGGCCAGGCTTCACAAATGAAGATTTGGGTAGGGCTCTCCCTACGTGGGTGTGCCCTTCCAGCCTGCGCAGTGGATTTTTTAGGTGAGGCACAGTGTGTGCAGAACTGGCCCCACCCTTTAACTCCTGAGGTTCATCTGCCACGGCTGAGTTGCTTGGACAGTGACAGTGAAGTCCTCAGGACTAGAAAGTACAGCCCCCCATATTCCCAGGAGGTCTCCCATCCAAGTACTAACCGGGGCTGACCCTGCTCAGCTTCCAAGATCTGACGGTATCAGGCATCAGGGTGGCATTTAACTGCCTTGGACACTGACAAAGGGGGAGTCTAATTACAGAATTAATAACAAAAGAAGATGGGAGGGTGGAAAGCAGGGATGACCAACTGCAAAAGTGACTTTCTATTCCGAATGCTTTGGAGCTGCAGACTATCCATCTTATAGGACCTGGCCAGTGCTCCATGTCATAAAGCATACCTGAGCACACTGAGTTTATAAGCAGCATTCAATACAGTTGCTCGTTTGTACAATCTCCTTAAAAATGCTTCTTTCTGTTTCAGTCTGATGCGTATCTTAAGTGATCAGAGGGAAGAGGATACTCATTTCACCAGTGTAGTCTGGCACGTGTAGTTTTTTCATAATGCCAGTGGATGCCAGTGGGCAGCACAGAACTAGTGAAGTGGCTTTGACACCTTGGAAGGTTATTCAGATGAAGCCAAAACAGTGAGTAAAATGAATAAAACAAATATTATTCTTTTTCAAGAGTAGGGATTTAAAGGGTTCCTCTGCTCCATTCTTCCATATTGTAACAAGCCTTCTAGGAGTACCAGACATTTTACAACAAACCTGCAGCAGTGCATCGATAGCTCAGTTGTTCTGGGAGTAACAGCTTTCCTCCCAACAAGATCAGGTAATGGGGTAGACGAGACAGCAAAATTAACTATGTTAATTAAAACATTCTTGTTACTTCTTTGTATGAAAATTGTTGGTTAAATTGACAGTGACTGTTTTTGAAAATACTCCAGGGCAATAATTGTCTCTTAGCACAGAAAGGTAGAGTTTTGACTGTTAAAAAACCACCACAGTTTGGGGATAATTCATCAGAAGTTACTTTCATGGCAGCCTTTTTATTTATTTTTATTTTCCTAATTTCCAATACATTTTCTGGTTCAGCAAATGAAAATATGCTAATTTTTGGGAATTATTCCAAATGTCACAGTGAAAAAAGAAAAATTATGAGAAAAAGGCAATAATTTTCCCTAGGGGGCCTTGAAAATTCCCTCCCTTAGCAGGAGAGAGGATTTTATTTTATCTTTTCACAAAGGTAGCCGTCTTTAAGATGTATCTGTTCACCAGCAGATTCAAGGAACAGCATTGCTTAAAAATAATCCCCTACTAGAGAGGCTATAGCAAAAAAAAAAAAAAATGCGGGAGCTCATTTAGCAATTCTGTATTTTTCAGGAGTGTTTTAACTGGGGCACTGTCTCACCATCAGAGTGCAGGGACACATACTAGATGAAGCTTTGTATCACACAATTCATGTCAAAGATGAAACACGTTGGAAAGCACTGAAATAAATAGTTCTACCCACAAATATATTGATATGGATAAGGAGAAATTACAAAATAGTCTAATATTAATCCTTCGACATACCTACTTAAGTTTTACTATAGACAGTTCTACTGTTTTGGGGTCAGATTGGGTCTCAACAGGAACTGTAGTGACAGGACAAGGGGCAATGGCATTGAACTAAAAGAAAGTAAGTTTAGATTAGATGTTAGGAAGAAATTCTTTGCTATGAGGGTGGTGAGGCACAGGAACAAGCTGCCCAGAGAAGCTGTGGATGCGCCAGCCCTGGCAGTGTTCATGGCCATGCTGGATGGGGCTTTAAGCAACCTGGTCTGATGGAAGGTGCCCCTGCCCATGGCTGGGTGGGTGGAACCAGGTAATTTTTAAGGTCCCTTTCATGCTATGAATCTATGACTTAGAGAAGATTTGATTCTGGACTTTTTCAGTCACAAGAGGATCCCCAATCTACCTAAGTAAGAGGTAATAGGGGTTTGTTTAATAAGTACTGATTCTCATACCCTCAAACCTCCTATATGCCATATGGCAGAGCCACTATAGGTACTATTCTATGTCCACATACAAGGTGATTTCTTTGGTCCAAATATTTGTGCAGCTATTTCTCTGCTAGCAACAGCTCACCCAGCTCTCTACAGCAGTGATTGACATTACAAGCCTCACACCTGGCTAACACTCTTGTTCCTCAGATAACAGTGCCTGAAGTGTGAAGCATTCTGATTCCCTGCCCTTAAATATCTCTAATTGTGGGTGACTACTCTGCAATTCTTATTTTACAAGTTATTTTATAGTAGCCTAAAAATATACACCCAGGTTAACTTGAGAAATGCTATATAATGGAAATGTCCTTTCATGTACCTATCCCCTAATGAGTTTTCTTCCCATCTCTCCCTGCCCCCCTTATATTGGCAGCAGCCTTCTGGGTTCATAACACCATATGAGATGGTGGTGGGACGGGGGAGGCTTTGAGCACAGGAACTGGTGATTCAAATTCCAGACAACCTGGAGAGGCCTCCATTTCACACCTTGAAATAAGAATACCCATTTTTTCTAAGTTTGACTCAAATATGGTTCACATTGGCCAAAATCCATTAACCTTCTCTTTTTCGAACCTGAACTCCACATTCTAGGGTAAATTTAATTCAGCCCTAGATGTAATTTCTTGGCCTTCCTGAACATTACACTGAAATAGCACTTACATTTACATTATATTTCACCAAAAGGAAGCAAAGCACTTTCTAAAGTAGTAACTGCTCCACTGAGTGTGATGCAACCAAGTCTTGGAGAGATTTTTTTTCTTTGCATTCTAATTATAGATACTTTTATTTAGTAAAGTTACAGATAAGACTTGTCTATTACAAGCCTCCAAAATCTCATTTTGCTAAAATGAAAACATATTTCAAATGCTTTGGAGAACTATTCAGATTATTGAATTCCTAGCATACTGCTTCAAGTTGCCAAGTGGTTCACTATCTTCCCCTAGGGAACAGGCAAGCAGCATACAATTATCACAGTAATTAAAAAGGTGCAATGATTCTTCTCTTAAAGACTCCTGTTTTATTAATTCTGTGGTATGCTTTGGAGACTGGCATTATTTTACTCCTTCCCAGCTTAATTATACCGTCATTAGTTTATCAGCATCTCTTTTTAAACCCTTGGGCCAGTTATTAGCATGTCACTTGCTAACAGTTAACCAATAACCACTACACCTTTCAAAGCAGGATCCTCTGCTATAAAAAAGCCAGTTTGTAGAGATGGATTTAATATCATCATTCAATTTTAATTTTTCAGTTACTTCACTTCCTGCTTTTAATTTAAGAAAGTTGCTGTTTAGCTTAATGAAAACACAAATAATTCTGATTTATTACAAGATGTTACCAGGTAGTAAAATACTTCCAGGACATAGTGGTTTATGAGACTGAATGCACATTTTATTACTCAACAGTATGTACCACTGAAAAGACCGGAAAGCATATGATGTTCTTAAATTTAACTAAAACTCTGGAGTTCACTCTCTACTCAGTGTGGCTGAAATGGAGTTAATGTCCTTCATAGCAGCCTACATGGCGCTATGTTTTGGATTTGTGACTAAAACAAGCTTTAGCATTCTTGCCTTTCTTCTGTTTTCTCCCTGACCTGTGGCAGAGGTGACGGAGCGAGTGGTCATGTGGGTACTTGGCTGCTGGCTGGTGTCACCTCCCACACTCTAATCCTTTGGTACAGACAGGCTCAGATACACAGCACCCAGCATTGCCTTAACTGGTCATTTAACCAGATGATCAAACTATGAGAAAAACTAATAATTTAAAAATAACTGAAGCACTTGTGTATTAAATGTAGGTATAGAAAAATGAAAGGTGAGCAATTCAGACCTAATGGACCTTGTAAGACTGAAGCAGCTACCAGCTAAGAATAAACAAGGCCACAGCTGCTGCTGAGTTACAGGGGGGAAATCACTCCCTAGGAGTTGACACAGTACTTTCCCTTAGGACCCTGGAGATGTACCTGAAAACAGTCAGGATGACTTCACCAAAACACTGGACTTGTGAGATATGGATTAGAACCAATTAGGATTTGTAGTTTGATGGTGTGAGATTCAATTTAGCCAATAAAACGTAGCCTTAACCCTACATAAACTGTGTGCAGTGTGTAATAAATGGCTTTTCACCATAAACCTCAAAGGCTGGTTGTGTGAAGTCCTATTCCTCCGCATAATAAATTGTTTACTCTATATTAAATACATTCATACCTAGTCTAGACAGATATTTTAAGTTATTATGAAGAACATGGTGACCCAGAAACCCTCCTGAAGGCAACTGCAATTAATTTCTATGCTTCACTTTTGACTAAGCTGAAGTTATCTTAGTCTAGTGCAGAAAATCCTACATATACTTTTCCATTTTTATAACTCAGATGTACTGCTTTTGGTATTTTTCATTAAATAATTCTCTCCAGTAATGAGAGGAAGAAAAATACCAAAAAAAAACCATCAAAGAGTTAGTACTTGTATAAGCCTGCATCTTCAAAACATAACACTGGGATTTTGAAAGCAACTGTATTTCATTTTGTGTTTGACACCACACAATTCAATTCAACTGAAATGCCATTTAGTCATCGACAGGGGGTCAGATGACTCTACTAAAAGTAACTGTACTTTCATATGCAATAGAAAGAGACAATTACTTCTGTTGAAGTATTTAATTTTTCCTGTTCAAAGGACAGAAAACAACAATCCATTCTTTAAAAGACTAGGAACAATAAGCTAATACCACTTGCTTACTCCCATTTCCTCTAGGTACACTCCTGCCTGTCTTCCACCAATTTTACAGTAGCAGAAAGAAGATACAAAATATTGGAGGAAAATACTAATGACCAAAAAAAATCCAGGTGACAGTGTACTCTATTGTATTTTGAGCAGCTAAATCCCAAAGTAGTATCACTGCCACTGTTACTGAAAAATTATTATACTTTCTATGTTTTTACAATCAGAGGTCAGGTCTATTAATTGTAACATCCAAAACAGGAGCCAAGACTGCTACAATGCACTAGAAATAATACTTTCTCATTTAATAAACAGACATGCTGTCAGTCAGCCCTTAACTAAACCTCCTCTGCTAATCGAGACTTAACAGTGAATGCTTTTTCTGTTACAAAGGATCCATTTCCACTTTATCCACAAGTTTGTTATAACTGACATTGAAAACAGGAAAAAAAGCAACTTTATCCAAAACAAACCAAATTTTATTCAAGCTTGGGAAACTAGCCAGGGGGAAAAAACCAAAAAAAAAAACCCAAACCCCAAACACTCACTGACAAGAGAGTGGTGTAACGAAATGGAGAGAGCTCAGTGCATACCAGATAGTAAAGCATGATTTCATCTACAAATTACAGTGGCACTGAAGGTTGGTTTCAAGGTCATCATAGCTGGAAAATGCGAACAGCTTATAC
Organism: Hafferia zeledoni; assembly: GCA_035583235.1. NCBI lineage: Eukaryota > Metazoa > Chordata > Aves > Passeriformes > Thamnophilidae > Hafferia > Hafferia zeledoni. The sequence goes on from JAWWEV010000083.1 coordinate 100,264,154, forward strand.
TTAAAAATATTCAGTTTTAATTTCTGCAGGTTTTAAGATAAGCAGTAGAAACTGCTCATGAAATAACCTTATGTTTTTAATTGCAGAAAGATGCTTACAACTTTCCCATCACTTTTGAGTACTCACCAGCACATTTTGTTCTTGTTTTGAGAGCAGGGCCAGGTGATCCTGTTCCTCCTTCACCTGGTCTTGTAAGTAATACACTGATTTCATATTCTGTATCAGGATCCAGGTGCCCAATCTTATAGCTCGTGGAGTCCACAGGTTGTATGTCATACCAGCTTCCACTTGAAGTTCGATATTCAACTTCTCTTTGAATAATGGGTCCATCCCCATTGATGGAATTGGCATTCAGCTGTATCCACAGGTATGTTGCACCGACTGAGGACAGCTGGGGTGGAGCAATGGGAACTGGTGGTTCTGAAGCACAAAAACAAGCAATGATTACACTTGCGTTTTTTCTACTTCTGAAACATTCAAATAAGCAATGTGCTTTGTAGTATACTAGAGCTGAGGATTGCATAAAAGTATGGATATGAAGAAATCAACAGCACGGATTTCATTAAACTGCAATATGCAAACTCTTTTGCTTATGCACTTGGAGATTTTAACATGAAGCTTTTGGTTTATACCACGTAACTTCAAACAAGGTCCAAATGGAATTCCGTTCACTAGATATTACATGGCAACTTAACTTCCCATCTAAAGACAAAGATAATCTCAAGTTTCCTTACTCAAATACAGTTCTTCCTGGATGTTAATAATATTCTACTCAAAACTAACAATTTTAAGGTAAAATAGATGCTGTAGTCTATCCCTAGACTTAATCAGAACAGCAATTTCTGCATGAAAACAAAATGAATTTTTTTATTCATTACTTTTCATGAACTCAACAACTCAGCCTTCATATTTTCAGACTTCTCTGTACGCAGAGTAAGTATAGTAATTTTCAAGTCCTGTACCCTGGTTAAAATGAAAGAGTTTCTAAATGAAAGCTGGGGGATTTCTTGAGATTTTACTACAAGTATGATTCTACTTCATGGCTTATTTTCACTAACTACCACAGAGAAGCAGTACTCTCTATCACAGAGCAAGCACGCATCCGATATCCTCGTAGTCTGGACTCTAAATAGTTTCAAAGTGAGTAAAATTTTAAACCCACTTTTATTTATTATTTGATGGGCATCTCATGTTAAATTAGACTGTAGAAATAATTTACAAATATCCTGTTTTTTTAAAGTTAAATAACAAATTGTGGTTTTCCCTATATTCTCCTGTTTCAGGCATCATATCTGCAAAATATTCACCTTCCCACTGGATAAATATATTCAAGTAGAATGAAACCAGGCCACTGTAATAAGGCACTGTTTGATCCAATATTCTTAACATATCTATCAGCAAACACTGCCACCTTCTTAAGGCTACACAGAATATGTAATGAAGGTAGGACATCTGTCTTCGCTAAGCTTTACATTCAGATTTATCCTCTTCTGCTAACCATTTCTCTGTGTGTTGAGATATAGGTAGTTAAACAGACAAGACACCGAATTTATATATTTCATCATTTTCTCAAGGACTTCAAAGTCACCGTTAAAGCAAAGAACATAAAAGAAGGAAGCAAAAGGGAGAAAGGAACTCTGAGAAACAGCAGAATCACTATTTTAACAAACATGTAATTATCCTACAGCATGCTACCTTGTTTTAATTTACAGAAGAGTAACTCAGAGCACTAAGTACATTGAAGATTAGCCATGCCTCAGATAGATGGTGTTTCTAATTAGCACCGTACACTTGTATGCAAGCTTCGATCTGTGCAATCTGTTAGCAATTGCTGAAATATGACATTACAAAACAGCAAACACAGGCATCATAACTATACATCTTAACAAAACTAATTGATTACTATAATGAAGAACAGGATACAGTCGGCAATAAACCAGAATGTGTCCAAAGATGTGTATTAATAATTACTAATTGGAACAGACATGAAAATAGCTTAATATGGTAGATCCCAGGATATAAAGAATATTGTTTACATTTTCAAGCAAATAAGGAAAACATTGTTTTATGTCACTAGCAATATACAGCAAACTGATGTCATCATTGGGTTAGAAACATACTGCAATTTTAAGGAAACTATTCTTCCTGAAGTATATAAACAATGGCTTCATAAAGTGATAGCATATCTTGAAACAGTTCTGACTTGACTCAAAATGATTTAGCATCAATTTAAATCATTAGGCTGTTTTGTGAACCAAGACATGAAATGGAACTTTTATAGAGCATCCTAAGGCATTTACTTAGCCATGCTGAAAGAACAGTTAATTACTTTCAAGTTTCAAACGCTACTAAAGGCTGTTGAAGTGCCATTCAAAATGCAAACTCAGGAGTTAGGTCACTAAGGTTAGTGGTTACACCAATTCATTCCAAGTATTACAAGTACTTGAAACAGACAGTATTTTATTGTCTTTTTATACCTCAGGGCATATTATTCACTTCTCTATGACCACAATACAAAAGGTTAATGCAAGCTGCATTATTACAGCAAAACCTGCATACACTGCAGTTTAATGATATTACCATAGTTTAATACTAAAAGTTGTCTTAACAGACATTGAGACTACATAAAATCAACCTTTCATTACAAACATGATGCCTATATTAAGAGACTGTTAAAAATGTGAGACTTAGTTAAGCAGATTCTTTAATACAAACACTAGATATCCAAACATAATGAGCCGATTTCATGACTGAAGTATGAAAGATATTCCTCTGTCTTTTTCATTTATTCTTTTGTTAGACAGAATGATTTAACTCTTTTTAAGATATTGAGGAGTCTGAATCCCTTTGTCAGGTAAGTACCACAATGCAGCACAACTGTCTTTCGCTAAAAGCAGTTTTACTTGTGGTCAGTGGGGTAGTCTCAATTAAATACAACTCAAATTAATATCTTTATAAAATGGTACAGTAGACCTGAGATTTTACAGTTATGTATGGCCAGGGAAGGAATCCAAACTGACAGTGGAAACAAGTTTGTAGCCATTTAGTACAATGACCGAGCTTAAATAAGAGTTCTTCCTTGCAGATCTTTCCTGAAGCAGATAAACAGAGCTATTCAACATTGTGAAATTCTTTAAATATGGGTCTTAAAAACAAGAGTATTAACTCAAGAAAAGAAGGTAAGTTTATCTATATTTTCAAATTTCACACTTTTTAGACCTAGGACAACATGTGACCTCTTCTTGAATTCTCTGACAAATGATGATGTTCACAAGCCCTTATGAAATGAAAGTAGTGGTGTAAACCCCTCCATATCTTTCCCCTTATAACCCATCCACCTTTGCCATTCTCTGCTGTCAGAGACTGAAATGGTTAATGGCTTAGATATGATTAAGATCACCAAAATACTTTAGTCAAACTGCAAAGAAAGAGCTGCTCATCCAGCAAAGCACACCCCTCCCTGAATATGGTTACTGCAAAAGGACCTTCAGATAAGATAAAGGGGTGCTATTGTCCAACTATGCCAGGTGTAGTCTGGTGTGCATACACCTGAAGCTACAAACTGGATTTCCAGATAAGAGCAGAGGCTGATAAGAGGCAAATCCCTGGAGGTGGGATAATCCTTCTTATCATACCAATGTCCTCCCTTGCATGATGATTCTGCTGTGAAAACCCCTCCGGGGAGCCTTGAAGACATTGCACACCTACCCTGGGCTATTCATCTCAGATGATGGGTGTAATAGGCAGCTGTAATGTCTTAGGAAGTGTCAGAGACTCAGGACATGTCCCGTGACATCATCCATCATAAAACTCCCCAGACTCAGTGGAGGTACTAGGTGTTCCCACCTGAAATCTTCCCCACTTCCAATGTATCGAGACCATCACTTCAACCAAGAAACATCAAAGCTGCAACTACCAAGTTTCATCGCTAGATCCAGTGGGTAGTGACTATATATCTATATATATAGATACATTATGACCTTTATCCTTTCTTTCTCTTTCTTTCCCTTCTACGTTTTTCTTGTGTTATTTTCATGCTTTAATATTGCTGCATTACTATAGATGATAAAAATCAAAACAGCTATACACTTATTTTCCTTTGAAACCAAACTGTTCTAAAATAAACTCTACATAAATATATTTACAAACACCGATCATTCAGTGTTGTTTCACTCTAGTCCACCCCAAAGGATTTATTAACAAGAACCTTTGCTTAGTTTCTGTTTTGTCCTCACACCATGGTCACCATATCCATGTTACAAATACCACTAAATTTCCACCCCAGGTTTGTTTGGGTAGTTTTTCGCCCTAGGCTTTATCTACAAGCTCTGTGCCTGCTCCTCTCCTTGCTATCCAGCCTGCTGCTGTTCTAGCCATGACCCTCCCTAGCATCTGCTTTTCTTCGCCCCTCCAGCAACAGACAGCTCCAGTTTACAGAGTTTCCTTTTCCACTGGCTTCATTTTTTGCATATGAATGTATGTATGTTCCACAATCTGTCATTGATTCGCAGAATCATTAAGGCTGGAAAAGATCTCCAAGATCATTGAGTCCAAGCTTTGACTGAACACCACCATGCCAACTACACTACAGCATAAAGAGAATGCTTTCAGGGATGGTGACCTCCCTGGACAGCCTGTTCCAATGCTTAACCATCCTTTCAGTAAAAAAATTCTTCCTGATGTCCGGCCTGAACCTCCCTGGCACAGCTTAAGGCTGTGCCCTCTTGTCCTGTTGCTGGCTGTCTGAGAGAAGAGACTGACCCCTACCTTGATGGACTCTCCTTTCAGGTAGTTGAAGAGAGGAGTAATGTCACCACCAAGGTTCCTGTTCTCCAATCTAAACAAACCCAGCTAGCTCCCTCAGCTGCTCCTCATATGACTTACTCTCCATACCCTTCACCAACTTTGCTGTCCTTCCCTGGACACGCTCCAATATCTCAATGTCCTTTTCGTAGTGAGGAGCCCAGAACTGGACACAGGATTTGAGGTGCAGCCTCACCAGTGCTGAGTACAGAGGAGCAATCACTTCCCTGGTCCTGCAGGCCACACTCTTTTTTGATACAGATACAGGCCAGAATGCCATTGGCCTTCTTGGCCACCTGGGCACACTGGCTCATGTTGAGGAGGCTGTCAACCTCCAGGTCTTTCTTCCCAGATTTTAGTGCTTACGTGGTCTCACTTTTTACCTACTCCCCCTCTCATTTCAAAACACCTCCCAAACTGCCATACCTTTCAGACCCAACACTAACAACCCACTGGGTACGCAGCTTCTTCTCTTGCACTCCTTGCTATCCACATCATGCCTCTCACCATTTTACCCTCACAGTACAAGGTCTGTATACGAAAAGCACAGAAACAGTAAGCTCTGGGGTTTTGAGTCCTGTGCCTAGATCCAGCCCGTCTCAGAGAAGCTCAAATCACTGCCTGCATTTACATTGAATTCATTGTATCTAGAATTTGGAGGAAATCTGACTCAAAAAAGTCTCAGGGTCTTGGTGGGTTTTATTTAGTAGCTTGTAAACTGACTATACTTGAGAACAGATTTTCACAGGAACTGAAAAATAGCATTCTTGACATAACTAGTACCCTCCTAAAAAAAGTTACTGTTTCAAAGTCCAGAGTCTTCAGCACTTTCCCATGGCAAGTTTGCTAAGATGGACGAACTGTATCACCTGCTTTGCCTGGAGGTTTTTCCTTCAGGCTGAGGCACACACCTACACTGAAAAATACAAGTCTCAAGTCAGTATGCCAAAATACGAGCTTCTGAAAGCAGAACTTCATGACAGGAATTGTTAGGCAACCATAAAGGAAGTTCTTACACCAGTACTATTTGTAAAAAAGGGGTACAGACAGTCTGATGGATGCAGCATGAAAGGTTAGTTGGCAGAGAGCAAAAACAGCTGTCAAGTATCTGTGTATATTTAATGCATGAGAATAACTGATAACACAGATAAGCCATTGTTAATATTTTCCTACTGTGTCTCAATATCAAAATGACTTTGCCCTCCAGAATAAATTCTTTGCTCTAAAGGTCCTGAAGAGGTTTGGTTCTGTTCCCGGTGTTAAATTTTTCATTTGGAAAATGCAGACATTTAAGCTGCCAGCATTACAGATGGCTACCTTTCTATGCCCTTGTTTAAAAACCTAAACAAACTCCTTTTAACCAATTTGACACCTAGGTTTACCTTGCTTGAACTCAATAAGCAGTCTGAACTCTGTAATAATCTGATGTCTGCTCAGACAGGCTCATTCTGTTCTCCTAAACCTAATCGGTATTGGATCTGCCCACTATTATAAAAATTCAACCTAGGGACTGTATGCAGAACTCTAATTTACTTCACCAAATACATTTAATCAATTCTACCCTACTATTTTCCTTTTGCTCAATGTTTGATTACTTTTATGTCATCTATTAGATACGAACTGCTGTTTTTTACAATAAGTGGGTGATCTGACAAGGCCAATTTCATGTCTCCCATTAGATAAAGTGACATTTCAATCCAATTCTCTGACAAACTTAGATGAGGATTCTGTGCAGTTTGAGCACACACAATGACAAGGCACTTGTCTTTTCAGTCTTTCCTATCAGAACAAACACTCGGCTAAATTGAAAACCTCCCCTTCAAGATTTATTTAAATAAAGCGATCAATACTTTATTTCACCATCCTCTAATAGGCATATAAGATAACAAAAAAAAAAGTTTTCAAAAAACCCCCTTTTTTCCCCTTCTTGTTTAAGGTCATATTAATTGTTCACTGACAGGCATTTTCTCATTAACTAGACCATATTCATGTTTACAATTCTTTAATAAGAGAACATGGGATTAACTGACAGCTATTTAATTGTGCTTTTTTTTCCCCCTCCATACTGATGAAACCTTACTGTAATGTGCCTGCTCAGGTAAAAAAAGAAGACAAAAAAAGAAGAAAAAAAATAGCATCTGATAGTTTCTTACATATCTTTCATTTCCAAGATTTCATTCCTCTTCCTCTGTGGTTTCAGGCTTGGTTTGCAGCACCTGACACTAGAAGCCCTTCCACTCATTTCAAAAGTTCTGGTACCTGGTCTCCAGTGCCAGAGGATATCATGCCACAACAGCACTACAAACCCTAATGAAGTTTACGTACATGGAATGGAATCTACTTAGAATTAAGTTCCTATTTAGTGAAATTATGCCTACAGTGAAGTAGAATGACTGTCGTACAGAGCTGTAACCCACTCTAAAAGTGCAAATGTCTATACTTAAAAGCAAATATATTTTGAAATGTATTCCAATGCAGGACTTATTTTTTGGAACTTGAGTTAGAAGGTCAGTAACCAGAATGAAACAATAAATGTGAAGAACTGATTCTTCTTAACTTACAAATGCTCAGTTTGACCCTTCTGTCATCCTAGCAACGTAAATACAGTGAAATTCCTCTTAAGGCAGTTTAGTTACATCAGCATAAATGAGGAGAGAATTAAATTCTTTGTTTGTAACAAAGAGCGGGGAGGAATTACACCACTGTCTCTACACATACTATTATTAAGCCATCAGTTATTCCAAAGTACACTAAGCCTTACATGCAGAGTGTGTATATGTACATTTTTCATTATTTATTGATGGTAATGGATTAAAAAAATATATATAGCTGCACTGAAATCAATCCATTATCTTTGAAGCCTGCTAACTGACATAGCAGAAAAGCTGCTAAAAACTTAGGAAATACAATTTCCTAATTATATGCCATCAATAAGAAAGTATATTTACTAATTAGCCCCTAATGCTATTATTTCAGTATAGCCATCTACAGTTTTACAGCACAATGCTTAAAATGGGTCTTCTTAGGTCAGAAGGAATGACCTGCAGGGGGTCTCATAAAAGCTCCAGCACAGGCAGTGGGGATTACCATAATTACTTTGCCACTCTACAAGTAGTTAATGGGATTACACCCTAAGGCTATCGACTTGTGCACAGTGCCAGTGCAAATTTTCTGAAAGAATCTGGGTAAGCACAAATGCTTTAATGATACGCTTCATAATTTCATCTACTGCACCTCAAAAGGAGCTCTAATAAATTAAAACACCCTGAATCAAAGAAATAAAAAAAGAAGTTAACTTTGGCTTCCCGTATCTCCTGTCAACTGATACAGGAACTCCTCCATTTGCCTCCTTCAGGCAGTCTCTATTCTTCCTTGTTTACACTGATGTTACATCTGAAAGATGCTTCATCATTCCTACTGGGGTTATAGTCCATGTTTCCTTTCTTTGCTGACTTTCATACACATGTATTTTTGGCCAATCCCTTTATTTCCTTTTCATGCTTGAACTGAAATAACCCACCATGTCTTATATTCTCATCTCACCCACTCTGTTTCTTTCTTCATCTGTCCATTCAAACAGGTCATCTAAGTTGTCATAATACAACTTGTTTTGTAACATTGTCTTCATACATTGCTTATTTGCAACATCCTTGTCTTCTCTTGTTTCTCTCCATTTTCTCTACAACACATTCACTGAAACCTTATTCTTGTTTTTGGAAAATGGTTTATTCTTCATTATGACTTTCTTGTGTCTTCTACTGGTGACGGATTATTCCCCGTCTGACTGGAGAGGTTCCAGCATACTGGGAGCTGGCTAATGTTGTTCTGATTTTCAAGAAAGGCAAGAAGGAGGACACCAGAAACTCCAGGCCTGTCAATTTCACTTCAGTGCCTGGTAAATCATGGAAAAGGTTATTCTGGGAGGTACTGAAAAACACCTGGAGGACAACACAGTCATTGGTCACAGCCAACACAGTTTCATGAGGGGAAAGTCCTGCTTGCCAAACCTGACTTCCTTCTACAACAGGGTAACCTGCCCAGCTGATCTAGGAAAGCCAGGACATGTAATCCTTTTGGACTTCAGCAAAGCTTTTGATACTTTCTCTCACAGTATCCTTCTGGATAAAATGTCCAGCACATAGCTGGATGACAAAGTTACATGACAGGTGAGCAACTGGCTCACAGGCTGGGCACAAAGGGTAATAGTGAACAGGGTGACATCAGACTGGTGTCCAGTCACTAGTGGGGTTCCAAAGGGCTCCATCCTCAGCCCAGTTCTCAACATCATTAATGACTTGAACGTCTGACTCAAAAGAATATTAAGTAAGTTTACTGATGACACTAAATTGGGAGAAACTGTTGACTCCACCAAGGGCAGAGAGGCCCTGCAGAGAGACCTTGACAAATTAAAGAGATGGGCAATCACCAACAGTATGAAGTTTAACAAGGCAAAGTGCCAGATTCTGCATCTGACACAGGACAACCCTGGTTGTGTGCACAGACTACAAAATGAGAGGCTGGAGAGCAGCTGCAGAAAGGCACCTGGGGGTCCTCATCGATGGCCAGTTGAATATGAGTCAGCAGTGCCCTGGCAGCCAGGGGGGACAACCATGTCCTGGGGGGCATCAGGCAAAGCATCGCGAGCCAGTCGAGGGAGGGGATTGTCCCGACAACCATGTCCTGGGGGGCATCAGGCAAAGCATCGTGAGCCAGTCGAGGGAGGGGATTGTCCCACTCTGCTCTGCACTGGAGCAGCCTCACCTTGAATGTTGTGTGCAGTTTTGGGTGCCACAATATAAGAAAGATACTAAGATATTAGAGACCGTCCAAAGGAGGGTAAGGAAGATGGTGAAGGGCCTCGAGGGGAAGCCATGTGAGAGGCAGAGGGCACTTGGTCAGTTCAGCCTGGAGAAGAGGAGACTGAGAGCAGATCTGATCACCGTCTTGAACTTTCTCATGAGGGGGAGAGGAGGGGCAGGCACTGATCTCTTCTCTGTGGTGAACAGTAAGAGGACTCAAAAAAATGGAATGAAGCTGAGTCAGAGAAGGTTTAGAGTGGAAAAAGTTTTTCATCCACAGGGTGGTTGAGCACTGGAACAGGCTCCCTAGGGAAGCAGTCACAGCACCAAGGCTGTCTGAGTTCAGGAAGCATTTGGACAATGCTCTCAGGCACATGGTGTAATTCTTGGGGATGGTCCTGTGCAGTGCCAGGAGTTGGATGAAACGATTCTGATGAGTCTCTTCCAACTTAACATATTCAATGATTCTATGATTCTATAACACAGTAACATGGCTCCACAGCTTAGATGCTAGAGAATCTGATTTTGCCTCTGACAGAACAATAATAAAATCATGTTTCTCCAAAACACTAGTATAAAACTAAGAAGCAATCAAAATGCAATTTAAATATAATGAACATTTAAAAATTGTTCTAGTGCAGTTTTCTATAATAAGGATAGGGAGTTCTGTATGCATTCTATTGATATTTAAGTGTTTCTCAAAGTTTTTAAAAACACCCCTCCATGTACCAGAATTTGTTTTTTAATGTGTTCATTTTAATGTAAATCTTTTGTATTTTGTAGTATATATATTTTTAGAATACAATCTCCACAAAGGAGGCAAATAGCCATTATTATGTTCATACTTAAAATAAAAGCTTGGAAAGAAATATAGTTCTAAATAGTGCATTTTGGGGAAATATTTACAACAACAATCAACAAGTAACTAGTTAATTAGCCCTGGCTTCTTCTGTCATTCCCTTGCTACAGTTGGCTAGACTCTTAAGATTTACATAAACAAAATCTATTTATTGAACTTCTTAATGAGTTTACCAGGCAATGGGTGACATTCCTACTGCATTAGCAATTGCAGGTCCTTACTCCATACACTGAGCATGCAAATACTGATTTGTACAATGAAATACCTTTGACTATCAGCTCTGCATAGTTCGATACACCAACTCCTCCTTCTGTCCGAATCATGCAGCGATAGTTGCCGGCATCTCGCTTCGTGGCATTTACCACACTAAAAAGAGCTACAAATCGTCGAGCATTGAACACTTTTATGTCCTTCAAAGGTGCATCCCTTACATAAATACCCTAGGCAAAGAAACAAAAATAAAGAATATTGTTAAGTCATATTTTTAAAAAAATACTGACAACCAGCATTATTTCTCTCAAGTTCCCCAAGAGGAAAGACAAGGTAAGAGCACAAGTCTGTCTGTTACTTTAACAGATATTTATGCCATGTGAGACTTTACTGCCTTCCCATGTGAGTTAAACCATTCATCATGAGTGGGCAACCATTCATCTGGAACAGCTGCTTCCAACTCTTTACAGATTAACTAATAGAAAGATTTAAGAGCAATGTAACATTTACTTGCTTAGCTTGTCTTACACAAAGATTTAAATTTACTTCTTTTAAAGAAATATGAAACCCAGCATAGTCAGTCTCTGCTTTCTCTTCCCTCCCTGCATCTGCTACTTAGCATGTGCATTTTGCTCATATGCAGTTGCACAGAGACATCAGTGGATGGTTCTCATGGCAGCATGTCCATGAGGGGTTTATCAGCAACTCTGGCAGAAGAGACTAGGCACAGAACCACCAGGCATAAAACCAACAAGGCTAAAGCCATCTCCACCTCTCACTTTCTCAGCATGGTACTGGGAACTGGGCAGTTCCTACTCCAGTGCAGTGTCTTGCTCTCAATTCAACATAATACATGTATAGCAGAAGAAAATGAGCCATGTAACAGCTGTGGAGCACAAGAAATGAAAAAGGGAGGGCAGAACACAGAAGAGGGCAGAGATGACAACCTGACACATCCATTGAGGGCAGAGAGATTTGGCTCTCAAACCCTCATCAGAATTCATGCTTCATCTGCCCATGAAATAGTACATGTGCACTATGAACACTCATAAACCCTCAGAAAATGTGTAAGTATTGAGTTATGAGAGCTGGATGAAAAAAACCAACCAACCACCAAAATCCTGTGACAACATTTACTCAAACAAGCAAACAAGAAAGACACACTTTTCATACAAAGATATGTATTGCTACAAACAAAAGACTGCAGCCACTATCAAAACATGAAGAGAAACTGGAAAACCCCAACAAACTCCTCACAAAACCTCCTCTCTCAATGGAGGCACATGCATAGTCCAATGTTATGTAATGATACCAGTTATCCTTAGCAGGTTTTCCTGACTTGAGGAGCTTTAAGCAGGTCAAGGTCCTGCACTACTGACCTTCTATAAACCACCAACACACCTGGTGATGTCTGTTTTTCTGCCCTAGAGTTTGTAGTTTGTCCAGCAGAATAAGACATGTAGGAAATACGGCTCTCATTTTGTTACGACCTTTATTTGCCACTACATTGGAATACCTTGAAATACCAGTTAAAAACAGAGGGATTCAAACACCAGTTACACAAAATTAAACTCATCCATAAATCACAAAACCAAGTCAAAGTTAATTATGCTGTTAATGCCAAAGAAGCAACACAATTAACACTAAATACTAATTCTTATGCACAGTAAGGTACAGTTATTTCCTCTTCAGAAGTAAACACGGGTGATGCACAGCTTGCTTATTGAAAAGAAAAAATATGCTTGTAAGATGCCCAAAGAAGAATGTACTATCATGCCTTAAAAATTACTCAGTAGTAAATTATTCAGAATTGCTTCAGATAATTGACATCTCCTTAGGATACCTCCAATTCTGAGCTGTCGATAAACCACCTTGTGTGACGTGGCATGGCAATTACAAAAAAACTAAACTTGGAAAGAAACATTTAAAACAGCTATTTCAAAACTACCATTTTTACTGGTTTTGCCACTGTACTACCCTTCTAGAAAGAATGGCTGCAGATAGCAGGAAGCAAGCAGAGTGGGTTAATTATGAGTTTGGAGAATGAATATTTCTTAACAGCTACATTATTTTTTACCTAAGACAGTAGCTTATTAACTGATGACCAGTCACAAACAACAAATGTAAGGTACGTTACTGCAGCTTCCAGACTCTTCAAGGGTCTTGTGCATAGCCAAGTCACGTGCTTACATTACACCTACATTCCCTTTGTTTCTGGTCACAACATCAGGAAGCTTTACACAGTTATTTCATCCGGCCATGAAACAGGGTAAGTTCTTCTCTAGGAAACAACATACTGTCACACACTGATTAATTCTAGTATCCAAAGTAGCTCAGCTCATTTAGAGTCCAAACAAACTCCTCTGCACTCTGGCCTGCACAGTACATCACCCTTCCATGCAGGGCACCTGCATCCAGAGTTTACCAGGACCCTCATGGACTACTACACAACTGAAGAACAGTGTAAATACTTTAATAAAAATGTCTACTACGACCCCATGCCCCTCACAACCCCGTCAGTGGCTGGTAGAAATCCCAAACAACACTCGAATGGAACCACTCAATAGCCAGCCCCATGGGATATTATTTCCCATCTTTTTCATACATACGTAGAACGAAAATTGGAACTAATCAATGCCTTGCAGCATTTACAATAAATTACCATGTCACTTGGGTCCCACAACCTTTATCAGCTTCTGCTGATTCTCAAACATAGATGTCACCAGATTTCGAGTGCTTTAACTGCTGTTCTACAACACGAAGTCTTAGTTTGATCAAATAATTGACTCCTATGTCTTTGTGACACGTGCTACCTATTCACATATATCAACAATTTTAACTCAAAAAAAGAGAAGCCAAAGTGCATTTCAGAGGCACACAGAATTTTGCACAAATGAGCAAGCTACACAAGCCTTAAATGTAACTTAGCTTGGCTCTGGAGATGATTTGAGCATTTTTGTCCTCTACCAAAACCCAGATGAGAAAATATTATTAATGGTGCCTTCAAAATTCACAAAGGAGCTCTGGAATAAAAAAGGCTTTATTTTTATTATTATTACTATAACACACTTGTAAAATATATGTGATATTATTATCAATAAAGATTATCTTGACTGACTTCTCTTGAACATTACAAACTCATGGAGGCAAAGTGTAGAGTCTCTAATTATATGTTAGAACTCAAACAGTCCCACAGAAATCACTAGCATGACATTTTCTACTAGAACTCGAAGGAGAAAAAAAAAGTCCAATTTTTTTCTTTAGTCTCTTTGGGAAATATATTTTCAAGGAAAACATAGTGTCTGGAACAGACAAAGACTAAGAAACATAATTGCTTTACGTTTCACAAGAAAAAATACAGCACAAGAGAGCAAGTCTTCCCTTTCTTTTGGGACGACAGCAAATGAGTAGGAGAGCTGTCTAATTGATTTAAGCCTAAGCATAGAGGAATGGTAATGAAGGTAATGAATTCAAGTGTAAGAAAAATTCTATCCATAGGCCTTGAAGAAGAGAGTTAAATAGGCTGCACATTAAAAAACAAAATCCCACACCTACAACCTCTCCCCTTTCTTATTTCATCAATGAAAAAATGGTGAAAGACTATTTTGAATCTGAAAAAAAATTAATCTGCTATTTATGATTTGATATCATAAGTACAGAATTGTTTCTGTTGTAACTGCACCCACATGGCCAGCTTTGCTCCCTTTATTTGTGATTCACATTTTGTTCTCTCTGACACTGCAGTGACTTTAGTAAGCTACCCATATATGACAGGGATTATTTTTATGGCTTAGTCAACTATCTGAAATTTGGAGGAAAATTTAATAGTAACTTTTTCCCAGTATTTAACAGGCCCATATAAGCTCCCTGTGTGTTAAATTACAAGCTGTCAATAGCTATTTCATGCAGAATGCCTAAAAATAACATATCAAATGAACATTTGTTTATTAAACATATTAGCACATCCCACTACAATTTTTTCACGAAGAATTCTTTTTAGTAGCATTCAGAAAAATAAGCTTTTATCACTCACTAATGCAACAACCTGAAGTCCCACAAATAAGAGTTTGCTTATGAACTTTAATCTCAGTTTTTCTAACAGATTCTGAAATTTACCACTAGGTCTTGCAAACTGACTTTTTATGTGAAAGTCTGAGTATTCACAAATACATCATATTTTATTGAAAATTAAACAAAAAAAAGGACAACTCTGTAATTTACTAATCCCATTCCAGAAAACAGCATAAAATTCATGATTTAAAGAGCAACACTATGGTACTCATACTAAGACCCATTAGAACAGCTTGTTGAAGCAAATTTGTAGTATCTTCTTTTATGTGTGGGGCTTCTTTCTTTCTTTTAAACACAATTCATAAATAAATACAGTTCTTTCACTTTCTTTACTTTAGCCCTGATGTACCACATGAAAGTCTGGGGCTTTACTGCTGATTAAGGCTGCCGGCTGTTCCTGCCTTTGGGACCTGGAGAACTGTGTGAACAGGACACTTCATTCTTTGGAAAGAGGAAACTGCCTGAATCATTTAATGCTAGACCTGCTTGGACTGCAAAGGCCAGGTCCCCCGGGGAGAGCTATCTAACCTTCTCACACCAGAATTATGACCACAAAATAAATATTACAAAATGCTGAGATCCAAAAATGAAAGTAACGAATTCCACTGGCTGCTGAGCAACCTGTGAGTTTTCAAATGCTCAAAAAAATGTTTTAAAAAATACCAAATACACGTATTTGAAAATGATATTTAAGTCAACTAATGAAAATATGTAACTGGTAATTCACTTGTAAGAATAATTTTTCTATTAAACAAAAAGTCGTTTAATATATAGGGATATAAAAATAATCTTAACTAAACAGCAGAATTTACACAGCTCGAAAATCCATATTCCTAGTGCCAGCATCTTAAATGCATACAGGACAGCTTAAAGTACTTTAAAATGCACATTATTTTTCCATCTTGGGCAAGTTAGAATGAAAAGAAATAAGTTGATGGTTATTAAAATTAGACTTACAGGCAATGAACAGTAATTTTGTCACAACAATCTCTGTATTAAACCTTTCAGAAATAATAAAAATGCAGCAGTAATTCAAAAGAATTAACTTCTGGGATGTTATATCCAGTGCTACCACTACATTACTCACCCTCAAGGCATGTATCAACAATTTTGCCAGAAGAGAGTTAAAAGAAAACATCAGTCACCCTCTGTTCACACAGGTAGATTAAGCAGCTTTTCATACATTTAATAAAAGGGTTTGCATTAGCCCACTCTCAAATAGGCACATTTATAAAATTGTGATTACAGTTATATCAGTGAAATCCCAAATAACATCAGCAAGGCCAGAAGTAATTTTGTTTAAAATATGCATAAAATCTAAATCAAATAGTAATTAATATCCCAAGAAAATTGCTTTGCAGAGTTCATATAATTCCAGTAACTATGACAGTTGGCTCTATCTCTGAATTTCTAGAATTGCTTTCATAACCAAGACAACCGTTTGTCAGTCTAGATTAGAGCCATCACAGATCCTGTGATTATCCTGTATTTATTCCCTCTGTGTAAGTTAACAAGTATATTTCATTCAAATAATGAGGCCATGCTGGAAAAAGATTATTATTGTCCTTTTTGGAATTATTCTGCTATAAGCCAGAATTGCACTCTGCATGTGTAACTAATGGGCATTCAAGCAAACGGTTATTATTTTACCTTTCAAGAAAGATTTCAGCTTTCAGTATTTTAATGTTTGATAACTGAACCTTTACTTCAAATCACACAGCTCTCTGGAAATCCCTGTTTATTATGACTAAACCTAAATACTGGCTGGGGCTGTCAGGTAATACTGTAAAATACTGCTAAAGTTACGCATCGAGTAGTCACATAATCAAATATTAAGCACTGACATCTATTTGAAGATACAGTTAAACATAGAGAAAGTCAACAAAGACAAAGCATTTTCTGGAGTAATTAAACACAGTGTAATTCACCCAAAACAATTAGTCTGTACTTATATAGCGAAATTGTTTTGTATCATTCTGACAGGAGCAAATCTGTTATCACTACATAGAGATTTTAAAAGGAAAAAAACCTACAATAAGCAAAACACCAAATTACTGTTCAATCTATTTTTTATTTTTACATTAAATTCCAGAGCAGCTGAGAAGAGTTAATATTCTCTAACAATTTGTCGGTGCTCACAAAATACGTAAAATTCAACATCTTTTTTCCATTCATCTTAAATAGCACATAGTAGAATACAAAATGACTTGGAGGAAACTACATCCTCAGAAACATCTGGAGAAAACAGAGCACTAAGAAATCTTTCCCTAACGGGGAGTTTAATTCTTTGGATAGAAATTATGGCAATGATCCACACATCTGCTAAGCATTTTGTTGAACTTACAGCCCTACTTATAAAGTCACTTAATCTAATACTGTATCTTAAGTCTTTGAAGTATGCAACACTTAGTACTTCTAATCATCCTTTTATTTGTACTTAAAATTCTGAGAATTAGGATGAGCACCTTGCTAAAAACTGAAGAGAACATACACAGGATTTTAAATACTCTGGCTTGGTGTTCCAGCCTTATGGGGGGGCTGGGAAGGATTAGAGTGAGGACAAGAAAATGAGAAAGTAGCGTTCATTAGTAAAAATTTCATCCCTACACACAACTCAAAGTATAGTAATGCAGGTATTTGCCTTTTCTATGCAACTGCATAACAGAAAACTTAACAGTGTGCTCCTGTCCCACATTCCTATCACTGGAAAATGTTATCTTGGGGAGAAAAGCAGCATTGGGATGAGGAAACTCCAACATGCATGTTCTGGGGACAACCCAAAGTCTATTCCAAAGTTTAAAACAACCAGAATCGCAGTCAAAACTGAAGCAATACTGAGTCCTAAAACGCAGGTAAGCAAGAAGCAGCCAAGAAAGAACACACAGATTTGATGATGAAAAACCACGCCCTCTTAAACACTCAGCTGTGGCCTCCTGAAAAGATTCTTCCAAATGGCAGGAATGATGGCAAGAAGACAGGCAGGCTGGTGGTTAAAGTCAGCTGTTGTAAACCCCTCACCATGACAGTGCAATTTGTGAATAAAGACAACCACAGCAGTAATAACCACATGTTGGTTCATGTAACAGGGGAGTTTGGCTGGAGATGTTCTGGTGTTCATTACTGAGCAAGTCACAGTAATTAAGTCACAGTTTAACAGTTCCTACCTCCAACACTCACCTTTCCCAATTCTCTTCTTCCTTTTCTTTCCTTTGGATTTAATTTAATTTTCGTTTTCCTTGCCTCAAAACAGTTTCAACAGCCCTTATTCTTAAAAAAAAGAAGCCTCTGCTCAACTCCAATGTGAACATGATCCCTCCCAGTAGTAAGTTTGTACATTTTGACTACAGTATTCATGGTAAAGGTCATTGTTTATTTCTCAAAGGTTCAAGACCTAGTGTAGCACGTTTGTTGCATTTATTTTATCAGTTGGCTAATTCTTCTGTGTCTTTAAGCGATTGCACCGCTGCTGAACAGTGCTTCATATCAAGGAGGTCTTTGGGGTCCAGACTTACCATGCGCTTGAAAAGCATGTTGAATTTAACCAGCCACCTGTGACATATGGCCAGCAATTTCACCTTGGGTCTGGCTAATCACCATGTACTACACACACTTCAGACTAACTGGAAGACTAACACAGAATCACAGAATCAACGAGGTTAGAAAAGGCCTCTGAGATCATCAAGTCCAACCTGTAACACATCATACTGTTTTTATGACAGGTCATGCTATTAAATGAGAATATATATGGGGACAGATGAAGACAGAGGAAAGGGGTAAGTTTATGTATATCTCCTCTAAGTTGAGTATGTCCATAAATGTCCTCAGGTAAGCAAATTTTCTGCAAATATTTGTATGGAGTCAATTCATTAATATTTTGCAGTTTCTGAATATCTCATACACAGATCCAAACAGGGAAAAAAGAAGGAAGAGACAAAAACAACTACCTTTTACCAGAAGCTTTTTGTCCAGAGGCCAAGTTTTACGTCATCCTTGCTATATAAAAATAATATTGTTGCTCTCATGTGGCACTTCTGACACTCTTCATAGATATAACCTGCACCAGAGCATCTTCAGCAAAGGTGGAGGATCAAAATCTACTAATTTTGCAGGTTACTTGCACACAAACTTTGACAAATTGTCTCCAGCTCTCTAAAGGTTTTGCACTGTTGTCCATAACCAAGGTCCTAATGGATTTAATAGAGTTTCCAATGTATTTCTAAAAGCAGAACTTCAAAAGTTCATTCATTTTTCAGATTTACTTTTTCCCCAAAATATATTTTAGTCACAGAAGATTACCAAAGAGATGGAGGATTAAGAGTATTGTTTTTGTGATAGAAAGGCTTTTCTTAGAAAAAAATTTTAATGCCTCTACTAGAAGTCTTTAGACTCCATACTGCATTCAAAAGCAAGAACAGCTGGTATACTAGCTGAAAACCAAATGCATATTTCAGTGTCTTAGGCACAATCTCAGCAGAGCAGACTCCACCTCTGCTAGACAGGTCCTGAAGGCCTTTGGAGAACACCACCCATTATCACTCCTCACAACCTGATGGATGACTGGCACTACTACAGAATAAGCACTTCTCTATCTATAGTACTTTCCTCCTCCTGCATTGTTTTTCTGGAAATAAAATAATACTTGAAATTAAATAATCCAATTTGCTCACAACCACTAAAGTACTTAGTTTCTCTTTTGGCATCACTACCAACATGGTCTGTTGTGCTCATGGACCTGAAGAGTTTCTCATTTATAGGTTTTGAGTAATGTCCTAACATAAAACTTCACAGCTGCTTCTGTCAGGTATTTCCACTAGAACTCAACTTTCTGGGATAACACTAGCTTCCACACCATTTAGGAATGGTGGAGCTGGTACATGAGGATAGAAGTGATGTTTATTCTTCCATGTACTCTTACCTGCATTATTTTAGTACTAATAATGAAACTCCCTGACAATTCTTTGTGGTTACCAACATCTGACTTCTGTGCCAGGCTGGGTGGATGGGAAGGCTTACCCTGTAGAGCAGCTTTGCTGGCCAGGATTGTGCCGTGTTTCTGAGCAGGACAATATAAGGCTTATTTTTGCCTCCACTATTACAGTGGCACCATCTCCTACAAGTCATGTAAGGCCAGAATACAGACCCAGAGTAGCTATCACACCATCAGGCATTTGAGTTTTTTCAGCTGTGCATTTCACTGGTCATAGTATAAGAGTGATACACAGCACCTGATGTATCACTTAGTGTCACTGAAGCTAATCTGTAAGGGGAAGGATAGTGTCCAAGAAGGAGAGTCACCTTTATTGTACATTCCCAGTGCACTCCAAACACATTCTGTAAATTCAGCTGCACATTTTACTCATAAAAAAAGCTAGGCTCAAATGTTTCTGGTGATCAGCTCTAAAACACCAGTGAAGTCAAAACACTTCACAGAGACACAGACTGACTTCAAGATGACTTTTTGTTTCCTGCCTATGTTCACTGGAACTTATTTGTAACAGTCCACAATGAATTAATTTCTCCCATATTATTTATGAATAATAATTGAAGATTCTGTAACAGAAATCTCAGCATCGGAGAAAGATTAATCAAATCTATATACACAGAAAATAAAATCAGTATGTCCACATAAAGAAAGTATAAAATAGGCATCAGATTATTCATATTTAAGGCAGATAATGAAGGAAAAGTTTTCATCAAATATCACAGCTTCTGAGACATTGGCTAACATAAACATGATACACATCACAAGCCTCCTACATTCTGTTCTTCATACAAGTTTTTATGCCATATAGTAAGATTACTATGCAATTACTGAAAAACAACTAAAACTGATTAATATCAATTAATAGGAAATATAGAATATATACTTCAAAAAAGCCACTAAATGTATACTGGAGTGGAGACAGGCACATAAACATTAACACAAATACCAAAATTTGGAAATAATATTACATGGTCACCAGAATTAAAAAAAAAAAAAAACAAACAAACAACTTCCTGTCATATAGTAATGGATAGTGTCCTTTCCTACAGGGCATTAATTATCCTCCCAACAGTAGTATCATCTCAGGTTATCTACAAAAATCACATCAGGATGCACATCCGGGATGCATGTAATGCCAGCAAAATCTTTAGTTGATTGATGTCACTAAAGCACTGCTCAAGGTAATGGACTCAAGGCAATTTGCTGTGCTCAAGGTGCTTGGACCAGTCTCAGAAGACTGAGCTGTTTAAGAGCAGGAGGAAGAATGATCTTGTGAACTCTTTCAGTACACAAATACACCTACTGAACAAATTCTAAGTATTTTAACATTGAAAAGAACATCCTCTTTAGGTCTATCCCATCCCATTGTATAGTTTACATTAATAGTTCCACCTGTTTGGGTTACCAAGTTCTTACACATTGTCACGTGAAAGGGAGGATTGAGACGGAAATGCAAAGATTTCTAGTCTTAACTGTATTAATAAGAAATTATTAGCAATAAGCGCTTCCAGACAATCAGATCCT
>JAWWEV010000083.1:100285503-100305051 GCA_035583235.1 Hafferia zeledoni
TTAGCATAAGATGTAAGATAGAATGTATAAAGGAATAAGCTTTGTAAGAAAGTAAAGTTAAGAAAGTAAAGTATAGAGTATAAAATACACATAGTTCTCACCCCTACATTGTTCCAAGAGAAGGAGGCAGGACAGGTTGCCAGCAGTTACCCTCACAGAGACATGGCATTTTCCTCCTCTCTGCCTGAGTTTAAACTCCACACTTTTTATACCTTTTTTTTCTTCATGTGGTTTCGTGTGACTAAGTCAATGCTGAGGGGGTGATACAGATGCCTGAGGGGGGGTGGGCTCCTCAAGTAGTCATAGAAGATATCGCAACGGAGGGCCGTGTCATTTTTGACAACACTCCACCTTTTCTTAATCTTGTCAGTTTGAAAGCTTTTGTTCTTGGCTGGGAGCCCCCCTCCAGGGGGCTGAAGTGTTTCCCTCAACCCATCAAGGCTTATTGGGGCCATCACCCCACAACTCCTCCCCATGACTATAGTCACACAAACCACACAATATCCGAATTAGAGCTATGCAATATGATGTGCTTTTATATTATGGAGGTCACCTAGTATCTGTGGAGGTAACTTATGAGTTAATTGTTTCATGATTACTTAAAATTTAATATACAATACAATTACTAGGAAACATAAGGATCTGATTGTCTGGAAGCACTTATTGCTAATAATTTCTTATTAAAACAGTTAAGACTAGAAATCTTTGCATTTCTGTCTCCCTCCTCCCTTTCAAATGTATATGATTTAATCTTAACAGGTAAAGTACTGTTTCATTATTTTAGTACTCAAAAAATGGCAGAAACACTTTTTTTTCCTCAAGTGCTTTAAAACTTGGCAATGAAACTGGTAATAATATGAAAGTCTCAGAGACTTTACAGCACAACAAAAAATTATTACAGAACTCCAGGACTTTGGTTCACCTCCTGAGATATTTTATGCAGTTTGCCTAAATATGCACATGCGCACACGCATGCACACAAAGTGTTTTATATACCCAATAAATGTATTTTATTTTCATCATCTGCCAGGAATCATTTCACTGGTTCTACATTCTTACAAGATGTTTTTGATACCTCTCATTTGTGTATGTGTGTATTCCTGAGGAAAACAATTTGCTTTCCAGAACTCCCTCTGACACAGGACTATATCTTTTCCTTTGAAAAAATAATAAATAATGCATACAGGTTGTTTTGTATATAGACGAATAAAATCTTTGATACTCTTCATACCTTCAGCAAAAGATTACTGAAGATACAAAAGAAGATACACTGAATAAGGTGAAAGACAGCTTTCAGGAAAGACAAGAAGAAAAGCCAAATCCCTTATTAAGAGGGAATAAACTATTTACATAGGGTAGAGGAGAGATTGCCCATTAGAGTGACTGTTCTTAGTTTCTTGGCTGCAAATAAAGTAGTACATGTTCTGCATGCATAAACCACAGGTATGATAGATTTCATACTCTCCTATTCTATCAGAAAATACCCATTAGTCTCTTGCTATTGGTAAATATGATGATGACACTGACTACAGCTGTCAGACATATCCTCAGATCCTACTGTTATTTGCTTCCCTTCAACAAATTTTTACTCTTAGATCTCTATTTCTGCAATAAAAGTTACGTGTTTGAGAATTACATTTTAAAATAATTATTTACATTTCAACCATATTCTGGAATGAAGCTAGAAAAGATGAATCACTTCAGTGAAATGGTTACCTCTCTTTCTCATCAACTGTAGCTTTCCACTGTTTGAGGAACCTCTCTCAAGAAAGGCTACCCACACTGAGTCAAGGTACATGTCTGAAAAATGCCACATATATAGTGACACTACAACAAATCTTTAGAAATTATTATCAGAAAATTGTGTTGTGAAAGATACTAAAATGGAATTTCCTAATATCTGTGTATCACATCACAGGAATTTCCCTGAAGTCACACTCTAGATCATTCTAAGAACAAGTAGCACACAGAGGGAACTGAATGAGTCCACTGCAAATCAGGAGAAGTAGCAGATGAGGATGGGAAAACAGAGATGGAGCGACACCTGAGAAGCTAAGGAAAAATAAGCCAATTGTTTTCAGCCCATAGGCTGCACCAAAAGCAGGTAACTTCCAAAAAATAATTCTACCCTCTTTCTCCTATAACACAGTTTTGTGTTTCCACAGTTAATTAAATATTAGCACAGGCTTTTCAGAAGACACTGTCTCAGCTGCCTTCATTTGACCATTAACTGTTCTGTGTTCCACCTGTTCATTTCTTTCCAATAGTGGGAGCATGTAAAGAGCCCAGGAATGACATTTTTGCTCAAGCATTCAGTAGAAGAAAAAAAGTGTCATCCCATTCTGGCAATAACCTGTGTTGTCCACAGATGTGAAACAGAAAATGTAAGCAGCTTGAACAAATCTGTTAATTAAGGACTTTCAGATTAATTTTTAAGATATTTCTATGTTTAGAACATAATGGGGATGTGAATTCAAACACATACAATGTAACCAATGACCTTATTAACTGGAGACTCGTTACAACAAGAAAAACAAACGTGTATGATTCTGTGTTGTATTCTTTCATCTGACTTTAACCTGAAGTGGTATCACTGAAAACACCCACAATTTGTTTTCAAGTAATCTGACAAGCTTGAAATCACAGCTCAAGCACCAGAGTGCACGTCTGTCTAGTGGGGCGAAGAAAAATGTTTTCCTTGTAAAGCACTGCACTACGCAATCGGTAAACAGCTTTCCTTCTTCCCCTTCCCACAAGAGTAAATACTGATCACAGCATCATGAAACAAATTTCAAGCCTCAGTAGTCTAATTTGGGCACCTATTATATGAATTATGATTTCCTCATCACCTTTTCAATTTCAAAAACTTCCACGATACTCCATAAATTAATAGACTTCATATTCCATAGGGAATAGCAGTTGGATAAGCTTGAAAAAGAAAGGGGGAAAAAAAAAAGGCAAAGGAGCAAAAAATATGATCTATGGATTTCACTTAGGACTGCTCCAAGGCCTTGGTATTAATAAACCAAGAACATCTCTGCTGCTTCCAACAACTACTCAGCAAAGATAAGGAGACCAAAATAACCAACCAACTTAGCACTATTCATTTGTTTTAGGCAATATACATCACTCACAGTCTAAGAGACCGTAAAAAGTAAAAATGTGTCCAACTAAACTTGAAGTCTACTGCATAGAAGTGGAGAGAGGCACTATATAAATGCGTAAAATCATGCCACCACTGGAAAAAGCAGAAATATCACTGAATTTACAGAGTTCATGATTTCACTCTGGCAATTTACTTGTACTTCAGACAATGACATGAATCTGAAAAAAAATGACAGGTACGCGAAATCATTTGGGAGCAAATTATCTCACAGTATTCTGGAATTGCCTAATCCAGATAGATTAGGCCTCCTGATATGATTTACATGGCAGAAATGCTGAGAAGCCCCTGATAAAATCACTCAACTGTATTTATTTATTTAATTATTATTATTGGCCCCTAAGGTTTTAGAAACATAATGAAACAAACCACCAAAACGATAGTAGAAAAGGCTTAGTATTACTGGTGAACAAACTAGACACTCCAGAGAGGCTGCACAATTCATTTTTGGTACCAGTAAAATCTGAATCCCTGTGACCTGAGTGCTAGTGTAAATGTTTCCAGAGAATGGTGTTCATTTTGTTATGGCTCTAATGCATATAAGAATATCTTTCATCAAGACATTTTATAGTTTAACATTGGTTCTAGTGCTACCAGGAATGAAAGGAACTTGAATGTCCATTTGACCAGTCATATGATGCAGAAGATACCATGCTTTCTGACGGCTATTACAGTTAGCTGCATTGTATTCGTGGTCCGGTGGCCGTGTCATGAGATGCCATAACATACGCAGGAATATACAAAATTCTTCAGCATCACACCATGAAACCAGATAGTCAGCTGATTGATGGAGAAATGCAAGGTCTGGGGATCTGTTACCTGATAACCACAGAATCACTGAATATGCTGAGTTGCATAGGACCCATATATTTATTTATTTATTTATTTATTTATTTATTTATTTATTTTTATATATATTTATATATTTTTTTAATATATATTTATATATATTTATATATATAAAAAATATAGGTCATACTGACCCAGTACGCCAAAATACAGCTAATCCTTTTGGCAACTGTATCTCACAGCCTTGATTTGCAGCATCCCACACACAGAGCTGTTTGCTCAGTCTTACTGTAAATTGCAGTAGACATCTGTGGAAACTGGCAAACAAGTACAAAAATAAATCCAAGCTATCCAGGAGATCCTGTCAACTTCTAAAATGTTCTTATGCAGAGGCACACCTGGAATTTGCACAACCTTGGACTGATTACCAAAGGGACCTGTAGTTGTACAGGCAGGATAAATAAAGAGTGGCCCTGCAGGAAGATAAAATTCCTCAAAAAGTCCATCTGCCACTACTGTCTCATCCTTCACATAGAAAAAAAAAAAATCTCACAATCATGCATAAACAAGGCTCAGCAAAGACACTCTGGAATTACTACTGCTGTTAGAAAATTGTTTTATATTACATACAACCTAGAAGGATATTTAATTTCTACAATAAAGAAATTACATTCCAGCCTTGTAAAGAATTTATGTGTGTCCTACATTCCATTAAAAAAACTAAAGCTGAAATTATACTGTCCTGAAACGTGTGGGAAACCTGAATAGAACGAAGATTTCCCTATACTGAATTCTACCTTCAATTTTACAATAGAGAATTACGCAAAAGTTCAAAGGTTATAGAAAGGATATCATTAATGAAATAGGAAACCATTATTTTCCCATACATGCTAAACCCATTCCATGACTGAAAAAATAATTCTTTAAAAAGATCTTGGCTTAGGAAAGACAGGAGTCTAATTCTACCAATTCAAAAGTGTTTGAAGGTGTTACAGAAATATCAGCCTTACACTATCATAGAGGCTGAAAATACCCATGCAAACCCAAATAAAACCAAAGGAGATTTTCATTGCATTACTGTATTTGATCAGGCTCTTTCTGAATAGACATAACAGTTCATCAGTCATATACAGATAAATAGAGTCTTTGCTTTTCAAGTGGTTTTACTTAGTTTTTTCTGTGCTAGATTTCATATAACTACTCAGCTGTTTAACCCATCGCGCTTACATGAATAATTATGAAATACACATGCAATGTTATAGGAAAACTATAGCAAAAGTTTGAAATTGTTAAAACACCAAGAATAGAGAATTTCATCTTTAAGTCCCACCTGTTACCATTGCTTCGATTTCTTCTATTCCTCCTCCACTAACTGCAACTTCATCTGGCTGATCTCCTTAAGCACTGTTTCATTTATTTTTAATCTCCCTTACTTTCTTCTCACAGACAGTGCCTCGAATCTACCATGCTGTTTTCTATGCATGGAAATCAACTGGGATCTGGAGGTTGGTATATTCCTAATGCTTGACTATTGTTTTCTCTAGGGAACAACTCTGTAATGATGGCAGCAAGACAGCAATCAAACCTGCATGCCCATTACTAAAGAGATCAAGCAAAAAGGCATGTTTTTGATAAAAGATTACACATACAGATAAGGCAGACTGTCTTTACTGAAAGAAAATGAGTTAGGGAAAGAATTGAAACCAAGATCTGACACTAGAAGCTACATTACTGATTAAGTAATAAGCAATGGGCTCCATGAATATAAAAAAAGATTCTTTGGAGCTATAATACAGAAGGTCAGATTTGACTGTCATACTGGTCTCCTCCAGACAATGAAGTTTAGCTGAAAATACTAAGCAGAGATAAAGGTATGTCAAAAAAATCATTATGTGTAATATTGCAGTTAGCCAGGACAGACATTATAATAAAGTCATGTGCTCTTCCTTGGGGATTTAGTCTTTACTCATGATCACCACGTGTAAGAAAAACAGTATCTTTATTTTTAATAAGGCATTCCACTGAAACAAGAGAAGAAAATCTTTCAGTATCATTTTCTACAGCAGAATACCTACTATGCAGCAGTTCAAAGGTACTATAAAATCTAATATTGATGAAATGGACAGACCTATCATTTTTCATGTTTTACATTCCTCTCAGAGTCTCTCCTCTCTCCAGATCTCACTCAGTGTATTAGGTAAGAAAGAAATTACCTGTAACCAGAGTCTGTCACCTGAGTCTGTTCCACCATTCGCAGTGCATTGAAAAGTAGCAAACTGTCCTGCATTGACTTCTACACTCTGAAGACGCAAGAAATGGGGAGTTTTTGCTGTTGGAAAAGATAAAAGTATTGAAGTTATGCAAGATGAAAGTGCTGGCTATGAAAAATACAGCAAGCGAATGAAACAGTTCTGCTTTAAAAGGTTCAAATCACTGACTACACATTACATTCTAATATGGTTCACTTCCGTACCTGGGAAAGAGCAGAACAGAAGGGTGCTGTTTAATTGTTCCCACTGTGTAAATTATCTTAGCTCAGCATCTCTCTTCTAATAACGTTTTATTAATAAAGACCATATTGGAACTGAAAACGTTTTGAAGGAAAACCTGCTAGATGCTTACCCTACTAACTAGATTAAACAGTAAATTAAGGGATATTATAAAGGGAACAGGTTCTTCTTTTTAACCAAGTACAGCGTCTATAGAATAAATTAGAAAATGTAGAAATGTAGCACACCAAACAGCTAAAATACTAACATAATACTTCTCACCAACTACAGATGTATTCTTTAAATGCAATGCTTTTCAACAACATTGTAGATAAAAACAAAGCACAGTGCATTCTCCATACAAATGCTTATTTTTCATTTAGAAAGGGAAAACAACTCCAGTAACAACTAGGCGATATAGCTACAAATAACCCATC
The DNA here is from genome assembly GCA_035583235.1 of Hafferia zeledoni. NCBI lineage: Eukaryota > Metazoa > Chordata > Aves > Passeriformes > Thamnophilidae > Hafferia > Hafferia zeledoni. Next base: position 100,292,382 of record JAWWEV010000083.1, read on the forward strand.
AAATTAAATTGATCTTCAAACAACAACTACGTTCACTAAAGGGAGAAAGAGAAAGGGTGTATTTTTGTTTTACTGCAAAGAGTCAACCACATGACACAGAAAAACATAGATATTTGATACAGAAATGTATCCTTTCAAATACAGTATTCCCCAACCATTGAAATCCTATGAACTTCTTCACTGTCTACACTAACAGATAACCCAGGCTCCGAACATTGCTTTTGGACATGAAAATCTTAGTACTAGTATTAGACTGGCAAAATAAACACCTATTTTCTAACAGAGCATCATGACCATTTAAAGTGTTGATATGTTCTTAAAAGACCTATTACTGGCACAAATTGCATTTTTAAGGAATTTAAAATAACCAGCTACCATAATCCAAGAACAAGTTGCTAAATACCCAGTGTAAGGCAGTATAAGAAGGAGGAGATGGAATAAAATAGCCCAAATTAATATCTAACTATAAAAAAATATTTCTCAACTAGGACAGACAGACTTAAGGCCAAAGTCATCCTCTTCTCTGCCTATCAAACTATTAATGTCAGACTACCCAGTAAAATTCTTCAGTATGTTCCCCCTTTCTCAGTCACTATATTTTTTTTCCCCTTCTGCTTTTACCCCACTCGATTTTACTTTTTTCTTGGTCTTCTTAAACTTTGCAAAAGTAGCTTTTCTGAATTACCAAGTATGGCATTAGGTTTTAAAAATGAACAAACAAACAAACAAGTAAACACACAGACACAAGACACCCACCCACCACAACTCATCCCTTTCATTTCTATGTGCTTACAACTTCCTCTCTGCCTAGTCTTTGTACTACACGGGCAATTGACTACCAAACAATTTTCCCCTTTCCAATTTTTTGTTTAAAGAGTTAATAATTCCAAAAGTACTTTTTCTGGCAATATACAGAAGGAACAGCATAATAAACTTTGCCAAGTTTTAGACACAGAGCAGTTGTATTCCAATTTTCGCACTTTTTCAATTTTCTTGTAGACAATTTAACTGGTTTGATGTCTTAATTTCTAACATTTTAATTACTTCATCAAAGAACTTTTCCTTAAAGCTTTTGTATTTCAACACTGTCACATCAGAACTCTACATGCTATGGGCTATAACTCAGTCTCCATATTAGCAAGAGCTACTTGCAGGTTTTGAGAACTCATTGGTACAAATGCACAGATCAAAACGCTCAAAATCTGTATAAAAAAAAAAGTAAGCTGCTAAAATGCTGCTTGCTTTAGACCTATCCTACCTGAACCAAAGATATAAAAGATGTAACTTCAAAATGCAGAAGCACATATATTATCTAACAACACGAGAGCCTGCTGTGTTTATTAGAACTAAGTGATTCAGAAATAACAGCTGCCGATTCTGCTTAACTGTCTCTATATTTGAAGAAATGTGTGTGTCTTCTTTCCACTAAAACAATTTTTATGAGGTTCTCCAGTACTAACAGATACAGTACTTTTTATTTATCACAGCTCTTATCTCAAAGCCACAATAAATGCATACAGGTATATAATGGTATAAGAGAAAGAATTACACAGAAGTTGGTGTCTTCTTCCACGCAGTCAATTGGTCAATAAGATTACAACCTACTATTCCATGTACGATCTTAATACACCTTATTTAACCAATAGCATATATATGAAATAGTAACTTATTTAAGAAGTCTGTTCAATTACATCTGGATTACTATATTAAAGATTGATTTACAATGTTTGGTTTTGACATAATTTTTAAGAGAATTTAGGAGAGTTAAGTATTCCAAATCCTTAATAATGGGATAAGGAAGTGTATCTGAAACATGAGGAAGTAAAACTGTGTAGAGACTGAGTCATAAACCTTGGGAAGTACCCTGAGTCGCCTTGCTTAGCAAAGCCTCAGCTCTCAGCCAGCTGAGTTTTCTTCTTTCTAAGCCTTGGAAAAAATAACTGTATATATTCAGCTCTTCTGTCACTCATATGCTCTCACTAATCTTTCACCTTGTGGCTGCACTGAATATTTGATGCAGCTAGAAAACTCATCCATGAATCTTAGAATCACAGAATCATGATGACTTAGTGGTTCTGCTCTAAAGGAATTGCTGTAATGCCCAATTAGGGTCGGGGCTCGTGCTAAGTGCTGTACACAAGGTGCGTATACGAGAGGGGTCATTGAAGCCAGTAAGGTGCAATGATGCTATGTTAGCAACACTTTGAACATATTCAACCTATATTTACAGCAGTGTCATTGTTTTCTCACATTTTCCTTATCTTTTGCTCCACATTTACTAAAACATAATGGCTCATTCATTTTAGGGGTCTGGCTTTACAAAAAGATAGGTACTTACTACATGGATGTCCTAAAACTTTCACTTCATCAATAGCCACATACCCTGGGTGACCTGATGTAACCACTTCAAAAACAACCTGAGAAGCAAAGAGAGAATTTCAGTTAGCAGCTTTGTAACACAAGGAATATAAAAATATTCTGTTATGGAAAAATACATCAGCTCTTTTAACATGTTGAGGACACCTTGAAAACAAAATACAATCATAAAACCCTCAAAATGTGTTGTCCTTATCATTAAAATTAACCAGAACATAAATTACATTTTTTCATGTTTACATCATTTTTGGAGATTTACAAGTGGGATTGTATATAGCTCACAGTAGAAATGACCACATCTTCCCAATACCTGGTCTGCAAAAGTAATTATCTAATAATCACCCTTACTATTAAGATTGGTATTTTATTTCCAATTCTCTGTCTAGCAGAATAAGTGCTTTTATTTTAAAAATTACAGTTCTGTAGTATACAGAGATTTGCAGAGTATCAGACACAAACATACCTATGTTCAGGAATGTATTTTCCATGCTGTTAATCTTCCACCAAATGTAGTGAATTAAGTAAAGCAGATCCATTTGCCACGGTTTGTTTAATGGCTATAAATAGGTCACAAAATAAATGGACCGTTCTTGTAATTTGAATTAAGTATACTCTACGGTAAACCTCTCCAAACTTTGGCAGCCTCAGCTTTGAACATCCCAAGAATGTTTATATGGAACAGAAGAAAATATGCCAGTAATGTTAGTAGGTACATTTCCAAACCAATGCTCGAGAAGTTCACGCTAAAATCCAGGTTGTAGTTTGGGGGCATTTTTTTGTAATACTCCCCTTTTGCTTGTCAAGTTAACTCTAAGTGCCTCTTGTACCTATCTCAGGAAGCAGCCTGAGGAAGATAAAGTTTAGAAAAAAGAACAAGCATTTCTCTCTATTAACAAATGTGACAGAGTTGCATGTTCTCAGTTTGTGTTACTATTTCTGAAAAAAATAATCATGCTGGTGCCCTTGGAAGAAGGTGGAGACTGCTCCATTTCTTGAAGAGCTACCAAAACTATTCAAAAGAGAGAAAACCTGAAACAGGTGTACGGTTTGAGAACCATGGCATAGCCCTGGGAACCTGCAGTTAGTGCAGAGATGTTACAACATGGTAGTGAAGAACAGGGAGCAGACAGCCAGATCTCAGCAATGGTGGGAAAGTTTCCCAGGGAAATATGCTGCCACAAAGAAAGTCCCTGAGATAACTGAATCTAGCTGTGGAAGTAAAGACCTGCCTGTACAAACACAGAGGGCTGGGGACTGTTACTTGTTTCCTGTATTTTCTAGTAGCTTTGAGCTTTCTTTGTTAGGCAGAAAATACCCCAACAATTCACTTCTTTGTTCTTATCGAAATATAACTTAAAAAAAAAAAAATCAAACCTTTCTTTCTTATGGAGCACTCAGTATAGGAAGATCTATGCAAAGCTATCTGAAATGCCTACTGGATCTACGATCCCATTACTTCAGAGCAAAGTAGGTCTCTTCAGGTTCTCAACTTTTAAACAAGCTAAGTTCTAAAAAACCCCATGAGGAACTGGCACACGCATACCTGTGGAGCAGCCAGCCAAATCAGTCAGTGGTTTTCTGCTAAAAATATTACTGCTAGATAACAGAGACTAAACTATTTTTTTAAATGCTGTGTAATAGTGTCTTTTCTAAAGAACTATCTGACTTTCCAGCAAGACCAGTAAACTGAGCGTTAGGAAAGAAAACATATGCAATACTTGAGTAGATCTCTAAATAATTTCTGTAATTCTTAACAGGGGAGCTTAGCTACAGGCTTTCCAACAGGCTTTAAGTACTTCAGTATTACAATACACTCACAGAAAAAGAGAAGGTTGTAGATTCTAAACACAAAGGCATTCCTCCAGTTCACAGGCAAAAACTACAACCTGGAAACAACTGAATCAGAACTGTTTATGACAACAGCAGCAAAACACACAAAGGTTGATCTAAAATACCCTGCTGTATCTCCAGACACCATATGTCAGACAAAAATGTCATTGCCACAAATAAATCAGGCAATGTATCAAGAAACTGCCAGTTGGACATACAACTGAATTGCAATTATTGACATTAAAGTGAGTACGTTCCAAAGAAAAGTATTACAAATCGAAATACTGTCAGTTTAATCAAGCTTCTATCAAAAGCAATAGCCAAGCTGATACCAACTTTGATGATGGTAACCTTCAGTCTCTTCTGACATGAAATACGTTATTTTTAGTAAACAGAAAGAAGCACTACAGTTAATAGTGACATACCATGGTCAAAGAGACATTGCTGATGCACCTTTTATTTCCTATACAGAAGAAAAATAAGCACAAATATAGACTATGCAGAGAATGGAATGAGAGCAGCCCTGACAAGAAGGACTTGTGCGTGTTGCTGAATGAGAAAGTCAGTAAGACCCAGCCACACACACTCACAGCCCAGAAAGACAACAACATCCTGGGCTGCACCAAAAGAGGATGGCTAGTAGCCCAAGGGAGGCGATTCTCCCTCTCTGCTCCACTTTCTTGAGACCCCACCTGAAGTACTATATCCAGCTCTGGAACCCCAAGGACACAAAACCTGTTGTAGTAAGTCTGAAGAGGGCCATGAATATGATCAGAGGGCTGGAGAACCTCTCTTATGAAGACAGGCTGAGAGAGTTGGGGTTGTTCAGCCTGGAAAAGAGAAGGCTCCAAGGATCACAGAACCACGGAATGGTTTGGGTTGGAAGGGACCTTAAAAACCATGTAGTTCCAACCCCCTGCCACAGGTAGGGACACCTGCCACTAGACCAGGTTGCTGAGAGCCTCATCCAACCTGGCCTCATCACAGGACACCACATTAGGGGTATACCTATACCCATATATATATAAATAATGGACCACATTGCAGCCTTTCAGTATCTAGAAGGGACCTACAAGAGAGCTGGAGAGGGACTATTGACAAGGGCATGTAGTGATAGGACAAGGGGCGCTAGCTTTAAATAGATTAGATGTTAGGAAAAAACTCTGTACTGCAAGTGTGGTAAACCAATGGAGCAGTTGCATAGAGAAGTTGTGCCGCATCCCTAGAAGTGTTCAGTGCCAGGCTGGATGGGGCTTTGAACAACCTGGTTTAGTGAAAGGTGCCCTTGACCATGGCAGGGCAGTTGGAATGAGATGATCTTTAAGGTTCCTTACAACTTAAACCATTCTATGATTCTATGAACGTGACAGCTATTCCAAGTATACTAATACAATCCCTGTTCTGTTCACAAGTTGTGAAACACTATCCACTGCAGCACACAAAACTAGTATTTTGTTTTGTTTAAACTGATAAATGAAGATTATGGACTCAAATATCTGATTATCTAAGCATTTTATCTTTTTACACTAAATTAAAAGAATGATCCTATGCATGACAGGTTTCTGAAAGTCCTAATAAGTGTGCTGCAGAGCATGAGAGTGTGCTCAGGAATGGACTTAGAAACACTTCCCGTAGCTCATTTATTCAGTAAAAACGTTTTATTAGGGATGTCAAGACTCTTCACAAATCTGGATCAGTTTTGCTAGTAATTCCACTACAAAAGAAATATAGAAACTTATTTCACATCCAGTTCTCTATCATTTCACATTTGAAAAGTACATTGACTGGTAAACGTTAACTTTTTTTACTCCCACCTCCAAACTCTGCCTTTGCTCATGGCTGATGCAACACCTGCAGGCAACATGAAAGGCTCCAGTCAAAATAGAGACAACACTTCTGCAACATCAGACTAGGAAGCACTTGGATTTTTTGCCTATTATTCCACCACCTTATCAGTCCGGAAACAACTGGTTAAAACACTGAATTCATTTGTTCAGGAACAACTCTGCTGAACACTGCCCTGAGAGCTGTTTTACACCATTCTCCCCATCGCAGGGCTGCCAAACAGGAACCAGGCAAGCAGCTTAGCACCGCACTGTCCCTGATCCTCCCTGCTTCAGTGAAGAGCAAAATTAGCTTTTCATTCCTGCCATTTCCCCTTGCTATATATGAACAAAGAAACGAGGTCTGTTCACCAACATAAATGCTTACTGCCGAAAATGTGCGGCTCAAGATAACCCGTCTGCTCCAAAGAACAATGGAAATAAACAGCTTTTGTTGCCACACAACCTCACTCTGTAAATTCCTGCCTTTGTTGTTGCAAAATTACAACGCTTTTAGTCAAAAGGTGGATTGTACCTAATACAAACACTCTCTCCTTCACACGACTTAAAAATAGCACTTTGCAAAAACAAGAAAGAGAAAGGAGTGTAAAGGAAGCTCCTTTACGTCGGGCTGCAGTGCTGCCCCGCAGCATCCCCGGCGCGCAGGCAGCGCTGTATCCCCCACCCTCTCCCCTCTGCCTGCGCTGCCGGACTGCACGGAGCGCCTTTCTTCGACTGCACTTTACAAGGTGTCAGGAACAGTTTCTCTCCAGAAAACTGACAATGACCTGTACTCCGTTGGTTGAGTTCTCCCCTTTCTGACTCATCCTAGAACTACTTGCATTATCACCAGGCCACAGTCACAGGAGCTGTTTCCTCATCAAAGCCACGTGAAGGAGGTTCCTGAGCAGGTCCCACAGAAGCCCAGAACAGCTTATTGACTTGGGCTGCCTACAATGTGTTCAGGCCTCCCAGGCTGGGAACTTCCTACGTGTTATTTCCCTCCCCACCTCTCACTCCTACACAACAGCCACTTGGCACTCACATGTGCACTCAAGCACATGGGACAACATTTTGGTGGTGGCTGCCAATCTGAGACTAAAAGAAACCTCTTACGGCCAAGAAAGACTGAAAATTGAGCTCCTGACATTACAGCTTATTAAATCTTAGTCTATGCTTTCTAAATCAGTTGTTGTCTTAGTATTTCTTAATAGTTCTCTTCTGAAGGCCAAGAAGCTTTCCTGGTTTAGGAACAAGGGATGGGAGAAGTAACAGAGCCTTGTGTACAGGACAAAAAGCCCACACGCCTGCTGACTTTTGGCCATTTTTAGACTGCTGGGGGTTTTAAATTTAGATATGTGGTTTGCCCTGGCACATCTTTCTCAAAATAACTATTCTCAAAGCACCCAAGTCAATGAAGAAGAGCTATTTAAGATGCCACACAGGTTTTTGATTCAAAATGCAATATGCATTTCAAAGTTTCTCTGGAGTTCAAAGCGCAGTTTAGGAATCGCATGTGTGCAGCTGAATGCAACAGGCAAAACACGTAAGAATATGAGCCTGACCTTTACTGCACAAGAAGTTTAATTCTCTGTCCTAGCCAGCGACTTAAGCACATTGCTTGAGCCAAATTCCAAGCAAAGCATGTACAAAGCAGGTTACAAAAAAAATGAAAGCTAAATGCAGATTTGAAAAGGTAGATTGAATCTACTTCTTCTTATTCCCTAAACTCCTAATTTACAGTGGAAAGTGTCAGAATGGTAAAGGGTAAATCTCATCTCTGTGTGAAGTGATACTATGTAACTCCTTTGTGTCCTTACTAAAAAAGATTAGGCATTACTGCCAGGCTCTTAGCCCATTTTTTCATTCCCGCTGCATTGGAATTTATGTTTAAAGATGGTGCAGTGGCATAGACAGTTGCATTACTCCACTGGAAGTTATTTTTAATCCTTTCAATTCCATCTCTGGATTTTAAGTCTGCAGAGTTTGTTGTTTTATTTAATCAAGATTTGTTTCAGTTCACTGCTGCCATGACTGACTTGCGGCAAAATACAGAGCAAATAATTCAAAATATAAAAGCGATAGGGGGACAGTGTGTAGCTTGCAACAGTGCTGTGCTAAATTGCTTGCTTGCAGGGACAGAAGTAGGGAACACAAACCGCTCACCAGACTCAACCCAGTAATAGCATTTTGTATATTGTAATGTTCCAAAATGGCAATACTTCAAAAAACATAAAATGTATTTTAAATGCTACTAATTGGTCTGAGAATCATTAACTAACCTAGGGAAAAATAAAAAAACTAATTACTCCTTCACTCCAAACACACAAAACAAGAACACAACCCTGAAATCAACAGATTTTACTCCTGCTAAAAAAATCAAAACCTAGAAGAAACTAAAAACATACACTGACAAAACCTCAAACCCTTCCACCCTCTCCTAACTAGAGGAGATGCCTTTTCAGGACTTACTTTTATCTCAAAGCATAATTTTAGAGCCTCTCAGTTTACTGAGACTGCTCCCCAAGAATCTAAATACAATCTCGCCACTAACCATAGGAATCTATGTAACATTTAACTCTCTTTTTCTGTGTACATTCTAATTCTATTCAAGTAAGGAGGAGGGTGAAGGTCTTAGCAATTATGCGAAGCCTTGTTTTGTTTGCAGGCTGTCTCTAAAGGCATGATATACTCCTTGATGCTCTTGCTTAAGATGCACCAAGCAGACAAGAGCTCAGTAAAGCAAACAATTTCTCCCACGACCAATGATAAAAAGAAGAAGACAATGCTCCCTCAGGGGAGCACTCCTGAAGTGATTTTATAATCAAGAAATAAGACTAGTTCCTGTAGAAATATACCAGCTACTTCGAAACAAATACTCAGAGACCAGAAGGCACAGCAGAAAAGAACAAGCTGCGCTGATTATCCTTGACCCTCAAAAGGCATTTGGAAGCTTGAACCTATGTTACTGTTAACTATAGTGTAATGACTCACTGGACTGCAATGCAGACAATACCCTAAAGTCAATGGGAGATGTTAAGCAGTAGTACTAATAAGACCATTAATTATGGAATTAAATATATCCTTAATCATCAGAATACTTGACAATTTAAGTTTAATTAATCAGTAAATAAACTACAATTAATGTTGTTGCATGCAGGTTATAATTGTGATTTATATATGTAATACAGCTTTCACATGGGGTGAAACACACACAAATAATTACCTAGTAAAAAGAAAAGTGTACACTAAAAGAAATTAATTACTTTCATCGGAGACTGTACTTCTAAAGAATCGATTCTAAATTGAAACCCAACCTGAAAGGTATTAATGAGCTTGGACAACAGGTGCTACAATAAAAAAGTACTATTAATTATTAAATCCTTTGAACACTTTGCATGTATGCGTTCATAATACATGATTTAAATCTTTAGAAGTTGGATTAACGTTCACTCCATACTACATAATCTGATTTGTAGTCAGTTACCATTAGCAGTAGTTATTTTGCCCATGTTTTTCATGAATCAACAGCAAAACAGACACAGCACAGGGTGTTTTTAATCATCTTGAATTCTAAAATATTTTAACTCTAAAACCTTAACATATAGAATTTGTCCTCAGAGTTCTGTAGTACATTTTGGTTTCATTTGCAGCTAGACATCTTGTAGGTGTTCCATTAATGGAATGGAATTGTAAGGCATTCACAGACATGCAGATGCCTGCATGGATTATGTGATTTAAAACACAACAAATAACACAATTACACTGCTTTGTCCCTTCATCTATTAATGTCTCCTCTTGAAGATTATTCATCAGGAAACTACCAACCTAAAAAGCTAAAAAATGCCCCCATCATTCCTTAAAAATCTTCTTAGTGGACTTACTTTGTTCAGTAAAGTCAGACAATCTCAGAAAATCATGGGAGGAAATCTTGCACATTTTGGAGGTTTTGTGATGAACACATGGATTTGTGTCAAAAGAAGTTGGACTTTTGCAATCAAATAAATAGCAGGTTAGGAAACAGACCTGGTACTATACACCTGTCAGATGGATTCTTTCCCTTCTCCCACCATTCATGTAGTCATTTAAGCTGTCACCTAACTTGGAGGCACATTCTCACAAACCCATATATATCCTCCCTCCTCTTCCTGCCCTTCTCCCAGCTGCTTGCAGTTTACTTCCTGCCTCCCACCAAAACAAATTGTGTGAAGAAGCAAAAGCATGAAAACTGAAGAAAAGAGTCCAGAAACAATGAAAAATTGCAAGTGAGGAAATTGCATCACAGATTTCTGAGAGAATGCAGGCAACCAAAATGCAGGTAACTGACCATAACCTGTCGAAATGGTGACAGCACTCCCTCAAGAATAAATTAGCTGATCTGCAATAAAACCCGTGAAGTTAGATACAGTATCTAACAGTGATTCCTTGCACCACCATGGATATTAACATAGCATAAAGATGCTCTGTCACATCAGCTAAACTGCAGTACCTAACCAGGTATAATTTCAGACTATATGCACTAAATGCAAAGAAAATTTCTTACTGTACTTCTCAGTGAAAGAAAGATAATGCAAGAATTTCTGCATTTCCAGAGGCAAAGAGAGCATATGGAATCCATTACAGATAGGCTCAGGCATGTATTATATATCAGATGATGCATTGTAATTTGCTAAACTGCAGTACCCCATCCAAGCAGATAAGGGTTCACCTATGAGTAAAGACAAGCAGACCAGATGGCAGGTGTCAAGAAGAGAGAGGATGAGAAAAGTGGTATTTCTCTTTCTGTGGCCAAATACCCATTATTCAGACATCAGTTAGATGCATCACACTGCTAAAAATCTGGCACAGATCATTACTAATAACATTAGTAATAACATTTGAAACTGTCAGAGCTTGCATGTATTTTTATGAACATGTTAATTTATCTTAAAATTAATAGTCAGAGTCAAGGCTTCTTTTATTAAAATTCCCCTGTCCACATGAGCCTTTTGGTTCAGAGCTAGAGCGAGGCTTTGAAGCACAACCCTCTTCTTTACTGATTGCAGATTTCACAGGGCAATTCTGCTGCATAAAAGCCAGACTCCTTTCAGAAGACAAAACTGGAAGCTACTCTACTAATTCACTCCACAGAGGGGACATTAGGGTCCAGACTTGGGCAAAAGCAACATATATTCACACATTCACCCAGTATTCAGCACTCCTGAACAACCCAGCATGCTCACAAAACCCTCCAGCAGATTCATGTTACAAACTACTCAGACTTATGTCCAATGTCAGGTACGAAATTTTCTGTGGAATGTTCTCTATGTTACTCTTCTCCCACCATCTACTGAGGCTAACAGCACAGGTTGGTCCTCACTATTTCAGTCAAGAAAGGTTTTTTGGCACCACTGGAGGGTGTTCTCAACACTGGCATCAAATTGGTAATGTGAGGTCTTGCTGTAAAGTCAGAGAATCAACTAGAGTATCTCGAGTTGGAAGGGACACTTAAAGATTGTTGATTTCAACTCCCTGCTCCTCACAGGACTACTTCAAACCATATAACTAAGAGCACCATCATACTCTGAAAGGCAACAAAATACACACTGGCCTTTCAGCCTGAGTGATGTAAAGGTATGGCTAAACCACACTTGGACTCTGTGATCAGGATATAGCCTCATACTTCAGAGTCAGGCAGGACACACCTTCTCCCACAAGGCCGAAGTGAACCTCAGCTCTGCTAATATGCCTGCCCTCCTAGAAAAGGCATCAGTATTACTCATTGAGCCTGCAGCCAATTACAGGAGATGAACATCATGAAGTTTGCCAAGATGCCTGTAAGCTTACCCTGTAAACTTACCCTGAATCCACTCCAGGAAGCCTCAGTAAAGCAATTACTAGCAATCTTCGACAGAACACTGGGTACAAATGTCAACCCCATGAATAACCTCTATACAACCTAGGAACACACTACTAGAGGCAAGAGAAAATGAATTAGTGTATTCTTATGGGTCCACAAGTCTTGTGCCCACTGCCAGGTATCCCAAGTCCTGAGAGTAATACAGTCCTGGCACTCTAAACACATCTTTTGGAACAGAACTTTATGTTTCATTGCGGGATTAAACAATCACAGAGGGAAAAAACTCAGAAAAGTCCTCCTGCTCTTTTTTTTTTTCCTTAGGAAAAAAAAAAGGTTCGAAAGGAATGAGTTCAGTTCACTTGAGACATCCTTCACAGATTAGATGCTACAGCCACAGAAGGAAGTCCACTATAACCTCCCAGAGTACCTTGTGGTGGACATTGACAGACTCATCATGAGAAACCCAGTCACCCAGAACTGCACGTGCAGGGACAGAAACAAGACTCTGCCACATATGATACTGATAATCAGGACACTGATGTAGGAATTAACATGTTCCCCTCTGGAGCAACATGTGGAAGAGTAACAATGTACTTCTTAGGGAGGTCTGCAGTCAAAGAACCCTCATCTTTGGGACAGCTTTTCTTCAGAAAGCTTAAACCGTAAGTATGGTGACAATGTTCAGCAATGTATGTTTGTATGTATGGCCAGACTTCGCGAACGACGATTTGGGCAGGGCTCTCCCCACGTGCCCTTCCAGCCTGCACAGTGGATTTTTTAGGTGAGGCACAGCGTGCACAGA
>JAWWEV010000083.1:100305151-100422221 GCA_035583235.1 Hafferia zeledoni
AGGCTTGAACTGCCAGGGGACGGTCCCACTGAGACTCGAACTCAGGTCCTTGGGATTCAGAGTCCAGAGTGCTCTCCACTACACCATGGGATTGCCCATTCAGCAATGGAGACCAAATAAAATCCAAACAAAACTTTCCAAACGGCAAGTGAAGATAGAGGAGCCTCAGTAACTTCTGCATTCTGCTGGTCTGCTTTTATTACACCACATTACTTGTTTGTCCAAACACAGACTATATTTTCATGGGAAGAAGGAGAAAAACTGTTGAACAGTAAACAGCAAATAACAGTATAATCTCTAAACCTTCCTACAGAAAGGCAGATCCCTAAGGAACTGCCAAGTGAAATTCTCCCTAAATCTCTAGGATGCAATCAGAATCCCATTCCTACAACAGATACTATTATATTTATGCTTACTACAGGACAGAACCAATGGAAATTACATTCAGAGTGAAGATTTGAACTGAGGATTCAAAGGTTTCTGCTGGTTTTAAAGAATCAAGTATTGCTGATCTAAATCAAACTTGAAGGCTCTACTGTAATAAAATCTATTGGCATTCAATTCCAGCATCCCTAATGAACTGAAAGAATGAGCAAATTTATTAGAGAGAAACAGAGGTAATTGACTGAAATCATTGTCAAAATTTCTAAATTATTTCAACATAATTAGTTCATCCTCGTTTAAAGCATGTGTGTGTGCATGCATTTCATACACATCTGTGAATGCATATAAACATATAAACACAGCCATATATACGTAAAAACAAACATTTAACATCATATACAAAAATGTAATTAAGATAAAGATGAACTAGACATATTGAAAGGTATTTTGATTTAAAGTCAAAATTATGATTAAGAGCCAGGTGACTATTATGAGAAGCAAAATTTTATAATAAGTAAAACATACCTGATAAAAATTGGGCCAGAAAGTGCTAATTGCCAGTTCTGCTCTGTTCCAAGCAGCAGTGATAGATGTGTTCCAGACAGGGTTACCAAGAGGACCATCATTAACTTTCACATATACATTCAAAGTGCCAGGGCTAGATCCACTCTTGCTTGAAACGTAATAGTGGAAATCAATACAATGTGTATCATTTTCTTTCAGATGGGGCATGAGCAGGTGAGCTTTCTGTCCCGCAAATCTCCCAGAAGTATTCACCAACATGAAAGAGCCTGCAAGAACAAAGTCACTAGTTCAATTTTTTCTTTATTTTTCTCTTCTTATTACGGTGATCTGTAACTAAAGTAATAATTTAACCATTTTGCTTTGCTTCTACTAACATAAAAGTCATTTGTATTCAGTAGGTATTTAATCTCAAATTACTTTTGTAGGTTCTCAAGATTCTTTTGCAAAGCTAGCAAATACTACAATCCTTATTCTACAGATGAGCAACTAAAGAGTTTGAATGACTATATAGACATTAGAAAAATACAACATGATTTTCAAGACATTCATATTTCTTGGTTGAACAAAGGAAAAGGAAATAATCCTATTAATAAATATAAGTGGATATCATAGGGGGAAATAAATTTCAACACGATGTCTTACTTTGGAAAGAAAACATCAATAAAATACATGAGGTAATTTAAACCCTGCATTTTTTATAAAAGGCAAGCGATGGATATGTTAGAGTTGCATCCTACAAATGCACAGCTGAAGTTCTTACAAAAATGTAAGCCCACACATTTGTCACACAGTTACTAGAAAACAACTTTTTTGTTTTCTTTTTCTTACTCTGATGGGTGACAATACCTTGGAATGTCAATGAGATGCAACCTCCTAACTCATTTCTGGAAATAGAATGTTAGAGAATCTTTGTCCAGACTGCACCTTTACATTAAATAGGTGTAATATTCAATTCTTATAGCTTTGCCGTTAAATTTAAATTATTTATCAAGCATAATTTTCATTCTAGACAAAGGAGTTCACAAAACTGACAAAAACAGAACTTACTTATGATACAAGTGAATCTGATTTTACTTCCCAAAAAGCATTACTCTATACTATTCACAGACTGTTTATTACTATAATATATTAGGACAAATCCTTATTCACTAGTAACATAAATAGAAGTCACCCAATAATTTTTTTTGCTTAAAACAGGCAGGAAAGAAACTAATATTTCTTCCATCAATCAGTACATGCTCTACTGTTCAATCATTTTATTTACATTTAAAATATAAATCCCTTAAAATAGTTACAATTTGCTAAGTTATCAGAACAATACTTAAAGCACTCATGAGTTCACTAAAAATTAACTAGCAAGTTTTTGTTAAATCTTACCACTAAGAATGCTGTAAAGAAATGTCTGTATCTTCTTAGCCATCTTAAAATTTCAAATCAGTATCTCTGGAAACCCAAACAATTTTACATTCAATGCTGCTAACAATGCTACAGTCCTTGATAGAGTTATATTTTTAAGAACTATTTAACTTACAGCATCCTGAGTAATGTAGTATGTACTACACAACTGATCCATGTGAAAAATTATCAGTGGCTTAAGAAAAGTAATGCAGTCAGTCCATTTTGAAAATGTCTGTAACTCCTTTGTTGGAAGTGAAAAGGTACAGATGAACATCACTATAAACAGAAAAAATCCTACTTCCCTCTATCCAAGAAAAGAAAATCTTTAACAAGATCTAATTTAAGCGGCAATGTGTCATTCAGATGTGCTGATTTAGTGTTTCTGCTAAAAAGTATCGGGTAAGCTCTTCTAAATTCATGAGAGGAGTAGGTTGTAAACACATCCTTTTAATTGTTTGACTGAATTATCGTCTGAATCTCAGAAAATCAGACATGTGGCAGTGTCATGCCAGGTAAATCACATCATTTGGGGGGACAATTTAATTTCCAACTTCTGCACGTTTCACCAGCTAATGCTTTCAGTAGCTAAAGTTTCTTCTATCCCAGTGCAACCAGAGCAGCGGCTTCACTCATAGAAACTTTAAAGCTGAAAACCAGAAGGACATTCAGATGTCTAGTTTGGCCTTCTAATGTATGGTTGATTAAGTAACGTCATAGATTGCTGTATCAAACACAGTAACTTCCACTGTAGCCTAAACATACATTCTAGACAGAATTTAAGGAAAATTTTCCTGGAGCAAGTAGGAATCTAGATTATGGATCCAGAAAGGCTCTACTGTAAGAGCTACTTCTGGCTTCCTGAGAGAGCAGACTCCTTGCACCAAGCAAGCGCGTGACAATGAATTCCCTAAGTGTCTCTAGATTAAGTTGTGTAAAATCAGCCCGTTTAATGCAAAGCCATTTCAAGTAACAAATAACAAAGAATTGAATATAGATACATCTGTAAAATTACAGATTTTTAAAATTGAGTCCCTTGCTGGAGATACAAGAATGTGCTCCGTCTACCTAGAATGGCTAGCAGTGCTTTTCTGAATATAAATGCTTAGGTGTCTTCTTCCAGGGGGCCAGATGAACATGAAACATGCACAGAAGTCATCCCAGGTACACACCACCACCAGCATGTGTGCAAATCTAAACTTCATGTGTAAGCCATCAACGTTGTGTGGGTTTGACTGAGGTCAAGTAAAAAGAAAACAGGGGTAATAAATTTTATGGAAGCTGCTGGTTGATACCTTAACCCTTGTCTTTGAAAGGCTGTCACATGAAGGAATTCAGTATGTTGTTTGACACTATCTGCTTTTCCAGGCATGTGAATTCTGAAAAAGATCAACACAGCTTCTACACCTAGTTTTAACTATAGATCTTCCCACAAGAAAAAAACCCCACTAAAATTTATTAAAATGAAATGGCACAATTACTAGATAAAACCATCACAGAATCATAGAATGGTTTGGGTTGGAAGGGACATTAAAGATCATCTAGTTCACATAATTTTATATATATATATATATATATATTACTTAAAGCCATGCAGTGTGAGCGATTAAAAAAAAAGTCAATCGAATGCACTAAAATCTTTCTTATATTTTTTTTTTCAAATCAAGAGAACTTGTCTTCAGTGTTAGTCATGTTGAAATTTTCTTTTCAACTTTGACTATTACCCCTTGTTAAGTGGATTGCTGAATAATACCATGCTAGAGGCCTATACAAATCAAAAGTATGTGGATAAATTCAATACACAAATAACCACTAAATTTTGAAACAATTCTTAGCCATGAAAAACCCACAAAACCCAAAAAACAACAAAAAGCCCCATGGCATACAGTGGATCCAGAATTGCTTATAACGTATTTGGGGACATAAGAAATACATACAAAAAATAATTGCAACAGTTCACTGGTATATTTACTAGGATACAGTTACCTGCCAGGAAACAATGATTCAACGAGAAAACACATAAAATTATAATCAATACAGTACTCATTCACAGAAAGAGCAAGTGCACGTACTACTATAAGCATATTCCTTTTAAAATTACTAATTTCCCTAGATGCACTTTCACATTTAAACACATGGATTATGAGTATTCTTTCAGTCAAAATGTTTAAACGCGTTTTACTTGGGTTCAGTTTAGGCACTACATGCAATTTGATAGCTGGAAATCAACACTGAACTGTAAGTCAGGGTAAAACCTAAGATAGTTGATGGTGCTCAGCATTCATTAAATTCAGGCTTCTTGAGTCCACAAACTTGCTGAATCACCTGTATTTCATCATTTTAGGCAGGGGGTTTAAATCAACAAAGTAGTGAATTTCCTGAAGTTGCTGTTGCTGTTTACAACTCCTCATTGCAAAATGTTTCAGCAATAGTTCAGCAAATATTTAGTTCATTAAAATATTACTTCTAAGAAGATGCAATACTTGAAAAAGAAAATACAGAGTTACTCCAGAGTAAATGGGTAATCGAATATCCTGGGAATTCTCATTAGCATCAATGGAAATTTTCTGTTAAATAAGCATAAAGGAAAATTAAATACTGGACACAAAAAGATGGCCAAAAGACACAAGCATGACAGAAGAACTGAGAAGAAAATCTAACAACTAGAAAAGCAGCGTACTGTCCTACAAAAAATGAGGGGAATGGTACAAGAGATTTTTCCAGTCACTTCTGCTAGTTTTCACCTTGTTATGACACACATTTTATACAGGGAGTGTCAAATGCAATGAAATTGAATGCAGTATCATTTTTTATGCATGAAAACTGTGGCACAAGTGAGCAGAGTTACTTTGCTGATTTTTCACTAGTCTTACACATGGTTGAGAAAAACTATTAATTTTACTAATAAATATAAGTAAAAAATGACTGGTATTTAGCTTATTTAGGCATCAGTATTGGTTGGTTTTGATCCTCAGTATTTGAAAAATGTGCTAAATGACAGAACACAAAGTCTGATTTTAAGAACACATATTCAATGTATTACTTTATTTTAAAAAAAACACAACATCTTTCAGGTGCAGAAAAGCATCAAAAACACTGTGACTAGGCAGTTCATAGAATCATAGAAAGGCTTGGGTTGGAAGGTATATACAATGAGCTACTTTTTACTAACAAAAGAGTGTTCCCTAAATGCCAGCCAGCCCTTTTGCCATCATGTGACTACTGGGAGCATCCAAGACTAAGCATGGGACTGTTCAAAACCATGAAACAGTTGCATATAAGCAGATAAATTCAAAGGCTCAAACATAATGGGTACCATTTTCAGACAAGGCAAAGTCAATATATATGTTCTTTTATTTATTGTATTTCATAAAGATGTGTACAGACCACCTTGCAAGTTCTGCAGAAAGCAGAAGACCTGAATTTAGTAACAGCCCACCTTGCACTTTAACTCCCAAAGCTTGCGACAGAAGAGTTTTTGTCTTCAGTATTTTTTCATACTATTTACCAATTTTACAGGTAAAGGAAAGACATTTCAAGTGACTGTTGAAAATTATGGGGCTGCTATAATTTGAGAAACCACTCAAAGAATGACTACGACTACCTAAAGAAGCTGGAACTTTCACTCCACTTCCAGATATCACCCAGTAGGTATCGGCACACAAACATCAGTGTGGCTTACACTCCCAATTTGGCATAATGAGGTGTGTCAAAACACACAGTTCAGAGACTTCCCTTCAGCACCTCAACTAACATCCATCAGTTCTGCTCATTAACTTCCAAAGCATTACTGTCTCAGATGAATTTTTAGTCTTCTTTTGAGTAATATTTACTCATATTAAAAGCAATGTGATAATGTTAATCATTATTTATTACCCATCCTAAAAACATCATTAATCTCAACTTTCAAGCTGTTTCTCTTCCAAATTTTCAACTATTCAAACTCTTGGAAAAAATCCATTAAACTATTCCTGCATACTCTTTGAAAAGATCAATTCATTTCTGCCCACAATGCCATCTTCATTTTACCAGAAGCAATAAGACTAATAAGCATAATAATTCTTTCACCAAATTCAATTCTTAAAATTCTTCCTTATCTAATATGCATAGACACATCTCCCATTTTTCGTTAGATATTGCTTTGATCAAGCTCAAACATGAAATCACATATTTCTGAATCATCTATTTCTGCAGCCCCTCTTCCAGTAATAGCCAGCAATATCTAAAAAAACTCCCTGCTTTCTGATGAATATTGTTTGTTTATTTAAGCCTTTTCAATATTTAATGATTTTCACTACTCACTGTGTAATCTTTATATTGTTTCCTACATGACTATTCTATTTTGCAGGCTATTTCTTATATAACTAATACTACCACTTTGCAAAAACCAAGCAATATGTAGTAGGTCTATACAGACACAAGTTCACAAGCTATTAGAGAAAACAACTGCATGTTTCAGATTCAACTCCTGAAGTAGTTATTCCATTTTAGGAAAAGCAGAAATCAAAGTGAGAAAATACTTCAGAACAGGCAGACTCAGACCCAGGGAGTCTTTTAAACACAAAGGTTTCCAGAAGCATCTCCCCTGGTCCGGAACAGTCAAATTCAGGTTCAGTGTTCTAGAGCAGGGAGCAGATGTATAGATTTGAAACAATTACCTGAAACTAATTGAAAGTAATTAAAATTACAGGACAATGTGGAGCATTCCAAAGTCTTAGTATCATAGAATTGTTCAGTTTGGAAAATTACTAGAATGTTTTTGATTTGAAATAAAGGTAAGTTAATGCTCAGTTTGTATAAAACCTTCTGAAGGTCAGAGAAAAGGGATCATATTTAAACTGCAGTTTCATTCATGAACACAGCTGGAAAGGTTTTGTGCCTTGGTTTTGTGTTGGGTTTTTGGGGTGTTTTTTTTTTTTGAAACAAGAATCCTGACTTGCCTGAATATAAGGTTAATGCAGCTATACAAGGTAACTCTCCCTGTGTCTGATAAGCAGGGTCATGTGCAATGTGGGCTACAAAATCTGCAAGGAGTTGTGCTACTCCCCTTGGCCCTGGAGAGCCACCTTAGATGTAGTAAGGCAGTACCATCACAGGTGGAAGGTTTCCTTACCAGCCCCAGCCACTGAGAAAATCAGACAAGGTGTACTGCTGCTTGGGAGAGTTTTTCATTTTTAAAGTAACTGTGCTCCTTTGGGGCTTCAAAGAGACAAGTTTGGTGCAGGAAAACATTCTTCTTTAATTTCTGTCATCCCACACTTGGCCCATCACAATATGCTCTGGCAGCTCTACTAGTATCTCCTACAGCCAGCGAGAACTGTGCTACAAACTGCTAAAACTGGGATCTGATTTATAAAACACACTCAAAACAGAGAGCTTCCCACAGAAGGCATGCAAAGTTTTCTTCGAATCTCTCCAGTGTTCTCATGATGCAGTCAGCTGGATTTCTTTAAAGGTGACTTAATATATTTCCGGAGCTGTAACATTTTTTAAGTTTTATGCTATGACTGGATCTCAAACATGCCAGAGTTTTGAGACAGATCTGTCTGCACCTTTTCTTTAAAGTGAACACACCAAAAAGGCTTTGAAGAAATGATGTTTTATTAGAATATAAACTTGAACAAATTATATTTTGTTTGAAAACTCAGCTTCTTTTGAGAGAGGTAAAATACAGCCATTTAAAAACAAGTACCTTTTCTGCCTATGTCTTTGCAACAAGGACCTTTTTCTTCCAGACCTACTCTGCACAGTAGCAACCTTCAATAGCCTTTATGGATTCAACAAACTCTACTTGTTCTCTGGGTCAACAGAAAAATCCTCCCTCTCCTTATCATCTCTGACCTAGTTTTGTGTCTCTTCTCCATTACTACTTCCCAAGTGCAAACTCTCCAGTCAGCACATCTATTATTGTCCACCCTGTTGTTCTCCCTGGAAAAGCTTCTCCTATGTCCAGGTGCTCTCAAAGAAGGAATCCTCTTCACCTCTTCTGAGAACTCCCCCTAACCAAAAAGCATACAGTTGCCACCCATAGACTTACCACAGCATATAACATGCAGACAAAAAATAATTTTAAAAAACACCTTGAACCGTTATCTCGTTGTCACACACAAGTTCTTCATGTGCATGAAGAATTTCTTGCATGTTCCTTCTGTTTTCAAGGAAATGAGTTTAAGTTTCCAGTGTCACAAGCAGAATAAAACTTGTTCGGCACACAGGGTCTCCCTCTGCCTCTGAGGCTACAATTACAGATGTTTCCTTGCTTTGTTTGTTCCTAACAGGGCACAGCTCCACTAGCTGATTGTTTAGCCTGTGTATCCACAGTGAGATCGAAGAGGTCTGCAGGACACACCTGCTAGATCTACCCTGAACAAAAATAAGGGAAGTCAAAATACAGGATATGGTATATAAAGGATTAAAGGACAGGAACAGAAATAGTAACAATCAGCATTGTAGCAGAAAAACAGGCCTTGCCAAGAAAAATCAAAACCAAATCCTTGGTTTTACAGCGGGAGGGGACTGCAGGTATTGCTGAAAAAGACAGCAGCAAAAGATATAAAAGACTTCTGTGTAGTGCTTAACACAGTAAACAAACTGGTTAGAGCAGCACAACAGAACACATCAAATGTACTAAAAGCTGAGTAACCAAAGCAACTGGTAATGAAGAAATTCCAGGAAACATGGTATGAGGTTCTGCTAGTGGGATTCTTTGTATAACTGTTAAACCAGATGCTATTTCGCTTCTTTAACAAGGACATCAGAGCACAAGTAAAACTGTTTCTGAGAAAAAATGGAATGACACTGTCAAAAAAACAACAAAGCGTCCAAATAGCCAAATCTAGGCTAGTCTCAGGGCCCAGGGTGAGTCTTCCCCTCCCAGAATGATGGACACAGGGCTGCTGCTGTTCCACGTTGCCAGATCCAGCTGATGGGAGACTTCCCAATACAGGCTGACAGACATAGACACACACAAAGGGAGATGGCCTCACAGACGAAAAACAGACAGAAAAACAGTGCCCTGAGCACGATCCCTATGAAGCCATGGAGCACTTACACAAACAGCATGGACAGCCCCATCCTGTGCCTCGTCGTCTCCAGCCAAGGGGAATCTCATTCTGGTAGAGGAACCCACACCCTACTCCTTCCCAGGGGCTGACCCCCACACCCAAAAGGCCTTGATTTTCATGGTCCCACACCAGCTGCTGGCACTCATCAAATCTCTTCCACTACTCTCTTGTTAGCCTGGTTTGAACTTTATGAGCATTCACACATTGAAGATCAGAGTGTAACCACATACACGATGATGAAAAATAGGATTTAGTAAGAGCACAGAACAGATTGTGGTGATCAAGCATCAGGCATAGTCTCACCAGCATACTGAGTGATCAGATACATACACGTGATAAGACTCTTTTAATCCCTTTATCCCTCTATTTCTCCCAAGCTTGCTCCTTCCCAAACCAACTTTACTCCTGCCTTTGGTCCCCACGTTAACAGCTGCACATGAAGAGAGAGCAGCAAGCAAAATGGCAAGCTGTGTTTTCCAATGGCTCACTTCCTCTATCAACTTGCATTTTATTAGAACTTGGCATTCAAAGCATGAGACAGTTGTTCTGTCACTGAAGGTAAGTATCTGTAAAACTAACCAGGACATGTTAACAATTACTGCTGCCACCCAGAAAGTCTGCCTTCTCTTCTAAGCACATTCTCTTTGCTGCACAACCAATAACATGAGTCATTGTTTCTGTAAACCATTCAACCATGCAATTCGACATTTAAGAAACAATACTCAGGAGATGAGCAGAAATCAGCTTTAGCATGTATCAGGGGAGCTCCCAGGGTAAACCAGTTAGCTTCCAAATACAAGCTTTGGGGAAGTAAACATAAGAAGGCAGGGAGGCAGGGCCATCTCCAAGAACAGGGTTAAGTGCTACTGGTGCTCTTCTCCCTTCCCAGTGACAGGCTGAAAGGTTTGTTGAACACAGAGGTTAATATAAAAAGCTTCTGAAGGCCCAAAGACAGTGAGTGAGCTTTACAACTTTTATAGAAATTCAATTTTCTTTCAGCTTTAGGTTGCTAGGTTAATGTTTGACTAACCATCATACCTGTGTACACTCTTCCAAATTTTAGATCACCTCAGCAATAAGTTACTTTTAATTTAAAAGCTGTCTGTCATTGTACTTTCTGCATGCAGTATTTTCTGGAAATCATTCTTCCACGTGACCAATTACTAATTTCCTAACTGCTAGTAAGAGCAAATTGTCCTCAGAATACTATCAGGTGTATATACTGCTACTAAGGTGTTACATGGATTAGTATCTGCAGTAACAAAGCACATGCAAATGACATCCATCTTTAGAATTACACTCAAATGTCTGACAGTTTTCCACATACCTGTAAGGCAGAAAACAAAACATTCCTATATTGCCTATGGCACTAAATCCCACAACAATACAGAGCCTTCTGAAATCTTGTTTGACATATCAGCAATTTTAGAAGCATATTAGCCTCAAGGGCCTTTCTGTTACTGCAATAATTTACTCCTGGTTTCAAGTGTGTGAATAATGATAACTCATAAGAAATCTACCTTATCCATCAAAGTCTCTATCAAACAAAACAAAACAACTCCACAGATTTACAGTAGATAATGATGTAATGTTTAATCTACTCTCTTGAATCAAAGCAACCATCTTTGTCTCATCTGCTTAATACATTCACCTCAAAGCTCCCATGATGTGGGCCATGTGTTGCCTCAATTCTTTTACTTCCACAGAAAAATCTTGCTCGGAAATTAGCAGCTCACCAGTATAATTATAACCATAGTGACTTTCCTAAAATACACCTTTATGCTCTGTTCTTCTAAACTGAATCATTCATCAAAACTCCAAAACACAAGTAGTGGGCTTTCTTCCCCAGTTAAATCACAAATTATTTCAGATTAGTATTCACAGCATTTTTCTTCCACAGAAACACTTCAGAGACCTTACACAAAGACTTGCTGAGTAAAATTTTAAGCACATCAGGGCCTCTGTTTTACTGATGAGCCACAGGATGGCTCAGGACCTTTACTCCTGAGCTCACGTCCCACAGGAAAGCACTGATACAGCAGCACAAAGGCACACATGCACCCCATGGCAACTACAAGACAGCTTTAGCCTTTATAGTGTTAACTACTGCAATTTCCACAAGTTAAGTTATACACTGTAGTCAACCTGTATTATAGCAATTGGAAAGCTTTAAAACAGACTAGCATATGCAATTGTGGCTGTTATTTCAATCTTAAGGAAACAACAAAATAAACAAAAACCTCTACTACCATGAATTCAAAATCTGCTTTTAAAATGGAAATTAACACTGGTCTACACCAAGATTTATATATGCATGTGTGTGCATTCATCAGCTTGAATATTGCCTTAATTGGACTTTGTTGAGGAATTAGAGACCCATTACACCTCTGTTTCTGGATTTCTTTTTCTTAATGCACTTATGCCTTTGCCACAAAAGCAGCTGACACGATTTTCTACAAATCAGTACATACAGCCTTATTTCACTTCAATTTTCTCCTCTTAGATATCCTGCTACACTTAGCAATGACAAAGATTAAAATTATATATCCTAAGAGTTCGGATTTGTTTCTTCCTACCCAATTTCCAAATTTTAAAGCAAGTAAAAAGTACAGAGGTATTTGTTATCCAAAGTCTAAGTGATATGAAAGAGTTCCAGTACATGACAAATGAAAAAAAAAAAAAAAATCAAGGCCTAAAGATTGTCTTTCCCTCAAGAACATATTAAACTACTAATCCAACATATTTTGAAATATCACCTCTAAAATATTAAAACTCTTCTTGTAAAAAAATGCCTTCTTGGCAGGAATTAAAAATACATACTCTTGGTTATTTTATTCTCCACATTTAACCACTACAGTACAATCTATCTTTAAAGGCTCTTATCTCGAAGAGATTACGTCACAAACTACATCACAAAGAATGAATACTGTGCAGGTTGCCAATTTATCTGTGTTTATTCACACAATAATTTCCTTCACTGTGGCAACCAGCAGACTTCCCAAAGCCATCTGCACACTGATAAAATAGGGATTTCGCTTTTCATTCTTTTAAAGAGACCTTTTCCCGTCACCAGATGGAATTGGCTTTAAGTCTTGTACTCCTATGGCTATTTGCAATGTCCTAGTTAGTCTCTGCTGGTATCCACCTTAAATACAGCAGAAAACATTCCTAAAGCATTTAACTGGTATACATAATAAAGTTAACATATTTACCACATAGAACTATAATGCTATTTTCCTATGCAGTGCAATGGAGGATATTGTTGGATGTGCTTATTTTCAAGTTCTAGTCTGCTAGAGATGCATTAAAGATATTGATTTGGGCCTGATTCATCCCTGAAATAAGCCTTCGAGTTTCCATGACTCACAATCCCAGGAACTAGGATTACCGTTCAAGAGAACAACAGGATCAAGTTTGGTTATTTTCCAAAAAGGAAAGGTTAAGACTCTAATTAACACAAGGGCTTAATGATGTGCCTAAGTACCATTCAGGAAAGCACTTAGACACTTAATTTGGCTTCAATAGGATTAAAAATTGAGAAGGTACCTGCATCATGTTTCTGCATGATGCTTTCTGGATTTCTGAGATCCCGTTATTGAAGGAACCTGATATTTCACAGCCTATTTAAAAAACACTAATTGTGTATTACCACACACAATTTTTAAAAACCTAAGTGATACAGAAATCCTGGAGTTGATTTTATTTGTCAACATAGAAAAGTAGTTACAAACAGCTACTCAGGAGCTGCAAGCTGTAAAATTGTACTGGCAGATATATTTACTATGCACATTAGTAGCACCAGCTGAACTAGCCCTTGCCCAGAGAAGGAAGTACTAATGAATTCAGTGACTTTTAAGTCCTGAAACTACTCTTCTTTTTCTTTTTTTTTTTTCTTAAGTAATACTTAGGCATTTCTCTGTAGCCTTGCAATTCCTGGGAAATTCCTAGGAAACTACGTAGAGAACATGAACAAAGCACTACATTCAACACCATTCAGTAAGGTGCTTTCAAATAAATTTTATATTAAGAGTGGCTGGTGGTCTCTAAGAAAAGTTTAAGCTTTGTAGCAGTGGTAAAGCCAAAACTGTTTGGACAATGCTGACTTCAATTCTTGATTTTTATTTTTTTTTAGAGCCCCAAATTTAATCCAGAAGCAAAACAGTTGGGCACATGAGTGATTCTGAATGGGAAAGAGGGATAAATGTTTTCACTGCTGTGAAGGGGAAATGTGTATTTATATGTATTTAAAACATGTTGCAGGATAAAGCAGAATCAAACAGAAATCAAACTAAAAGACAAGAAATGCTCACCATTTTCATTCTTCATTGACTGTCTTCCCCTTTAAAGCTTCTAGGCTGACACTCCTAGAAGGCAGCAGAATCCCTTGGATTTCACTGCATATCTGTCAAACACAAACTACGCAACTAAAAGTACCGGTTTTTTTTAATCCCCTCATCCTTTTCTGCAACAATTTCAGTCTGGCATCCTCATGATGTATGACGCTTCTCTGTGCTCCCCATGGAAGCTTTCAGGGGCATCTCCCCAGCGAGACCCAGGGCTGCTGTTGGAGCCACTGCTCTGTCCTTTCCCTGCTGTGCCTGCCTGTTGGGAGGACACAGGAGGCTCCCAAGAGCATCGTATTTCCCAACAGAACAGGGTGAGCAGCTCAAGTACTACAGACCTTTTGCTGTTGTTATTTGCAAAGCCTGTTTCATATAACCAAATAAGCTACACCTCAACAGTATTTTATGGGATAAAAATCTTCTATTAGAACGCATTATTATAATGAAACATTATATTCAAATCTTAAAGGAAAATGAAAATTTTACAGTTAATAACTGTTAGATTCAATTATACTTTGGAGTATAATAAATACTGTGTGTTTCATTCAGACTACAACTTGGTGTTGAAAGCAGAAATGAAAAACATAGTGACAAATTCATTTTCAGGCAAAAAACTTGGCTTTGAGACACTGTAGCATTTATTTTTCTCTACTCTCATCTCACTTGTTGCCTTCTTATTCTGCCTAATATAATTATTTATTGTAATGTTATTTTGGTTTTATTTACCAAAACTAAACTTGCAACAACCGCAGCTCCTTCTGGAATTTCTGCTGTGATCCTTTGAAGCCTGGATAACTTAATTTTGTGAAAAATAAAAGAAAAAAATTGGCGGCAGACATGGTTTCATAAATACATTTAAAGTTACTTTGGATGCTCACTTGCTTTGAAATAGAAGTCCGCTCTTCCAGGTTCCTTAAGAGTCTTAGGTCCCTTCTTCAGAAAAGGAAGAAAATAAGGTATAAACAAAACCACACCTCCGAAAACACTCTCTGAAAAGCCCAGATCCTCAGGCAAAATGGATTGTTTGCTAAGTTTGCTGCGTTAATCTGTACACTGAGCACCACTCACTCTTTATTACACTTGTCATACTCTTTAGTTTCTTCTTATCATCTGCTGAACACAAGAGGAAACTTGAGAATAGTCTACTGGAAAGTGAATGCACACTTTGTTAACAGATGTCAGAAGTCTATTTCACATGTTATACAATTATGGATCTACAAATTCAGAGATTAAGATTTAAGAACACATTGAAAACATTTGAATAAAAATGATTGTAAACATATTTCTTGAAGTGTGGGAATATTTTAAATAAATAATCTGAAAGGTCTGCTGAGACACAGAAGTTCCTATGTGGAGCACAACAAAGAGGTATGTACTGAATGCTGTTTATGCACAGAATGAATGATATGTCATGCTCAAGCAGCTGTGCACCACTGTATGCATTTTGTTTAAAGTTTGCACTAACTTTCCTAACTAAAGAAAAGCTAACTAAAGAAGTCTGTTGAAAATTAATCCTCTTTTTACTCTCTTACCTAAGTCTCTAGAGATACAGAGATTTTTTTTTCACCATTTGAAATGTACTTACTTTAAAAAGAAAAAAAATTTTTCAGTTAGGCAACGACCTCACCCATTTCATAACACTAAAACTCGATTTTTTGTGCAGATTGTAACTCAATAGACTTTGCAATATGATGAACAATTACTAGATAAATGTATCTAGGCTATTCCTACTCTTTCCTCATCATTTTGATAAGATCTGTCATGAGATAGGAGGCAAGACTCACTAAGCTTTAACAGAATGTAAGTTAATTTCCTGGAAGAATAACGTAAGGGAGATTTTTATTAAACCCTAATTACTTCTACTTCATTATCACTTCAGTAGGTGGATTGGTTGATATCATTATTGTAATGGAGGTCAGTGAGAATTAATCAGTCCAGTCTTACAAATATACTGCTTCCTTTCATCTTTTTGTAACTGTCTGTCACCTTTTCATGTATTTCAGTAATAAAATTCTGAGAGGTCATACCAGGAAAATGAAAAAGTAGTGAGTGAAAAGGGTCAATGATAGACAAGCTCTTACTGCCTTCTTAAAATAAAAACTTCCTCCAGAACTTCCTCTACTTGTACAGGCAGCCAATATTGCTACCATGAAATAATTTAACATTCAGCCTGGTTTGGCAGATGACAAGAATGTGTTACGTATCTCTGGGTTCTGTCAGAAGTCAGGGGCAAAACTTCTGGTATATATTCTGACAATGGCTACTTCAGGAGTGACCTTTTGGCTTTGCTGGCCTAGCTCAAGCAAGTAACAGGAATAATCTTGAACTTCTGTTTTCTCTAGAATGTTCCTTTTTCCCCCTGACAAATATTTTAAAACAAGATTAGCACTACAGCTAATTTAAGTGATCACAGTTTATAGCCTGTCTCAGTTATTTAAAAATCTTTGCACTTGATTAAAAAATTGCTGTCTCGGTACACTCTGGGAAAACCTTTCATCAACAGTAGTCCATAACTACTGCTATCCAATTCTTCAGAATAAAAAGCAAACAAGGAAATAAAGGCCTATGAAAATAATAAAATCCTACAAAATCTAATTCCTTTTAAAAATAAAGTTGCTTTGAAAGAATTTATTTTTATGTAAAGCTGGGATTCCTAAGAGAGGAGAGACTGGGGTTTTTTTTAATTGCAGCTAGTTCCCTGTGTTATTATTAACAAGTACTGGCATTTATTTCACACATACAAAAACTATTTTCACAGTTTATATGTCTAATTCATTCTTTAAATTTCTGAAGCTTCTTGTCCTGCCACACTCTACTTGGCTTCTTTGCTCCATCAGGGAAGCCAACCTCATCAGTCTCTTTGGCTTCCTCCTGACCATCTGCCTCCATACCTTCCTTATGACTGCATATTCAACAGCCCAATCTCCTTTCATTTTTCAACCAAATCAGTTTGAAAAGGCACTCAAAATGTTAACAGACTAAAGAAGTTGGGTTTTGAACTTTACAGTTTCCTCTTGGAAGGAGGATTCCTTGAATCCTGATTCCTTAATTTCTGTTAATAGGGGTTACAGCTACCATAATTTCTAAAACTGAGGGTGGATTGTGCACATCAGCATTTATACCGTCTCACTTGTCCCAACTTCATGGGTACCAGGAAGATTGCTACATCCTACATGAAGCCTTTGAACTTAATTAGTACTAAGTAACATTTTACAAATAGCAACATTTACCTCATTTAAACACACAACCAGGGTCTTAAAGCTATAGAAAGTATTCACATCCTTACATCCCTCAGCCAACAACTATCTATCAACCAATTATATGTTCTAAACTATTTGTGAAAACCACTCTTTAAATTAACTGATTTTAATTTGGCATTAAACAACAAAAATAATATTTCATACCTTTAAAATCTCAAATGATACCCTAACAGATGGAAAAACAGTGATTGAGCCAAAACACAAGTACTTCAGTTATTCTCTGTGGCATTCTTTTTATTTCATGGCAGTTAAAAAGATCTCTTTTTTCCTTTTCTTTTTAAAGAGTGAAACACTAGTTCAGTCCATTAAAAAAAAAAAATCTGAAAACAATGAAGATTTTCTGAGTTGCTAGTAAAAATGTTATTTAAAGGTTCTCAAATGCCCAAGAAAATCATTACCAGGAAATTACTTTTTAATCAAGCATGAGGAGGAAAGTAGAAAGTATTTTATTCCCTATAAAAACATAATACATGTTAAAATAGTTAGAAACATTGTTTATACTTCAAGAGAGACCGTATCTCCAGAAATAACTGAAATTCTCTAATATTTGGCTTATATCCACAGGGAGATTTAAACTCATATTTTCCTGTAGCTTACCTTTACTTACAAATTTCTAGCATTAAACACACAGCCATTCTATTATTTGTGATTTTTCATCTGTCTCAGCTAGGTCAGCAATTACAGACTAGCTCTTTTTCCTTCTACACTACTCAGCTTCAGTAGTTAGGTTACTAAGACTTAGAAAGAAACACAGAATCCTCAATTCTACCTGATATTTTTTTCTTTTTAATTTTTTTTTTAGTTGTCTAAGGATAAGAAGAAATGGATACTTAGTACTGTAATTACTTAACAATGACTCCAATACCTCAGTAGCACAGATAAATAGTATTTTAGGGTTGAATATGTCATGAAAGCTCTGCTAATATAATAATAGAGTACTATAAACATTCATTACTTTTAAAATACAGTTGGCGTTTTAGTAAAAAAATCCAGTATAAATAATTTCGAACAGTCTACTAAAAGCTCTATATTTATACACTTTACCTTATCCTTCTGCTTTGTTTTTCCATAGATCTTCACACAAAGACTTCACCAAATTTGATCTCAAAATTATCAAACTGATCCTAGGTAAGAAGGGATTCCAAGTCTTGCAAATCATCACCAAAGATGCTGGAAAGTGTGATTAGTGACAATCTGGACCTGCATGGTGACTTGGTCTCTAAAATGAAAGCCTTGCAAATGGGAGACTTAGAAATTCCAATTGCCAAAGAAAATCTCTAGCTCTTTAAAAGCAATCTACATCACAAATCTGCATCACCAGATAATACTTTGAAATTTTTCACAATATATTTAATACGGTTGGCAACTAATATCAGATCATTGTTTATAAATGACTGCATCATAAAATTAACCTGGAGAGAAAATTTCACATCTGCACCACTTACACACATTCCTTCTCTGAGTAGAGGCTGAAGAGGTTTAGTTTAGGTTTTCTGAAACAAAATACCCTAAAGAATAAGGACTTTCAGCCTCGCAGTAATACAAAGAAAAACTTCACTTGAGTCAACCGTGAGCTGGAGCTCACGAGAGTCAGAAAGATATGCAACATTTGAAGCAACATCAACATCTGTCATCTTATGCAGGGATAGTGCATTTCTTTGTAATCACCCACCGCTGAGTGCAAACAATTATTATAAAACGTTTGTGTTTTACCAACACCTCTTTATTAAAGGATTTTTTATATTTCAGTGAAAGTTAATACAAAGGTGATTGCAGACTTTAAGACAGAATTGGTGTTATGGAGTGGAAAGCAATACAGGCAACTTGTTAGGAATCATAAACCTGCTTAAGTTTTTTCATCTTTTATTTCACACTCTGCCACTGATTCATTATCTCAAGTGAGTCACTTAACCTGCATAGGTCAATTACATTGTCTGTAAATTATGCAGGACACCACACAGCCTTGTGGTTGTTATGAGGTGTTACTCATTTCTGGAAAAAACATTTGATCTTCTTGGATAAATAACTATGTAAATTTTATTACTGCCAGCTGATGGGAAATTAGCTATGAGGGCCATGCTATGTGCTGTTTGCAGTTACTTTTGCGTGATAAATGACTCTCCCAAATAGTCATCAGCGATCACTGTCACTTTTCTCAATCCCCACCCTGTTTTTCATATTTGCAAGCTTTTACATTACCATGCAAGAAGACAAAAGCATGAAACAAGGACAATAACTGTCAGTTCACACAGAACTGAAACAGGAATGATGACACAGCACCCACAAAAATGAGATAGTTCATTTCGTTCTGAAAAATAAAATAAATAGTAAATTTTAGTCATTATTATTATGACCATGATTAATTTTCTTGTTTCCTGAAATGCAGAACCAAAGTCCCTAAGAAGTGTTGAGTGCAAATACCTAGTTTACAATGTGCTAATATTTATTTGACAGCTATGTTGAAGTCAAGCCCATTGAAGCTGTTTATATGTGTTTTACTATTTTATTACAACTAGCAGAAGGCAGAAACAGAAAGACTGTTTAGTAAGCAGTAATAAGCAATATTTGGCACTAGCAGACATAAGGGATATCGAGGTCATCAGCTTTCCATACCAGAAGACACTTTGATTGGTTGACTCACGGGAAACATCTTGTTACTTCTTCTGGGCTTTCCCCCCTCTTGTTTTAATTAAAACAGGAATAAACTATTTTTCAGTTTTGCTAAACAAACAGAAAAAAGATCACGCTAACAGAAGAAAGAAAAGGTCTTTTCTCAGGAGACATTTCTTAAATGCATAACCTTAAATAACCGTTAGCTTCTCTAGGTACAACATGCAACTTTGTTAAATGCAATTGCTTTTAAATGGACAAAGAACTGTTTGGACTACTATTGATACACCATCTCTTACATATCAGCTAGACATGCAGAAGCCAGTCTAGGAAGCATTTCAAGGCCTACCTCTGCAGCCAAAATTGCTCTTTAAGCCCTACAGACCCATACTGCTACTTAAAGTGATCCACACATTTCTACTGTGCCCTCCTATTTCTGTCCTATGAGGCTGCACAGTTAACCAAACCAAGAAGTCAGATGATTTTCTCTTTTCTCTCTTGTGTTTTTTTTTAACTGCTGTTGATGTGTGAGACTGTGGTGTCAGATCCCCAAGGGCATTACCAGGACATACTTGTCCTGTCCCACCTTGTTCCCTGCTGTGACTTCTCATTTCAGCTCAGTCCTGGGCCATCAGTCCCTGTCCCAGCAATGTTGGAGAGCTGACTGTCTCCAGCTCTGTCTCTGGCCCCTTCTCCTTCAGCTCCTGCCCCAGGCCTCTAGTTGGCCCCTGGACCTGGGACTTTCCTTGGATCCCAGTAGCATGACATTATTCCTGTTACTGGCTCTGCTGGCTGCATTTAGATGCTGTGGAACTGCATCCCATCTGTGAGGACACAGTCAGTGGCAGCCCTTGCTGGTCCCTAAGAGAGGAAGGAAGGTGTTATTCAAGTTGAGCATAAACTACTGCTTGAAAACTCGGTTTCATCTTAGTAAATTCATAGGAAAGAACAATAATGTCTGTGTTACCTCTCCAGTTGCACAAACCTCAGTAAAAAGTCAAATCCTACGTAACACTGATATTTAAGCAATCCTGTTTGTTATGTGAGATAGCACATTATATTATTATATTATAAATAATATTATATTATTTTCTACCCAAGTAGGGTCCACTAAAAAAACTACTGGGCCCACTCCCTGAAAATGATGGTTTAACGTCTTCCCCTACCATTGAACCCCCAAGCCAAATTAATCTCCATCATAAGCTTATTCATCGGAACAACCATGGCAATCTCAAGCATCCACTTAATAATAGCATGGGCTGGATTAGAAATTAACACTCTAGCTATCCTTCCCCTTCTCTCAAAATCTCACCAGCCATGAGCCATCGAGGCCATATCCAGATACTACTCAGTTCAAGCAGCTGCCTCAGCACTACTTCTAACCTCCAGCATGACTAATGCATGATATACTGGGCAATGAGAGATCACCCAACTCACCCATCTCACATCATGCCTGCTCCTTACAACAGCCATCTCCATCAAACTAAGGCTAGTCCCATTCCACTTTTGATTGCTTCAGGTCTTCTGCAAAAGCAGTTACAGCAAAGTTAAACACTTCCATCACATTTTAAATGTTTGCCATCTAACAGCTAGAGAGATATTTCATTAATTTCAGAGAGAAAATTTATGGAAGAAATCTATCCCTACCCTAATGACTGACAATCCTTAATCCATCTTAAGAAAAAACATTGTGGCTCTCCCAGATCTCATGATAATGATAGACCAAGAAAACTGACAGGGATGAACTGACAGGGTCTACCTCCAACACAGAAAGTAACAGCAGTGTGACCTATCACATTTCTTTCAAAGGATGATCCTGTAGTACAGAAAAATAGGAGTCGAATGCATAGCATCATCGTGAAAGGCTTCTAAAAGCAGGAGCTGTTCCACTCCATTTCAAAATGCTGAATCAAGGTTTTGCAGGATTAGAAAGGCAGATTCCTTCGACAGAACCCAGAAAGGCCTCATTCCAACTTTATAAAAAACTGAGAGAAAATAGCCCAAAGAGCTGCTTTGGGAGTTTTAGCGTGCATTAGATTTGAATGAATGTTAACATAGTCTTCCAGTATCTTATTGCATGTATTATTTTTTTCAACACCTCCTGCCTTTTAAATTCTGTTCCAGCAGCTTTCAGTTTTTCTGACCACAGAGCATAATTTACCAACTTGCCCAACTCTGACCACAACATCATATTTGTCTGCTTATCTAGCACAGATTCTTCTGACTCCCATCACAAGATAAAATGGGACAACATTGTGGATTGACTGTACCTACCAAGAGACCAAAAAATAAGTACGTACTTTTCCTATTTTCTTATTTTCTAGACACCTGTGCTGGTTTAAAGGTAAACCGGCAGGAGAAAAGGACCCACCACAAGACAGATTATGTCAGAGTTACAATTTAATGAAAGATATTACCATAAATACACTCACACAAAGAGGAATTGCTTTCAACTCACCAAACCCAGCAGTATAACCCAGTGTCCTGGGGTATAAACCCAAAGGGGTTTGTTAGCCCTTGTGCTGAGCCCCGTGTGATTCCCCCAAGTCCAAAGCAAAAGGAAGTGAAGAAACCTGTTGGTGCAGGTGATGGCTGTAGTCTGGTTGAGAGTGGCAGTCGTAGTCTGGTCGAGAGTGGCGGTCTCCTCCTGTCGAGGTCCTGCTGCTCCTCTGAATCTAACAAGAGGTTCCAGATCTTCTTACCCACCACTTATGTACACTCAGGGAGCACCCAGTCCCTCCCCCAGGGTGGGGGCTCACACAATGGGTGATTAACTTTGTGAGTCATGGGGGACTCCCAAACTATTGATGGCCCATTAGCAGCCACGCCCCGCCCCAGGCTGGGCGTGAAGGTGCTAACGACTCCCTGGGCAGCTGCTGCAGATGGTCCACTGTTTGTGGGAAATGAATAGAGGGGGTAGAATACATAGCCTTGATCACCCCCACACAGTGCCAACTGGTCCCACCTGCTAAACTAGGACAACACCCTTTCCCAGATGTTTATTCTATTTGCTATCTCCCCACAGCCAATCTAACTCTGTATGTGTACTCCTTTGTCTTGCTTCTGATTTAATTTCTTACACTTAAAAACAGTTTTCAGAAAATGCTTATTTGGTCATTTAAAGGTTTCCTGCATCCTTAAACAACCAAGTGTTGCTTTACAGTATGAAATAACTAACGAAAAAAGTCTAAAACTCCAAGAGGAACCTACTTTTGACCGCCAAGACTAGAGCAACATTTCAGCTCCACTCTTGTCTCTACTGAGAATTACTGCAAAACAGTGAGGGGAACTGCAAGAACCTCAAGCGTGGCAATGCTAGGCTGGATCTGATGTCAATCTATGCCTGCAGTTTGCATTTTGCCTGTGCCCAAAGCAAAAGAAGCCCTTTGGAGTTACCAACATATGCTTCAAAAACCATGAAGCAGAGTGGCCTGAGACAAACTGGATGCCATTTCAAGCTTTTCCTGACCTCTAGTAGACAAAAAAAAAAAACCCAAAAAACCAACCAAAGAAAAAAACCAAAAAAACAAACAAAAAAGTTTTATAAAGGCAGAGAAGCTAATGCTCCCAGCTTAGGGAAAAAGAATACAACACAGTGCGGCCATATGGTCCACACAGCTTTATTGCCTTGAATTTTTTCCTTTAGCTATTTGTGTGGTAGCATTTAATATCTGTTCTATATTTAGCACATCAATATTTAAATACTATGCTACTTCGTTATACAATCGTTTGTATGAACATAGTTGATTCGTTGCTTTAAAGACTGCAGTGCTTTTGTTTTACCGGAGTTTGGGCTTTTTATGTTTTTTGTGGGTTGTTTAAAGAAACCTAATACTCCCCTCTCATTGACCAGAAATAATACGTATATTTGAAAAGTGCTGTTGTTTCAATACACAATACTAGGACATGTAGTAAAGAAACAAAAAAATCCAAACCAACAAAATCCTTCTCCCAAAGGAAATTCAATAAAATTACAAATATTTCAGGGATCCTTACAAACCCACTTGGAACTGCAAAGTAAAACTACAGTTACATTTCCTCAAAGAGTTATAAATATAATCCCCCCAAATTAAGGTAACACAATTATACAGATTAAGATACTCTGTTGTTCCTGAAAAAGGATGTGAAGGCAGAGGGATGAACAGTAGGAGAGCCGGAGAGGAAAGAATGACACAGAAAAATTATTTTATGATGGCCTCTGCATAAAAGTTTATAATTATTTTGAATTACAAGCAATTTATATTTCCAAAATACAGTGCATTACAATTTAGTTGTGAACATTTGGATATATCTAGCCTAACATAAGAGAATAAAGTTCAGATGAAGTCAGTGGCAGTGATGGACATGACAAGTTTAATTCAGCTTCAGCTCCCAGTTGGATACAATGTTGGGGTTTTTTAGTCATTACGTAACTAAAAATTAACACCTTGTTCAAATGTCAAGTATGCTGTCCTCATAGCTTTCACAAGGAAATTTTGTCTTATTGAAAGAAAATATTTCTATTAAAAAAAATAAAATTTACTTTGAAATTTCTAACAATAGGATGTGGGTCCTGTAAAAGACCATGAAAATAATTGATGCAAAACATTTTTTGACACCATAATGAAGAATGCACTGAACAAAGAAAAACAGTAATTAAAGTTTTCATTAAAATGCTATAATTAACACGTCACGTGTAACAAACTTCAGAACTGTAGATGAAGAATATCAGATAAGGGCAAAACTCAGTGTCATCTGCTATTTGCACTTAATTAGCAACTAAAAAACTGCAGAAAATTTTTATCAGTTTCTAAAAACATGCTTTTTCACAATTTAATCTTGACATGGAAAGAAGCAGGTGCTATGAAGCTTTGTATTAAGTATTTTCTTGGAAAAAAGCAGACTAATATTATTTGTCTTGAATATAAGTAATGCATCTGTGCGTGCAGAAGCCAAATGAAACCAAATCTCTTCATGTGTTCATTTCAAAGGCTCCTACCTTGCTCAGAATATCCTGTGGCTCAGCAGATGTATTGAAAATCATCAGTGTGGTTATATCCAATTGCTAGTCAGGCCTTCTGGAGTCAAAATATACACACAGTCATAAATATTAATGTGTGTGCTTTTCCAGACCTATTTTCAAATTTTCCATCAAATTTTCTTTAAATGAGGAAGAACATAAAGGAACAGATTTTAAAAGGCAAAGTAAAGCTTAGGCAACTATTAGGTAAAAAAGGATATCCTAGAATCCTTTATGGAATTTAACAGTCTGCGCTTCCCTAGACTCTGCATCATTGACATGTTTAAATGCAGTACAGCAACAAAGCTTTCAATAGGAAATGAATCCATGAAAAATAACAATGCTTAGAAAAAGCACCTTGAGTTTAGAGGTGACAAAGAGAGAAATTTGGCACACAATAAACAAACATGACAGCTGATATAAAATGTAAAGTCTGTGTGTGGCTAGAGGATTCAGCAGAATTTAGAGAGGCGCAATGAAGACTTTCTGTACACAGAAATCTCATGAAAATACTCAGCTTAAAGTAGAAGGATGAGAGAATTAAATTCTTGTAAATAAATATATTCTCCCAGGAAGGGAGACTGGCACATGAACTGTTCAGAATAGGAAAACGAAAAGAATCTTGAAGTAACAAAACCCCAAAATCTCAAAGTAACACAAAAATGAAGAAATGTTTTGGCAATTAAAGTTTGCTTTCATTAGAAAGATCTGTCATTTAAAAAATGTAGCACAAAAATCAGAACTTCTTTTAGGCTTCAGCCTTACAATAGTATTGAAAGGCTCTTAAATGACAAAATAAAGGAAACCCACACCTTCATCATAAAAGCAGCCTACTTATTTACTCACAAAATAGTGGCCTTGGGTTACATAATTTCAAACGCTTTTCTTCTCAATATGAATAAAATTCAACAGTGAAAGGAAACTAGACAACCTGAGATTATACCAGAGGATTTTCTATATTCTTTATGCTATATTACACAGCATAGGCTTTATTTGCCAAACACAAAAGATACATAACAGCATCACTGCAGTATCCATTTTTATTTCCATATTACAGGTGGAAAAGTAGCTTTAGTAGCTTTTCCAAAGGAGTATTTTCATTTGAATGACAGCAATATGGGTTAATAAAAGATCTCAGAGGAGCCCTTTTCTGCAACTTTAAAGGCAAATTCATTAATTGGAAACAAACCCACAAAACTTTTTATTTCTATAAAGGGTAATTTCCCATGTATATTGCTAAACATCTTTCAGTATATCATAACAATTGTAGATTCCAAATTCCAGAAATAAAACACTTCGGTGCAGATTTCCTTATGACTCATTTGCTGTTGAGTCAGAACATCACTGCAGTTTAGTGAAATTGACCTCTATCACCTATAGAGGGGAGTAACTCGGTAGAAAAGGATGCATTTAGCCTGAACCTTAATACTACAGAGAATGTCAAATCAAGAATTGGAGGCATTTCCAATACATTCAGACTTCAAGAGGAGGAGACGAGAATGATGAAACTAAAAGGGAGGCTGGACAAGGTTAATTAACATAGATGTGTACCACCAGAGAGATACTGTCAGACTGCTGGTGCTGTGCAGCTGTGAAGACTACAGCTAATATAAATTCACTTTCTACACATAAAAATCCTGATGACTGACTTCATTGGTACACACAGACCATATTCAAGGTCTATATTCCAAGGGCTTTTTCTTTTTTTTTTTTTTTAATCAAAATTTGCTTCTTCATAGAGTTGCACAGGAGCTAAAATGACCTGTTTTAATACTTTATGTTAACTTAAGAGTACAGCTGGATGTAAACAATCTACAACATGGATAATTTAAATTCAACAGGCACTATAATATATCCTTGCAAAATATAGCTTTTCCT
This sequence comes from Hafferia zeledoni, assembly GCA_035583235.1. Taxonomy (NCBI): domain Eukaryota; kingdom Metazoa; phylum Chordata; class Aves; order Passeriformes; family Thamnophilidae; genus Hafferia; species Hafferia zeledoni. The sequence goes on from JAWWEV010000083.1 coordinate 100,331,610, forward strand.
TGCTGTAATTAAAATAACAATGCAATTCTTACTAATTATATAACTGTGAGTGCTGCAACACTAAAAAGCAGGGGAAAAAAAATCTGCCAGTAAAGCTGCTTGCATTTTGCAAGCCATGTAAAAAATGCCTGAATTGACATTTGTCCAAACAACTTTTCTGCCTTCACAAATGCGGCTAACACTAAAAATAAACATAGCAAGAACACCATAGCATACGTAACACCTAAATGTGATTGCTGAAAGATACCACATCTTTTTATAAATGGTACATCAGTTTATTCCACTGTAAAACTTCAAGCCATGGGCTGCCTTAAATTTCACGTAGCACATGGTGCAGTCATGAAGGGAATTTGATGCTGTTCTCATCGAGTCTACTCTAGAACATGATGATTTTTTTGTTTCTGACATCTCATCATTGCTATTGCTGCTACACAGTGAGCTTCCAGAACTTGGGTAACATCTGCACCTTGTCCTGCCTGATGCTTTTAGATTATTTAATTCCAGAGGCACTAGCTGAAGAGCAGGTGCACAATATCCAGCTGATCTCGGAACAGGACCCTCATCAACCATCATCCTGCATCTTTCACAGGGGTTTCATTTAATGTGTGGTTGCTTAATGAGGAAACCTCATAAGGAAATGCCAAGAAAAGCATCAAGTTTTACATTCCTTTCTTTGGTTACCCTGCTACCTTTTACAAAAACACCCTTCCTTATCTGGGATACAGAAGAGTCCAGAATCCTAGTCTGAAAGCCTGTCCTCTCTTTCAGTTTCTTTTTGGGATACCACTTGTAGAAGACCCTTTTAAGTAGCAGTACAGTGGTAGAATTCCTTTCCTAAAATGTGAGAACCACAGTGCTGTCTGCCACTCAAACAGCAATTGGCTTTAATTCCCATCAACTGAAAATTCCTAAAATACTGTAGAGGCAAAAGACTCTACAGTACATGGACCTGCTTCTCTTTACCTTCTGCTTTCCATCCAGAGCCTTCTCAAATGCCTGACAAATCTTAATTTCCCTTCTACAGATTGATTTCTCTTGTTGATTTCTTTTCTACAATATACCCATTTGCAGAAAGAGGGCAAACGACCAGCTTAGGTTCTCATCTTGGAAAGAGCTATCTCCTTGCAACTATATGAATGTTAAAAAAGCTTCAGAAATAAGAATCTCCAATTCCTTTGAGCAGTGTTCTTATTGCACAGGCCTTGCATAGAAGACATTTGCCTCTTTAGCAAATTATCATTCCCTTCCCTTCTTTTGTAGCTCTCAACATATAAGTAAGCAAATACATTAAAGATCATCCCATTGTCACTATGTCTCTGATCTGCAACTGAGGGAGACAGACATGCTGGGAAGAACCACCTCTGACTCCCGAGCTCGAGATGGTGCCATCATGCTCAGCTGCACACGCACTATGCACTAGGAGAACTCCCGTTCATTCCCGTGCATATGGATGCTTAGGTGCTGAATTTCAGGAGCAGGTGACAATGCTCCACTCTATCCAGGAGTTTCCAGCATCATTGTTTTGAACCTGTGCACCTTAATTTCACTCATATCCAACTGTGGATTTCTGCGTGCCTTTATGAATCTAGGTCTCACTCTCACCTTTTTCTGATGTGAAAGTGTTTGGGGTGTTGATGCTCCAACACAGCAACTAATGAACTGTGAAGTATATCCTGCTCCAGCTGGAACAAGAATGACGTAAGATTTTACTGTGACATCTAGAAGACATAAAGACTGCAAGAGAATGGGAAAATCAGGAACTCAAATTTGGCAGAACATTACTCCCCTCTAAGGTAGGCGGGGAAATGAAATAGTAAAAATTTAAGTAACAACACAGTGATATTTGAACTTAATGCATAATCATAGTAAATGAAGTTACTGGTGAGAAAACTGCATCTGTGGCTTCCATGTTCTAATATGAATACATGTATTAAAAGGTGATTTTTCAATCTGTAACTTGAGAAGCACAGAACTATGATCAACTGCTTGCATGCAATTATCACAAATATTTGATGTTATTAGCTTCTGCAACATTATGATTTGGATAATTACCTGCACCTGTTTTCTCATTAAATGGCTGTGCACATCATTACAATTTCAATGAGGTCCAGACAGGAGTTTTTTTTGCCTTTGTGGTACTGAAATACAGCTGATTGGAAATGTGACTTCTAGATGCAGAAAGCATGTCAGCTGGTGAGGGAAATAACTACATTGTTTTAACAGTGAGAACAAAAGTACTTGAGGGCTTTAATTCAGCTCATGAAGTTCAGGAAAACCTTTTAATTGCTTCTTCTCTGATGCTGAGTTCTACAAGTATATATAAAGGATTAAGACTGTGTCTGGCACGTTAGGAAATCAGACTGCTTCAAACACCGGAAGACTAAAATACAACACAAATACAATCCAACCACTTTGCTTGTGCGTAAGTTATCTCTGCTGCCACATTTGCCCCATGACAAACTGCCATATGATTCCTCAACTTGGGAGCAAAGTCCAAAATGGGCAGAAATCTGTGATCACTTGAAAACACACTGGAAGCAGGACTTCTAGGTGGCCATGTGTAGTCACCTAAATGTGCTGCTTTCAGCAGAACCAATTCCTTTCATTGAAAAGAAGTTGTTTATGCCCAGACACCAAGTGAAGAAACTTCACTCTGCAAAATTTTAGCAATTTTCCAGTACACTTCTACTGTGTGTCAGATTTTTAAATATTACACAGAACACTTCCTACGAGGCTTTATTAAGGTTAATGAAGTAATTTAAACCACATAATTCTCTGGCAAAAGAAGACAAAAGGAGATGCTAAAAACACGTTTCTTTTAAACTGTGATCAAAGTATCAGCATACAGACCTGGTTTTTGACACTGATGAGGAAGACACTTTCTTTATCACTGTCTTGTACTTCAGCGTAATTTCAAATTCAACCAAAAGAACCAGTATTCTGTGAACAACAGGTCTGCCAAATAGCTTTCTGATGCAGCATTTAATGACCTCTCCCTCAAATCAATGATTTTTTGGCCACTCTTACTATAGTCACAGCTAGACCTGCTAACAACATACTGTCAGTCATCAACGCCTGCCAACAAATTAAGTGCTGTGAGAAAGGATGAAAAATCTCCCATAAATCTATTTGAGACAAGAAATCCCTCTAAAATTTCAGCAAAAAACCTAATGTTTATGCTCCTAAATAGGAATGATGGAGTCCATCTCCAGCTCACTGTCATTTTAACTGTGCCTACGACAATGATCTTGTTATATAGAAGAACTGTCTTAAAAGATAAACTCCTAACTTGGGAAACAACTGACTTAGGCCCTGAAATGGAAGCAGTCACGTTCCACGCTTTAAAGCCTGCAGATGCAAGGAAAGGTTTTGATCCACTCTTTATTAGTTTCTAAAGGGCAGGATGGATGAGAAGAAATCTAATGGGATAAGCATGAGACTGAAAGAAAAGCCCTGAAGACTGCAAGAAATTAAGAGGCTTTTTTTCCAGTAGATAAATTACTAAACAAGGAAAAGCTTATTTAGGAATACTCTGATTATTCTTCTTTCTCTTGATCTTGTAATGCAGTGAGTGCAGCTCCTAGAGGAGGATCTTCAGACTCACTGTTTGTTCACATTCCTCACAGGCTTTTTACTGGCCACAGCCTTGCTCAAACCAGTAAAGTATTTTCATTTTTCAACAACAGAAAACAGACAGGCAAAAAGCACAAAAATTATATTGCTACTTACTACAAGTCTGACAGAACTGGAGCAGAAACTGTAGTGGTTTCAGAAGAGACACCCATGGCAGGGTGCAGTAACATGCCTTCAGCACTGAGTACCTAGGGAATCCTACATTAAAATATGTGCTACTTCATTTATATTATTACAGAGTCTCAAACTACTTAGGTTAAAACTCCCTGAGGTACATTTACATGTCTCAGGCATATCCCCAGGACAGAAAATTTACAGCCTTCCTGTGGTCTTTTCCGAACAAAGAACCCCCACCAAAAGTAACTACTTTGGTTGTTGTTTTTTTTTTATTTTTTTTCCCCAGACCAATATTCCACTTGAAAAATGCCAATTCACTAGATTGTAATGCAAAAAAATATTTTTTCTGGCTTTACAACATGAAGCACTTTGTCTCTCTCCTGTTGGGATTCTCTTACTTCAACTTCCTCTCCCCTGCTGGAGTACTCCTACCACATCTGAGGCAACTCCTCATGAATACTCCAGGAAGGGAAAACAAACACACCAAAAAAAGCCCAGTTATTCATAGTACTTCTACTTTTAAATTAGCAGGGAAATATGAGACTAGGTTCTGATGCACTTAACCAGCAGGATAGTGTCTGCCACTATGAGTGGAAGATGGGGAGGGAGACTGGGTTTCCAATATGTAACAGCAAAACTTTCTAATTCTAAATATTTTTGTTGTCAAGACATCCACTTCAAACCCAGCTTCAGTATCTAGCTTATTATGTTAGCTGTTTCTCAGCATATATGATGGCAGGTGTTAGATATAACCACAGCAGGAAACATGTAATCACAGCAAGGTAAATGAATTAGGGTAGAGGACTTGCTTAGCACTCAGTGGCACTACATGGTGTTACACAGAATTACCCTCAGCAGTCAACTTTATCTTTCAGCTTTCTTTGAGAATACTCTGTTTTAATGAGAAGTGACTTTCCAGATCTTTCATATAGCCTCTGTCTGTCTTCTACAGAAGAAGAGAGCTCCTCAAACATGAAAAAAAGCGCCGTAATTAATTATAACATCATTTTTCAGTCAAACATCTTTAACAAATCTTTATCAGCTACTGGTGCTTCCAATCATGTCTCCCGCTTAATTCCAAGAGTTGCAGCATGTTCTGCAATTTTGAACTCAGATATGAAAGGGCTGATGGAATGCATAAGAGAACAAGAAAAGTGATATCCTAAAGTTACAGTTATGAACACTACAGAAATCCCATTGCTTCAAATGAAAATTTAAAAGTCAGCAATCTATGTTAGGTATTACTTCATGAGCTACACTGTTCATACTCAAAATACTTTGCTCTACAGAAGAAAAAAACAGTATACACTGGAAGTCATATAGTAGAGCACATCTAAAGATTAAGGACATAATTAGCACTAATGTGTCTGAAAGCTATCAGGCTTTTTGTATTAGCTTATATTTGTAGGCAAAATACATTAAAATAACTTGGCTAGTTGGCCTATTAAGCCAGCCAGGAACAGATTCAGAAAATGGGATTCTGATGCTGATTAATCTTTTACCTCCCTTTGCAAGAATACTGGATGCTCAATATTTGTAAAAAACCCAGAATTTGTGCCAGGTTTTGAAATCTGTAAGTCAGGACAGAAGTTACAAAAATGACCATAAGATCCCTGTAAGTTATCACAACAAACAATACCTCAGACATAGCTGGTGGCATTATTTTGGTTTTTGAACAAACCTGTTATGTGCACTGCTCACTAATTCTTTAGATGTGTTTTTAAAGCAGGTAACCCCTCCAGTGCTTGAATGGCAGCACAGAGGTAGCTGGGTCCTTACTCAGGTGGTTTCCTCAGTCTGATCTTCATGTTGCTCCGTATTAGCAGCAACTGGTATTAACTTACACAGTTAATCAGAAACTGGCTTGAATATGTCAACATTTGCAGGAGCTGCTTGCCAGAAGGCAGGTCCTTAATGACTGCAGCTATTACCTGGATGTGCAATAAAATGCTAAATATGCTAGTGTTCCAGATCTAGAAAACTCTATGAAAAAATTTAACAGATTGAGCAACCTGCAACTCCCACACCTTGACAGTACTTTATGTTATCTCCTGATAGCATTCAAATGAATTAAAAATGCAGCTATTTAAAGCAATCTGCAGGAAACAGGACTGAGTAAGAAACATATGTAATTCTCTTCAATGTGGATGCAAACAGAAGAAAAGCAACCCCGCTAACATAAAACGAGCGCAATGCAGTGGTAAAACACACTTAATGACAAAGTACTCATCACAATGGAAAATCAAAAGAACCACAACTTTACCTGTTAAGACACTGCAGTTGGCTTGAACTGCACACCTGTCAACTGATCTCTTTATCTGTCTTTTTAAAGTGGACCACAGCTAAGCACAATTAAACAACAATGTACATTTTTCACACAACTACTTCACATTCTAGAATACAAAATACTCCTTTAAATCACTGTCTTGTTTATAGAATATCTGCTAGCTATGCATGTCTGGTTACTAGGTCATTTTAAACAATAATTAATATAAGCATTTCCTGCAGACATTGCATAAGCATTGCTAAACATTAAGCAACACTAGATATTCAGAATACAAATAAGCATACTAGGCCATTAAAAAAATCACATATAGCCATGAAAATCATATATTATCACCTCAATTAGCACAAACAGAATCCTCATCCTGGCTACGACCAGCACTATATTAAACACAGAAGGTTTTATTGCAGGAAACATCCTTTCAATGCCCTGAATGGCAGCCTGTGAAGATTTGATTTATATTTGGGGTTGAACTGTTTTAAAATGAATGAAAGTCTGATGCCAGAGACTCGTTGCAAATGCAGTGACATCCCCTCAGAGATATGAAACCAACCACTGCCTTGAATAAAAATGATGCTACTGTCCTTTAGAATCAACTGGAACTGTGAAACACTATAGAAAGATTTTACAGAACTGAACATAATGTTTCATAAAAAAATGTATGGACATGAACAAAAATGATATCCAGCAAATGACAAATTGAGCGGACTTAACAATATTTGTATTTCTCACAGTAATCCATAACATTCTAATTGCATCACTGTCAGTGACAACTTCCTACAGTAGTGTATGAACTAATACAATGCACTCAAACATCTCAAAAAACCAAACCAAACAACCCTTCCATGGGACATAGTCCTTCAGGAATGTACTGCTGCAATGTGGATACCCCATAGGCCACAGGTCCTGCAAGAAACTCTGTCCCTGTGTAGGCTCCTTTCCATGGGGTGCAGCTTCCTTCAGGGCATCTCCATCTGTTCTGGTGTGGGGTCCTTCACAGGTTGCAGGTGGATCTCTGTTCCACCACAGACCTCCATGGACTGCAGAGGGACAGCTGCCTCACCATGGTGTTCACCACAGACTGCAGGGCAATTTCTGCTCCTGAAGCACCTCCTCCCCCTCCTTCTTCACTCATCTTGGTGTCTGCAGAGCTGGTGCTCTCATATATTCTCACTCCTCCCTCTGGCAGCTGCTACCCAGTGTTTTTTACCCTTTTTTAAACACGCTATCCCAGAGGTGGCACCAGGAGCCCAGCTGTGCCCAGTGGTGGGTCCAGTGGAGCCAGCTGGCACCAGATGTGTCCAACACAGGGCAGCCCCACGTCTCCTCTTGCAGAGGCCACTCTCGCAGCCCACACTTGGCCAATAGAGTAATCTACTTTTGGCCATATTTTCCTGAAGACATTTACTGTACTACAGGGCTTACAGCTGTAATTGTAAAGGCGTATTATATAAACAGATTAATATCAAAGCACTATAACTGTTCTGTAGGATAAGGCAAGATGGCATTAATAATGACTAAGTGTTTCTGTAATTGTAGATGTGAACACTATTATAAACACACATTCTTGGAACAGAAAGACAAGTAGAAAGACAGAGGTTGAGAAAAGAAAAGAGCTTCTCTTCCTATTTACCCCATCTGACTCACAGGACACTTGAAACAGAAGAGCAATGGATGAATCACTCTAATTGATACAAATATATACAGAAATACATACACGTCATTACTTTTTGTGTCTGTTTAATGCAGTTTCAGAAGTACTAACTCACTAACAGCCAGGGTTATATTTATCAAGAAAATTAGAGCACTAGCACCCTACTTTCTTTATTAGTGATAACTTCGTATTTCTCTGCTATGGTAACAATCCAACAGGGACTAAATTCCACTGTAAGAAACACTTTTAGAAACTTTTTATTATTAGCTTTGATACACCTCTCCAATTTTTATCTAAAACAAGATCTCTCAAAGAACTATTAATATTCACAAACAGGTAAGTGTACCTTAAAGCATGCACACATATGCACAAATCTTATATGACATTTCTTTTGTTCCTCTGAAATAACGTATCGAGCCAAAATATTTATCTATCTGAAGAGTAGCTATGTGCTCTCAACGGTCTCATATGGATTAAAATAAATCAAATGCCATAACAAGTGTGCTTCCCCCTGATTGCCACCAAATTATACAAAGTATTATATACTGACATCAACTCACTTACTGGAGCATGTTGCCTGAAATTAGGAATGTTATGTGCATTAATTTTTTTCTACTGACAAGGGAGTACTGAACTGAGAGTTCTTGTTTCAGTCTAGTATTACAACATTGTTGCATAAAGCATTTTGCTTTCAAGCCAAGAATTCCCCACAAACCATTAATCTAAGATGTTCTAGTCATTATCATCTGAAGTTATTTCTTCTAAAATATGTAGCTCAGAAATTGCTGACAAACTACTTGAATCATTTTTTAAGTGTATCACATAACCCTCTGGCTAAGGCTAACTAAAAACTAATTAAAATCATTAAGATGATGATTTGAACAAGAACAGGAAAAAACTGCCTAGATGAAATTATGAGGAAAAATTAGATACCACTTGACTGAATCATGCCCTTAGACACACTCCCTCTCATTTGCAAAAAATGAGCATTTCTTTCCCTCTCAAAGGGGTTTTTGATCTTTTAAAGGCACCAGTATCCTCAACCCTCCTCAGACCACCTCATTTCTGACCCAAGGCCCTCAAAGCACATTTCACTTACTTTATGGGCAGAAATAAAGCTCTCCAAACTGTAAATATAATTTGTTACCAAATTTAATCTCTTTTTACTTGATCATTGGAACATTATTTTAGTCTTCTAAGAACAAGGCAGGAAGACAATGCCAGTCCCTAGTCTGGACTCTTGACACTGGCAAAACAAACTAAAACATCTTCAAGCCTGTGTTGATCACAGAAGAAAACATAGATTTGAACCTCTTCTATCTGCCAAGAAGACTGAACATCACATACGAGCAATCACCTTCACAAAGTCCAAGTGGGGCAAGTAATGAATGAAATTTGGAATAGAAAGAGAATTTCCAGTGGTGTGAGATTGAGAAAAAGAATGTATGCCTTGTACTGCAAGCCAAGATGACTGATAAGGTCTATGTATTAGCTCCAACTTGAGAAACAGTACTAAGCACTGATGAAATAGTTCAGAAAATGTTTAGCAGTATATGCCAAGACCACTGGACGAAAGCCAGTTTAAAAAGGAATTTGAAAGAACCTTCTTTATCTGGACAATGAACTCAATCCGGCATGATGATCCAAGTGCCAGATAAACTGAACATTCATCTTGAAGCTGGGAGTCCTGCCTTTGCTGGAGGAAACAAGATGTTGAAGGCAAAGGTACTTCAGTTCAGCCGTGAACCTCAGATAGAATGTTGTCCCCAACACAGGGCAACATTGATAAATCTACAGTGAAGACCACTGAAAGCATTTTTACAAGTGAATGGTATCTAAGGCCAATTGGCAAATATCCTACATTAGTACATTTATTAGTACACTATTGATGTGTGCATATGTACAGATTTTGTTTATTCTATCACTTCTGAACATTCACATTATCTCCTAATTCCCTTATTCAAAAATTATGGAGGAACATTTTCTCAAGATGGACAACTGTTAAAGACATTTTACATAAATGCCAAAGTACATTGCAGGTCCTTTAAAGACCTAATTGAAATGGATGTGAAATGCTTTTAAGTGTGATAAATTTGTACCGTTATGAGGCTAATGCAAAAGAAAGACTCCAAAGGAGACATTCCGGTCTGTTGTGTACATAATACTTGTTTCAAAAATCTGCCTGATTAAGGAATTACCCAATGTAATGGAAGTCTACTGGGTGCATGACACTCTAAAGAAAATAACAACAACAAAAATCTGGGTATAATTACAGTATTACATGATACCTTATATTGGCAATTTTGAATATAAGGAAATTATGCTAGCCTGCCATTGTTTCAGCTGGTGTGTGAGTACATTATGATAATTTGTAAGAGAAAATATCTATTTTTCTGTGATAGAGCTGCTCTGGCCATTTCTCTGCCCAACTCCAGCCCGCAGCCCAGAGAGTGTAATGATTCACTCAATGATCATCTTTCAGCGGCTCAAGGAAATGGTGAAACGTCTCTGCTAATGAGTTGTACCCCCAGAATTGCACAGTGATTTTATGTAGTGGTCTTTTTGTTCGCCTACTTTTAGGTGACAATAGTCACAGGAAGCTCAGCCTAAAAAAGTCAAAGCAGAGACTGAGTTGGGCTGCAGGCAATCATCTCCCAGGAGCTTGGGATCAGTACATGGGAGGAACTCTTAACATGCCTAGGTAAAAACTAGAAACAAAGAACAACTGGTAAATTTTAGATTAATTAATAGATTAAAGCCAATGGACAGATTTTACAAATTTGTGTGGGTGAAGTACTACAGGAATGACTGCAGTACCAGAGTAAGTTTATAGTTCAGCAGAATGCAAGGCTTGTTGCTATGGAACAAGGTCCAACTGAACGCAGTGCACAAAACACATTAATAGTATCACAACTCTCTGTTAAACACAAGTATGGTATCATTGAGACCCTTTGTTTTGGGATACCTCTGCTTTTTCTCCTTTTCTCTTTCTTTTCAAAGCAGATTTTGATTAATATCTCTTTCAACGAAAATGCCCAAGGCCATCTTTGTTTTATCTCTTGCTATTCCTTCTTCCTTTGAGTCTGAGTAGTCCTGTCTGCCTGTTTCCAGTACTACTTCAGATTCATTTTCATGACACTGTTCTCTTTTTTTCCTACCTTCCCTGATGACACCAAGTTTCTATTCTCTAACCTTTAAATTCCCCACATAACAAAAGAAAACCTTTGATTTGCAAAATACCCCTCATAAAAATCACTTGAAATATCTGAGTATTGCAATTAACAAACAGATTTAGATGAAGCAGCATTTTAACAACAGTAACCTCAAAGAGAAAGCAAGCAAAATAAAGACCAACCTGATGGCATCCCTTGACCTGAGGACGGCTTTATCGGTGCATTCACCTGATCCCAGTTAAGATCATCGTCATCTGACTGACTGTAGCCACAGGAACTGAGAGGCTCATCGAAAGTACAGCAACCTGTTAAAGAAACACAAAGAAAAAACTTAAACAAGGCATGCACATAACAGATTATGGATTGCTAATCCTAACAACTGCAACAGCATTCAATGCAAGCTGTGTCCTTTTTAAGCATCTTCTAATATCAACATTTATCTATTTATTAATCATCACTTTCTAAGAGGGCATAAAACCTTCTCGTCATAAAAACATAACTCCAAAGGTAAAAGCAGATTCAGAACTGCAGACAAATTTTCTCCTATGATGCAATCATCAGGTCTCAAAAACAAAACAGCAAAATAAAAAAGTAGCAAAAACTCAGATTATTAAAAGATTAGCATTCCTCAGGGAAAACTATTCCATGCCCAAGGACCTACATTTTAGAAGAAAACTGTAAGGTGGGAACATCAGCTCCCATATCTTGGCTTCCAAGCAAAGAAGGCCTAGATGCTCCCAGGTGTGCTGTGCTGCAAACAAGCACCAGCGTGGGTGGGACCTCTACCTCTGATACAATACATCACATCTGCCTCAAAATGTCAGTCTATGCTTAGTCTCTGAAAGAAAACAGTGTAATTTCCTCTTTTTCTCTCACTCTAAGTAAATTAGAAAAGAGTAACATGCTACAAAGGCTCTGGGTATCCCAACATGAGGTAGGGAAAAAAACTAATGTCCTGAATTTAGATGAATGGATTCTAACACTATCCACAAGAAAACAGAAAAGCTTTGCTTTTTATCCTATCGTATAGAGGAAACTTCTCCAGCTTTTTTACATCATTATCAGCTAACAGGAGACTAACACAGGGTTACAAAATTCTGTTTTATTTGATGTTTCACTCCAGTGAAGAATGATATCGTTACAAGTTGGGAAAATAACTGTAACCCTAGTCACAGACATTTCTGTCCATATTAAAGAAAATTCTGCAGCTGTTCAAACAAAACTAAACTTTAGGGCTATTCATCATCTTTGCTATCTCTCCGCAGGCACATAGGCTTATCCTTGCCAAGCTGTATTAAAATAGGAAACAGACAAAATCTAGCCTTAAAAATTACTTTAAAAATCTAAATTCTCCTAGAACACTCTAAATGGCATCACAGAATACCTTACCAAAATTTAGAATAGAAGACAAAATTCCATTATACCTGTCAAATTCCACCTAACTGAAGTCCAGCCTTCCTAATAGCTAGTCCAAGTGTATGTTTGAGATTCATGGCAAGAACTTTGCAAGCATATAATCTTCAACAAAAATTATTTTTATATGCAATCACTAAGTAATTTATTTTTTTTTGGTTCTCTTAATAGTGAGAACATTACACTGGCCTTTAGAAACACACCTTGTTTGCCCTGCCCTCAGATACAGGTCATCCTGTACTAGTCTCTGTTCTAAAATATCTTTCTATAGGAAATCTCCGTTTGACCTAAGTGTGTGAGGGAAATCAGCACCTCTGGACACTGCTTCTTTCTCTACAAATTAAAGTGCAAAAGATTCAATTAGATAATCCAGTAGGAATAGAAAACCTATTAAAAAAATGACAACTCCAAACTCTAACATTTCACCTCATTGATAACAACATATATAAACTCTCTCTCTCCTGAAGTTAAACAAATTCAGAAATACATGAGATTTTTATAAAGTATATTAGGCAACATCTGCAATATTTCCAGAGGGAAGCCTTAGAAATTTAGGCAGTCATTTACACATTTGTTCTAGTACTTGCATTACTTGCATAAATATTACTTCAAACTTCATAAAATACATCTTAAGCTAAGTTTCAGACATAAATGCTAAATATCAACTTTCACAGACCTATCTGTGCTTTTTCATAAGAAGTAACAATAAAAAACTCACAGGTGAAGCAAAAGGTAGTTTTCTTGCAAAAGTACTGCAAGTGATAATAGGACATAAATTTAAATATCAAGTTATCTAGTGTGAAATGTAGTCAAGCTTGGCATAAAATATACACCCAAGTAAAATCTGGCATAAATCAGGGTTTACAATCCAAACCAGGACCAATGAATGTATGGAATAGCTTCCACACCTCACTACATCATACATCTCTCTAGTGATAAGACGGAAGAGTTTAAGATGTTTTCTTGCTCAAACCCAGAAGCCAAGCACTGCAAAATGTCCAATACTGGAATTCAGATTGTTAGTAAAGGTTTCTCCCCTTCTCACAAACTAGGAAGATGTGAATAAATAGAATGACAGTTTTACCTGTCTAGACCACTTGTCTGTTTTATTCCTCTTTCTTGCAAGTTTATAGCTAAATCACTGTCAGAAATTTTTTTTGTCTTTTATCTTTGCCATTTACATCTTTCAAACCCTTAGAAGTTTACTACTACTATAATTTTCTCAAAATGAGTATCTAATCTTCACATATGCTAGAGGAAGAGTTTTAAAGGAACTTCTGAACTCCTTCCATTCTTAAGCCCCATCCACTCACAACTAATAAGGAAAGTGCAGCAAGTATTACTATGAGTAATCAAGCTGTACAGTCACCTATCCAGAGAACCGACCTGCATATAGAAGACCTTTAACAGCACAGATGTCAAGTCATGTTTCTTTTTACAGCCATCCACTAAGGATAAGATGAATACTAATGCAGGCTTTTGCATAGCCATGACTTTTTGTAAAGACTTTTGTAGACTAAAACAGCATATACAGGTGTTGGAAGTAGAGGCAAGTTTATAGACTGAACATCTTAATGGAGTGAAACAAAACACACAAAAAAAAGCTTAGCCAAATTAGCCAAGTAAAATTACTGTAAATCAAGAGCCATTGATGGGCCTAATGGTTTATGCCTGCTCCACAAAGTTCTGACCCTCATATCTGTCTCTATCACTAATAAGATGAAGTTCTTTAGAATGGGTTGTAAAATTTGACAAACCCCTATGTTTGTCACTGTTGAAGCCCTCCTGCCTTCCTCTGCAGCACTTTTTTTATTTTCCAGTCACGATGCTCTTACTTCACAAGGTTTCCATTTCATAAAATGCTATGGACACATGGTATCAAGGACTGGCAAAATCTGAGCAATTATCAGCAGTCTTTAATGTCTTCTCATCATTGCACTGTTTTGAAACATGAGCCACTGCCAAGACAGGCAGTTGTTTGTAATCAACTGGCACACTTGAGAAATTCTGCTCATTTTTTTCCATTAGAATTGATAATAACAGTCAAAATACATATTGTCTGTTACACAGTTTAATCAAGCAAAGCAATTTCCCTGCCTGTTATACTGACATCACAGTTTGGACAGCCAAACTCTGTTTTAAACGATGAATTCTGTGCTGACTGAAATATTTATAAGTAAAACAGGAGATATATATCCCATTAAGATTCTTTGGCATAATGCTGCATTTTATAGATATTTTTGAATTCCTAAGAGGACTTGAAATGACAAATGCACAAGATGCAACATAGTCTATTACAGCCTGTGGTTCTTTCAACTGCAATTATCCATTTAACCATCATGAATCCCGTTTACTACAACCATGCCATTGTCTAAATGCAGTCCTTTTTGGATGCTTCTATTTTTATTCAGTTAAATTACTTCAGATCTTGAAAAATTTATGAGCTCAAACAAGGAATATAATTTAAGATGAAAGCAACCAATTAAAGGGATAAAGAACACACTATATTTTTCTTATTGTGAATTAAGTTTTATTCAAACTCTTTTGTGCTTTACAGACTATGACATTTGTTATGACGCATTCTCAAAGAATATCTTAACAAATATTAGGATACTAAAAGACAAAATCCATTAAGTGACAAAAAGTAGTAGAGAAAAAAGTTCAAGTTACACTGGACACTGCTTTAGTCTTGTTGGTTTTATATAATTCAAAGATCTCAGTTCAATATGTACTTTCCATCGAAAATTTGCTGCCCTGTGTACAAGTGCTAAAACTTGTAATTCTTATGAGTGTCAGTGCTAGCACTGGCAGGGAACATGTGCATACCAGAACTGATGAAATGGCCCTGCTTTGGGATAAAATCAATTTTTATTTTACAGCAAAGCCCTATGGTTTATAGGTCTCCCATAGTACCATGAATTCAATTGCAGAATATGTGAAACCAGAAACTGAGTTTACTGAATCCCCCATTTTACTATTATTCTTCTTTATCTTATTCAAAAAGTATCTGACTTCTGCTGCCTCCATATTTTCAGTTTCATACTGGAAATATGTTTATGTCAATTAACTCTAAATAACATGTAGCAATTCTTTGAAAGAGAAATAAAATTTTTATATCTGATCCAATAGCTGGATGTCTAGATCCCATGGCATATCAGGGAGCTTGGAGATAATGCAGTGGACAATTCGTTTACTATTAGGCAATGGATCTTTCCTTTCCATCTATAACACAAAAGAAGCCTCTGCCCAAACCAACAATACACTGCTTGTCAGCCAACCACATTCCCTCCTGTCCTGATGAACATGCCGAGAGCTGTGGACCAAGCACAACACCAGGACAACACACCAAGGCAAACGAAAACTAAAGTAACTGAAAAATTGTGACAAACTATAGTTGCTAAGCTTGCTTGAACTGTAAATGAGTCAGCTTATCCCCAAGGGTTACTACTCAGGACAATCATCCTATCCAGACACTCTCATGACAATTAGAAAGTGATCTTAGAAACAGAGCATTAGGAAAATGGGATCTGAGCCTCTAGATTGACAAACCATCCCATCAGAGAATAAACTGCTCCTTTGGAGGCAGATAAGGAGTCATAACCTCAAAATAAAAAAACATTCTCAATTATAAACTCACTAACAGAGAAAGCAACAGTGGGAATCAATGGACAATTTAACATTAAAAAAAAATTTAAATGCTGCCTCTGAACCTGTACCACAGTTCTGGTCTACTGTATAACTTTTACTATAGATAGGGTGACGACAGAAATTGCCTAATACAAATCTGTTTGCTTCTCTGAAATCAATAAATTGTTGAGTCAATAAAGCTTCAAGTAAACTAACTAGAGGTACATAAATCGATGGTTTAAGGAACGTATTAGAAAGCGGACACAGAGGTCTCCCTGGATTCTGCTTTCTGTGTAGATTCTCAGCATAAAAAGGCTCTATCTGCCCTTTCAAAGGTGCTACAGCATTACATGTTGGAAGGGCTTTCCAGACATGCTAGCTCAGAGATAGCTAGTAAAACAAAATCTTCTCTATGTGCCTCTGAACTACACACAGAGCTGCCACGTATCTGCAGTGACATACGAGCACCAAAAGTTCTTATTCAGGCTTTACAAGGGAGCTTTCAACAGTGACTAGTCTGTTTTAAGATGGAAAATTTATTTTCTCTCAAAATATACCAAGTTTTTCATTTCTACTACAGGAGAGTGTTCAGTGCTCTAAAATAATCCTGTAACCTATCTTACTGGTCAGGGAGTCTGAAAATCCACATGCAATATAAAGCTGATCAAATTCAAAACAGGACCTACATTTCGCGAATTCTTCCTATGCATAGGGTTGAGAAACACAAGAGCAAAGAGATTTTACAATTAGATAACTTGTCTGATTGTACCCGCTTTCCAAAAGGGTTTTGAAAATGGCAGAGGATGGAAGAATTGTTTGGAAAAAATTCATGAGCCAGATCAAAGATGATGAGGTAAAAGTATGTTTTGCAGCAAAGAAAGTCTAGATATTAATTCTGTACATAAGGGAGAATAACAAAAAATTATACAAAAATGTACTAAAACATGTGGAAAAGAAGATATGAGAATGCAAGAGAGTTACGAATTCATAGACACAATTCCAGCAGTATCACAGGTGATGACAAGGATACAGAAAAAAAATAATTCCAGATACACATTTAAAGCTGTTATTTATGAGACTTCAGAAGCTCACCACATGTTCATAAAACATTTACAGTTGTGCTCTCTGTTCTCCCTCCACTTACCTGACAGACACTGAATCAATATAAATGTTACCAAAAATGTTTCCTTTTTTGTGACACGAGACACTCTAGCAAAGTTGAATTTTAGGGAAGACACATCCCTCAGTTCTAAATTCCCCTGTAAACCTTCCCACATTTAGGCAAATAAAATGTTTTCTAAACAATTACATTTGCCTAATAGATACTGAGAAGAATTCAAAATTTGGGTTCTTGGACTTAACTGAAAAATCCTGAAAAAATTTTCTTCTCAAAATGTGCATTTAAAGTCCTTTGAGCTATCAAGACACAAAACCAGACACCACTCACCAAGGTAAGACCCGGAATAAGGACTCTTAAAATAAATACAATTCATCTTGTGTAAAAAAATAATATCCACACGTTCATGTCACTTTTATACCAGTAAGTATTTATGAGGCCCATGGAAAAATGGGTGCACATTAATATTCTGTGACCAAACTTATTTCTGGCATTTTTTTAATGCCAGGGTGTTTGATTTTGCAGTATTAGTAATAGCTAATATCACCACTAGTTAGGACATCTACCAAGAGAAACATCTGAGTGTTCAAATCAATAAAGAAGCTACAGGATTGTATAGAAATTTAGTTAGGAAATGCTGTTTTGAAAGGTACTATTAAAACAAGCATATTTGCAGAAGTCATCAGATTTTATGCTTTAGGGCAGGATATCACGCTAGGTGTTAAAACTCCTAGCTGGTTTTCCAGTTCAACAGAAGTAAATACTTAGAGACATTTATTGTACAAATAGCTGCTATGAATAAATTTTAGTGGTTGGGGGTAGTTGACATTTTTCTTTAGTTTTAATTTCTGTTTTGGTATAAATACTGTTGCCATTTTTAATTATTAAAGTTCTAGATTAAAGAGTTCACTTTAGAAATGTATGTTCTGGTAACTTTCTTTAAAAAGCCTTTTGAAAAGAAAAAACTTCACATGAGAAGTACTTTGGAGTGATTTTCCAAGAAAAACTAGAAGTCCAATCTGTAACACCTATTTAACCTACATGTGTATGTACCTTATTAAACAGACCACACTGGACATACCAGTTGCAAAAGGGAGTCAGGTGATTTACATTTTCATCGGAGCTGAGCACATCTGATGAAATCCTCAACTGTGGTCAAAACTACAACAAAAATGCATAAATAAAAGGCAGATTTCCCATATGTTTTGCATCTTGTTTATCACAAACACATGATAAAAATGTTCTTCCAAATGCAAAAATCTCTTTTTATAAACTTTGTGAAACATTTTGACATAAAGCTTTGACCTATAAATAACTAACAAACCTTCTTTTCACGTACTTAAAACAGAATTAAAAAATCAAACTATATTCTGGCAGCAGAATAAGCCTACTGAGAAAAGCGAAAATGCAACTGCACACCCCTTTCATATAGCCTGTATCATAAGATTTACTTAATTTATTTTTCTAGCTACCACCCAGTAGTGCACAAAGCCCCTTTATTAAATGTGTAAAAGCATTCAGTCGCCCTGGCTGGCAGAGAAAGCAGACACTATGGAACAGAGATATGGGAGACATTATTTTTTCCCTATTTATTTGAAGTGGAGACTTGTAAGGACATAACCAGGAGGGTGGGATGTACATAGTGCAGTAACACATACGGAAGGTAACAATTAGGCATACCTTCTTTTCACACCATGCAGTACCTCTTAAAGGACTTGAAATGACTCCTCTGTTTTGAAAAACTACACTAAAACACATGACAATGTTTTCTGTACTCTCTTTTAGGGAAGAAAAGAGAGAGGGATGATTTTTAGTCCAATTCCTGGCCCACTCCCGCCCCCCATGCCCCCAAATTGTGGTTCTGAAGCATCAGTCTGCAGCACTTCACTCTTCTATCAGTCACGAGACAAAACACATGCCACAGGTATCTCTTGTCCGCTCAGCATCTATTTGTGATTTCTTATACTGGTAACAGATGTTGTTCCTATTAATTATTATGCAGAATGCCTCTATCCTTTTCTCACTTGGATTTTATTGCAATTTTACCTTCACTTCTCTTTACAGTTCACTGAGATCTATCACCAAAATATGCCCAAGCATGTGCAGCTGCAACAAAAAAGAAAATATCTGAACAACATAAGAAATCACTAATTTGATTTCTCTTTTTACTGGTTTCATTTGCTCCTACAGAACTACCAAGGCCTAAAGGCAGATTCTTAAATTGTTTCATTAGGTGAAGTGCTGCCCTGACAAAGGGTAAGCTCAAGAATCACTCACTGTTAATTTCTCACTATATTATTTATGAGGGATCTAAGCAATTGTGCTAATCCGTTGAAGATAAGCAAATTCCAAGAAAACAGCTGTCTGCTTTCAGTATTTTTATATTAATTCCACTTTTTTAACTGATTATCCAAAAAACTGCTTAGTCCTTTTCATTTCAACTCATCTGAGTACCCCAGCATCTTTATGACTCACTAAAATACAGCACAATAGAGCTGCTCCAGAAAGATTTGTCTAGGAGAGGAGAGAGGAGAGCAGGGGAAGGCATTTGGGAAGCAACACAAAATTGTACACATGGAAAAAATACAGAACTGCACAGATCATATTCAATAAAGAACGTCATATAATGGAAAATCTGAAGTGAAATAAAACACAACTCAGAAGGAAAAAACAGTGTGGGGAGATCCAGTTTTTCTACTCCCTCGGCTAGGAAAAAGAGAATGAAATGCATACCTTGCAGCCAAAATTTATCGTAATAAAGGGCCTATTCACCCCAACACTTTACTTAAATCTCAGTGTAACCTCAGAAACATACAATCATCAAGACTGTGATTATGAGACCCCCACCAGACCACTTCTCTAACATCTGTTCAGGAAACACTGCATTAGACTTTCAGTTTGTCAGGAGGACAAACCTTTTCGTGCTACATCCATCCTAGGGCTCTGGGGAAAAACAGCCTAATAAAAGACAGTCAAATCACCTTTTTCACAACGAGCACCATCAGCCACTCAACTCACCAAACCATTAAATTCCTGATCCCACTGGAATCTGATTTTCACTAAGGTACTTTTTAGTAACTTTTAAAAATAGCACATTTTTCTTAAAATTACTAAAATCCAACATGTTCATTCTTAGTTAGAAACTGTGCTGTTCAATTACCCTCCACCCCCCCCGAGTTTCTCCCCATGTTGTAATGGACATGCATGAATGAATGGATATGAATGAAGGCAAAAACAAGCAACAGTGTAAGCAGCCACTGTTCTTTTGCCTATGGTTGTGCCAAGAGTCATACAAGCTTCCACAAAACAAACAGCTATCAGTCGCATTCATTATATGAGACTATGAAAAAAAGACTATGTTGCTTCAACACATTTATCACATAAATCTACAATTCAGATTGAGCTAAAGAACACTTATTCTGACTGAACAAGCCAAACCAAAGTGTTACTTCCCAGGTCAATGTTGCTTCATTCACCTCTTGCCTTACAGCATTAGGTATATGGACAAACATTGGCAGGCAATCCTTCTGCTCTCATAGACTACTAAAAACCTGTGATAGTTTAAATTACTTTAACTACTGTATAACAACTATAACTCTATTAACAGCACAGACTATATCAGAATAACAGCAAATAAGCTACATTCTCATTTTAAAGCTCAGCATTATGTTAGTACAACAGTGCAAAACAGTTCAAAGTCTTGATTAGGTAAAAGCCACCTCTAAGACAATGGGCCCACCATAACCTTTAAGATAACACATCTGGACTGCTAGTACAGGAAGAATATCATCAAGGTGAGCCCTGAGACTCCTTTCTTCCCCAGCTTCCACAACTTTTACAGACAGTTAATACTGCATCTGAACTTGTCAGATCACAGGACTGAAGACAATCTGTTTCATCAAAAACCCATTTTGATAGCTGAGAGATTAACTATCATTTCATCCTACTCTAAGGGCATTCTGAGCTGAGCAAGGTTTTTGGGTTTGGTTGGAGTTTTTCCCCCCTTATGTTGTCAAAAAACTACTAAAATGTGCTATTTATCCCTATAAAAAGGGATTTCTTTGAGAAACCTGACAGAATTCTTCTCATCTACCAGTTGAGTTTTTAAAATGTATCTTCGCCTTTAAACACTACAAGCTAAAAAGCACAAGTGTACTTGAAGCTCTATCATTCTCCCTGGTGTTGCTCATTTTTAATGAGCCTCTTGTCTTTACCTCTCCCAGTAGACTCCACAAAGCAATCTCAGGTGATGTGAAACCAATGCTTGATGCTTCTCCAAAACCCCATCTTTTTGAGCCTGAAATCTTTCTGCTAAACCCATATGGGACTGATGGGCCATTTCAGTCAAACCCAATTTCACTTATTTATCACAAGCCCCTACTTAGAAACTCTACTGTGGATTGCTTGTACACACAATCTGTTTCCAGCTTTGAACTTTAAAAAGGATTTAAGCAGTCAATCTCAATATCATTATAAATCCAACGTGCATTACTTGTCTATTGATTGTGAGAAAATAAAAGTTTAAAGCTTGATTTCAGGGCTAATCTTTCCATTTGCTTGATGAGTTCTGCAGTTGTTAGAGAACACTTAATGCATCCTATTAGGTAACAGCATATTAAACTTGGATGAGAAATACAGACTATTTACAATACAGTTTTAGCTTGAAGTAAAGAACAAAGGCAGCATTAGCTTTGCTAGTCTCAAGATGCTTTTCAGCTATGCCACAATTAAAAACAGAAAAAAACCCCAAAAACCACAAAAAAACCTGTAAAATTTCTTTATAAAGGATTCTACAGCATCAAAAATATTTTACAAAACCTAATAACATTAAGAATAATTTTATTAATCTTCTGCCAAACATATTGGAAGTTTATATTCTACTTCATCAATGGGTAGAGCAAAAGAAAAAATGGACAAGACACACTGGTATTCATACCTCTTCTTATTAGACTACCTTATAAACGGTATTTTCCTCTATAAATTCGAAGTGAAATAGTTTGTAATCTAATTAAATGAGCTGTTTATGTTCCAAGTTCTAATGTGTGTACTGAGACATATGAGAACAGATGCCATAAATTAATTTTATATATAGAAAGGAATCAAACAGATATTGAAGCTCATGCAGCCCCTCTCCTGCCTGCTAATACAAGAATTCTCCCACCTCTTTTTTTTTTTTTCTTTTTTAAATCCACAGATCTTCCTTCAGATGAGAAAGACTTTTACTCATTTTGGTTAGCTTTTTAAAGTTACTGTGTGTGCCTTTTCCCATGCAGCCGCTATGAACTGCTACAGATGCATCCCCAAACATCTAGTTCTATGATACAGCTCTACCTAGTTGATCAATATTTCAGGGAAATATTCATCTTGATTAAGTTACTGCTGTCAGTACAACTCTGAGGATGAAAGCAGAGTAGGACCTCCGTCTGGAGAGTCCACCTGTGCTGCTCAATGAATTAACCTGTAGGAGGTGCCACAGTGATGAAGCAGTCAAAAACCTCCAGCAGGCAACTTCATCACATGGGTAATTAGTTCACTACATCAATAACACCTCCAGTCATTAACAGCGCTAAGGCTGAGTCCCAGGTCTGCTTGCTAAATTCAGTCAGCACAACAGGCTTCAACTGTGCTACAGGTATAAATACATTCCTATTTTCAAATGTAGTTAGCTACTGCTTTTTACCCCTCGGTTTTAGCCATTATCTCTTGCAGTAGATTATATTTTATTTAATTCATCACATCTGTAACCATCTTTCAGAAGGAAAAGAATGAATTAATTTCAGAAACCTCTGATATTTTCACAAGGTCTTATCAACTATAAGAGAGCCCCACATTTGACACTACTGAAAACATCACTGCTGCAACACTGACATGCCCGAGCTTGTATGAGCCAAGGAGCGAACTCTTGAACCTCCCACACAGCAGAAGACAGCATTATCACTATACTAACCAGATAAAATAATCCTCTTACAAGCAAGAATTGAAAGTAATTAAGTCAGTAGTAAACTCACTGAAATACTGTACCATGAAAAAAAAAAAAAAAGGAAATTGAGGCCACATGGAGCCTCACATTTTCTAACCTTGTAGAAAACATTTCAGGTCTGCATGTGAGTGACTGCAGTAATCTAAGAATGAGCAAATCCAAAGACCGAAGGGTTGATTCAAACCATTTTTTGCTTTCCACCAATTCTTGCTCCATGCCTGATGCAAGGGATGTTTTGTCCAGGTCAGAACACTGGGATAAGCCTCTCTGATCCTTTGTGAAAAGTGTCTGATATTCTTGGAATCTCAGTATGTTAACACCAGGAAGGTCTTGCCTTCCCAGTTGCCAAATTTTGCTTCTGGATAGGACAGTCTAATAAAACTAAGTGTATGCTCATGTCCCCAAATAGCATATATTAGGGTAGTATCATTGATTTATGACAGCTTAGACTTGCTCAGGGGTTTTTGACTCAATTATTTGAAACTGCCATATTACTGCAATACTATTACTTGTTATAGATGGCATATACACATATATTTTTACATGTATTTTGAAGTATCTTTCTTGGTTTACCTTTAATTATGTAGAAAATAATAACAATTTGAGCTTTTGGGACAATTTTCTTCCTGTATAAATGTATCTTACATAAATTTTTAAAAATCTTTATAATAAGTTACGCTTGTTCTCTGTGTTTGACATAGCAAACAGGTCTAAAGATTTCAATGTGTGATAAGGATTGTCAAGTGACAACACCCAAACAGTTTCTGAGTACCTTTAAGGGTGGAGACTCCACAACCACCACAGGCAACCTGTGACAGTGTTCAGTATCATGTTTCAGAGTTTCCTGCTATTCAGAGGGAACCTCCTGTGTTTCAAGTTGTGCCCATTGCCTCTGGTTCTGTCACTGGGCACCTATGGAAAAGAACTCAGCTCTGTCCTCTTTGCACCCTGCCTTCAGGTATTTATAGATGCTGGTAAGATCCCCCTGAACCTTCTCTACTCCAGACTGAGCAGTCCCAGCTCTCTCAGCCTTTGATCATGAGACATGCTCCTGTTCACCGCCGTTTTTGCCCTCCACTGAACTTTTTTCAGCATATCCCATGTCTCTCTTGAACTCAGTAGCCTGGAACTGGAACCAGCACTCCATCTGTGGCCTCATAAGTGCTAAGCAGAGATGAATGATCATCTCCTTTGACCTGCTGGCAGCATCCCTCTTAATGCAACCCAGGATACGATTAGCCTTTATTGCAAGGGCATGTTGTTGGGTCATGGTCAACCTGGTGTTCACCATGATCCTTAGGGCCTTTTCTGCAAAGCTGCTCTCCAGCTGGTCAGTTCCCAGCCTGCACTGGTGCCAGAGCTAGTTCCTTCCCATGTGCAGGACTTTGCACTTCTCCTTTGTAAATAACCCTTTAGTGTATCAGGAATCCCTCCCAGTTCTGAGTCATCTGCAAACCTGCAGGGGGTGCGCTCTGCCCCCCATCCACATCGTTAATGAAGGTGCTGAGTAAGTACACCACTAGTCACTGGCTCCAACTGAGGTTTTATGTCACTGATCACCACCCTTTGGACCTGGCTGTTCAGACAGTTTTCTGCCAGCCCCACCATCTGCTCATTCAGTCCATACTCCCTCAGCTTCTCTGTGAGCTACTGTGGTCAATATGGACAATATCCAGTGCTCTTCCCTCATCTATCAGGTCAGTCATTTCATCAGAGCAGGTTATTAAAGTGGTCAAGAAGGTTATCAAGTCAGTCACTTCCCCTTGGTGAATTCATGCTAACTGCTCCTGATTACCTTCTCATCCTTGACATGCCCGGAAATGGCTTCCACAATTAGTTGTTCCATCACCTTCTGAGGTGAGGGTGACCTGCCTGTTGTTTCCTGGATATTCTTAGTTGCTCTTTTAGAAGCCAGGAGTGACATCTGTTTTCCTCCAGCTCTCAAGTACGTCTCCCAATTTCCACAATCATTCAAAGGGTATGAAGAATGGCCTCATAATGACATCAGTCAGCTCACTCTCACGCATCCCTTTAGGACCACAGGTACCAAAAGAACATCTACTTCAACTCTTCAATTTTTCCAAAAATTAATTCACCTAATTCTCAGGCTTGTTTTACTAATGACCTGCCTCAAT
The DNA here is from genome assembly GCA_035583235.1 of Hafferia zeledoni. Taxonomy (NCBI): domain Eukaryota; kingdom Metazoa; phylum Chordata; class Aves; order Passeriformes; family Thamnophilidae; genus Hafferia; species Hafferia zeledoni. The sequence goes on from JAWWEV010000083.1 coordinate 100,356,743, forward strand.
TATTAAACAGCAGCTCTCTACAGCATGCTGGCAAACCCAGATCAAATATCGTAAATTCGAATTACTGAATAAATTCTAGTAGCAGATTTAAGGAATTTCAAAAGTGTGCTTCCAAACACTTAATGGTTCAAAAACTGGTTCTTCTGAGCTTCCCTGAGTTTGTGGTCCTTCATGAATTGTGATGCTGCATGAGGTAGATCAAGTATTCCAATGACATAACGCCAAGTACTCATGTTTCAGATACTCCTGATCACATGTCAAAAAACATGGCTTCCCAGTCTTTTTCAATCACTATTTCCTTGATAGTGTTTCTTGAGGCTGAAGGCACATCTTCATTTCTGTGTCAGAACAGAACTTTCTTGTACACCAGCTTGCAAGATCACTTAGCTCTCCTCTGATCACTGCTTACCATGGCATTAGCCCTGTTGCCATCCGCATGCTTTTATCAGTAATGACTCTCTATTTCTTCCTCATCACTCATAAAAAGGTTAAACACCATCAGATCTAAAATTAATCCTCGGAGGACGTCCACATACTCCACACTGATTACCTATTAACCATTTTTTAAAAACACACTTGATGTTAATGATTCTATACCATTCCAACTTCTAAATCAACATGCCCAACGGCACCAAATAAATTATTTTACAGATATTAAATGTCACATATCTCTGAAAAGTCATACTTGTTCTCTCAAAACATCACATTTTCCTGAGAAAATGTGTACTTCCCGCAACTTTGTGTTGAGTTAAACTACCTAATGAAGAATTAGATCCATAACATAGTTGACTTCCAGGAGGCAGCCATGCTACTTTGTGCCAGATTAATGTCTGTTTGACAGACTTGGTCATAATTATTCAACCTTTTAGTGATTTATCCTACCAATTTTAAACAAATCCTAGAATCTTTTTTAATACAGAACGATTTCTCCCTCCCTTCTTTCTCCCACCTCCTTTCCAGTTTTTCAACTAGTTTTTTTCTTCCGTCTTAACAAGGACAAATCAAACAATTCTATTATTGCAATTAGTAACATTGTGCACACAAATCAGACCATCTCTTCATCTGCTACTTCCAAATCCACATTACTTCTGCTTCCAAAAGTAAGATTGTTGGAAAGAAATGTCTTATCCTCATGATAAACAAGCACACAATATAGCTATGAGGTTTTATGATGCTACTAAGTAAATTGCCAACAGTAGTGGTAGGGACAGTACAGAGCAATTCCCCATCTAAAAAGGAGTTCTGAATCGTGAAGCAGGGATGTTTTTTAACAGGTCTAATCTTTCTTAAAAGACAACCAAAACCAAGCAAACAAACAAACAAAAACACCAAAAGCCCCCAACCTAATCCAAACCCCCACAGAACTCAACCAAGTCTCAAACATAAACCCAGTAATGTATATTTTTACAGAACCTATGAGTCCAAAACTTTTCATAAAAATAACATAATGCCATATAATCAGAGCAGTGATGGAAAACAACCTCCTATACCAGAAAATATCCTCACAACCAGTGAAGTCACTGCCCTTTCAAATAGCTCCACTAAGATGGATTGAAACTTTTAGGAACACACACACATATGCCTTTTCACACAATTTGTTTTATTCACAATGGTTAAAAAAGTTGTGCTATAACTCACCTGCAGCATGAATTGATTAGCAGCGTTTTAGAAAATATAGTATTTTATTGAGAGAGGCATTGATTTGCAAATAATAGGGCTAAGGAAATAGAGCTCAACCAAAGTAAATAAAGGACTAAACAAACAAACGTGTAGATGAGAAATTCTGTGCATAAGAACTTTCTGGATAAAAATTTATAACATGTTTTTGTTCTTTAAAATTTAAACTAGTAGTTCCAAGATTAATGGCCAGTTTCACTGTTTTTAATAGTTTCTATTCCTTAGAAGGTTGTTTTATTGATGTAAAATTTAAACCACAGTTGACAAAAGGCACCTCTGTTTCTACACAGTTGTGAAAGTGCTACAAAATAACAGATCTTTCTGCAGAAAATTGCCTCATTCACAAGAGAAGTGTGCCACATTTTATGCACACATTAAGTTCGGACATATTTTTCCATGTTCTTAGGCAGTTTTTATTCTTTTCCTTTTCTCCCTGTAACCTCAGGTAAGCCTGAGAGCAACTAACAATTAATCTAAAGAAACCACAATGAGATAAAATTTGTGTTTCTTATTTTTCTTAGTGTTGTTCAGCACATTTATGTTCCAATTTTTTTAGGAAAGTATTTTAGTCTAATTCATGCATACTGTACACTTATTTATGGTAAATGCTATACTAATCCTATAGTAGTTTTCCTTCTTCACTGATTTGTAGCAGTAGATCTGTTGTTCGGTCCCAAAGGACTAGCAGCATTCACCAATACTCCATCCTGTGCACCACTTTTTGTTTGGGAGGAGCAGTGGAGGAGAAGGTGAGTGTGGTGTTTTGTTATCATTTGTTTTTGCAAAATAAGCATATTAAAACAGAAGAAATGGCCTACTCACAGTCTGTGCTTTTAATCAAACATTCTTCAAAGGCAGGTAGATACAGGACATGAGGGTAACGAGGATGTTGCACATTCACTCAGCTGCCCTCTGATCACATTCTGTCTTGCTAAGGGAAGGCACATGAGCCTCCTTCTGTGCTTGCTTGTTGTTGGTCTTATGACCTACATATATGCAATGCCCAGATTCTGGCATTTTCTTAGCAGGGAATCCCTGTGTTACAGTATTCTCAGCATTATGTGAAGCCATTTGACATTCACCAAACCTGACAAGAAAGAAAACCTGAGGTCTTTTTTGGTAAAGCAAAGAACAGTCCCTGTGAAGGTCCACCCTCAACAGACAAACTGAAGCCACACTATTTTAAAAAGGACACATTACTATCACACTGAGTTATGTGTGAAGAGAATTTCAAGATAATGTCTGAAATTAACACTGCTGCAACAGTTCTCACAGATGGTAAATCAACAACAGCTTCTGTGCTGTAAATCCTTTACTAAAAACTGTAAATCTGAGTCTTTAAGGCCCATCTCTGTAATCATCTTTGTTCATCTTTCTCTCCATTGCCAAAAGCCCCTAATTAGTATCATCTTAGGCTGCCTTTCACTGCTCCTCAACCTAATCAGTTGACTAATTACTAGCACATAATCTCAGTGTCAGGTTAAAAGATGTTTTTTGAATGAAGATAAGAATGTAGAAGTCATCCCTTAACTAGGGGCCATGGAAGATAGCCTGTAGACAGCTTCAAGATGAACCCAAACAGCAGGCAGGTAAAGCTATCAAGCCTTGCTTAAGGGAAGGAAAGGGAGGAGAAAGATGCAGGCACAGCCAGCAGCAAATTTACAAACGTGATAACCCACAAAGGCCAGCAGCAGGAAGCTTTTACTGAAGAAGGCAAGTCAAGGGAAAGACTGAAGTCCGAAGACTTGTTGTAGCATAACAGCAGGAAACGAAATTTTGGATTACCAGTGGGACACCAGCAAATGCTGCAGCAACTGATGGAAGAGGAGAGGAAGGGATACAAAAGTGTTTTCTGCAAAGGCAAGAAAAGAACACATCTCATTTAAGGACTATATGAAAATATTTGGATGACAAAAGAAAGCACCAGAAATGTACCCTAAAAGAAGTAAGGAGTAATTAATGAAGGAGCGTGGGTAAGAGCAGAAAGAACAACAGTGTAGAGAACAACACTTAGGAGGAGTTAACTGCCCAACTCAGCACTGATGCAACTGCCTCAGCATAATGATATGCATTAAAGAGTAATGGAGACAATGAAGGAAAGGGGAAAAGGACTGTATTAGGAATGGAATAATTTTTATACTCTTCTGCAACGAACAGACCTCACACCTATGCCAGTATAGCAACCAGCAGCCAAGGATGTGGATTTACAGTACAGCCAGACTGTTCAAGCTCATGCTATGGGTCCAATGGAAGCCACATTCCAATACTTTACAGAAGAAATCTGTCCTATTTCAGGCAGAGGATGAAGATTTGACTCTGCAGTTGGCAACAGTGTTGCAACACGTCAACCTGCAGACCTGGGCTGTGCCCAAGCGCCAGTGCACCCCACCCTGTGGAGTCACAACCAGGCACTGCTGTTAGTGCATCCTCTCAGTAACTTCTACCCATCTTTGCTAGTCTCCTTCACAGACAGTGACACGGTCTAGAAGCAAATGCTCACTTCTAAATAATCATTTGCCAAGGCCTGGAATTCAGAGTTATCACACCATATGTTTTTTCCCCCCCCCCATGAAAGTCTCTTGTGCAGTATCATCACTCCGAAAAAATAAGTATATACTTTTTCTCACCTAACACAGCATGTGGATCTGATTAAATGGCTAATTGTCACATGTTAAAGACTACAAATAAACTAAATGGTTAACTGGATTTTTCTCTTTATTTAGCTTCTTATTAATGGGGAGTAAGTTTAGTCTGGCTAAACTATCATACAAGCAACATACAGTAATTTACTCATCTTAACAAGGGACAAAATAAACTGAGGCACCTGCCAAACCTAAGGGTTAAAGCGTTTCAGCGCTGCAATAGGATTTGTCTCCCCTGTACTTTGGACACAACTGCCTAAATGAGAGCATCAATCCCCTGGAGGCTCTGCCCCGCCCCCCATCTAATCCAATGAACAAGCAGATACTTCCAAAGGACAATTTCAGTATGGGTTCCTACTTAGATTTGGTTGATGCTATTTATGCCTCTATGCAAGTTTGTTTTTAAAATAGCTTTGAAAAATGACTAGTTCAAATTAAATGTTTTGTAACACATGTCAAAACTGCAAATCAGTGAATAGTAGCAGTAAGCTGATAAAGAAGATCCAACTTGCTCACTACTATTCTCTGAATCTGCTAAGCCGAAAGTTGTTTAATACAATTCATCATACCCTAGAGTGCAGTAAAGTAATTGTGATGGATGGCAGCATGTCTTAGTCTATTCCATTTGTAAAATTATGATAGATGAATTATGCACATTATTGAATTTCAATGTATTCTTTTTGTTCACCGCGCCTGTTTCATGAAAAATTTCCAGTCAATAAACAGTCTAAATCCATGTCCATCAGAACCATAGGATGTTCTAAAACTACAATAAAGAAGTTGAAGGCCAGAAATGTTTCAGAGTAAGTCCCCTGACATAAACAGCAACTTTGGGGGCGGCAATACTATAATGAATCAAGCGTCCCAAAAGACACAGACTTCTTTTTTTCTCTAGCAATTAGCTAACATGGTATTGAAGTCACCTTGAAAATTACATAAAAACAACTCTTTCAAAAAAAGAAGAAAAGTAAGTAATACATTCCTAAATATAACAGAATATTTTCTAAGAATAACTTCACTTGAGCAACCACTAGGTAATCACCTGGTCTTTGACGACACCCTCACAGAGAGTCCTAGGATGAACAGTTTTTCATTTTAACAAAATCCCAGAGCACTAAGCTTCAAAAAAGAAAATCCATTCCATCTACTTTTTCAAAGGGTTTCTATCCTGCAATAATTGTTGCACGTGACTGCATCTGACTTCTAGCAATTTCAATATCCATGCTTAACCAGTGAGGCACTGCAGGAGAACATATATTTGGAATTATTCCTTCAACAGGATTGGTTTTTTTTTTTTAATCACAGACTTACAGCACCTTAAGTTCCACAACTGAGATGAAATTATAAAGTGAAGATGACTGATATGAATTCTCTTCAGAAAAAGGCAGTGTATGTCTCCATATATAGCTCTGTATATATTCCTAAACTATCACAACTCCAAACATCTGAGAGATGTACTGGAAGATTAACAGAAACAGCTTCTGATTTCAGATGTGCTGCTGTGCACCAGGAGCAAGTCTGAGAAATCTGTGGAGATGCATCAAGGAAAGACAAGACTTCAGGAGAATCTAGTCAAGCTTCGAATGTGCTCCTCAAGACTTATAAAAAAGGAAACAAACTCAAGAAAATAAAAAGGATTTGATTTGAGAAAATGCCACACATTTCAAAGATTACAGGTAGTTACTTTAACTGTTGGTGAGGTATAACTTAAGACAGTAGAAGAACAGCATTATGTATCTGATTCACACTATCAGGCTGAGGTACCTCCCACAGTAGTTTTTGTCAAAAATAGATGGAAGGACTCAACTTAGAATAGGTACCTTAAGGTACAAGGGCGGCAGAAAAAAAAAAAAAAAAAAAAAGGAAAGAAAACCAGATTATTAACTTCACTAGCAAGTTTCTCCATCTTTGATGAAAAGATTTATGAAAAGTTTATGAAAGTACAGACATGAGGCAGTAGCTCTGTCAAATCTCAGCTATCTGGTTTGACTGACAGGTGTACAGCTTCCCAAACACATCCTGACAGTTACACACACTGCAGCACAAGGAACCTTATTTTAAGTAAAGTTTGCAAAAACTAAAATGTGACATTTACAAGATTTCTGAGCAAAAAAACCTTAGGGACAAATTCCATCTGTATTACCTTCATTTCATTCTAGCTTTCCTTAAATATGTTGTCCCAGGGTTAGTCTTCTGATGTTTCCTATCCAGATACAGAGCTAATGCCCAGGAACTACCTTGTCACTTTTTGTCTGCCAGGAGCTTTCAAAATGCATTTTTACCTTAAATATGAAATGTTTTCCTGCTGGCAAAATGGCATTACATCTGGCAGAATTCTTCATTCATCCCTAGCGATACCACTCACTGTGGAACGTTAGATCTGAATCATCTTCCTTAAAGGAAGCTTGACAGTTCATTTCAGAGGTCCTTTTTGTCTCCAATTTCAAGCAGAAAGTAGTGTACATTCAGAAATTTCAAGCAGTTGTGCACCACTGCAAGTGCCACAGAACTAAAATAACATTGCTCAGAATTAGTCTGTCATAGTTTAAGGCATCAAAATTGTTAAGCAATTCTCAACTGACAATGTAATTACAGGGTACAGCCTCAGTGATGCTATATACTTAAGGCTGAAAATGCTATTTCAATCTAAAACACTATTTTAAGTTTCTTGCAGCTTTCTCAGTACCCTCCCTATAAGGCATACCTGACACAGGGGAGATAGAGACACTCTTTTTTGACGTGGGTCTAGTTCACAATTCCAAGTTTTATTGGCTAAGCAAGATCCTGTTCCTTAGAAATGTTAATATTCAAAGAATAAAGAGAAGAAATTGCAATACACAGACATTACAGAAAAACAAGTAAAATCATTCATTCTTGTCCCACTGGGTTCTACTTGGATGACAAAAGCTACACACATAGTTGAAGGTAGGTTATGATACCAGTGTGTACACCATGAAATGGTAAAAGAGCCCTGAATTAGGTGTAGTACAACCTGGAGGAGATTTTAACATGAAAATCAGTTGTCACTTGTTGTCCCTACTTAGTTGTCTCACAATCCCGGACTGCCTAAACTCATTTAATTTAATATAGAGAAACTGGAGACTAAGTTGTTTCACAAATACTGATAGTTACATTTCACATAAATAATGGTCATAAAATATGTCTCAAATTCAGCCGAGCAACCTGTATCTTCATTTAGTTCAGCTGTTTTTTTTCCCCTTAAAATCATGTAGAAATACCTTGTATGTAGCCACGTGTCAAACTTTTATACATGTCCTTGAGAGAGGCTGCTAAAAAAGTTAGAACCAGTTCTTCAAAGATGAAATCCACAAGGTGAGAGGCAGCAGTGCTCCTCTATGCCTTCTGCCTGCTGCCAGTGGGTGACAACAAAAGCCATCCAGGAAAAGGCATTTCCAGTCCCTCTACATACAGACATTTCCTCAGTAATTTTATTTACTGGAGTGAACTACAAAATCTATAGGTTTCTATATAAGAATAATTTGTACTCCAATGTTTAATAAAATGCTGGATTTTACCCATATCAAGACTGTTCTGAGACAACTTACACAAAGCCTATGCTCATGCTTAAAAGCATGAAACAAACACAGGACTTTGCAGCTTATTCAGTGACAACATTACTGCTAACTTCAATCCAATCAATAAAAATTAAATGTATACGTTATATTTAAAATAACTACAACTACTTGAATAACTTAGAGATTTGTCCCAAACAAAGACCAAAATGGTGACATGTTAATTTTTTTTAATAGAACTCCTTTTAAAGTAATCAAGCTTTCAGAAAAACTAGTCAAACGTTAATTTTATATCATCATTAATAAAGTTTGAAAAAAACACAGCCAGATCTTCAGCCTTCAAAACTAAAAATCGACATCTTTTTTCAAGGTAACAATGTCATTTATTCCCCCTGCTTTGGCAATTTACAAAAGTTCAGCTTGTTATATGATATGGAAAGAATTCTTAGACCACAAATGATTAAAGTGAGTTTCATAACATTTGTCATCAACCCTAAAGTTATTCCCCACTTAGAAGTTTTGTGGAAAAACATTAAATTGCAAGATTTAATAACTACACCTCAAAACTGTCAATCTTTAGCTTTTCAAATATATTATGAGAAGCAAAGGGAAAAATAAATGTTACAAGCAAAAGGAAAGGCACTGACAGAAAGGAATTGTTTTTTAAAAATTCTTAATTCTCCCTGTGCACTACAGAACATCAGAAATCCATTCTTTGATGATGCTGTAATGAAAGTAAGTTGCTCTGGCAATATACACAAAGCCCCAGATAAAAGCTTACAGGATTAAAGGATTACATGAAGGTTATTAAAGGGGCTGGGGAGGGAGGGAGCAGGATGCACGCACTTTTAAATAATGATCATCATTCTGTTTGGAAACATGATAAGTTTGTTTTTAGGTTGTGTTTTAGCTTTAGTAATAAATACTCTACTTACTGTCTTTTGAGCAAACCCAAACCAGTAATATGTACAGAAATAAGTGCTGAACTTGGTCTTCAAATGCAGAAGAAAGATTTGTTTGCAACATAAATCTGTTGCACTGGCATAGCTTCATTAAATAGAGTTTCAGTTCCAAACTGGCACATTATATATTGCATTTTTATCCATAAGGCTGTCAAGCACCATATTTTCAGTATTTCTTCCTATGGGAGAATGGATCTAAATGAAAAATTGACGTATCAGCGTAATGAATTACACTGTTTATCACTTCTAAAATAAATATGTGACTGCTGTTAATTTACTCACATCATCCATATACATTATGCATGAGTTCCACAAAGTTTACAGTTGACCAAGATTAAATCCACTGTGGCCTCTTATTTCACTTACTATTGAAAGTAAATGCAACTCATCATTTGAGCAAACATCTTTTGTAAAGAATCTGGAGTTTTCTGATACATCTCAAATCATCAGGTTTCAGCCCATCCCAAAAGAAAATTCCATCATTACTAATATATAACTGCCTCCCAAGCGGTAAATCTTCAATATGATTTCGAGTTAGTATAATTATTTAAAAAGCAATGGGTGCACTGTACACACTACAGTTTTATTTTCAGCGTAGTTAAACTGACTTTATTAAATATAAAATACTAATTTCAGACATGTAAGGTATTAGACTCTTACTTTCTCCTAATGCAGCTGTACATTTTACAATTGAAGCTTCCTTGAAAATTATCTAATTTCTTAAAACTGAAAAAAATTAGGAAAAAAATTCAGATCAAACATTACTTAATTCTAAATAAAATACTGATGTTTCCAGTGTACCAGGTATAGTTGGTTTAGAAAGAAATGACTGAAGTAATTTAAACAGCACACTAGCTCTTTGCAAATATAATGAAATACATGACATCTCCTTGGGGACTCATTTGTTCTTAATAATTAAGCACAAATTGAAACTCTTGCTGAGGGCAGATCTGTAAACAAGTATTTACCATAGATATCTAAGAAAACAGGGCAGTCTGTCTATTCTGCAACCAGCAATTACTCGCAACTCAGACTCACAGAATGGTTTGTGTTGGAAGGGACCTTTAAAGGCCATCTAGTCCAACCACCCTGCAATGAACAAGGACATCTTCAACTACAGCAGGTTGCTCAAAGCTCCATCGAACCTGATCTTCATTTTTTCCAGGGATGGGGGCATCTACTACCTCACTGGGTAAAGGTAACTTTTAAGGTAACACTTGAATTTAAGCTCAAATATTTGGTCTGTACTCAGTAAACGCATTTCATTTTACACACAACAAATCCTGCTCATATATTATGCAGTTCAATGAAAACAATCAACTGAGATAAGTTTATCACTTTCCAAAAGCAGGTTATTTTGCAAGTTCACAGAAGCAAACATTTTGCAATAAAGAACTTGTTTTACACCCCACAGTACATATCATAGTACCTACCAAAACTGGTACAGGAATTAGCTGAAGACTGTGACCAGGTGATATTGAAAACTTATTTTAAAATAATTAATGCAAAATATATTCAAAAATTATGTAATAGCTGAAAAGATTGAGAAATCAAAAACATAGGTATGTCTTTGATGTCCCAGTTAAGCTTTTGACATCAACATCTTAAGTCTTTTTACCAATCACTAAGATAGCAAGGAAAAAAAAGGCCAGAAAGTGAATATGCATGAGAATAATGAGATGTATGGGAAACCCACATAAATAAAGGCTTCATAATTAATACTGAGAGAATATGGCAACATTGTTTGAATAACAATTTTATCCCTCCAACAGTCTTAACTTTTAACTTATATCCTAATACACCCACCAGAAAGAGATATTGCTAAGTACCTATGGATGGGCAGAGAGGCTTTACTGCAATGATGTTATTAACCTTACTTGGTGCTGCCAGTGTAAACCATAACCAGAAAAAAACCACAAACCTCCAAAAACATATGCAATATGTACATAATTTTGCTTGCATATATTATAGAGTAATCCACTATTAAATCCTTGTGTTGCACAGCAGTTGCACAAAATCCTATCCCATTAGAACCCTCATGCAGAAAATCTCAAAGTAGTTGGAAGGAAAATTCCAAGCTATTGAGAACACGGTTTCTCGATTTCCACCTCAGTACTTCCTATGTACCTTACATTTATCAAGATAAGTGACAGGCTTTATGCCCATTAAACTTATCAAGTATTCATAGGTCATTGCCCTTCATTCTGTTGGTAGGGAGATTCCATTAGGAGTCACAGGCTGGAGCATATACACAAGTCACACATCCCAAAACAATGTCAAGCCCCTGGCACGAGAAGCAGCAGCAGGACCTCCAGCACTCCAAAACTGTCTTCTACAGTAACCATTAAGAGAGCTTAACAGTGGCTGGATAAAAGGGCACAAAACTGAACTACTCATTCTGAGGTCACATCCTGCCTTGGACCTTTTCCTCTGCTGAAGAGTTCCACATTTCTTATCACCCCATTCTTAAGTACAAGTTTAAATCATTTGCATCCCAAGGATATTGCCAAAATTTTCTATAGATGGGTAGTACTCCCTACATTGGAAAGCTCAAAGCTGCAGCTTCTTTGAGCAGTTTACTGAAACACATCACCATAGCAGGCACATCCATAAATTATCTTTGTTATGTTTTATACCTTTCGCTTGCAGTACTTGCCCAACTTGCTCCAGTTAGAAAGCTTCATACATATGGATAATGCTGCTTTGTATGTGCTAACAATCCTGGCAGGTTTTCCTTCAATAAACCACTCCAGATGTTAGTCTCAGTAATTATGTCTGACATCTCTCAGCTTTGGTAATGAAATACTGCTGATACAATTCCTTGTTTGTATTTCTATGGATCATTTTCAGACATAAAAACTACAGAGTTAAAACAGCCACATCGACGAGCACAGAATGAAAATCTGCTGAAATGAATACACAGCAACTGCATGATTAGCATAAACAGGATAAATATGGAAATACAGTATTCTATGAGAAATGTATCGCTTATAGAGTATATTGCACTCCTCTGCTTAACAGAGGTGCCCTTCAAAATACTATATATACATATGTATGAACTACATGAAAGACAAAATTACCACTGTTACCAATATCATGTAAGACCATATAAGATATAACCTCTTTCTTGCTTCAAAGAATCAGAACTCAACTTTACATAACAGATCTGTTGCTAACAAGGTATGAGAAGAAAGATGCACAGTGGATTTCTAACCTGAGAAGTGAAGACTCAATACTTATTTTACCTATAACATTATCACATCAACTAAACTGAACATTAGAAGTGTAAAAATGTAATTAAATAATTTGCATCCAAAAAGCTGGAGTTCTGCAGATCTGCTCTTAGAGAATGCAGATTCTGGAGGGTATATTATGTGTACAATTTCTACATTAATAAAAAAGCCTGCTCAAGAAGTCATCATAGGCTCTTACAGTTCTCTTGGGGTTTTTAAATTACCACAATAAATGTCAACACTAACAACAAAGCTATCAAATCAGTACACAACTACTACTTATGCCCAAAATTTCAAATATTAGTAGTTCTGTCAATGTTGTATAGGACAATTAGAAGGGAAATTAATCAGGAGCTGATTTTTACAAATAAATATTAAAAAAACCAAAAACATTTCTTACAGTCTTAAGCTGTAACAGGTGTCACGCCAATTTTTCTGTTAACATTATTTTATGTCAGATAAATTATCAAAGAGTGTTGACTTCTTAGTGATAATAGCTTTCCTATATCTATTACATACAATAAAACCAGACATATTACACAACCATAATAATTACTATGACTGGTCAGTAACATCAAACCCCATCATTAAGAAGCAACTTTTAGAATACATCTAATTAGCACAAACCAGTTCTAGTGTTTTTAAAAAAGTAAGAATAATGCAAAAATCACTTCAACTACTGACCTCTGGAGGACTGAAATTAAGCCAAAGTAACTTCAATCAGTAAAAACTTGAGCGAATGCTAATTCGAAGTCTTCTTAACTGAAAGGCAGGAAGCCACTCACATTTACTGTAATATGCAATTCCACTGTTTTCATCACATAAACCAAAAACTTCAGCACATGAAGCAATGAAAGAACTTCCCCACAGGCTACAAGAAGTATGAGAAAAGGGCTTTCTCAAATAGCATTATGACTGTTCATGCTGTTATTCTGCCACTTCATACCATAACTGAAAATCATTCATAAAACCACACAATTACAATAATGATGTCCCATCACACAACATTTTCTTTACATAAGCACGAGCAGACGTTTTGAACAGAAATATGTGGATGCACATACAGCTGCCCATCCCCATGACAAAAAACCAGAGACTCTTACAAAAGCACAAGCAGTACACTGGATGTGCTTTTGTAAATTCAAGGTCATCTGAAAGAGTTAATGGTTTTGGACTTCTCCAAATATTTTGAGGTATTTAAGTCATCAAAATGTTTGTTTAATTACAGCATTCAGTTAATGATCAAACAAGAAAACCAGTTAACTGGCCACCCATGACAAGATCTCATGACTATAGTTTACTACTGAAGCAGTAATTATGTTTTGTAACAAATAAGGAAGCATATGTTTCAAAAGGATTCATGTATTAAAAAAATCACTTTAATATCTCAGAGGAATTAATTAGGGCTTGCCCCATCAAATGAGAGAAGAAAAGTGAAGTCAGAGGACCATTATCTGCAGTTCTGAACATCTCAATTTTTGCCCATCCCATGTACTTTGTTAACAAGAACTACAGTATTTCAGTGGAAGAAGTGAACTGATGCCAGTGCTGTCTCATAACAAAGTATATGCAATTTCTGGACAATAAGGTGATTTTATTTAACCTAAACTGCACTAATTACTTGGCAAGTTATTTTTTTCCCCGGTAGGATGAAAGGAGAGGACTAAGAAAAGCTGAGCAGACTTGAAGAGAATGATGTCAGCACAATATCAGCAGTGTATTTTGGAAGGGGAGACATTGGGAGAAATATACCAAATGCTTCTGATGATTCAGGAAGTTCAAGTAGATAGTGTTACACTCACTTTAGATTTTAAGACACCACTGCTATATCTGACTAAACAGAGAGTCATCAACCTCAGAAGTAGAAAAGTAAAATTTAAGAAGCTGCATATTTTAATTGTGCAAATTCATTAAAAGTCCCTGTTTTCCTCTAGAAAAGTATGGTTGAAGCTGAAAACCAGCCAATAGGAAAGGGCTGACACTGAGGATTACACTCTGCATTAGGAACTTACAAAACAAGAGTCAGGTCCTTACAGACAGGACAGAAAAACCAACAGTGCATTGGGTACAGGCTTTTCTAAGACTCAGATTAATAATTTGGTGTCATAGGAAAAAGCTAACATGAGGTAAATGATATTCAAAGACAAACCCTCCGTTTGTCCATGCTCATGACCCATCTTCAAGGTACAGCATGGAGAGGGGTAAATTGAATCTTTTAGAAGCAGCAGTAAGTGGCATGTCAGAGACACAGACCTTTGTCTTTGTGTAGCCTTGGCCATCGACCTATGTTTTGAAATATTCACACTACACAAAATAATGTTAAATCTTATATATTGGCTACATGAAAAGGAAAGAAGAGCCAAGGGAAGATAAAACAATAATGACTACTCTTTGTGAAAAACAATAAACTATGTGTTTGGAATGTTTTATTATGCAGAGTGGATAAAATAATTTTTAAATAGCTCTAGAGTGTTATTTTCTGTGTCTTCTCGGAGAAGAGAATCACCTCCAGCTAAAGAACTACTTCTTGATCTCTCTGTTCTCCAAGTAAAGCCTTCCACAGCACTAACACAGTATATAAAAATGTGCTTACTTAGGATCTAAAGAGCATCATTATTTTGACAGGTCTGCCTACAAAACAATATGCTTGTGCTAGACTCCTTTGCTTAATTGAGATCTAAAGGCTGAAGTAATGAGAGAAAAAACATGAACTCCATCACATCCTCTAAAGGCAAATTGATTCAGTACTATGTGAGACACCAATTTCTACAGTCAGAAGTTTCTGTTAAAAAACTTTTGATCTGTGATTCCTTTCAAAATGGCTTAACAGTAAAACTTAACCATCTCAGTTTAAGAGGGCTCTCTAGAGAGAAGCCAACACTCACCACTCTGAAATCTATCCGAAAGAAATAGGCAGCTTATGACATGCCCAGATGTATTTCCCACATAAGGTTTTTTCATAATATCAAAACATTATGAATTCAAAGACAGACTAGTTTTACTGTTCTAATTCACTATGCAACAAACATGTTCCTCAATAAAAAGATCCTGAATCTTCTAAAAACATAGACCATACCAGTCTTCCATTACCGGGTATAATCTTCACAACTATTTCAGTACAAGCATCAAGTACGCTCATGTTAAAAGTTTACAGAAGAAATATCAACTCTTCAAAAGCATCATTACTGCCTTTTACCTTTTGAACCACATAAGAGGGCATGCACAAAACAAAGCTGCAGCCTTCTCCCTCCTGGCCTATGTGGTGCTGAACCAGCCAGACATTCTTTAAAAAAAGCAGACTCCTATTTGTGGTACTTAATGCCAGCCTAAGCTAGCTGCACCCAGACAATAATAACTATTTTTTATTACTTGGTTTCTGAGATAAGAGGATTCCGTCATTAAAGCGTTCTCTTATGCAGTGCTTATTCCTGCTCTAGTATACTGGCTGAGACTGGGAAAGCTTGGAATTGATCACTTCCATTTGTTTAAATAAACTGCCCTACTTAACTCCCAAGACTGTATTGGCTTCACTCTCCAAGAGGTTGTGATGATGCTGATTAAAATAAGTCATTTTTTATATTACTTCTAATTATTATTTTTAAAGGAAGCATTAACTTATAATGTATTTTCCAACAAACTACACAGGTATCCTATGCAAACTATGAAGATATAAAAACCCTCTTTCTATTCTCAACAGAATAAGTAACGCGTTGAACAAAGTCCTGTACTCTCAGTGCAACGTGATGCAAAGAATTATTATGAGTGTCTTCCTGCACATGAAAATATCTTGACAGCTGCACTGCTTGAATATTGTTATAAGTTTACACCATGGTTCCAGCAAGTTTTGAATATGTTTTCCAAATAAAATTCTGATTTTATTTGAATTCTGGCAGTGCTGCATCCATGCCAGCTGAACACTGTTACTATGTGCTTGTACTGTGTTTTAAGGAACAACTACTGCAAGGAGCCTCGCAATACTTTCCCCCACACTAAGTGTGCAGAACATGATCAAACCCAGACTCAGAGAAATGGGTATGCTGCAGCACCATGCCAGTATGACTGCATCTTCAAGTAAGGACAAAAGTGCACACCTCCTGTAACAAAGCAGTCTTCTGAAGCACAAAGTCATAGCACAAGTGAAAGGCGAATACAAAGACCCAGACATGAAAAACCGAACAAGCTCCTTAATCTTCTAAGGCTGGAAGTCTGTGACAGACTAAAGAGTTGAGCTGGGGTAGAGGAAAGGCCTCGTAACCTTAGATTCTTCCCCATAGCTTTTTGTGTTGCTGCATCACTAACAGACTGGAAATCACTGTTTTCCACCCTCTATCTTCAGCTATTAACACCAGATTATGCTCAGTTCTGAGCTCCCCAGTACAAGAAAGATGATTGTACACGACAGAGTCCAGTTATGGGTCACAAAGATGATGAAGGATTGGAGCATTTCTCCTTCAAGGAAAAGCTGAGAGAGCTGGGGCTGTTCGGCCTGGAGAAGACTCAGGGGGATCTTAGTGACATGTACAAACATCTAAAGGGAGGGTGCAAGGAGGAAGAAGCCAGGCTCCTTCCATTGATGCCCACTGCCAGGACCAGAGGCAACGGGCACAATTTGAAGCACAGGAGATTCCCTCTGAACATCAGGATGCACCCTTCCCCTGTGAGGGTGACTAAGCACTGGCACAGGTTGCCCAGGGAGCATGTGGAGTCTGCCTCCCAGGAGATATTTAAAAGCCATCTGGACATGGCACTGGGCAACTTGCCATAGATGTCCCTCCTTGAGCAGGGGGGCTGGGGGAGATAATATCCAGAGGCCCCTTCCATCCCATCCTCAGACATTCTGAAATGTTGTGAATTATGTAGAGGTCAAAAATAATGTCTGTTCCAGGACTTGCCTGTTACACCCAAACGACAGGAACACTTATTTTCAAGTGTCTGTTACAAACCCGACCAATTCCCTCACATGATGACACTGCTAAGAGATGCATACAGTATATATTACCCCACTAAGATGAAATCAAATGATTAGAGGCAGAAATTCATAGTTTCAAGACAGTTGTGAGTCCTGGTGTGACTGATACTTCTAGCATATTTTGAGGCACCACATCAATTTTAGAAACTCAGAAGTTCATACATAACTAAAGCACCTGACAGAACCTGACCGATAATAACTGGTAAGTACCTGTATCTTAGAGAATATTTACTGTATGTTTATGTTGGAACACAGTTAAAGTAATGAAAACCTTAAATTTTTTTAAACTTTTAATAATATGGTGTATTTTAAGTGTTAACAGCAAGCAAGATTTATTAATTTTCCCTTTGAACATATTTCCTTTTCATTTCAGTATTTCATAATGTGATACAAAAACATTAAGTCAGACCAGTGTAATCAATTTAGTATTACAGAGCATTGCCACTTACATTCTCAAGTCAAATAGCCAGCCCGTATCATGCCAAACAATCTATCTAACTTATTTCCTGCACATCCACAAGAATATTAGTTTAAGAATCTCTTTACAAGAAATGTGGTTTTCTGTAGACACAGGAACAACACTTTCTTTTGCAATAGTTATTTGTCATAAAGCAAATATCACAACCTGTTTGTTACTCTCCTACTTGAATTACATCTTTTTCAGCTTTCTGTAGCTGTCATTAACTTTGGCCTCTTCTTTATCTTCAATCTGAAGTTAATTCTCCGGCCAGCATGTTGCTTGCCGCTTTGAGGGATTAAATATAAGGGTTTATGAAGAAAAGGAGCTTTTCATACAATGCTATTACACCATGATAGCTTTCAGAGAAATTGTTGAGTCTTGAAAAATGCACGTTAAACATACATGCTGTTCATTTAAAAAGAAATATTGTCATATTGCAAAATAATAAAAAAGGATTATTTTAAGGCATTCACTAAACATACAATCAATCCTATTACAAGAAGAAGACAGTAACATACCCATAATGTCAGCACAGCACACAGACATTGGGAATGTGTTTGCTGTTTATATGCAGTGTACCATTATTCTTTTGAGATATATTGAAAATAATACCTAAAGTTTTACTCATACAGGAAATTCTCCTAACAAAATGGCAAATCTAGAGAAGCATTCTACTGTTGCAGAGTTACAAATATGTGTTGTTGTTGTACCAGCCTTTCCTTTCATCTCAATTCAGCTGTTGATGAAGTGAAACATTCATCTACAGACCAATCTGCAAATTTAGAACAGTAATTAATTAAATGGTTTATGCTAACCATAGTAGAGTGTGTCTGTACTAATGTCTAACATCTGTCTAACCAATGGATGCAGTAACAGAGGAGAAAGTTTGTGTATTTGTGGACAACATTTCCCTTCACACCTATTTCAAAACAGAAACTCACAGGTAATTCTTTAGTGATTGTACATACTTAATTTTTTTTTTAATGAGCAACTTCAGTTGACCCTGCTGATCCAGCAGAGTACAAGAACAGTACTTCAGGATCTTCCATCACAAACACCTGGGAAAATCTTAGACATCTAAAGAACGAGTGAGATGGTTGCCAGGCTTAACCTGGACCAGGTCATCTGCTGGGAATAACAGCAGTATCATCCGCATTTCCTTTCCCAACATATTTTCTCTCCCATGAAGTGGAGAATGGTGTAAGAAGCTGTAAGAGACAACATTGCTAACAGCTTTAGCTACTGAAACATCTCCACAATAGAGGGAATTTTCCATAGCACCTCAACATCTATCGCTACCTAATTCTCTCCATTTAAAGCCCCAAATTCTGCATAACAAAAAATAAAGCAAGCCACCAAAGTTACATTTCAATGTGACAGCAAGCCTGTCTCTGTGGAAAGAACATGTTGCACCATGATTTTATTTCACTGAAAATCACATTATATGCAAAAACCACACCTATCTCAGTATCTTCTGCAAGTAGTAATCACTTGGATGTGTTCTCTTGCCTGAAGTGCTCTGAAATACTAAAATAAAGACTGTTTCTAACTTCAGTTAATTTGCACTGGATTACAGCTGAGAGACTTAGGTAAAAAAAAATATTATTAATATTACATCTGTTACAGATGGAATAAACATGGATAAGCATAATCTTTTCATTGCTTTATGGAGCCACAATCCATCAGCAAGTGTACAAATCCGCATGATATCCCTGAGTGCTGGATTTAAATTTGGGTTTCGGAGAGAGGTGAAAGATGTGCAAGACATAAGCACACAAAGAATCCTTAGCCGACTAAACATATAACCTAGCTTCTGCAACTCATTTGCAGGGATAAAGTACATCTTCATTTCACTATAATCAACATAATTTCTCACTTGTTCCTGGATTTCTAAAGGGTATGGAGAATAAACACACAAATGGGTGCAACTGGGGCCTTGGGAACCTGAAGCTCAGCATAGTACACTGCAGTACTCTTCCCACAAGCTTTCCATGAAAACCAGAGACTAAAGCACTCCTCAAGTAGCTCTGATTGAAAAAGCCCTCTCATATATATATATATCCACTCAGCAAGGAAAACTAATTGTCAGCAAAAGCATTTTTGTTCCATTGTAACTGCATATACACTGGACTTCAGCACTGGAGAATTAGCAGCCTACATAATGTATACAGTTATTCATACGTTGAAATATGTGAATACCTATATCTCGGTTTTCCAGATGACACTGTTACCCTTGAAAACATTTTGAGTTTAGCCTTTTAGACCTTGGCTTCAGATTAAAAAAAACTAACAGCAGAAGCACTTCCCCTGAAAGAGTTCTAGAGGACTGAAACATTAACAATTATGAAAGATGTCAGATAATCAGACAGAATGCAGAGTAGATGTCCTTACAGACAGAGATTTGAAGCACTAGTACTTTCCTGGGAAGTACAAAATCTCTGTCCTTTCCCTAAGTGTCCACTGCTGACCATGCAGCAACTTTCCAAAGGGCTCTTCAGCTCACCTTCCACTTTTAAACAAGCTGAACATGCAAGCACAAAATTGCGATTCCACATGAGATTTTATTTGGCAGAGTACTTTTCACCTACTTCACATGCACAGGCCAAAGGGGAAGATGGCAAGCTGTCCATCATTTTTACATTCCTTGCCTTCCTTAAATTTCTCAGGCAATTAATTCCGAACATTTACTTAAAATTTAAGCTACATAAAACACCGTCTCCCTGCTGACTGGTTGTGTTATTAGACTAGTCTTTATATCCCGTATTCAAGAGATAACAGACAACATATAATCAATGTGTAACAAGCAAGACATGGAACTGAATAAGCAGCATATTGCCAAATAACCTACAAAAGTTGGCAAAGAAACATATTCCAGCAACACTCACCAATTATTACAGAATCATAGAATCAATCAGGTGGGAAAAGACCTTTGAGATCTTCAAGTCCAACCTTTAGGCAAATACCACCATGTCAATAAGACCATTAGGGTCACCTCCAAGGGACGGTGACGCCACCACCTCCCTGGGCAGCCCATTCCAATGCTTGACAACTCTTTCCATGAAGAAATTCCTCCTAATGTCCAATATGAACCGCCCTGGTGCAGTTTGAGGCTCTGGTCTCTAATCCTATCACTTGTTGCCTGGCAGAAGAGCCCAAGCCCCACCTGGCTACAACCTCCTTTCAGGTAGAGAGGTAGAGACAGAGAGCAATAAGGTAACACATGAGCCTCCTTTTCTCCAGGCTCAACAACCCCAGCTCCCCCTCACAGATCCAGACCCTTTACCAGCTTCAGTGCCCTTCTCTAGACTAACTCCAGAACCTCAATGTCTTTCCTGAATTGAGGACTCCAGAACTGTTATGACTGCACGTGAGGTGCAGTCTCACAGGTACTGAGCACAGGGGGAAGTAGCCAGTGCAAGATGGTGGAAATACAAAGGAGGAAGGGATTCCACCCCTAAATGTGATAAGTAGCATGAACACACATGGATGAAGCCCTCCAGCCTCTAGGAAAGAGAGCTTTAATACTTCACATCTGCTCTTCAACAGGCACCCTGCTGAAAGCTGATGGGAGGTCTTCAACTGTTGGAAATCTCTGGAATGCAAAATAAATGGCTGTTTCTTCTTAAATGAAATTGTTAATCATCAAGACCTCACCTATACCGTTATTCACTGTCAGTGTGTGGGGGTGTTAATTGAAAAAGGCAAATTAAATATTAGGTTCGAAGTGAAAGCTAACAACAATGTACTCAGTCACTTTGATTAACCAAGCAGCATTCAGACAGCACTTGTCTGTGAACAATACACTGTCTGAACACTGGCTAAACCTGTAAGTAAAATCCAAAATTGATTTAGCTAATTATGATTTTAAACTAGGCATGAAGCACTTGAAACTTACAGTACAGGTTTAACAATGAACAGTAAACAAACTCTTTACAGGTGTCTATGGGATACTCTGTGTTATACAAATAGCAGATGAATTATTATTTAAGCTTGCCTTGAAAGCATATCCAAAGATGCCCTGAGCATCTGCTTCTCACACCAAAATTGTGCCTTCATAATTCTGACTATCTACTGACAAATACACCACTCCTCAAAAATTTCTGTCGTCATTCCTCTTGGCTGACTGCTAATCTCATCTGCACAACTGAAATAAGTTGATGTTAGTTAATAGTACTACTGAGACCTATAAAAGCCTTGATGTACTTGATAACTTGAAATATTAAATCAAAAAATAATTTCATGGTCCCAGACTCTAAAAAAATTAATGTGTTCTGAAGAACTTCAGACTTGAAGCACTTCACCCAGTGAAGTTCTCAGACACCACCAAATCCATACTGTAGTCTTCAAAACGTAAAAAACGCTTGCCTTTAGGAACAACCTATTTAGATGAGAACAACCTATTTCTTTCCTGTGCTCCCCAGGTGGGTCACAAACCATTTGTGGTTGAAGCTAAGGCTGACATTTAGCTCTCAAGGGTGGTTTAGAGAGAATTAAAAATCAACAGACAGGAAAAAAAAAAGCCAACACTGAGCAACATTACATTGTAAGTTGGGAATGTTTTAAAAATTAAGAAAATAACTGAATCCAGTTCAGAACTTCCAGGCCAATAATATGCCTACAGAACCCCGCAGGAAGAACCCTGCTCTCTGCAGAGGATATCCAGGGGCTGGAAGCCTTTTCCTGGAACAGCAACCTGAATGCAGCCAGGAGAATAAAATTAATCAACTTTAAAGCACAACTTTACATGTGCAAAATTAAAAGTCTACTAAAATATTAAATAGATTAAAATAATCTTGTGAGCATAGAAGTTTCAATTAAAATCTTAGTGGAAAAAATGAGACAGCAGTAAAATGTAAATGTGACATGGTGCAACTCAAGGACAATGAACCAGTTTACACAGCACAAATGAAGACTGAGAATGGACTAAATCCCATGTTGTCTTCTCAGAGCAATGCAATGAGTTTGATACACTATTTACCTGAAATAGTAAGTGTGGGCTGAAGGAAGCAGGTGAAAGTACGGTTGCAATTATCTTAAAGCTCACAACTGAGAACGTACTAACTAAAAAGCCCACTGACCCACTTCCAGAGTGTACATTAAGAGCTCCTAGGTTTGTGCTGGGCACCCCTGCCCAGATCCAGCCCAGAACACGCTCAGTACTGAGTCAACTGTGAAACTGGACTTTGCCTAGGATGCTGCCGTTGCTTAAAAAGCAGAGCTTCGCACCATAAAATTCAAACTGCCAGGCAGCCATTACCTTTTCAGATGAAACTCAGATTATTACTGTTTTATAAAAATACTCAAAAAATCCAGTTATATTATAGATCACCCAACCTCCTCATACCAGGTTCCTCTAAGATAACAGATGTGTTGAAGTACAAACTTCCCTCTCCTCGTAGAATTGAAAGTTCATATGACAAAGTTTACTGTACCAGGCTGTTAATATTGGTACTTTCTCCTCCATTTCCATTCCTCATTAAAATTTTCTTCTTGCAGCTTTACAGATTACATGCAAGATCTGATTCCTTCTCCTCCACTTCACTCTGTGGGTTGAAGTCCTTCAATTTATCATATTTGATGAAGACATTCATCCAGTAAAACTAAGGGAAAAAGTCTTTTACTACATATTTTTGTTTTTTCATTCTTTTATTCATAGGAGAAAAGTCTAGAGCATTGAATAAATACCTTGAGGAAAACATACAAAAACATATTTGAATCAAAATCATTCGCCTCCAGAACAAACTCACCTAGTTTCTCCCAGAAACTGAATTTTCAGTTAGTTCTGTTTGAATAAACCAAACCTGGAATTTGTTAGATAAAGGAAAAGTGGGTCAAT
Source organism: Hafferia zeledoni (assembly GCA_035583235.1). NCBI lineage: Eukaryota > Metazoa > Chordata > Aves > Passeriformes > Thamnophilidae > Hafferia > Hafferia zeledoni. Next base: position 100,380,055 of record JAWWEV010000083.1, read on the forward strand.
CTAAATCTCAATTGTTCATGAAGCAGAGTATGGTTCAGTGCTGCGTGTCAGGATCATAACCAGTTTCAAGTCTGTCAACTGTAGTTTCTCTGACAAGGGCTGGTAACAAGTCAACTTTTATTCTTTTACCCCAAGGCTGAAAAAGAAAATTCCTGAAGGAACATTTAACTGACCTCACAGTGCTAACTCAGTCCACTCTAAAGTGATAAATGACCAGCTCTATGGGGCTCCACTTAGAAAAACTTTAAATAGCACAGCTGACCACTAACACTAAAAGGTTCTTCAGTTTTGACCCACACTTTTCCCCAGCAAAAGGCAGGGGGAAGGATTTTATCCTGAGAGCATGAAAGAGATGTTGATTGAAATCTTAAATGATACTTCCACTTAGGACATTAGAGAATATAGGCTTTTACATTACTGAGAGCAAAAAATATACTTAATGCATGTTTAACCTTGACTACTCAAGTTTTTCTCAAACCACCTGAGACACATATACGGTAATACAGAGGCTGTAAATTCTTTTCCTGGTCAAACTGCTCAAAGGTTTCTAATTTAATTAAAATTGTTGTTAATTTATTGTCAGTTCCAATTCACTTGACTCTATACATCGGCAGCCTTGATTATTTCACAGATAAGTTTGGTGGGGTTTTGTTGGGAGTTTTTTTATGGTGAATTTTTTTGTTGTTGTTTTGTTGTGTTTTTTAATAAACAGCAATTTGATCATAGTGTTATGATCAACAGTGGTTGTGTAACTAAGTCATCAATTATGCTTATACCACTGAAAAGGCATGCTTCACGTATTTGAGTAAAATTATTGTTTCCTGCTGATACCTGAGTGCACTGAATTACAGGTATTTTCAGAGGGTCAAAAAATATCTTTAAGAATACCTAATTTACAAATTATGGTTACATAGTAATATGTCATGCCAGCTACAATATTTTATGAACTCTGAATTTCTTGTTTGAAGTGCTGAAAATAAAGGACAGGTTATCCCTAAGACAGTAATTTCATAAGATTGATATATTTATTAAAGATCTTCTAAAATAATCTCTTATCATTCCTGTATATAGCTATCCACCACATAGAAACTTGGACTATGAACTATATAAATTACAATCAGCTATAAAAATAAATACATATTAAGAAAAGAAGTTGTTGATATTCAATGCATTTATTTCACAGGTACACACTGTGTGAACCTTCAGAAGACACAGGAACATTTTTTGCCCAAATGAATAAAATGTAGTATTCACCCACTCACTTTAAAAAAAGAACCAACCAAAACAAAAAACAAACAAACAAAAAAACCAAAAACCCCAAACAAACCAAAAAAAACAACAAAAAAACAAACACACAAGACCAAAAAAACACTAAAACCCCCAAACCAACAATGAACAAACAAACAACAAAAAAGCCCACCAACAAGGAGTCCTTTTACTCAAAACCCCCAATATATTCCTACATACAAGAGAAAAGTAATCCAGAAGTTATGGTGGTTACTGTACCAACAGACTCAAAAGTGTCAAAGTGAATAATTGATCAACTGCGACACCACAGTATCTGGGACTACACAGCAAAAGAGAGAGAAAGATCCCTAAGGACCAAAGTGCACATCTCTGTAGTCGGAACAGCTGTAATAAATCTAAGCTGACAAGTATTCAGAGACTGAAGCAATGTTCCATCAAATATTTTTAAAGTCAGTTCCACACAAGTCAACACAGCTTCGCCTGGAGATTTATCAGACATTTAGCTGGTGCACGTGATCACTGGTTAAAGTGAAGAGGAAAGCAAAAGAAGTGGACATACAAGAGATACTGGACCATGGCACAATAAGATTTTAATGCCTGAGGATAAACTTTCACATTTCATTAAAGTTTAGAAACATCTAAAAAACTATCCTCACAACTTGCATTTTTTACATACCTTTTGTTTTCATCTAAGGGTTTTCATTTAATGAAAAAAACTGAGAAACTGCATTCTTTATTTTCCTAGAATTAGGAATGTATTCCAAGCAAAGTTCCTGATTTTTTTTTTTTAAAGTTCCACATATAAGTTGTTCTCTATGTCCTAACACAGTAGCACATAATAAAGTTCCAAGGTTTTACAGAGAAGTTTATAAAATGCTGCTGGGAAACCCAGTAAAGAAACCATACAAAAGCAACCAACACATTTTATTAAAATGGACTTCAGGAAACAGTACTACAAAAATAAGACCTCATTCATTCAAGACAAATCAGTTTACTAATATCTGTCACACTATCAGCACAAGAATAAGAATAGTCATGGAATCCCTGTTCAAGAACCACCATCCTCAACAGCAGATCAAATCTGTCTAATACTGGGAATTCTTCAAAATACCTATCAAAAGGGACAACTTGACAAATCCTTATGTAAGCAAAAAAACCCAAAATATATCAAGTACCTGACTCTGCATCCTTCTTCCATCTATACCTTCACGAGAAATGTGAACAGCTCTCACATGCTGAAACTCAATGCAGTTCAAATGCAGACACCGTTAACCAGATTCTGCTAAGACCAAGCCTTCCCCAAAATACAGAAAATGATAAAGCAGAGAGCAGAAGAAGGAGATGGGGCAAGGAATAGAGTGATATGGAGAGGAAGAAAGAAAAAAAAACAGCTAAAGGTCATGAAATGAGAAATCATGTACCATTTCACAAATACCATTTGGGGATGACCTCGTTCATAGTGTTAATGCCACTTTTTTGGTTTTGGTTTCATACAAGTGAAATGTAAAGACACTGTGGAAAGTCTTCTGAGGTATTCCAGACTGGAACTGGCTGTCTGCTCATCAGAGGTTCATGTTTGAAAAATGTAATGGACCTGAGTCAACTGATTTAGAAATTCAGGAGTCTGAAGATATTTTTACAGAAAGTCTCTGAATCTCACTGCCAACAGGAAATTCTGTGACTCTTCTATTTATTTACAACCACATTTTCATATCCAAGTTTGATGACAGCCATCTACTGACAATCAGGTTTATGGAGTGAACATAGATGGATAAACTGTCACACAAACTGACATCCACAGTTTTATTCATCTGATGATGGAAGTTGGCACCAGCTCGTATATGTGAATGAGAGAAGACAGCTCAGGGTGGAGACGTATCGTAAGGGGCTGTTAAGGTCCCTGAATGCAAACACAAGAATTTCATAATTGATGAGGTAAAGATGTAAGAGCCAGATGGATTTCTATCACACGGTCTTTTTTCATCCTCATTTATGTTCTCTTCTGTCAAAGTATGCAGGAGTTGCTGATTTCAGTGATGCAGTGCTACCCTACCTAATACCCATCCTGGCAGAAATGCACCACATATTTGGGAGCCCTTCTAATGCAACTGCCATGGAGAGCTCAACACAACCTATTCCCAAGAAAGGAGATGCAATTTTACCTCTGCTGTAGAACCAAGACTGTTGCTGTCCACAAAGAAACAAGGACTACAGCAAGATGACCAATTCTGTTTTGAATATCTATTTTTTTTTTAATTTGAAGCTTTTGACAAATTTTAAGATAACTAAAGTGAATAGCTTCAGAATTTCGAAATTCACAGGTAAGCATTTTTATGGTCCCACACGTATCAATTGCAAAATGATCAATGAAACTTAATCATCATAGAATGGTTTGGATTGTAAGGGACATTAAAGATCATCTTGTTCCAACCTCCCCCTGCAATGGGAAGAGACATTCTCCGTTAGACCAGATTGCTCAAAGGCCCATAAAACCTTGCCGTGAACACTTCCAGGGATGGGGCATCCACAATTTCTCTGGGTATCCTGCCTCATCACCCTCACAGTAAATAATTTCTTTCTAATATCCAATCTAAACCTACACTCTTTCCATTTAAAGTAATTATCCCTTGTCCTGTTTTCCAAGACCATTACGTAACATTATTAATTTGATATCTTCGACATTGAGACACTCCTGAGCTACTGTATTATTTGCTAGTCTGTGTAGATAGTAACATGCAAAGAGTTTTTTCATCAAAAGGTACTAATACAGAATGACATGCATTTTAATTCAAGTTATGGAGGGTCAGGGACAGGTCAAGAAAAATCAAAGAGCGCCCATCTTTTTCTGCTGTACAGGAGCCCAGTAATGACAGTGATGAGAGAATTGATGATGACACCATGCTGCTGCAGCACCATATCTGAAGAGGATTCCCAATGGCTTGAACTGTAAAAATACCACTGAAACCACTCACTGTTTTTCAGCTCTCTAAACGTCATTATTTGTTAGTCATTCACAACCACTTTATAATAAAGATTAAACAGCCATCATATAAGGTAATTCATCCAATACTAAGGAAGGCAGACAAGAAAACTGAGATGTGTGACTCTACAAGAAGTCACTTGCCACCATCAGCTGGAGAAGCTAAAACAACTGAAGTTACGTAAGTTGTTTTAGAAGAAATAGTTCAACCCCCTATCTTCCTTAACTGAGTTGGGGTGCTTGATTTTATGTTAACTGAAGAACTTCCTTTCCATGATCTGCTCTATCTACAAGCAGAAGACAATGTTACAAAAGAAGCAAAAAGCAGATAACAAAACTGGTAAATTAGTTTTAGCTCTTTGTCACACTTGGAAAATGTGACAGCTCAAGGTTGTTGTCATTCACAGAAATGCTATAAAAATCATAAAATAGAGTGGCAAAAATTAATTTTTTAAAAAATATAGAGATAATTTTCCTGTTTTTTAGTAGTGCTTTTTACAACAGCTGACAGGAAACACGGACATTGCCTACTCCAGCTAATGCAAAGCAGAGTAAGAGCCCTAATAAATTCCACACTTGTTTTAGAGAGTTTGGAGGAGTGCGTTATCTTAAAACACCAAACGTGATTAATTTTGTTCAATGTGACTACTCACATTAGCAAAAACATTTAGCTATATACCTGTTTGCAGAGCAAGACCTAAAGCAATTTTGTTCTCCTTGACATTCTTTCATGCAGTGGCCTTTCATTTTCCATATAAAACACTCATATTTTATACATGGCAGCTTGGAAAGCTCCACTTTCATCCAACTCGGCACCTTTTTGAAATCCTCTGTTGCACTGAAGCTCGTGTCAGAACACGGTAAGTCCGTTTTCTGCACTTGAGATAAAGGAGGAAGCTGCTGTTTGAAAACACAGCATAGAAGACTAAAATAAAGTATATAATTTGGCGAAGAAATAGAAACACATAAGATTCATACATCTTTCATGGGTTTATTCCACAAAGACAATGCTTGCAAAGTACACATATATTGCGTGAGCTGGACTCAATTTAGGATTAAAAACTGAGTAAAATAAGTAAAATAATTATCTGAATAAGCAAACATTAATAGGAAGTAATTTCCTTCATTTTCACTTCTCTGAATAATTATACCTGTGGGCTATTATGAATAATTTATGAGACGGCATGCAGTTCACATGTAGCCCTGAAAGTCTTTGCATTTATAATACGATCATTCCAAATAATTCTGGGGCAAACCATGCCTGGTAAGTGAGTTCTGCACAAATAGTCTTTCAGCCTTAGGATACTTTAAGCTGCTGTTAACAGAGCAAGGCACACCGTAAAAAAAAAAAGAAAGAGAGAAAGTATTTTTAGTTTATTTAAATCTCTCTCCCGCAAGTGGCATTCAATAATTCATTAAAAAAATCTTGTAACTCCAAACTTCCTTTAAGCTTTGTGAAATATTGACTAACTACTTTATATATTGATCTTTACAGTGATTAAATTTTTAAGGCATTTGAGACTAAATTCTGGGTAAGGGCAAGATCATCTTTTTCCAATCAGCATACAAATTATGTTGTGCAACCCAAACCATTTTGAGCACCCTGCTCTAGTTTTAGAAGTGCAACATTCTTTCAAGAACAAAAACCCGACACGTAATTCCAATGTTCTATTTTCTGACACATGGCAATATATGGGGAGCGTCTAAAACAATTACATACCATTCTATTGAAAGTACTCTTTGCCAAGAAATAGTTTATTGTACACATACTAAAAAACCCCAAGAATATGCAAAAACCCTTTCTTTTTTTTGTCTTCAGTGAATTTTAGTCTTGACTAAAGATGAAAAAGCCACTTGTAAGAATACAACAGGACTACACATTCTTTTCTTTCAAGAACACAGTGCAGATGTGTAAACACACAGTACTTTGTCTTACAGCAGAAATAAACCGTACTTAGTGACTAGATAACTACTGCATGAACAGATAAAACTAGAACAAAAGCCATTCTGCAAAACACAATTTAGTCTTTACACATAAATTAGCCACTCGTAATAGTGGCACCTTTTAATAAATTTTGGCCTTTAAAGTAAGATTTTTTTTTAGTTGTCTTTGTTTCTAAACACATTTACTGTTTTTATAGTACATTTTACTCTTTTCTTTTGAAGACGCAGTGGAAATAATAACCCACCAACAGAAACTGTATATTTCAAAGCCTGTAAGTTTATCTATTAATTCCTCTCTGCTTAAAATGTGTATCTCCAAAATATGTCTATTGTGTTCCTGTGCACTTTAAATTCACAGACTGGAGTCAGTTGTTTCATCCATATTTCACTTGTACATCTGAACGTATTTTCACAGTAAACTATAATGTTCCTTAGAAATTAATTTAAAAAAAAAAGTTCCTGACAACCTTCCGAAGCACTGATATAGCTCCATCTTCTACCCACAACATTTTGCTAATTATATCTCAACAGCTCAGCTTTCTTACGACAGAGGCAGATGATACTGTCAGTAAGCCAGGCAAAAGAGTCAGGGGAAAGAGTAAGGTAAGTAAGCAAGGGAATCCCATGAGGGAGGAGAATCGAGAGTTGCTAAATTTTGTAGCAACTACCAAAACCCAATCCAATTGTATGTAAAGACAACCTGTGCTTCAAACCTGCACTGAAGCCACTGTATGCCAAGAACTATCACGTGTGTTCCTCCTGTGCAGAAAAAGGGTGGTCTATACAGAAATTAGATGTCAAAGATGTGAGAAGAAAAAATTTCCTGTTCAAAATAACACAGGGGAAAAAAAGAGACTCAAAGATCTCCTCTTAAAATAACTTCCCTTGTCCTAACATCCTCCATCTCCTGCTACCACATACTTTTACTTCTCTCCAACAAAAACATGACCTTTTGAGCTAGGACTACTTTATCTCTCATATCTTCTCCTTTCCAAGATCTTCCAGTGAGACCAACCATCTTGCCTACCCTCGTCCTACTAGCACTTTAAATTTAAGAGTACATACCAAAAGTACTGATTTTTATAAACACTGTTGGTACTGCACCACTAAATAACCTTAGTAACCCTCAGCCCTGCCTGGAAATGGCATTGAGCAATACCTATCCTATTGGGAGCTGTTGATATATTTGAGAAGTTCATCAACTTCCTTTATGAAAAAGTAAAGGTCACTGGCCAGAGAACACGATTCCAGATGTCCTTTCTTGACTTACTGTTTTCCATTTTGCTGCGAGTGATTACACCAAAAATTTTCCCTCCATAACATATCCACATCTATATCAAAGCATACGCTTAAATTACTTATCATCTTGAAGTACACAATCTAGTTTCATAATCAAAGCTCTAGTATCCTCCTCATTATAAAAAACCCAAACATTCAAGATTCCTAATTCAGAGACCCATTTGATCAAGTGAGGGAGAGAAACAGCACAGCTACACAGAACTTAGTTATGAGGAAAAACAAGTTAATTTTGAATGGCAGGAAAAGCAGCAAAAACAAGCATTCTACTTTAATTCTGAATCAGCAATGCAAGCATTCACAATAACCCCACCCTTCCCTGCTATCTATTGCCAATGGTACACCACAAGAAAACTTCATCAAAACTAGTAATATATCTATAATAGCTAGAAAAACTTTCAGTGGTCCAGATATCCCTGGATGATACTTTTAATGCCTGAGAAAGAGATGCAGGTCCATGTAATGATTCTCTTGGTATGACATCTTAGGCGATTTCATACCCTTCTAACAGAAAGGGCACAACAAGAGGAGAGATGACATGACCAAAAAAACCCATGTTAAGCCATATCCTAACAAATGTCACTATAAAAAGAACAATAAATGCAAAGATGATTCAGAGAAATTTGGCTTAACTGTTTGTGAATGCCTGTCCTGTTGTACAGTAAAAAAAAGCACAACACAATTTCTTCCTCTATCACCTTCCACTTGCAGTTGAAAGGAGGAAAAATAATGCATGATGCCAAGCATTTTCTGTTTTATAAGACACAGATGGCACCAAACAGCATGTAATTTCTTACAGAATATTGATTTTTCACTTTTACTGAGTAAGTAGCCATTCAGTAAATTAGTCAACCTTATAACAATGTCCATGGCTATTTCACAGGAAAAACACCAGTAACCTGGATCTTCATTTCATATTATCTTTTTCCCTGAGAAAGGTATTGGCCAGTCTTCAACTACCTGTGCTAGAAAACATATGGAAGCAGATCAAATTCAAAAAGCACAGAGATCACTGAATACAGGGAAGATCCAGTTAAGTGCCAGTCATTACTTGAGCATACTCAGGAAAGACAACTCAGCTCCTGAAATGAGACACAAATGGGCAAGCAAACTCCAACAAGGTTTTGGATCTGTAGCACAGCAACATCAAGCCAAAATAACATGGAAACTGCTTTAATAACTGCCTTCAACCCTCTTCCTCCAAATGGTCAACTATTTATGAAAGCAATTACGGAGTAAATCAATTTGGCAAACTTCTGGAAATTGAAGGCTATACAGAGGTTTCATTTGCATGGTGTACCAAGATTCATGTGCCTACAAAAAATGCCATACTTGAAACTTCCTTGAAGTATGAACTATCACAAATTTTTGCTACCTCCTTAAGAATTCAGAATTATCATTTTGACATAAACTGGTCAGGTACTATTTATCTAAGAGGGTATTTTTTGTAAATCTCTGTATTCTGGAAGTTAAACACAAGTGCCGAAGTGCAAAAAAATCATGCATGTCTGATTGAAGCATCTATGATTAAGCAAATACAACATCGTGCCCTCATTTCCACATATGTTTAAGAATAAACATGCCTTAAAGCAGAGAAAAAACAGCTAGTAGACAAGAAATTATTTTTAATTCATGTTTGTAAAGAAGTAAAGAAGAAATGCTTGAGGGGAGATACATTTTAAACAAGGAGACAGTGAACACAAAGAAGGTTTGACACACTTACGGCATGCAGTATTTTACTACATAAATACTAAGAACTAAAGCACATAATTTACCAGAAGAAATCTAGATTTACCACATGGGAACCTGACGCTGTATCATCACATACGAAGTCTCAATCCTATCATGTACTCCTCCTTAGAGTACAAATGTCTGGAATAATACAACCTGAAATAAGTAATTATTTTAATGCAATCAGAAATATTATCTGCAAAATTCTTGCTAGGTACCCTGTACTTTAAATGGTCTATTAAAAAAGAAAGCTGGCTTATCTCTAGAGATCAGTCTTTCAAATTAATATATTTTATGTTCTAAATAATGTATTGTAGCTCAGTAGTAGAGAATTGGAAAATTTATGAGTAACATTATAGATGAATATAAAAAATTAACCTTTCGGGTTTTTTCTGGAAGGAATCTGGCATACTATTCTTTTTTGACTCACATTAAAGCACCCGCAAATACCCATGATATTCCTTTTTGTATTTTCAACTAACAGCTTTTCTGTATTAACACTAAACATGCAGTAACTGTACCCTTTTGGGAATACCTATGATTTACATGTAGTTTCTATCCATAAAATAAAGTTGGAAAATCAAATTAGTCACAGTGGTCAGAAGAGCTTTATAATAACTCAGTGGAATGAATTTCTCAATGTACTAATAGACAACAGGAAAATTTTTGTATTTTTCAAGAAGGGTGGATTAGAGGTAAATGCAAGATGCACACATCTTTGTTTTGCAAACAAAGCCCAAGCCTTTCTCTGTCCTCATAATTTGTCCCAAGGCAATTCAATGTGCAAGAGAATTAAACAGCATAAATATAGACACCTGAAATGAAGATATATTTTGTCACATAACAAAAAAGTTTTAACCTTAATTGTGTTGCATACAAAAGAACTGGAAAAAAAAAAAAGGCTTATTTTTTTTAAATCACGTTATTTCTTAAGACATGACAATGTCAGAGTCAGGAGGACTGCAATGCTAGAAGGCAAGAAACACACAGCCATTATAGCTCTTCATGATCCTTGAGTAAATGAGCATACCTTGCTAAGGTCCTCAACAATCAAAATCAACAGCTGAAGAGCTTTTTATTTTCAACCATACAAAACAATACTTGACAGCTGAGCAGGCTGTAGTTTGTCTGGTCTCCAGCTTTCAGGTGGGCCCCCTCAGCTTAAATAATCCTCTAGAACTCAATTTAAATCCTCTGAAATTCATAAAGTGCATTACCACAGCTCCATAAACTGTTCTACACTACACACAGGAGTATCTGAAGGGAGAAGCAGCAGAAGACTGGAAGTCTCATTTTATTTCACCCTTATCACTGCCATTTGTATCTTCAGTGGGTTTGAGCAGATAAACATTATTTTCTGTTCCAAAAGACTACTTTCTTTCCCTTTCTAGATTACAACTTCAGTGATAAGCCCCACTCAAAGCATGGAATAGAGTATCTGATAGTGGATTACTACTGGGTTCAATATTGTTAATAGTGGTACTGTGATTGTCTTAAACTCAGAAAATTGTTACAGGGCAATAAATTGAATACCTGCACATTCTTTAGTATCAAAGTTTCCTTAAAAAACAATGAAAAATCCCCAACCAATCAAACAAAAAACCCAAACCAAAACAAACAAAACAAAAAACCAAACCCAACACTCTATCCTGAATGATAGCTGCATAGTGTCAACATCAATTAAACCTTAAGTGTTTCATTCATAGTTCAGCTGTTGAGGCTCCCCATATAATTTTTCTAGAATATATAGCATATAAAATGAGTAACGGAGCTTGTATTTGTATTCTGTCATTCTCTATTAGTGTTGTGTACAGAAAACAAGACCCAAACAGTTAGTGATAAGTGAGGTGAAGACGGGAAATGAAAATGTCAAATGCAGGAAGAAACTGTTAAATGGCACCAAGTGCCTGAGTGAGGTGTTTGTCTACCCATGTGCTGCTTGTCTTTCTCAATCTATCATCAGAAAGGACAAGGAACCTCAGGAGGGATGAATGTCCTAAGTCAGGGGGACAGAGTGGGCTACATCCTTGACTGCCTCAGGCAATAGCATGCTTGCCCTAAACTGTCAGTTTATGGTCTTCACTGCAATCTGCCTCCTGTCAATGTAAAATTCAGAAACTGAAATCTGATGTGACTGGTAGCCTCCAAAATTAAAGACTATACTTTTTTTCCCTCCCCAAAAAATGATAGAACAATGATTACAGGCATTTGCAGGGCAGGGTGGGGGGTGGGTGTCACAACATGGGAAGGGACACACGTTCCAGTGTACCAACTTGCCTCGTTTTTCACAGACTGATGCTGAGAGATAAGAGACTGACTGGAAGCAGTTGGCCCAAATGACCATCTAGCCATGAAAGAGAAATATGGGCTGAAATTTGAAAGGAAGCCCTAATGCAAATGTAAAACAGAGAGAAGCAGCACTGCCATTACTGTCAGTAAGAAAGCACTGGAAAAACAGAACAAAGTTGATCAAAATAGTTAAAAATGAGCAAAGACACAGAAACACGCTTAAGTTTTCTACATGTCACTTCATGTCTCCTGCTTTATAAGAAGCAATGGGATGAAAAACAGGAGGCAAGCTAACAGGTAGCATACTCACCATTGTTCTCAGAGATGAGCAACATTCTGACTGAAAGACCACAGGGTACTTACTTCTACAAACAATAGTATAGCTATATCTGAGTTTATCTCAGTACTGCTCTGCCTTTTTCTTTTTAAAGTATTTTTACTTTTCATGTGATGCTGAGTGTTAGAGCATATTATAAACAGAAGAGGTCTGTATGAGTGTTGAACTCAGAACGGCTGTTTCCCTTTAACAGCACAAAATCTTACTAAGAGGGTTATATCCTTTTTCAACACTGAATAGCGATTGAGAGTTTATTTTGTTAAATCTTTCTTATAACTGGAGATTTTAAAAAGTTACTTTTACATTTTCTAAGAATATTTTATAAGTGAAGGCACATTGTTAGTATTATTACATATTCCAGAATGCTTACAATATTACCAGAAATGGTGGATGTCATCCCTCAGTCAGGCACAGACAAAAAGTCCAAGCACAGATCTGACAGTATTTCACCAAGAGACGTTAAAATTCACAACCCTTTAATGAAGCCTAAGCCACACTGGAGTCTTGCTCTGAAAGTTTTTATTAAAGAGTTTGCACTGAGTACACAGTAAACTGATTGAACCAATCACATTTTGTTTAAGATCTACAATAAAGACTTTCATTTACAGTCAGTTTACAACTTGAAAAATAATGTTACATAACTTCTACAGTCATAATCAACAATACAAAAGTTTACAAATCCTCAATCCACTTTTGGTTTTTTACTGAACCCCACAGTCAGGCTACCACCCAATTCAATGGCAGCACAGTTAGGCCATTGTTTAAATCTGAGACCCGAACTCTACATCCACATGACAACAGATGAATGCTGCAATCTTTTGGGTTTTACATGCAACATACTTAGGACTAGATGTACTACAACAGAGCCTACTCCTACTCTGGAGCTAAGCCACTGTCCTCACAACAAAACGCCAAAGCCCAGGCAAACATATGCTGTAATTTACGAACAGACAGTATAGGTGAGAAGGATGCTGAAAACATAAGCATATACACACTAGCTCTGGCAATTCATGCCAAATTTGCCAGATGCTTTAAGCAGGAATTGAGACAACCTGAACCCAGCACAGTTACTGTCTTTAGGGCAACCGCATCAATATCAACAAGATTCTTTTGAATGGCCTCCAGAACCTTAAGTAGTTGCTGGCATAGGTTACACCTTGGCAAAAGGGGCACACTTTAAAGCTGATACAGACCTAGAAGCCGACTATATAATTCTGATGGGGTTCTGTGCCAAACCAGGCAATGTTTTCACCTTCTCCCCTACATGATATGAGCACTGCTTCCAACCTAATATCCATATATAAACAGGAAATAAAACAGTTGGTGGAAGACTGTCACGCAGCATGAGTATCTGTTCTGTATTCCTCTAATGGTGTAGTTTAGTACAAGCATGAAAACAACCCACAAAGCTTAGCTTGTCAACATATGTATTACTGCAAGAATTTTCAATCTATTTATAGGTATTAAGAGATGTAAAAACTGCGTAAATGGAGAGTAATTTAAAGAAGTGACTACTTACACACTGGTTTTGGTTTTGCACTTAGTCCTATTTATTTGATCTCATCAAGAGATAGCACTGCAAATTCTATATTTTTTTGTTGTTTTTATTGTTGGTTTTCTTTTTAAATGCAAAATTGTCCAAATATCTTGAATTGTAGCCTTTTCCACTTTTAGACACAGAGTACCTGTAAGATAAATGCAGTATGTGTGTCTGTCTATCTCCATCATCACCACTCAGCAATTTGGTGTGATTCCAACTAACACCAGCATGACACCCTCTCCCCCTTCCACACTATCCTCCACAAGAAACAAGTTAAAAATTAAATTAAATTACCCACTTTACCCCAACGTGGAAAAATCAGCCCTAGCAGAAGATGATACAGTTCACTGAAGACCCTCCACTCCCCTTCTCCCTGCTAACTCCCAGGATGCTTTTCTTTACCCTTCTAAGGTCCCCCAGTCTCTTGAGCAGCTTTTGAGCAGCCCCTCTACCCCTCACTGTCTGTTTTTCCTCCCAGAACTCTGCTTTTGCACAAGCACATATGGCAAAATACCCCATTGTAAGGCTTGCTGACAACATTCAGGGGGAGAGCGCAGGGGAGAAGACTTCTAAAGACAATGTTTTTTAAGGAATCCCACAACAGTGTCTCAGTATTCACTGTCACGGAACAAGAGTAAATGTAAGATTTTCCATTCTCTCTCCATCAGCACAATATTCTCTGTGGGAAAGAATGGAGAGAAACAGGCCAGGGGCCATAGAGGGAAAAGAAGAAATAAGCAGCCTCAATGACTTATGACACAAGATTTCTCTCCTAGCAGGACTAATCTCCATTTACTCTACTAAGATGGAGCTTCTTTATGGAACACTTCATATACAGCAGGAGATTATTGATTCGCCATCCATCAGAGACAATTTTTTTTTTTTTTTAAGCCAAATAGCTTCATAGTTAGAGTTCTGCTGGATATGTGTAATAAGATTGTTTCTTATTTAGTGGGTTATTTCCAGGTTCAGAAATAACATCCCAAATTTAAAAGTAATTCAGCTTCACCCTCATCCCACCATAACTATATATCTGTCTTAACAATATAATCATCAGTGACCACAGGTCAGATTGCCTCAGGTCATGCGAATTTGCAATGATCTTATGATATCAAAATAATTTAATTTGAAGAAAAGAGAAAGCCCCATAAGACAAACTGCAAACTGCCCAGTCTTTCCCCCTAAATGCAATAATGGCAGAAAGAGCAGCTCACTCTAAAGGCAGCCTGGGTTTTCTAAATGAAACAGGGACTCTCACCCCTGCCCCCAAAGCACCAATCAGCAAAGCCAAGAATGGCTCCAAACAGCCAAAAGAGGAAATGTGGCTTTTTTATTCCGCCCAGTGGAAAACAATCCTGATGGCTTTTCCAGCATATGCAGATTCTGATCATAAAAGTATGTTGCTGAGTTTCTTACTGAATTTTTTTATAAATAAATTATTATTGGTCAACTATCCTCCAAGATCAGACAGTCTCTGCAAAGCCTTAGCTAAGGGGTCTTATTAGGTTCCTTTATGCAGTTTGTGCATAAAGGGACACATTAACAGACACAAAACTGAAAACGAAACTGTACCAATTTAAAATTTGAATACATCATGGTGTGCTTTTACCCCAGTAGCTTTGGTAAATAGCTTAAGGTTCTAGTTAATAAAAGGTCACTCTGTAGCATTTTTTTTCTTTATTTTTTTAATGTCAGAGAAAACCCCAGGGCTGTTGCAAGTTGCTCTGCAAATGCCATAACACAGAATGTAAGAGAACAGCTTTTGGGCTGGGGGTAGGCATCTGTGAGAACCCAAACCTTCTTGGTCCCCAAGGTGACACTGAAGGCGAGTCCACTGTACAGACTCATGCAGACAGAGCTACTGAGAGCTATGACAGTCTGCTCTCAGTGTCCTCACAGAAAATGTGCAGAATGAATACCACTTTTCCACAACCTTTTACCTACTTGTAGTGTACACTAATCACCTAGTGTTTCACCAAGTCAGGAGAGATGAGCGGCTTGGAGAGGACAAGGACTGAAAGCACACACACAATTCAACCAGATTCATTCAAAAAAGAGTAATTTGGAAGATAAGCAGTTCAGCACAATAAACTAATCACTTCCAGACAGAAAAGTCTCACTGAATAAAAACTAGAGTGCTATATGAAAACACTGCACATCAGGAAGACTATAATTGCCCTCTGAAGAAATTACAGAAGGAAATTACAACAAGAAAAACGAATTAGAAAGTAAAGTCAGCAAGCTTAAAGATTAAAATCACTACATTGTGCAGAATGAAGAAAATTGAACTACTATACTTTCATCTTCATATATAATATTAGTAACAGGAGGTGGTCATTCAAAAATATGGAAACCACGAATCCGGGTACCTCAGATAGTGTGTTTCTAATCCACTCCAGCTTACACTGACTGTATTTCTTCCTGTGTCCTTCCAGTGAGGGGGAGAAAAAAAATCTAGATACAACAAAAAGAAACTGTTAAAAACCAAAACATTTCAGACTAAAATTAAAAAGGCAACATAGGAACTGCATCCAAGTCTGCTTTGTGCCTCACACGGTCATGGCCAAATTACAGTACTCACTTTTCCTTGAATAGTGAACACTGCAAAAACCATCCATACCTGTCTCTCCTCCATATTAAACAGCTGATGCTGAAACGTAGCCCACAGTAAGAAATCACATTAAACTCTGTGCAGAACTCCACAGTCCATACACCAGAAAACGCAGCTACACCAACGCAATCCGAAAGTAGACTGGCCCTTATTTATGTGAAAGCTCTCCTTTCTTCAAAAGGGATTAAGTCATGCTATTGCAGATACAATAAATGTGATGCTACAGCTAGAGCTCCAGGTACATAAAGGATGAACACTTAACATGGAATTTTCTAGGCATATTGCAAGGTTGCTGTATGTCCAGAAGAACAAAAGACCCAAAACATTTTCACAATAAAATTACTTTTAGGCATTTGTTACCACTGGCAAGAAGTTCATATAAACGGTCAATTTTTATACCATGAGCATATAACTAAAAATTAGTAAATATGTGTTCGCTGAATGGAACTCTCTCAGCCAGCCAACTGCTTTCATTCATCTTAAGGTGTATTGAGTTTTTTATGTTGTTCAAGTTTTTAATGACCACATTTATTCCAATAGGGTTCTGATTTAAAATACCTTTAAGTCTACCTATAAAAAGTAACACTTCTGCCAATAACCATTTCTGCAGAAGTAGTGCCAGTCTAACTATTCAGAAGTGCAGATGACTACCACATGATGTCAATGAACTCCACAAATAATGGAGTCTAATAATAAAATGTTTGTTCAAGTTGTTGCTAATTTCCAAATAAGAGTACCAGGTACTAACAGGCCAACGCACCAAAATTAACGTGAACAGAATTCCACCTGGCTTTGGCTTGGCAGAGTAGTTTTAGCTTCACATTAAGTGATAAATTTCAAGATAAGAAAGGAAGGCAAAATACATTCATTTCTCTCCCACCCACCTCCATATTGCATTCAAGTAGGGACCAGTTTGGCCCTAGCACAGACCAGGAAAGGACCGCCCTCAATTAAATCCCCACAACCTTTCTAGTAATGGCATATAAGGCAAGAGTACATTTTGGCAAGTGCATTTATATATAGGTCATGATTGACCTGGAGGCTGCATTGTTTTGGCAGCAGAATAATGAGGAAGCCCTCAGGTCCTCATTTTCTGTGGAGTCTGAAAGCCAATCACCAACCCAAAGCAAAATATACTAAAGAGGCCAGTGGACCTGGAAGCAAAGTCAGTGGCTGATGGAATACAAGAAATAGCCAGATGCACCTTGAGCTTTAGAAAAGCAGAAACTATGTGGCCACAGTGGACAACATTTCTTAATCCAGAACAGCACAACCCTTACAAAGGACTTTAGTATTTCTTGATAACAGAACTAATATTGTCAACACAAGGGAGTTAGAGCTCATTCATGCTTGGTTTTGATTATACTGTAGACAAGTTGCTACTGGCCATTCAGTCCTACGTGATGTCTCTACCCTTCCTGTCTTTGAATGTGAGCCAAATGGGACTGCAAGGTTTATCACTTCAGCCATTACTGCACTTACAATGTTCTTGTGAAAGTACTACTCAATCAAAAGGAGAAAGCACCTATAAATCCTTTTTTATCTCTCAAATGTAAGGGCATATAATCTGCAAGTTCAATATATTGCATAAGTTACAAATTAAATCAACTGCCAGCATTTTGAAGAGTTCTCATTTTTAAAAGCTCGTGCTTCAGCACAGAAATGAAACAACTCATTCTAAAAGCTTACAAGGAATTTAAAAACTTCTGGTTTAGTGGAACTGCTGTGCTTTATAAGGATAAGACATTTTGGATGCACTTTTGCATTAATAATAATAGTTAAATGCATCTAGATTAATATTATGAGAAGAAAAAACAAGCTCCTTTCAGTAAGAATTCGGTATCAGATCTGTCATAATACATATTAAGTGACTCATACAATAGGAAACCATAAACACCAATGAAAATAACACAACTATTTCTCAAATGTATGTAAGCTGCAATAGCTGTTTACCACCTTAAAAGAGCAAGACAACAGAGCTGTCACTTGATTTTAAGAGTATCAACCACATGCCATGTATCTGCTTTAGTTTACAGTTCTAACACCACTGCTGTTAATGACACACTGCAGCCTGATCCATCAGAAGCTAATCCTGAGGTTTAAACAAATGATTCCCTATTATCTCTTGGCCTTAGAATGTGCCACATCAGAGATCTGATGGATTAATGAAACACTGCTCCTGCTAATTGCTGACACAGGAGCATTTAGGGCACTGAGGCAAGCACAGGAATAAAAATAATAATAAAAAAAATAATAAAAGAAAGGCTTCCTAGCTTTCCTCTGCAGTGCATTAATCAGTCACAAAATGTCCTGTTGTAAAAGATCAATAAATATATGCTTTATCATTTAGTCCCAAACAAAGCAAGTCTTTTCCACATTAAGTGTTCTTTTGTTTAGCAGCTGTACAACAACCAAAGATACTAGATACTGACACCAAGAAAAAGATAAAAGTTGTTACACTACTTGTGTAAAACTGTGCATAATGCAGGAATATACTAAGGAAAATGAGGCAATTCTTAAACTACATAAAGCTTGGCACCTTATCGCTAGGAAGAAGTGGTGGAGCATTTGCAAGAGTACACTGATCAGTCTTACTGAAATAAAAACCTAAGATGGGTGTTAAACACTAAGACAAGTGGACAGACAATTTCACTCGGAGGAAATCACAGCTTTTTTGTTGAACAGTGTGTGTCCATTGTGAATACCTGCAAAAGAAGTGGAGGTGCTTTGTTTTGCTTTCAGTGAACGACCAAAAAAAGTCCCTGAATGCACAGACGCCTCAACTGCTGATGATCAGAGTACCGTGCTCACCACTGAGCTCTTCCACGCTTTCCCTAAGTTACTGAGTAACAACATAAAAGTTTAGTAAATTCTGTAAATTTCAATCAAGCTTGCTCTAAAGTCCCTTTAAAAAGCTCCACCATTAACAACAACAACAACAAAAAAGCAGGAAAAAAATCAGAGAAAACAAACTGAGTATGTGATGGAAATAAGGGAAATATGCAGTTTACAGATAAGTACACAATAGATTTTCCTTCTACTTAATGAAAAAAATACCAGTAATTTTCTGTGATCCACCAAACACTAATATGCATGTTCACTTGCTGTATCACAACAAGAGATAGAAACAAAGACACAAACCCAAACAAAAAAATCCTCACGCAGGTGAACAGAAAAGATTGCTTGTCACAATGGCAAAGCACTAAAATAAACTGCTATTCAATGATAATGACGAAACATGCTTTAAAAACTTTCCTTCTTTTGCCTGCACAATGAGAAGATGGACCTTGTCACGGAAGGAGAAGACAACACACAGACAAAATTAAAAGAGAGCTGACCAGGAAAAGAAAAATTTATGTGTCTTACTTCTAAGTTAAGACAAATAGCCATCAATTAATGAAATAAACATATTGACTATTCCTCATGATTTTATGTAATGACGTCAGCATACATACAGATATCCACTCCTAAATTTTCATTAATGCAAAGCTAACGTAAACACCACTTTTCAGCACCATACACAGTTTAGGATTTCCAAAACTGAGAAACCTCTCAAACTGCCAACATGTGGAGCAAATCCTGCGGCAGCAGCCAGAGGCAGCATTTCCAAAGAAAGCAGGAGAGTGTGTTCAGCCTGTGCTGTGCCACCCCAGACTCCCACATCCTGAGCACAGAACTGACTTGGATTTTTAACTTCACTGCAAGATCTCTTTCAAACAGTCGAAGAAAAGCAACCACAAATACCACAGCATTTAACGCCTGGGTATCCCACAACCCTTGTCAGTGCCTTTACTGTGGTTCACTACCATGACCAAAAGTGGTTGAAATCATTCCCCATCACCAGTCATTCCTGTGAACCTACGACTTTTAATTTAGCAATAGACATCCTGAGAGAGCATTTCCATTTTATCTCAAAGAGCATCTAATCCAAGCGTTAAAACTCCAGAAAAAAAATGATATTAAAAAGAACTGCCACCTCTTACTGATATTACACAGTAATGGTGCTTCCCGACAGTATTTTGAGGAACTTTTATAAGTAGAACAGGCATAAAAAGTATTTGCTAACTTAACTGCTTCACAGATTAAAAACAAGAAGGTGAATAATGCAATACACAAAGAAGAGTGTTGAAATTCTGATTTACTGCTTCTACCATACACATCTCTACTACAATATCATTCACATGCTCTTACACATTATTTTTCCATAATTTTTACTGTTCACCAAAAATAAAACTATTATAAATCAATAAGAAATATCATTAGAATTATCTATTACAATATCTGATACTAGCTGAAGATTAAAAAAAGGATTAAGATGCTTTTCTCTAGGCAAAAAGAGTCAAAGTAGAAATACTTGCTTTTCTGCAACATTTTTGAACACATAACAAACAGGCTGGAAAAAATTCCTGAAAGCCTGAAGTTACACTAATATGCTTGTAATGATATTTAATTTTCACATGATTAAATATAATGTATTTCTTTTTAAAAACTAGATATTTATGAAAAATTTAACACTTAGAGGTAGCTAATACAGTAGAGTCAACTTCCAAATGTCAAGATTCCCAGCAATATTACAATATGCAGTCTTTTGCCAAAGGTGAGTAACATCCAAGTCCCACAACTTCTGGCTGTCACTTTCAAGCACAAGCAAGTTAGGAAATGAAAAAGGACTCTTGGAAAATGGAAGATTATTGAAAGTAAGAGTGGACAACAATAAACTAATACACTGTACTTACACAAAAATTGGGTTTGAATTTAAAAGGAATCTTTTTACCTTTTCTTTTTTTTAATCACCTGAAATGATTCCCTTGGTACTCTGGTACTAAGACAGTATTGAGAAAACAGCCAGTAGACTTCAGCATATGCTGCAGTTCTGACCAGGGTTATGTCATAGGAATTGTTGCACTTCAGCATGAACACATGTATTTTGTTAAAGGCAAATAAAATGTATTTTGCTTCAGAGAGAGTAAGCTAATTCAGCACTCCTAAATAGGTCTCACATTCTTTGGTTTCCAGTTACCCTTTGGCTGTAGCTATGTCAACCATGGCAGAGATATCTCACACCAAGCCTTTGCTTTAATGGCTGCTCTGCAGTCTTCCTGTGGTAAACATACAAGATACAGCAGGGATTGGAACATCCAAGTGTGGTTATTACACACACATGCAGGACAGAACTGGAGAGAGGCAATCGACATAGGCAAGTTACTAAGCAACTCAGAGCCATCAACCACTGCTCAGTATGTGATTCCAGCAGAGCAGATCACCTATGAGCCAGCAACCACAACTGCTCCAAGGTTTAACCACGCTCTGTGTGTCTGCACAGTCTGGAGAACAGCAAACTGAAATATTGCAAATGCAGTTGTACAAGCTATGGAGGTGGTTTCACTGCATTATGATGTTCTTTACCAGATCTATGGCATTTAGGATCCTGAAGTGATACAATTTCTATCCTTGTACCATAATGAACTTTTGGCAGATGCGTATCTTCAGTAACTTAAGAGCTAGGAACAAAAACCTACTGAAAATATTTTAGATTTATCAAAGATAGCAGTAGATAACCTCATCACACATCGCATTTTAAAAACTGCAGCACCTTGAGCAATTTTCTAATTCACTTTCTAGCCTATGTACAAATGTTACCAATTACCTAAATAAATGCTTCAAATGAACTGGGACTTCTTTCTGAGATTACATTTCAACTGATTTTAGCAGCAATTATTTTCTATGCATGTTGCTGTGGGAATAGCAGCAAAACAATTAGAACAGTGAATAACTGACTGAGTACACAGAAGGTTACAGACAGGAGTAAAACTTACAGCCATATAGAAAATCAGGACAAAAGAAAAAAAAAAGGGAAAAACCTAGAAAAGGGGATACTGTGCAGTATCATTTAAACTATTAAAAAAAGCCTTAAACCAGAAATCTTGTAATTTATAATACTTAAATAAGATTACATATGTTACCCCTTTAAAAACTATTCTCATCTCTTATTCAACAGATAAATTAGTAGAACACTCATAATATGTCATTGCATTTCAGCTAATCTTTCCACCTAATAAAGTGGTAACAGTAATTTAACTGAAATTACCATTGGAAAAATGGCAAATTTGTAATTTTGCAAAGATCAGATTTTCAAGGGTTTTTTCAAGACAAATAATATCCATTATTTGCTATAATTCTCTTTCAGGCTTTTTCAGGTCACACCATGTTAGAAATACTTTTCCTACTGGGAAACATTTATTAGTTGAAATTCACCTGTGAACTACTGAAAAGATATTATTTCTTCTTATTTTACTACTGTTCTGACAAAGCTACCACATCACCTACTAGTATTCAAAATAATTACTTGCAGTGTTGCATCCACTCCTGACTAGAATGGTTAGATTTTGATTTTACAAGTTTGTGGCTGGAATACAACCAACACAGTATTATTCAGCAAAACTGAACCACAAGATATGTAGATGAAACTCCCCCACCCCCCCACCCCACCCCCCCCGGGCCAGTAAAAGCTATTTAATTATTTAAAATTTCAATTCAATTTTTGAGGACATATACACAGAGTGAATCTTCAGAGATAATAGTAATGCCTCCTCTGCTTAATTTAGTTCTTCATATTAGTATTGCAGTCCTAATGTTTTCATTATTTGGACTTTAATCTGCTGATTACTTTGTTGACGTAGTTTTATTAATGAATGGGCTTAGTGCCCCCAATTAGTGCCTGTAATTGTTGGCTCCTTGCTGGATTTTTCCTTCCTTTTGTAGTTGGTAGGCAGCCTGCAATTACTTTTTCAGTTTCTTCTCATGCTTTTCTTAAAGATAGTGCATTTGCTTCTGTAACAAGAACAAAAGTATATTCATAACAGCAGCAAGCATTAAACAACACTTTCATAACTGGCACTCTTACCAAGGTCATTACATTCAATATTGTTCTTTGTTCCATTGTTCTTTGTCACCTTTGTGAGTGATGCTCTCACAGCCAGAACGTCATTCACATGCTTTATTTTCACTTGCTTCCTCTCTCCATGTTGTAGTGCAGCTCTTAAAAAAAATCCTGACATTATACAGACCACAAAGTGACACATCTGTTTACTCATATAGTCTCCGATTTTCCCTATGCAGCACTGATTGCCAAGGGTTAAGGGAGGTATTTGTTAGGGGGAGAGGGACGGAGGTGTGAGGATCGGCAGCACTGAAATTAATTTTGAGTCAGCTACTTAGGCAAGCACATTTCTTTTTGTATTATATTCTGGTAGGGCTTTTCAGCAAGGGACACATAAGTCTGAAATGGGTTGATTCTGCAAAGCTCCACAACACTGACCTTCATGAAAAGATGCAAAATGTTCCAGTTCTCTCCAAATTTTTCAAGGAGAGGATGGCTAGCAAGGAACAAGCAGAACAAGAAGGCCCACAACTTTCTTGAAGACTGCTGTTAATAAAATATTTTTGTTTCTTACACTAGGCTAATAGTATATTTCAATTGCTGATCAGGTAAATATTTTGCCATACCATTTTATTTCAACTATCTTGCTTTTCTTCTTTGTAAGAATCTGACTTCAGAGTCCTTGGTTTTTTGAGTACTTTTTCAGTACAGGGATGTACCAAAACAGAAGCTAGCTAGAAATTCCTACAACATAATTCAACTCCCACACAGAACCCCCACTACCTGCCATTCAGTTCACCAGCAAAAGTGATGAGCTGGCATCTTGGTGGCAACCTGCATCAGGGCAAAGGGCTTCAATGGGACTCTCCCTGTCGACACGCAGTACAACTCTTTCACTTTATGTCACTTAGAAAAACTTACAGCTAGATCATTTATCTAACATTTAAGTTTAACCATGGAGAGAAAAGAGCATCACTACTTTTTCCATGAAATCTTGTTTTATGTTCTAAGTTTTTATACAGCACTCAAGTTGCTGGTGTTTTATTTTACTCAGTGTTTTACTGTGTTCCAGTCACATAATTATTAACTGAAACTTGTATGAAAACTTTGGTTTAGCTACTGTCCAGTACCTAACTTCAGACCAACAACAGACTTCTGAAATTAAGTCTAGCTGACCCTTGCCACTCCTGTCCAATACCAAAGTAGTACTGTGAATAGCAAAAAAGGTACAGACCCCTGCGTTCCCAGTTTTCTCATCACTCAGAGTAGAGAGGGAAGCAACCTCACTAAATACAGCACTCCTAGAAATGCAATTTGATAGGAATGCAAGCAGCTTTCATATTCTTCTTCTTCTTCTTCTATCCTCTACCAGTATTCTTGTTTAGGTTTTTTAACTGCCATGGAAATACACAACCCATGCTTTGTCATGCAGATCTGCTATGCATGTTTAGGTCAAGGCCACACAAGCAGTGGCAGACCCAACCAGCTAATCATATTCTTCAACTTACAACCTCTGGCGAATGACCTTAAACACTACAAAGCATAATCTTCATCAAATTCAAATAAAAGTAGTAATTAATTCAGAAGCTTAAAAACCTGTCCTGAGGACACAGCAGAACGCTAAATACACTAAAAATAGCCTTGAAAGAAAATACAGCCATGAAGAGGCAAAACATCTTTCTCAAAAGCCCTCTCAGCTGCACAGCACTTAAAAGTGAATTTTAACTTGCATATTTATGTTTAATCAAATTTAGGGGAAGAAAATCAGCACTTTGGCTTCTTTCAAAATGGAACAAATAGGAGTTCTAGGAAATAGATCAGGATTTCCTGCCATGAATTATGATATCGCAAATTCCACAAAGTAGCATCCTTGCATTTCCCTCAATACCCCTGATGCTCCCTTCTGCCTTCCATTGCTGTGTCAGAACCCCACCCTGATGGTTCCAGGTGGGCAAAGCAGCCGCCCAGGCTACAGGCTGAGCACAGCAGCAGCTGCACCCTGGGCCCACACTAACTAAAATCTTACTCCTTTACTCACAAATTTACACCAAACAGGAGCTAATTACCTCTTCTGAGGTTTTTTCAGCTTACAAATGTGGAGAAGCCGGTTTCAATATTGCAACAAGAGACTGACCAAGCAAGAAGGAGCGCAGTCACACACACCGCAGCACTTGGGACAGTGAGCTGCAGATAGAACACATCTGGCAAAGCTAACGCTTTTGTTTCTCACCCAAGGTTTGCATAAAAGTGTGTACAGCCAAGATAATCCATACTTACTTATGCCTGAGATTTCCTGGCCTTCGTGTTCAAAAAGCACACTTGGGGACAGTAAGGTGCAAAACTACAAGCCAGTTTTCACTACAGTTAAATCAGTACTAATCACACAGGTATAATCCAATGCACCTTCACTTGCTTCCAATGCATTTCCCTGGTCAAATTCCAGATGAAGTTGGCTAAAATTGCCCAGCTGTATTACTAAGGAACAAGCATGGCCTGATGAACCTGGTGAGTTACAGTCTGCTTTTGATCCTCCACTAGGGCTGAGGAAACCAAACCCAGAAAATTCTGTCAAGTTACACAGTTCATTAAACAAAGATGTAAATGAGGTTCCATTTTAGACTCACTTTGGCCTCTATACATGAGAAACACTAGGCAATGCATGCAAGGCTGCAGATATGTTACCTGTCAGAGGTAATATAAGACAGAGGAGGGATTCTTCTCATACAATGCAAAAACGTTATTTTTTTTTTAGTAAAGGAGGATATTAATCAATGACTAACATCCCATGTGCAGGTCTTCTGAGATCACATAGTTTAGATTTTCCAAGACAGATGACTTCAGCAAATTCTGAACCATGCACAGTTATTTCAGGAAATAACTATGCAAGAATTGAAGTCCTGGAATAGCAGCAAATTTCAGGAAATAAAGCTGTAATCAGAAGATAAAGCTGTAATGACAGGAAAAAAAAAAAAAAAGACAAGAACAAGAAACCTCTTCAACTCTCCCTGGATCCTGGAACAATCCCCAGTGAGAGAACAGCTGTTACAAAGTTCAATTATATCAAACTATCATAAATTAACACCAGTTAATGGAGATTACCTTAAAAAAACTGAAGTGTGTGCTTTTTTAAAAGCAAATTTACCAAAATATAAGTTTTTATGCATTTTTTTCATGAGGACTGTCCATAATATATCAAACAAAAATCAGAATACTAAAAGAAAAATAATTACATTTGCTAATTTAAACAAAACCTAGTCAAAGACATATGGTCACTACCTGTAAAAATAAAACACAAAACACTAAGTGGGTGTGCAGAGGGAGGTCTTAACAAAAATGTTCAATAGGACAGTATTAACAACCTTTAAGAAAGCTGCAGCATCCCCAAACTACGTTTTAAGATGACAGAAAGACTGAAGAACAAACATTAAATAATAAAAAGCATCACACAGCAACCTCAGTAACATTTGGTGAGTCAGAGACTAGTATATAATCATTTTGACAACCACATACAAAAACTTGTATTTAGAAGAAAAGGATGAGTATGGAGTACAAGGACCTCCATGCCAGGTAGAAAGGACTGCAAGAAAAAATTAACAATAAAACCATTTAAAAACAAACACACCAACCCAAACAAAACCCAGACAACTAACCAAATGTGGGTTCTTTATAGAACTATGGCTGGGGCCAAAGAAACACCCATGAACTACCTGGACATTAAATGCTCACGTACCCAGAGAACGTAACTGCAAAAGTCACTACAGCCTAGACTACAGAGGCAAACAAACCAAGCAATCCACAAATATCCCCTCCTCCATCTCAGTTCTGGTACTATAATCTATAAATCATGTAAAAATTTCCATCACCCCAAAACCAGATTAGCTTCCTTTAAAAGGAAAGAGCAACAAAAGAAGGAAACTGACCTTTAACAGGCAATTAATAACCTCCTAGCATTTCTTTTTTGTTGTTGTTGAAAAATATTTTTCAGTAAAAAATTACTTAGACCGCCCCCCCCAAAAGGGAGAAACTTCTTCCCCAGTAAATACAACTTTTCACAACAGTAAATGATGTTGATATTCTGAAAAAAAAAAAAGTCTCCACCAGATCTCCATAGCAAAGGATAAAGACTACCAGAATTTCTGTAAAGCTCTAACACAGGATGCAGAGGTCAGATGTGTGGATACTATTAAAGCAACAAAATTTAGAAATACTAGAAGCTACAAGAAGGGGCAACCTTTGAGGTTACAGATACTCAAATGACAGAACTATAATTAGTAACCTCCCGAATTTTCCATGAACTCTAGCAGCTTCATGGCATATACCAGTGTATTGTACAGAAACTAAACACTAAGTATGTGTTAACATACATACATAAACTTCTGCTTTGCTGAAACATAGTTATATACACCTTCTAATCACCAGCAGTTTCAAAGGTAAAGAAGTATGGAAATTCACTGGTTTTGTAGTGAAGGAGTAATGGCTATTAGAGTAAGCAGCACCCCATTCTGAGTTTCTAAGCACTGTTAATACCCACAATGACTTCAGTAGGACCTTCTATCTTACAGTATTTTATAATATTGATAGGGGCTGGAATATCATCCTAATTTTAAGATAAGAAATTAAATAATTACTCAAGTAATGCTGGGTACAGATGAGCCAGGTAACACCAACGTGTAGAAATCAAAGACAAAAGGTATTCTTGGAATATTCTTCTCTTATACACTTTAAACAAAGTAACTGACAAATGTATGCAAAATATTAGCAGAAATAACAGAGCAACATAACAAAGGCTGCATTTTCTCAAAGTTGAAAATTTATTCCTCAAATCCAGTGCTGGTAAAACTATAAACTGACAACAGCAACAAAAAGAGAGAGCTATGAGCTCATCAAGTTGGGATGCCTCTTAGCATGGGTGAGCCTGAGCTCAAAATTTCCTGTTATTACAAACATAATGCAGGAGGTCTGGAAGAGTGCT
The DNA here is from genome assembly GCA_035583235.1 of Hafferia zeledoni. Lineage (NCBI taxonomy): Eukaryota > Metazoa > Chordata > Aves > Passeriformes > Thamnophilidae > Hafferia > Hafferia zeledoni. The sequence continues at coordinate 100,407,883 of JAWWEV010000083.1, forward strand.
TTGTGAGAGTGCCATTAAGAGCAGATTTATCATTAGAAAAGCTCCAACACACTGACTCAGTCTGCCCTAAACCACCTGAGGACTGGTAAACAAAGTTTTTACACAAATTAGTAAATACCCCTAGACACAGGAATTCTGCTACTGTATTTTAGAGAAACAGTGTGTCAGGGAGGCGAGGATTTGCAAGAGCATGCACACTAGCATGTATATACTAGCATTTTACATTTCCAGAATAAAGAGCAATTAAGTTGTTTTAATTGAATTAATACTCACTCTTTTGTAAATTATTTAACACTGTAGAGTATCCACCTATCCAATTCCTCAAAACAGCTATATTTCAACTAACAGAGTTCATTTCAGCACTATTAGTTGCTGCAATTTGCCTGTGGAAGACTTGAACCCACACTGCAACGACCTGTGTACATATAGCTGGAAAGTCACCACAGGATGTAAGATCCCTCCCTCCACCTTTACAAGTACACTGTGGAAGGGCAGATACTAAATATCAGGGGCTTATAATGATCAGATCACTAAATTGCCCAATCTGAGGACACAAACTGCTGTTCTTGTAAGATTTACATTTCAGAAGTCTGCATTTCTTTATGTAAATAAATTCTTTAGCATGCATGTGCTGTCACAGCAGCTAAAACATTATCTTTTTGCTAACCAACATCTTCTCAATGATAATGCAATTATTTTATGAGTGCCAATAACCTGATTGTTCACCCCTCTGCAAGTCCATCAGTATGAATTGCTGAAATTGTACCTTGGTATGAGCTTACAGGTGCGGATCAGCCACCAGAGCAACGACTGCTTTCCAGTTGATTCCACAAGGAATTCATCCAAAACACTTTGCAGTTATACCAGCAAATAGCTACAAAATGCTTTACTGCATTGGTTCCCAAAAGATTCAAGAACAAACCTGTCCCATTTCATACTCCTCATTTCAGAAGTCTTGTGCCTCACTTCACAGCTGAGAAAAGAGTGCCTGACCTAGAAAATGGTACTGACTTTCCTTAAAATGGGAAGAGAAGCTTGTAAAAGCTGGCTATGCCCCGAAAACATGAGGAGAATTCTAAGTATGCTATTTCTCAGGTAACAGGAGGTGACCAGTCTAGGTTGCCAAGAACATTTCAGAGTTTATCTAATGAAGTCCCTGAAGAGACGCTCATTTTTAAGAGGCAAGTAAATGTAACAATATCTCAGGATGAGGTCTGCTGACCTGAACAAAAGTGCCCTCACTTCCACAGCGAGAAGTCACTCAATGGATTGCCAACCAAAGGAAGCCATGACCACAAAAATGAAAGGAAAAAATAAGAAGTAAGTTGAGTGACTAAAAGACATCACACAGCTTTCAAAGACTGATGGAGATGGACAGCATTTTCCTATTCTCCCATGGGAACTGTGAATTCATCCACTATTTTGACAGAACCCTTACAGCAGAGAGCACATGTCTAGATGAACATTTAAGACATAACCTGAAAGCCACTTGAGGAAGACTTACAGCTTTTCTTTGGGGTCCCACTCCTTAACATTGCTCTTACTCAGAAATAAGCAAAATGTTTTCAACTGCTATATATTCCACTTTGGTTTCAGCCTGCTTCAAACAAGTTCTGCTCAACATCGCAATATCTCCTTATTCTGTGGCATTTGTCGCTAAATGCCACAGATGAATTTTGGCTGAAGACAACAAGACAAGACCAGATGAAAGTGGATGGTCTTTACCTGCAAGGGAATCTAATCAGAGTGATTCTGCCTCCCCTGGAGGCTAAAAGCAATGCATTAGGTGAGAGAGTATTTGTCAGCTATCTGAAGGGATCAGCGGCAGATACAGGGTACTGACTTTTGTGATGTCATCACTTGTAGTTGTAGTAGTTGAGCCTTTTTGTCAGACACCAACTTTAGCCTCTGAAGCCTCTGGATGCTAACCTCTAAGGGATGGCAGGGAGGGAAAACAACCCAAGGGAAATAACAACCTCAAGGATTAAAAACGTGAAGCCAAGGTCAAAAACCTCCTACTGCTGATACTACAATCAAAATACTCAACAGTAAAACACAGTATCACTTTTTTCCATTTTTGCTAGGTAACTTAGCAGAATTTGGTGTACAAACAACAATTTTGCCAGAATAAGTCAAAGAATCATTAGAAGAAATGCAAGCAATAATGAAGGTCTGGAAAATCTGCTATTAAATAAGATACCTATTAAGTAGGAGGCAATCATAGTCTAAAGAATTTAAAGAACAGTAAGACTTCTGGTAATAAGTAACTTCACACAGAAAAAAATGCATAATGAAATACAACAGAGCAAAATCTCAAAGCTTCAACAAACTCAAAGTAGAAACAGGCATTCATTTAAATCCTCTAAGTGACAGTAATTTACAACTGAAACTCCTTACCCCAGGATTTGGGGGTTTTATCCATCAAACAGACCTCCTGCATTAATACCTTTCCAGACAAATGTCCAAAAAAAAAGTGCAAAATGTAAAGGGAAAACCCATATAGGCAACAGAGAAGATTAAAATCTACAAATCTATAAATTAATTGCATTATTCTTGGACCTTCTTACAGATGTGTCAAAGCAGAAACTTTGATAGACTTCAGAGGAAAAATTAGGGATAATGAAATTTAAGAGTTCCGTACCCTTGCAGCAATGAGCATGGGCAGAAATTAGATGAACTGAATAGGCAGGACCCTTTTCAAAGCACTGAAAATTATCCCAGGTTTGTGCCTACTCAACCAGAAGAGGTTCTCATGTTTCATTATGATCCCTATAGTAAAACTTCTATATTCTAACTATCTCAATAGCATGTTTAATAAGAAATTTAAAGAGGGAAAAGAAGTATTGGAGGTGAAGGGTTTGTACTTTTACAAATTGGAATCCTAATTAATGTTGTTTCACTTGGCAAAAAACAAAGGAAATCCTAAGATATGCAAACCTAATATTCTTTCGGTGCTAGTAACCTTTCTGCTGCCTTCTCCTTTCAAAGAAAGATCTACTGCATATATTAAGTAAACCTTAATTGAACAAAAAAAGAAAAAAAAAAACAAAAACAAAAAACCAACCAACCAAGCTCCAAACAAAACTGGGTATTTTACTTATAAGCAAGATCGGGGATGTATCCACAATCATAGATTGTCTATACACATTTCCTGAATGTTTTAGGAAAGCTTTTATTAAATACAGTCTGTTTATAAAAAAATCATCACACAGTAAAGGAATTTAACAGCAAACAACTCAAATTATAAGAAATCTCAACAATTAAATGGTTCAATAGTTGTAAACCATCCTAATAAATGTAACAAATTTCTTTTTATGAAGAATATTTTTGAATCTTAAACACTTCTGTACAAACCTCAGACAACTCCAACAGATTTTTTTCTCTTTTTTTGAATCATCACTAAGCGCTCCCTGGGGCAAAGCTCACACAAAAACTACAGAATGTCTCCTGGTACTAAACCTTCAGTGAATCAAGCTTTTAGATACTTGCAACGCTCTGGCATCAAGACATTCATACAACTCTGAATTATTTATTCATCAATCTTTGTGCAACTTCCCAAACACCAATCGAGACCAAGGCGATTTTAGCTATTTGATGTTACATCTTCTCAAGTGGCTAAAGAGGCTATAAAGCACCCCATTGCTTAAGCCTGCCATCTCAGTTCCATTAGCAGTAAAGACCTCTCTATTCAAACTGCTAAGTAAATCCTCCGAGAGCCCGGGGACTGTTTCATGCTTGAAAGCAACTGTTAAGAATTTGACAACAACCAAACTGTTCCTATTTAATCCTTCTCCCAAGGTAAAAAGAATTATAGGTAAACATATGCCTTCATTATTTGCTTTGCTGCATTTCAATACTCAATCCCACACAAAATTGCCAGCCAAGGATTTAATGCAATCTCTTCTGTATTTCAGAACTATTGCCTTTACAGAATGGGAAAAGCTTAATAAGGGCTGTAGAGTTGGTTAGCAAACAACTCTATTTTCTATAACGCACACGAGAGATTTTGCAAAGGTAACTTTAATAATGCAAAGAGAAATTTTTTTTTCAATTCAGGATTTTCAGGTAAACCAGAAGAGTTGCTAAACCATTCAATCTGCCAATAACTACTTTTCTTCTCAATTAAAAGAAACAAAATTGATCTATTATGGAGGCCAACTACTCTAATATTAGTACATACACTTATTTACATAGGCTTTCTTTTGGGTTAGTAATATGTATGTTAATCAAACACTGGAATACCAAAGAAAGGTTCTTAGATACACTCTGGAATGCAGGAAGATTAAAACTTTAAGCCTTTGCTCAGGTTTAGTTCAGAAATTAAAGAACTTCAAAGTTTTCCAAAAAGCCCAACACTTTGTTATTTTCTTAGTGATGTACAGTGCTCTCATCCATGCAGTCACTATATAATCCTTCTTTACGAAATAACATGAATCATTACAAATAGAGAATAATCATTGACTGAAAACAGTTATGTTCTATTGGAAGAGTCACTAACTGACAAAAAGAGCATGGACATCACAAAGCAGCAGCTATTCCTACAGATAGGAATAGCTGGCATTAGGAGCCACGGACTCCTAGACATCACAGCCATAAGGGCTTCAAAAGAAATGGTACTCTGTGATGGAAAGGCTCTGCCGAGCAGGACAACTGAGCTGAGCCACAGCCCACACTGCTCCTGACTTGAGAGTAACTGCAGTGCAGTCTCTAGGACTGGACACCCATTAGCATCAGCAGGCAATGCAACTCCTGCTTTGCATCTTCCACTTGAGTTTCACTCAAAAAGAACCCAAATTTGCAAGCTCCAGAACACTGTAACAGGGCAAACTTAGATGCACAAACCCAGGCAATTCCAGAGTTCATTTCAGAAGTACATACCAGATTCAGAATAGACCTGTTCTAATGGTCAACCATCCTCTTAGTGAAGATCCCTGTCCTAGTATCTATCCTTAACCTCCACGACTCAGCTTCATGCCATTTCCTAGAGTCCTGTCACTGATCATCACAGAGAAGAGATCAGTGCCTGCCTCTCCACTTCCCCTTACGAAGAAGTTCAAGACCACAATGAGATCTCCCCTCAGTCTCCTCTTCACCAGGCTGAACAGACCAAGTGACCTCAGCCACTCCTTATACGGCTTCCCCTCATGGCCCTTCACCATCTTTGCTGCCCTCCTTTGGACACTCTCTAACAGCTTAATGTCTTTTTTATATTGTGGTGCCCAAAACTGCACACAATATTCAAGGTGAGGCCGCAACAGTGCGGACCAGAATGAGACAATCCCTTCCTCGACCAGTTGGTGACGCTGTGCCTGATGCCTCCCAGGACACAGCTGGCCCTTCATGTCAGAGGACTTTTTTGACAATTATCCCTGTATAACCAAGAAGAGAAAGAATGATATGTTTAATTGCCATGGCACAACTAATCACTGGGAAAGCTAAACCAAAAATCAGAACCTTGAACTTTAATGCTTACACTAGAAGTCAAAAACGAAATTTCCAAACCATTTCTCATACCATGCATCATTATCACACTCCACTTTTTACCACACACACCTTAGTGAGCAAAGCTTATATTATTAATTTTAATAATAATTCCTGTAAGTAAACAAGGAGGTCATAAAAACAAACAGGAGACTTGAAGACACCCAGATAGTTACTGTAGGGCTAATTATGCTATTTAATGGAAAAGAAAGCCTTCTTCCTAGATTAATTTAAGTAGCAAGAAAAAGCCACTACTAGCTTTAAAAGCTGCAGCTTTCCCCACCATTCAATTAGGCTTTCTTCTTTTTTCTGCACATTCACACATTAAAACTTCTTGTTCTTTTCATAAACATTTAAATAATAAATTCCTTTTTCTGCTCTGTACTGCTTAAGGAAATGGGCACAGTACAGCCTTTATATTATTTCTAGGCTTTTTTTGCCATGTCAAGTCACTACAGATGTCTTGGTTGTGCTTCACGCAGTACTAAAGCACTGCTGCATGCACTACGACTGGAGCAGCAGATTAAAATGGAGTATCCTAAGAGTTGTTACTTTTCTGTTGCGTCAAGTCTTTAGAAACATCCAAAAACAATTTGGCATTAAAATATCATTCTTCTTCCTTTCTAACTCATTGCTCTCCTCTAACATATGCTTCCTGTACAATGACATTTGAGTACAGTAGTGCATTAAGTTACTACCATTTAAAGGAACAAAATATAACTAATAATATCATCATCCCATCCATGTGCAAAAGGAAGCTCAAATTAGGACTTAGGTGAACTGATACTAAAGAGTAAATATTTTGAGACTTCTACAATACATTTAGTGTATTTCAAATTTCTTGTTATTTTTTTGCAAGAAATGCTGCTCTGCTGAGGAGCTTGCTTGTTAGCAAAACTCTACTGTGATAGAAAAGAGTGGTGAACTAAGTGCACAATAAATACAATGAATATGTAAACTCCATTCAAATGGAGATGGAAAAGTAAAGTCATCATGGAGAGTGAATGATCTTTATGACCGTCCTTGTGGATTGGCAAGGTTTTGTATATTTGTTCCATACTGCATCATCTCAATTTAGCATCATTAAAAACACTGCACAATATAATGAAAGATTTCACAGACAGTAGTCAAGCACAGAGTATGAAAGCAAACAAAAAGTATATTTATAAACAAATACAAATAACCAACCACTTAATAGCATTATTCTTGACACACTTCCAATTTTATGAAGGTTACTGCTAGATGGAGATGTCTACCACATTATACACAGAGGATAAAACCAATCAGAATCTTATCTAGATAGTTGTTTTCTTAAGAAATTGTTCTCATAAAGGTGCTGTGATCAGTGTTTTGTTCTCTGCATTGCCGACCTGTCCCTTACCTGCAGCCTGTAGGGTTCTCCTGGGCCAAAAGCATCTACTGCTGTTTAAACAGCACGGGTCATAATGCCTGTTTGGTTCTGAAGTACCATCCTGCTACTCACAGTGAATGGTAACAGCTTTCTAGCTTTATATCTGCTTCTGTGCTCCTTTTTTGTGTGTGTTAGTACAGTATTCCTAAATAACCAACTGCTCCCTCACACTGCAGACAACCTTGGGGGACAAGAAACTTGAGGGATAGATGCACATACACCACACATACCCCTCCTAAAAAATTCAACAAGGCACAACTCATTTATATTCAAGCCCCTCCATCTGTACATTTCTTTCCATAATTATGATATTGTAGAGTCCACAAACAGCCTAAGCACTAAATGATATACTGTAGCTGTTGCTAAGGCAGCAGCAGACTTACATGGGTGAAATCTAGCCAGTGTACCACCCTTGTAAATTATCAATAATTAAGCTGCTTCTCCATTAAGGTTGCCACAGCTAAAACAAAAATAATAAAATAAATATTTTCTTTGTTATGAAAACTTAATATAAAATAAAGGTCCATGCAGTAAGGAGACCAAGTATTTTCCAACTTTTAGAAGATTTATGACAATTATTTTTTGAAAGTGCAGCAGCGACTCACAGGCTACATGCCAAGTCACACAAACTACTTTTGGAAAGAAAAACACCAACCCAAAACCATTTGCATCAAAACTGTTTCATAACCTGTTTCACTGCAAACCATTGTGCTTTATCTAGGTTAACTGCATTGCAGGTATTCCCATCATTGGGCACTTTCAGTAAACTTGTATCTATCTCTCTCCCTCTTAAAGTCAACAGAAGTTCTCACAACAGCAAGAATTTTGAAGACTTTTCTGCAGACCAGTAAATGAGCTGAGAAGGTAAAGGTTTGTTCACTGTTTTTTCCAAGTTGAAAAACTTGAAAAAATAGAGTAAAAACAACAAAGAGGTTTCACTCTGAAGCAGATCACAGATAAAACTTTACTAAAACATATTACTAGTTAGCATAGAAATCTCTACATATAACCCAATTAATAATTAATTATATTTACACTCCAACACAGAGTACCAAAGCCATACTAAATTATTAACTTCAGCTCACCTAATTTTACTAGAAGTTCCTGCCATTATGTTAACAAAGAATTAGTGGCAAATTAATGTCACAGTAGTTGCATTACAAGACAGTGATACTGAACATGATAGTTTAAATGAGACCGCTAAAATATACTTAAGCAGATTATTTGCATAAAGAGCTTCATAACTAAGTCTTCTTGTAATTAAAACAAAAATTAAGCTAATTTTTTCTGCTATCTCCCCAGATCACTCCAATCTACATACAGCAGATAAGCATTCTAATCTATACCGTGTAGTATTTGCTGAGAGGATGTTTAAAACTTCTATAACTTTAAAATAAAAGTTGCTTTGAGAAAGTTTATATTGCACAACCTTCCCCTAAACAGAATGTTCTTGATGAATGCAAAAATGTAAAAGATAAAACTATTATAAATGCCTATCTTTAATTTCAGAGAGAGATATGTGTCTGTATGCACATTTATGTTGCCTTAAATTAATTTATGTAAAATATTACATTAGAAACCAAGTGTTACATTCATGGAGATTTATTCAGCTTAGGTATCTGCACTTTTGGAAATACAATATCCATAAAACCTGAAACCTTTCCTTTAGTTCACTTAATCTCTGCATCAGGTAAAGAGAATGAAAAGTTCTACAGAAGGGCCATATCCGATCACATAAAGAGCATGTACCCAGAATTCTTGCAGAAGACAATAAAATCATGATTCACCATTACTGACAGTCTTCAAGAGCTTTTGAAGCATTCATAGTTGTTATGACATATTCAGAAAAGAAAGAAAGAAAAAAGTGCTGCATTCATCAGTAAGGCAGATGATCAACATTCCCTCCATCAAATGTGGAGACTTACCTTCCTTTGTAATGTGCTCTGAGATCTGCTGATGAAAGACAGCTGTACATGACAAGAGTGGAGGGGATAAGCAAGTATGTTTTCAGCTTGGCACATCTGTTAAATATTTTTTAACCTTAAATAATGTGACATATCTATACTTCTTACCTAATATGTGCTTTATATATGTACCATTTCAACAATATTTAAAGAAATGAAAAATATCTGGCTTAAAGTAGGAACATTATTTTAATATATTTATTAAAATGTTATTTAAAAATTAACCCAAATAATCTTATTATTAGAACAAATTAAGAGATCACAGTGAACACACTGACAACAAAGAGCAACATATAAAGCTTTACTTATTCCAACATTTTACTATTTTTACGTTGTAAGTATTTTGCACATGCATATAGAATTCTGTCTAAACTAGAACATCATGAGTAAAACATCTGAGAACTAGAAAAGCACCAGGATATCACCCTTCTTTTCTTAGATTATTGTCAACATTTAAGAAATGTTCAGAAAGCAGCAGTTCAGTTGCAAGTATTAGCTATGTCAATATAATTAAAAGCTGTTTCTCTAGACATTAGAAGCCAGTATTTGCAGTAATCTCTAAGGGGATTCTATTTTCTCCACATCACTCTGCTGGAGAACTTGGTCTTCCCAGGTTATGCAGCCAGCATAACTTTAGAAAGAAAAGAATAAAAAAATATTTCAATTATACGAGCAATGAAGTATCCACCAAGCACTATGTCCACGAAGAAGCAACTGCATGAGAGGAAATTATGGGAGATCTAATCAACAGAATGGAAATTCTGAAGAAAGTGTCTGAAAACACAAAATAAAAAGGGGGTTAAATGTTAGAGACTGTTAAAATATGCACAGTCATAACCATACGGATTGGTATTACGCTACTATTTGGGGACAAAAGTCTGGGCTCTATTTACAGTTTAGACACAAGCTTCAAAGGGAGGTAGATGATGTGATATAGTTAGTATTCTTGCTTTGAGATCTTCTGATAAAGTAAATAAATAATACTGGCTAGCTTCTGTTTTACTCATCAATTCACTCTTCAGAAACCTCTTGGTGCAAAGTGAGAATAAATCAGTGTAAGAGTGCCTATTACAGTCCTAAGCAGAACTGGACTCTATAATAACACAAAGAGAAGAAAAGAATCACTGAAGGTTAAACTTTTAAAAAAAATAGAAAAAATTATACAGTCACAAGAGCTGTCATATTTTTGCACGCTCATCTAACTTTGAACAGCTGTGGCAATGTAATTCGCACCGACAGCAACAAATTCCCGTCTCTGTGTGTACGTCTCTTACACGGTCTCTCGGGCTTTTATTGTTGTTTCTTCAAGTTAGTAAGATGCCAGCATCAGGAACAGCTACTGCAACCCACCCAGTAACAGATGCAGAGGAGGAGAGGGAAATCTTTCACAATAATCATCATCTTTTGACCAACTCAAACGATTCCCTTGAATCTCCTGCAGGAGACAGTAAGGGTGGAATGGAGTGTTGATAAACACAGACCAGAAAGATTTCAGAACTTTAATTTCGCAAGATTAAAGAGAAAAAATCCCAAGAAAGGGAATTTACAGTATAAAGCACCATAAAGATTACACAGATACTTTTCACAGTACAGTTGGAATACCTTCAAGCTGGGCTGCCAGCTCTGCTTTGCAGGCACTGGTGGCTTGTGCTGCTTTTTTGCAGGCAGAGCCTTTCAAGAACTCCACTCTCCACAGCTAGTACAGAGCTGCCAGTGCAATGTAAATCCACACCTTAACCTGCTGCACAGTAAACTTATTCATAGACAAATTCTAAAAGCAAAATAATTTACTGCGTTTTTCAAATGTTAGCCACATTGTCAGCATTTATTCAAGCAGGAATTAGTGCCATCTGATTTCACACACAAAATCCTGAGCACTCCTCTCCTGATGCCCATAGGTGCAGCGTTACTTGTTCTTCATTCAGCAGCAATTCTTGATCTATGCCCCAGAGATCATGGGAGATCATGATCTAACAGTTCCATCTAAGCCTTTAACTATATTATGTTATACATTTTCAGCAAAACCAATTAACCACTGGAATTCCACTATGAATAAATATTTAAAGCCACAAGATAATTTAGTCATAATATATAGGGTATTTTCTGCAAAAGGCAGATTTTTATTTTAAATAATTCATCCCACATAAATGTACCCATAAGAGGCTATACAAAAAAAATAGTGGAAAAGCACCTGGTCAATCACACATTCCCCTACAGAAATGAAAAAAAAAAAAAAAAAAAAAACAAACCCCACACCCAAACCAACAATTAACTAAGTTACATTGTACAGTCACGAAGATAAGATTCAAAATCATGTTTTAATCACTAAACTTACATTTATCACAGAAATACTTTCCACTGATGAAGTAATAGTATGCCAGACTAAAGCATTTTCCCACATTTGCCTGAGGAACTCAAACACCTAATTATAGCTCTAGCTATTCAGTTTAATAATGTGCATACATATTATAAATCAATAAAATAGGTATGAGAATATATTAACTTAAGTTCAATAGTATATCTTCCATGCATATATATCATGTCTTCTATGATAACAGTGACAACCCACGCAATTCTATATACAGATCTACCAGACTATTTTGAAACATCAGTTAATTGCTTTGTGCAATCAGCTTGCCTGATAAATTGAGTATCAAATAATTATATTTTTTTTGAACTCACAATGTGAGGTTTGTTTGTTCATTTGGATTTTGTTTGCTTTGGCTTTTATGCAATAAACACTGTGGCTTCCGAAGGATGTCAAAAAGAAAAGGAGAGCAACACATTAGCCTCAAACTTTGTCCCAGTGAAGTTTTGCCACTATTGACAGGTCGGATAAAAACAACTAAGTCAGTACACACAGATCTATTTTAATTTCATGCTCAATTAAAAGCACAGTGGGTTGACTAGACTGAGAAGAATGCGGAATTTTTTTTTTTTTAAGTTTCCGAATTTTAAGGATTTTTTAAGGGCAAACTATCATTGCAAAGAAAGAAACAACACAATACATACTGATATGTGCACAAAAACTCGAAAAATTAACTTGATGACTGTTACAGAACCAAATCTACCTGCTACAGTGAAAAATGCATGTGCCATCAGATGCACAAAAAAAAATAAGCAAGCTCTTCAGATAGCACGTAATTTATTTAGCTGCAACACAATGGAACTAGTTTTCATTAAATAAACTGAAAGCTTTGAGTTTGTTGCTAACTTTCATTTATTTCATTTTTCCTTTTCCTACACCCAAGATAAATACTTTTATATGTTCCACATCACTCGCGTATTTTTCCCCCCTTTGTTTTCTCTCTGGCTCTATTCTCAACTATTTCTTGCTCTTCAGCTTTGCCATGTTTTCTACCCTGTGTTTCTCTGCTGCCTTTCTTTTTCCAGTTCTGTTCATATCCTCCATGTCTCTATTTCAAGTATAGTGCCTCTGATGTACTACAGACAAATTCATTTTAAATATTCTAATACAAGGTTAGTATAGCCAGAAACATGTGGAACAGCTGCTGATAATGACTGGAGAGTCATCCATCTCTACTGGTAACAGCCTTCATGAACAGCCAGGTTTCCCCCCAGCCTAAAGCTCCTTTCATTCCCAAGCACAGAACTCAAGGCCATTACCACATGCACAAATTACTGCAACCAGCATTTCTGTGAAGATATTCTGGTCATCAACTACTGACATGAAACCAAAGGAACAGCAAAACGGAAATGCACGCCACCATTTATTGCTTACTCTACTTCTCCCAAGCAGGGATAAATTTCACTCTTACAAGAAGTAACAGTCTGTGGCAAAAAAAAAAAAAAGGTAGCGCATCGCTGTAAAATTACCCAGATTTTGAAGCCACATTAGCTGCTGTTCAAAATGCCCTCCTCCCAACAGCAAGCAATACTCCACCAAACAGCCAGTTACTACCAGACCAGGAAGGCTGGTATATGAACGCTGAAAAAAATGGCTAAAAGTAGCGTCTTGAGTGCTGGTAGCGTAAAATAATGAGACTGAGAATGAAAAAAAGAGACTCTACATTTAGGAGGTGTGTCTATGCGGGGTTTTTTTATTTCCCCACTGGCCTAAGTCAAATATTAGCTCTGGGGAAATGTTCACAGATATCTTTTATTTACAGTAAGTCCAATATTCACAACTCCACTGAGCTGCAAGTGTAAAGTGGTGGGGGTTTTTTAACTATTTATTTTTGTCTTGCTTTGAACTGACAGTTCTTAAAATTGGCATTTACATGCCTATATGCATGGACACACAGATTCAAGTAATAGCAGCTATGTGACTAAATGCAGAAGCATGGTACTTAGTCTTCTGTGTTTTATCCCCCGACAAGACAAAATCAGCATGCTGTTACCTAAACCAGCAGTAACCAAATAAAGAGAACAAAGAGGCCCTTTGCAATGTTTTAGAGAACTTTAAAAATACCCAGTATACTATGCATTTTAAACACTGTAAGAATTGCATCTGGAATCTAGATTTTCTGGTGTTGATTCTACAGAGCCTGTGGAGATGTCTTAAAGAAAGAAACAAAGAAAGACAGATAGAAATTTATTTTAGTCATTTGTGAAACCTCAGCTATAATACACCAACTCCTAATTAGAAGTCTGACATAGTAATTAATTTAAACATGGAATAACCTATAACCTTATCACTGTTCAGTGATTACTAGCAAGACGTTTTTACTGTGACTATAAAACTCTAGAATTCTCTGAAAACATGAACTTTAATCCCCTGGAAACGACCATCATGTGTCATCTCCTTACTTAGCACATCCCTGGCAAGAATAAAATTTATTGCCAAAAGGACAAATAAGGAAAAACAACAGCAACAGAGACTTGTGTTACATATGTCTCAACTGAACCAATACCCCCGTAAATAGCTGCATGCCTGGGATCTAAGCATGTCTAGTCAGGCTCATTACTCTGAGTCTTTGTTTGTTCGTTCTCCAAACAAAAAGAAAGTTTCAGGTTTCTACATAACTTGGCATTAACAGAACCTTATTGAAATGGCAGACAACGACAGTTAAAGGAATTATAAAATAAAAAAAAGTATAGGAAAGACTCTTTGGACATGGTATAATAACCTCTAGTTCCTCTGCATGAGGAAAACACGGTTTTGTGCTTGTTGTTCCTTCCTTTCCACAAACTTCTCTAGAGGCATCACTCACTCTTCCTTCCAGGGTTTTAAAACTCCCCACAGAGTCTCACAGTTAGGAGCAACAACATTTCTTTCCCTGTCAGTGTTATCTAGGACAAAACACGGTTACAAATCTGTAGTTCTTACTTCCCTCCAACAGGGTATTTTTTGAATACATTTTACTCATTTTATTGGTTCTGCAATTGTCCTGTGTGCTGGTTTCAAGGTAAACCAGCAGGAGAAATGAACACGAGACAGATTATAATCAGAGCTACAATTTAATAATAACAATACAGTAAATATACTGACACAAAGGGAAGTTGCTTTCAACTCCCAAAAC